>PVNU02001813.1:0-693526 GCA_003013855.2 Liriodendron chinense | reverse complement strand
CATGTTTCTTTTATTCTGGGGGAATTCTGAGTATAGAGACATTCATAGACAATCATAAGCAATCACAAAGTGTACACAAGAGAGAGATATCGCAAGGCGAATTTTATTCCAGAGATTCTGAGATCTTTTACATTCCAGGCTGTGATACTGGTCACGAGCCTTTAATTACATCAACGGTTGATCACCCTTGATTGGAAGGCAAAAGACTAATCCGCCGGGGATTATGGTCTTGAGTTCATGGTCGTGTAGACCTTTATTTTCTTATTATGGACTGAACCACATTTGTTAGACACGCCGGATGTCTATGTCCCATTTTCTTTCGGTATGTCCGGGTTGAGAGACTGTCAGGATTCGAGTGGTGCAACTCGGGGCCCGCGCCTGTTACTGTGAACAGGTGACCGCTGGAATACACGAACCTCGAATGTTGGTCGGCATGACCCAAGGCCCGCGCCCGTACTTTTATGACGGGTGACCTTAGGAAAGCACTCCGCAACGTTCCCGAACGAGGGTTTTAATCGAGTGGTGCAACTCGGGGCCCGCGCCTGTTACTGTGAACAGGTGACCGCTGGAATACACGAACCTCGAATGTTGGTCGGCATAACCTAAAGCCCGCGCCCGTATTTTTATGACGGGTGACCTTAGGAAAGCAATCCGCAACTACCTCATCAGCTCAACCAACAGACCCGTTATCGATGGGTAGGGCATCGACGGTCTTTTTCATAGTGGCAGTCCATAGCAAGACGTTTCAAGCTTAGTTAGAACTCTTTGTTTGTGGTTTCTCGTGGTAACCATAACCCCTTAGGTTTAGCCTCGGACCTTTATCCGGGATGAATAGAGCTTTGTACAGTAAAGTAAATGTATTTCTTCTGGAGTCGGGCGACTCGTCTTCGAGAACACTCTTTCTTCTGAGTATTTTTAATGATCTGTTTGGGATCAAGTAGGCTTTATCAAGCCAAGATCTTTTGAGGATTCAAATTCAATGGGCTGGATCAGCTATCTCCAATGCCTGTAAGTGGCTTAGTATAAGGTCCGATGGGTACCCACATATGCCAATTTCTCATGAATGATGGGGATCGGTGCCCCGTGAATGCTTGAACCGGCTGTTGGATAGCCTGAGTACTTCAGCTTTGCCTCGGCGTCTTCGAGATCGCGGTTGATTCAACTGGCATTAGTCAATTTTCAAGCCAACAGGGCACTTCCCAGGGCTGAAAATGACTGAGTAGTGGACCTGTTCGCGGTCTGATTAGAGAGACTAGAGAGTATTATCGATAACCGTCTCTGAACAGGGGTGGATTACGTCCACGAAGATCGCGATGCGATCGCATTCCGATTTGCTTAGCAGAAGTCGATTTTCGGGCCGACAGGGCACTTCCCAGGGCTGAAAAAGACTAAGTAGTGGACCTGCTTACGGTCCGATCAGGGGAATCGGTGAGTATTACCGATGACTGTCTTTGAACAGGGGTGGATTATGTCCACGAAGATCGCGGTGCGATCGCATTTCAATTTGCTTAGCAAAAGTCAATTTCAGGGCCAACAGGGCACTTCCCAGGGCTAGAAATGACTAAGTTGTGGGCCTGCCAACTGCTCGATTAGGGTATTCGAGGGTCCTGAGATCGGATAACCTCGTCGCGGTGCATGATTATGGTGTATCATGTCATGTAGAAGAAAAGTTTCCCTCTCGGGCTCGGTCCAATTCCGCTCGATTCTTCTTATTTTAGGCCGTTTTCGGCTCTTTCAGAAGGATTTTTGGGGCTGCCAAATTGGTTAAGTGTTGGTTATTTTGGACCAAAACACTGATTTGGGCCATTTATCATTGAACGTTGGAGAATCTGATCCGACGGATGGATAGATCTCATCGAGACGCATCGGGCGGAAGTAATTTCATCAAAATCGGATTCCGAACGAAGGCGGGGCACGCGATCGAAGGTCCACCCCTCCCATCAGCATCCAAGTGCATGGAGGGGTGGATGTGCAGGCGCATGTGGTGTTGCACATGCTTCTGGGCGCATGTGGTAGGGACCCGGGCGCATGTCCCTTCTCCCGGGCGCATGTCCCTGTTTCTCATGGAAAACGGAAGTTCGGGAGGCAATGCCGGCGCATGTGGTGGTGCACATGCGCCTGGACCTAAGGAGTGGGCGCATGTCCCTCCCAGACTTAGCGGAATTTCAAGATTTTTTGGTGGGAAAAGCCGGCGCATGTGGTGGAATAAGCCGGCGCATGTGGGGGATATGCCGGCGCATGTGCCCAGCACTTAGAAAATTTCAGGATTTTCTTCCTGAACTTGGGATTCCGGCGAGGAAATCCCTTTCCGGCGAGGGTTTCCAACGAGGAAATCCACTCCGGCCAAGGCATCCGGCGAGGGGAGAGAAAGCAAGCGCATGTGGTGCTTACATCACTCTGAGGTCGGCAGGGGATGATTTCGTGCTGATGTAATGAGGAGACTTCACTATTTATAGGAGGGAAATTGGGTTCGGGTCTACCCGGCGGGTATTTCCCAGCGCATGTGCCAGAAACAATGTCAAGCGCATGTCAGAAACATGCACCGGGCGCATGTGGTGGATCCGGGCACATGTGCTTTACCGGCGCATTTCCCGGCGCTTTTCAGAAAAGTGTTCGGATCACTTCCTTTCACTACTAGGGTGCAAGCGCATGTGGTTAGAGGCTAGGCGCATGTCCTTTGCCGGCGCTTTTCCACTACTTAGCCAGATTTTCAGGATTCCAGCACTTAGAAAATTTCAGCATTTTAGCTCCGACGGGGGACCTCCAAAGGACAGCTACCTTTTCTAGACATGCACTCACTGTCGCCAAGCCACTTCTAGGCTATGATTAACCTCCTGAATGAATGGGGTGGGGTGTGGAAGTCCAGATGTTGCTAATTTTGGTACTTCCTTCCTAATTTGGAGCCTCCGGGTCGGCTTGTCGTATAAGAATGTTGTTCCGGGGAGCGCGCGCATGGAAATATTCATCGTAATGACTTCAAACTTGCTATTTAAGGGTTTTGGGCACTCCGGATCATTTGGCGGTGAAGCACATGTCCAGTTCCACTCTGAAATGGTAGCTGTAGGCTTACGGACCCTTTTTATCAGTTTCGGGCAGGGACGAAACGTATTTCGAGGTGCGCAGGTAAAAATTTACACCGGATGACTTCGAAACTTGCAGGTTAAGGGTTTTAAGATATTTTAAATCATTTGGCGGTGAAGCGCATGTCCAGTTCCACTCTAAAATGGTAGCTGTAGGCTTACGGACCCCTTTTTGTCAGTTCCGAGCAGGGACGAAACACATTTCGAGGTGCGCAGGTAAAAATATGCACCGGATGACTTCAAAACTTGCAGGTTAAGGGTTTTAGGACATTTTGGATCATTTGGCGGTGAAGCACATGTCCAGTTCCGCTCTAAAATGGTGTTTACGAATTTTGATCGCTACCAAGAGATCAGGGTTGTGCTGGCATTTTCAGGGCTTTCCTGGCCTCAAAACTTATCCAAATCATTGCCACTAGACCATGGGATGTTTTTTTTTATAATGGGTGTAAATTTGAGCCCCAACACTTTCGTGCAAGTCACGTTAAAAAAAAAACAAAAAGAAATCCTTTATTCTTCTTCTTCTTCTTCCGTTCATGCTAGCTGTAACAACAGGAGCGGCTGCCGTCCTAGATGATCCACACCATCTTCGTAGTGGGTCCCATCTTGTAGATCCAAGCCGTTCATCTGTCTCCTCCCTCTCGGATCCATCATCCCTTCAAATATTTCCACTAATCGTTGTATGTATGGTCCACTTCAATCAACCGTTCAAAACTAAGAAATTCAAGATCCTTTGATCCACTTTTCATGAACGGTTCAACCTTCACGTCTCTCATTGTGTGGACCCCGCTTAGCTTCCCAATGGCCCTCATGTGTAAAGAATCCCCGAAATTGAGTCCTTCTCCAACTCAAATAAAAAAAACCGCATTAGCACGTCTGCCTCTATTCGACGGTGTTCGGCTATAAAGCCTGCCGTCCGTCTGCTCCTGTTTCTCTCAGAGAACGTTGAGAGAGAGAGAGAGAGAACGGGTGAGAGAGAGAAGAGAGAGAACGTTGGAGAGAGAGAGAGAAGAGAGAGGACGTTGGAGAGAGAGAGAGAGAGAACATTGGAGAGAGAGAGAGAGAGAGAGAGAGAGAGAGAGAGAGAGAGAGAGAGAGAACGTTAGAAGAGAAAACGTATGTAAGAGAGAGAGATTGCGTAGGTGCCCCTGCTGTTGTTATTGGACAATGTCCTAGGCCAAGGAAAGGAAGGAGAAGAAGAAAGAGAAAGGGAGGAAAGAAGGAGAAGAAGTCAAGTCGACTCAGTTGAGAATCTGATTTTGGAGAGGTAAGTTCATCCAATCCATGTGTTCATTTTTAAAATCCTCCATAAGCCCTAATCTTAGATGAAATTCAATTTTAGGTGATCAAAACCATGAAATTCGATCTACCCTTCGATCTACCCTTTGATTTCATGTTCCTTATCAAGCGGTACAAGTTTGGACCTAAACTCAAATTCACAACTTTAATAACGATTCAAAACATCCAATCTCAAAGGTGAGGGTTTCTTCTAAGTCTAGTTATAATAATATCGCTTTATTTGTCGGTTCGATGTTTAGAATTTAGGTTTTGTTGTGGGATTGCTTGGAACATGTTTGTTGAAATCTCTCTATGAAATCATGAATTCTTACGATGTTCCTGGATGTGTTTATGCTGAATTCTTAGATTGTTATGGACCATGTTTTATGTCAAATGATGGTATATATACTTATGTGAGAATTATGTGAAATCTATGCTTAATTTATGATTCATACATGCTTATGATGAACATGGTGAATAATGTGTTATATGATATGGGATTACGTGTGTGGATGTTACGTTAATGAATGCCCCTTCACCTCACACTGATGTAACCGTTGATGTAAAGAGATGAAGCTCGTATGGGCCATATTGTTAAGAATTAAGTGTTGGCATTACCGTATATGTGATGTTGATTTTATATGCCATGATGTTGAATTGGGCACTACTGTGTGCGTTCTTAGATACATGGCGTCAAGGGATCCTTATTTTATATGTTACCTATGATGGACCCTTTGAGGAATGAGATTGATGAATACGAGAAGTTTCATGAGCCAGGGTTGGTGGTATGGGACAATAAGCCTGAGCTGTCGGCCTATACTGGGTGACGAGCCCCCCATAGTGACCTTGAGCTTCTTTTAGCTGATTGGGGTAAGGAGTGATCATTAGTCGTTAACATCATTAAATTGGCCGGATGCTAAACTACTTAACTAAATGTGAAACTAATCATGCATTCACTGGACCCGACTTGGTGGGTCAGCGCTGCGGGCGCCGCGGCGCTAGCTTGTGGTAGGGGGATGAGTGACCATCACCTCCATTGACTGGGTTTGTTGATATGAAGTTGTGGAATTACCTACTTCATCGTGGACTCTGGTGACTAGTGGCTGGTGAGAAAAGTTGGAATAAGTCCCATCTCATTTGGTCAGGGTGCCTTTGCTAGAGCATGCATATCATGCATTGCATTAAATAAGATTTTCTCATGTATGTTTTGGTTGGGTATGCTTATGTTTGAATATTATTGTGCTAATCTTAGGGGATAACCCTCATTGAGTTGGTCGCGAGCAACTCACTCCCTCCTGGGACGGTGTTATAAAACACCACCAGATTGTTGCAGGTGACGATCCATTAGACGAACTTGACGTACAGATTGAAGTGTATGAAGTTTCATGGCGGCTAATGACGGACGATGAAGCCGAAGCGGCTTGAAGATGGATTATGTTTATTGTCTTTGTAGAGTAGATCTATTTTCATGTAACTTGTAATAAGCCTCCCATGGAGACTAGAAAGTAGAACATTATGTAATTTGTATGATCTAAGGACATTATGTTGATAACGTAGAATAGAAAAACATGAAATAAGAATCTTGATTTCCGTCATTTGTGCTATGAATGACATGAATATCTGAATTAAAGAGAACTATGGGAAATAAATCCCTAATACATTTAGGTTAACACCCGAGAACTCGGCCCATCGTGTTGTCCAAGAGAGTCGAAATTTTGAGGCGTTATAGATCAGATGGTGTACCCCTTATTAAAGTTGCTTAGAATGACCTCATTAACAATGTAGAAGAGTTGGATTTTGCTAAACCTGAAGATTTGCAAAAATTACAGAAATACCATTGTTTAAACTTAAGCTAACACGCCATTTTTAAGTACGCTAGTTTCTAACGATCATTAAGATGCAAAACTCTAGATATAAGCGTTTGGGCATATTTTAACTATACATGTCGAATTTCAGCCTTCCAATCATCTCACAAATAGGTAAATCAGAAATCGGTTTATAAGTGGGCCATCCGATCTTGAAACTAGCCAATTTTTTGTGTCACCCCCTAAAACTGCGCTGCCAACCTGTTGGTTGGAGTGAATTTTATATATACTTCACAGTGGGACCCACTGTGGCCAAACCCACTGATCGGGCCGACCAGCCCGCAACCGGCCCGACGGAGTATTTGTATAGTGCATGAGTTGTACGTTCGCTGCCGCTGCTAGCCGTCCAAGCCATCCTTTTTGGGGGGTTGTTTTGAAGATCTAAACCGTCCATTCTCTTTCTAGACCAACAAAACCCCCCCTACCAAATTTCATCTCATTCCATCGCGAATCCAACCTGATCTCTTCTTCCCTTCCAACCGTTGGAAACTTGGATCTTTGTTGAACCTCCAATTTATACATTGCATAGCTCACTACATCACACTATATGCACGGTTTTCATGTTTAAAAGGACCATCTAATGCATGTTTTGTGACTATAGGAATGAGAGTGGATTTCATCCAATCAGAGACCAAAAGAACGTGTTTGGATGCATAGGATGAAGATTGAAAGAGGAGCAAAGAAAGAAGAAAGCAAGTAGAGGAGAGAAGAAGAAATAAAAGAAGAAAAAAAGAAGAAATGGACAAGGCCTGCCGAATCTCGCTGGACAAACGGACCAATTGGTCCGACCGGTCGGCTAACAGGTCAGTGGCTGCTGGAAGCTCCCTGGACCAATATGCAGTCTGGTCTGACCGATCTTGACCAGTCGGCCAGCAGGTTACCCTTCCCCTCGAGCTTGCTGGACTCCCAAGTAAATAGGTCCGACCGGTCGTGACCGGTCGGCCAGCCCAGTCCGACCGGTCGGCCACATACAAAACGGGTAGTTTCTAATTCTGGCTCCGAAAATTGTGCGCACTGCATAACTTTAAGCGGTTTCTGGATGTTTTCGACGCAACCGAGTGTCTTCACTATAGAAGGACACCTAGGGGCTCTTCCTAGGGTATCATAGAAGTCAAGGGATGTCGTGGGAGAGGAAGGAAGCCGTCGTGGAGCGTCTGCAACCCTCCAAACTCCGATTTTTCTATGTTTTCTAGCTTTCTCATGAGTTTTAGTTGTAGTATGACAATGCTCGGCTAGAATCTCTCGGCTAAGGCTGAGAGGTGAAGCTTGTAGTTAATTTCATGATTTGATTCAGTTAATTCAAGTACTTTCAATTCAAGTTTGGATTTTTATCTATTCTAGTTCTTAAAGTTGATAGTTTTAGATGTTTTATGAGAGTTCATGTGCTCCGGACATGGATTGCTTGCAATTCTTTAAGATTATCATATGGTTCTTGTTTAGATTCGAATTATAGTAGTCCTTGAGCAGGCCATAGTCCATAGGCATGGCTGTTACTCCGAAGGCTATGATTCTGAATTCTACATTATTGAAAGGGACTAGAACTTGAAAGTTCAACTTGAATGGAATTGAATGTGTTTAATGCTTTATTTTCCAACTAGATGAGAGATAAGACTTCAAATCTAGTTGTGTATCTTGCTTGGATTGATTGGATTGACATGGGATTGCTACAAGTGGATCCTTGAATGCCTTAGTGCCTTTAAACTATTATTTTCATGTAAAGTTATTGTTTTAGTATAATTGCTTCAATTGAATCTCCTATTTATTGAAAAATTGAGTTGCTGGAATAGTTTGGAATTTGTTTTCCAATTCCCTGAAGATCGACCTCGGTCTTACCGAGTTTTATTACTACATCGCAGCCTTACACTTGAGGCGAGCGAACAAATTTTTGGCGCCGTTGCCGGGGAATTTAGATAACGGTTTTCAAATTGTTTTAGTGGCTGTAGAAGTAGAATTAGATAGGGTTTTTCTGATTTCTTAGAACTAATCAAAATTGTTTGTTTTGTAGGATTTCTTCTCTCGTTCAAGCACATCGGGTAATATCCTTCTAACTTAGCTTTTTACAGATTTTTCAATTTCCAGATTAATTTCAGATTTCTAGGATTTAGGAATAGTAGTTGTTAGTTGAGTGGTTTATGTCCCGTTGGGAACGTGACCACTCTAATCGTCTCCAATCCGAAGGAGGTTTAGTTGGACCATTGACAGTCCATAGACGAGTCCGAAATTACCAAGAACGTTATGAAAGTTTGGGGAGTATGGATCAAACACCTTTAAGGAATCCTCCCCCTCCTACTCCAACTACAAACGCAAATCAAGAGGGAGTAGGAGAGAATGAGGTACATAACGTTCTTCCAATGAGATCACTACGGGATTACCTACAACCAGCCAATGCAATTACACCCTCTTGCGTGGTTATACCACCAAACGGCGGAAAAATTGACATAAAGCTGGGTGTAATTCAACTTATACCAAAGTTCCATGGGCTAGACTTTGACAGCCCATATCTGCACTAAAAAGAATTCGAAGAAGTGGTGGCTACCTTGCAATACACCAATATTTCTGAAGATACCATTAAGCTTAAATCTTTCCCTTTTCATTGAAAGAAAGAGCCAAAAATTGGTTTCACTCTCTTAGACCACATTCGATTGGGTCATGGAATGAGATGACTCGGGAATTCTTGAAAAAGTTCTTCCCGGCTCATAAAACGAACACCCTTCGAAGAGCCATAATGAATTTTTCGGCTAAAGAAGGTGAATCTTTCTTCCAATGTTGGGAGAGATTTAAGGACCTCCTACTTGCTTGCCCACATCATGGCTATGAGAGTTGGCGAATTATAAACTTTTTCAATGATGGATTAAGTTCTAATATGCGCCAATTTGTGGAGATGATGTGCAATGGCGAGTTTATGAGCAAAAATCCAGATGAGGCTTGGAGTTATTTGGACATGTTGGCTGAAAATGCCCAATCTTGGGATACCACAGAGAAACCCAACAACCCCAAGCCCACTCAAGAGAAAGAGAAAGGAGGGATCTATATCCTCAAGGAGGAAGACGACGTGAATGCAAGGATAGCCAACCTCACAAGGAAGATCGAGGCCATGGAACTTAGTAAAAGTGGAGTTCCAAAGTACAATGAAGCTATTGAGACTATATGTGGGATTTGTAACACCGATTTACACGCTACGCAAGATTGTCCCACAATTCCTGCATTTCAAGAAGTGTTACATGAACATGCAAATGCCACATATGGGTATCAACGGCCTTTCAATTGACCGGTGGGTAATACGTACAATAACAGTTGGAAGAACCACCCAAATTTTAGTTGGAAGAATGCTCACACGGGAAATCCTACCAACTCTCAAGGAGGGTCACCCATGCAAAATATGGCCCCACCTCAATTTTCAATGGAGGATACCTTGAAAGCGTTTATACAAGGGCAAACACAAATTAATCAAACGAATCAGCAAATGTTCCAAGAGCTTAAAGTCTCGGTTGATGAGATTAAGGGACGCTTGGATGCTAGGGAAGGGACCTTTCCGGCCCAACCTCAACCCAATCCAAAACAAGTACATGAAGTAAGCATTCCTGATCCTTTCAACCAACATATGGAGCAAGCCAAATCCGTCATCACTCTTAGAAGTGGTAAACAAATCGACAAATCTATTCCGGTGAAGGTCGACAAGCCTAATGATTCGGTAAATTCTGAGGATGATGACGGATCCAACTTAGCCACACAAGAGAAGGAACGCATCTATAAGCCTTAGCACCATTCCCTTCTAGATTGGTTGCCCCAAAATCTCTTTCAAACTCTCATGATATTCTAGAGATTTTCAAACAAGTCAAGATAAACATTCCTTTGCTTGATGCCATCAAACAAATCCCCTCTTATGCCAAGTTTTTAAAGGACCTATGCACAACTAAACGCAAATATAACGTGCAGCAAAAGGCCTTCTTAGATGAGCAAGTGAGTGCCATTCTCACTCAAAAGACCCCCCCCCCCCCCCCCAAAAAAAAAAAAAAAAAAATTCAAAGATCCCGGTAGTCCCACAATCTCATGTATCATTGGAGACTACTGGATTGAGCGAGCATTGCTAGATTTGGGGGCAAGTGTAAACTTGATCCCATACTCGGTATATGAGCAATTGGGTCTTGGTGAGGTAAAACCCACCAAAACCACGTTGCAACTCGCTGATAGATCTATCCGTGTACCGAGGTAGATAGTTGAGGATGTTCTAGTCCAAGTTGACAAATTCTACTACCCGGTAGATTTTATCGTCTTGGACACACAACCGGTTTTAGATGCTAGCACTCAAATACCGGTGATCTTAGGCTACCCATTCCTTGCTACATCAAACGCAATCATCAATTGCCAGAATGGAGTGATGCAATTATCCTTTGGGAACATGACATTAGAGGTGAATGTGTTCCACTTGGGCAAAAGACATAGGGATGTTGATGATGACGAGTTCTTCGAGGTAAACATGCTCAAATCCCTTGAAGAAGAAGAACTCCTGCAACTTGAACCATTAGAAAGCTTGGAGACATGCTTGGCACATTTCATGGATTCCAAAGACCCCATCATTAGTGGAATTGTGCAAGCATTGAATATAGATAGACCGGTAGTTCCTACTAGCCGGTGGAGGCCCCACTTTGAAAAATTGCCACCAACCACATCAAGGCCTCTATCGTCTAACATCAAACCACTGAAGCTTGACCTTAAACCATTTCCATCTGAGCTTAAATATGTATATTTGGGTCAAGAGGAAACTTTCCCAGTTGTCATTGCCTCTCACCTAGAGAGAGATCAAGAGCTCAAGTTGATTGAGCTACTCAAAGAACATAGGGAAGCCATAGGTTGGACAATAGTGGATCTCAAAGGGATAGATTCCTCGGTTTGTACTCACCGTATACACCTTGAAGAAAATACAAAAACGACTAGACAACCTCAAAGACGGCTAAATCCAAACATGATGGAGGTTGTCAAAGTCGAGGTGTTAAAGCTATTAGATGTGGGTATCATCTACCCCATCTCAGATAGCCAATGGGTGAGTCCTACCCAAGTTGTCCCAAGAAATCCGGTATTACCATAATAGAAAATGCTAACAACGAGCTTATACTGACTAGGGTGACCACCGGTTAGCGTATGTGCATTGATTATCAGAAGCTCAACACGGTTACTAGGAAGGACTACTTCCCCCTTCCATTCATGGATCAAATTTTGGAGATGTTAGCGGGTCATTCCTATTATTGCTTCCTAGATGGCTACTCCGCCTACAACCAATTAAGATAGCCCCGGAGGACCAAGAGAAAACCACATTTACATGCCCGTTTGGTACCTTCGCTTACCGATGAATGTCATTCGGGCTATGTAATGCACCGGCCACATTCCAACGATGCATGTTGAGTATTTTCTCGGACATGGTGGGTGAGTTTCTCGAGGTATTCATGGATGACTTTTCTGTTTTTGGTTGTACGTTTGACGAGAGCCTCAATTACTTGAAGTTGGTCTTGATGAGGTGTAAGGAGAAGAAACTCGTTTTAAACTAGGAAAAGTGTCATTTCATGGTACAAAGAGGAATAGTCCTTGGACATATCATCTCGTCCAATGGAATAGAGGTAGACCAGGCAAAAATTGACATAATTTCCAATCTACCACTACCCAAAAGCATACGCGATGTGCGGTCCTTCCTTGGACATGCCGGTTTGTATAGAAGATTCATAAAGGATTTTAGCCATATCTCAAGGCCTTTATGTAACCTTCTACAAAAGGAGAACCAATTTGAGTGGAGTGCCGAATGTCAATTAGCTTTTTCAAAGCTAAAAGACATGTTGACAACCGCTCCCATCATGCAACCATCGAATTGGTCCATACCTTTTGAGTTGATGTGCGACGCAAGCGATTATGCTACTGGGGCGGTGTTAGGCCAAAAGAAGGACAAGAAGCCCCATGTTATCTACTACGCAAGTAGGACCTTGAATCCCGCCTAAGTTAATTATTCGACTACTGAGAAAGAGCTCCTAGTCGTCATCTTTGCTTTGGACAAATTTAGGCCTTACTTAATAGGATCCAAGGTTATCGTTTACACAGATCATGCGGCGCTGAAACACCTTCTTTCTAAGAAGGATGCCAAGCCCCATTTGCTTAGATGGATCCTACTCCTTCAAGAATTCGATTTAGAGATCAAAGACAAGAAGGGGGTAGATAATGTGGTGGCGGATCATCTATCCCGCCTAGTACTACCTAATTTCATTGACAAGTCACCTATTGAGGACTCATTTTTCCCTGATGAGCAAGTCTTTGTTGCTATGCATCCACCATGGTACGCTGACATAGCTAATTATCTATCCACGATTCATTGGACTGTGCAGGATAAACGTAAATTTCTAAGGGAAGTGCGCAGATTTTTCTGGGATGAACCTTTATTGTTTAAATATTGCCCAGACCAAATTATAAGGAGATGTGTCCCTGATGATGAACATAATTCTGTCATCTCCTTTTGTCATGATCAAGCATGTGGGGGTCATTTTTTCGCCAAGAAAACCACTGCAAAAATTCTGCAGTGTGGTTTTTATTGGCCAACGCTATTTAAGGACACCCATGAGTTTTGCAAAGCATGAGAGCGTTGCCAAAAGTTAGGAGGATTATCCCGTCGAAATATGATGCCTCTCACCCCAATTCAACATCTTGAAGTCTTTGATTGTTGGGGCATCGATTTCATAGGACCATTCACCTCATCTTTTGGACATGTCTATATCTTGCTTGCCATAGACTATGTGTCTAAATGGATAGATGCTATCCCATGTAGAACCAACGATCATCGTACGGTTCTCAAGTTCCTCAAAGAAAACATACTTTCTAGATTTGGGACGCCTCGAGCCATCATTAGTGATGGTGGTTCTCACTTTTGCAACAGACCTTTTGAAGCTTTAATGAAGAAATACGGTATTAGGCATAAAGTGAGTACCCCATACCACCCACAGACAAGTGGGCAAGCTGAAATCTCCAATAGGGAAAACAAACAGATTTTGGAAAAGACGGTGAGACCGAATCGCAAGGATTGGTCCCTAAGATTAGATGATGCACTTTGGGCTCACCGTACCGCCTACAAGACACCCATTGGGATGTCCCCTTATAGACTCGTCTATGGGAAAGCTTGCCACTTGCTTGTGGAGATAGAACACAAAGCCTATTGGGTAATTCGGGCTTTTAATTTTGACATTGACAAGGCTAGCTTGCTTCGCAAACTTCAATTAAATGAACTTGATGAGATCCGGAACGATGTATATGAGAACTCGAGAATCTACAAGAGTAAGATGAAGGCCTTTCATGACAAGCACATCTTCAGAAAATCTTTCCATGAAGGATAGAAAGTGCTCTTGTACAATTCCCGACTTCATCTTTTTTTGGGAAAATTACGATCTCGATTGACCGACCCATATATTGTCAAAGAAGTTTTTCTCATGGGGCCGTTGAGATTGAGAATGCAGCAAATGGTAATTGTTTTAAAGTTAATGGACAATGCGTTAAACCATTTGTTGAGAAATTTGATTCAGAGGACATGTCCATCACTCTGAATGATCCTATGTATCAGGATGATTGATCTCCTAGTCTGACGGAGGTATAGCATAGGTAGGTTTAGTCATTTTAGTTTGTTTGTTTAGTCGTTTAGTTGTTGGAGTTTCCGACTTCCATGATTGACTCTCTCAGGTATTATTGTTCTCACTCTCTTATATTTCACCATTGCTCTCATGATCATGCTCATTGCATATCATTTTACATTGAGGACAATGCAAGATTTGGTTGGGGGGTGCGATGAGCTTTCTCATCTAGCATGTTGCAACATTTCGAGCCTCATATGAGGAACTTTTTTCAAATTTTCTAAAATTTCAAAACTCTTTTATAAAAACCTTATTTCTATGCATTCGAGATGATATGAGTATAAGAAGAGGAGATACGAAGTGTGTGATGTTGTAAGTCTTGAATTTCTCCTAACATAATGGTTTTATATGTGAATTCCCCTATTGTTGTGATTGATAGAACATTTGAACACCTCTACACCTAGTTCACATTACACGATTCTAATGGGTTGAAAGGATTATGCGATTTGTGGATTAGCTAGACGTTGATTTAAAGGTGTTGAAAAACCAAGCCGGGGTTGTTAACGTCAGATTTTGTAACAGGATCCTCCAGTCGTTCACCTTCTCTCCAACAGAGACTTCCTCCGCTGGACCTCTAAGAAGACAGAAAGCGACTGAGGGTGGCTGGTGTCTAGCCGTTAGCCCTCCGATGCTTAAGTCAGGTAAAGCAAGAAGAAGAATAACCAGGCAAAACGAGGCTAGAGATTGAATATTGTGTACCTGTATCTTAATGGAGTCTTCTCCTTATATAGATCAGAAATGATCCAATCTGTTACGTAAAATATCGAGATCCCTGATCTCGTGGGATAAGAATCTTATCCTCATATAGAAGGAAAATCTAATCCAATGACTCATCCGATAGTTTCGTTCCTTGATAACGATCCCTTAAGACTCGGAACCACTGAAGAAGATAAACCCAAAATCGGCCTATACGGGCTGCTGGTACTCAAGGCTAAGGGATATCATCAGCAGAAAAAGTTGTTCGCATGTTTGGAAGATGGTCGCGAGTCCAAATGCTCGTTCATTCAGATGTAACACCTTTCAACGACTTGTGAGAAGGTCTGCTCGCAGGAAAAACACAACTTCTCGAAGCTTTGGTAGTCGAGCATCGTTTTCCTAATATACGAGTCTCGAACAGACGTTCTCGATAGTCGAATAAAGGTGCTCGCGAGATCGAAGTATCTTCAGAATATGCGAGTCGCGAACATACGTTCTCGATAGTCGGATAAACGTGCTCGCAGGGTCTATCTCCAGCAGATAATCTCCGCTATTTTTGACTATAACAGATGCCCCCCAAGTCCTTTCCGTCAAGAATTCTAAGGGAAGGACTTCTATTCACTATCACACGTAACCGCCTGCTGCCTTTATCGAGAACGAAACTGTACATGATTAGGCTAGAATTAATGAGCGCCAGCTTTTCGCAGCCTTTCCGCAGTCAGGAAGTGAAGAGACGCTCGCCACGTGTCCGGAGAGTTAATGGGCGTGCCTGCTTAACTGCCGTGCCAAAGGGGGGGCTGCCACGTATCACCAGATGCGGCAGAATGATTGCCTATAAATATACGGAGTCCGCCATTTCTCTGGTTTTCTACAGAAGTTTTTTCGAAGGAAAGAATTCTCCCGTCATCTTCCTCTCATACTCCTTTCTCCGGTGTTCCTTCTTCCTCTTTCTTTCGTACTTGGTTACATTTCTTTTCTTTTTTCTTTTTTATCTTCTTTAACCTCCTTATGGCTGGGGACTCTGATGAGACCACCGTCCCGCTGGGAGATGCTACACCGGAATCCTCTGCTTCTAGTAATGCGAGGGTTCCAGCAGGCAGATATACGGCGACCGGATATCCCTCCATTTTATCGGAGGACCGGTTGGTTGAATTACGGGAGAGATTTCGGATCCCTGACTCCGTCACTCTCCGGTTGCCCGGAGATGGAGAAACACCGGACTCTCCTCCCCCAGGGTGTGTGGCCTTCTATGAGTACCAGCTCATCCTGGGGGTACGCCTTCCGCTCCATCCTTTCGTTAGGGATGTGCTGCGAAGCTATAAGATTGCCCCCGGGCAACTTATTGTGGATGGATGGAGGGTGGTCCTGGGCTCCTTCGCCCTTTGGGCTCAGGCCGACAACGGGGAGCTCACAGTTGAAGAATTCCTCTGTATGTTTCGCTCGAAGAAAGCACCCTCCAGCGAAGGCTGGTACTACCTCTGTTACTGGCACCGGGATAACTTCGTGCTGGGGAAGCCCTCCTCGATCTATCCCGGCTGGAGGAAACGGTGGTTCTATGCTTCCGGGAACTGGGAGTCTGCCTCCTCCAGGGGTCCAGGAGTTACTCGTTTTTTCTGTGAAGGTAGGCACAATCCCACATTGTGCTGTTTCTCCAATTAAAATTCTAGGGTTTATATATATTTTGACCGCTACTCGTGCTCGCAGGTATCCCGGCCCTGAACAAGCCAAACTTGAAGGGAGGGATTAACGAGAAGATAGTAAAAGTATACAAGGTGCCTGTTGGTGATAGGCACATCGAAGCCTGCTTGTCCTCCTCGCGACTCGCGGTAGCGGGATTAATATCCAGCGAAGAAGTCACGATGACAAAAGCTGGAGAAAAGAGGGGTTTGTTGCCTCGACTAAAGGGCACAAACTCGAAAAGGCAGAAGAAGTCTGCCGGACCTACTCAACCGTCCGTCCGCAAGGGTGGCGACCAACCTGCTCCTCTTGCGAGCACAGCGGGGGCACCAGCAGCGCCCAACGTCCCCTCACTGGTGGTTGCACCTGGACCGCCAGTGATTAACATCACTGACAACTCCCCTGATGGGGCAGGGGACAGCTGCCCCCCAGCTGAAGAGGCTCGCGAGCGAATAGAATCTCGCGAGCCGGTTCCTGCTCGCGAGCTGGTTCCTGCTGTCGAGAAGGGACCTACTCGCGAGTCGATGGCCCCTCCTCGCGAGTCGATGACCCCGCCTGTCGCGAGCACGGCTGGGTTGGTCGTTGCCCAGCCATCTGGAGGTGGGACATACTCTATTCCTCGCCACCTCCATCCAATTTGCAATTTTTTGTTCGATAACGTCACCCCTTAAACTTTTGGCTCTCTTCCCGAGCCAAGCCCTGAGAATCTCTTCCTTGAGGCGGGGGTAAGGATGGTTCAGGTAAGACCTTGGAGATGTTGTTTAACTTCATTATTTTTGGGCTCTCAAGTATTTTTTCTCACGTTTTTCTTTTTCATTTTTGCAGGGCTTAGACCTCATCTTGCGGACGAAGCGAGATATCGTCGCCGCTCGTCGCGTGATCGATGAGGCAGAAGGGAAGAGGATCGCCTTGGAGAAGGCGGTTCAGGGACGAGATCAACTCCTCAAGGCCCGTGAAGCAGTGATCTCGAAGAGAGATGAGGAGAAGAAGATCCTCATCGAGAAAGTCCAAGTCCTGACCGATAGGTATCAGGCTTTGGACTCTAACTTCGCGAAGCTCACGGGGTTGAAGGAGAAAGCGGAGAGAGAGAGGGAGATCTTTCGTCAAGACAAGATCTCGCTGGAGGAGCGGCTTGCGGAGGCCAAGTCGCAGCTTAAAGAAGTTAGCGAGAACTTGGAGAAGGAGCGTTCCGATCTCGCACAGCTCAAGGACGACTCGATCCACTGGGACGAGGAGAAAGTCGCCTTAGTAAAAATGCTCTCGGAGGAAGGGCCTCGGGCAATTTCCAAGTTCCGGAATTCGCAGCTATATGACGATGAAAGATATGAGTCATATAATGCTGGTCGCGACTTTGCGCAAGGAGTAGTGCAATGAATGTCCCCATCCTTTGATATGGGGGAATTTGGACGAGTCGCGACCATCATAGCTGCAGAGGAGCAAGCTGCTGCTGAGAACGAGGTGACTGAAGTCACGCAGGCTGGAGGGGCTCCAGAAATGGGCCCTGAAGTCGAGAGCACGGCTCCTCCTCCGAGAGATTGATTCTCCTTTTTGTTTTCCTTTCTCCTATACTCGCGAGCAGATATTTGTAATCATTTGACATTAATGAAAAGATTGATATTTTTGGAAGTGTTCTTGTTCTTATTTTCTTTCTCTTTTCCCTTCATGCAATGCATGCCTTCTGGTTTCAATGAGTTTATGCTCAACCCAGGGGGGTCGTGATGACCATTCCCCCATGGAGATAGACTGATCTATCGATTGAGAAATGTATTGTGCTCAATCCGGGGGGTCGTGATGACCATACCCTCGTGGAGATAGACTGATCTATCGATTGAGAAATGTATTGTGCTCAATTCGGGGGGTCGTGATGACCATACCCTCGTGGAGATAGACTGATCTATCGATTGAGACTCCCTGGTTTACCGGGGGTAGAAGGATGGTCGAGAGTACTAACAGGCTCTTCTGCAGTGTTGTTTTCGATCTATAAAATGGAAATGCGACCATCCTAGGTGAATTTAGCCCTACCAAAGGTAGGCAATTGGCTAAGAGATTGTGTGCATCCTCTTCAGGGCTATTCAGGTCCAAGTAAATGGAATAGCGACCAAAAGATATCTTTTACTTTATTCATAAAATGTTGTTATGAACTACATCGAATCTAGGGGTAGTATTGTAGCAAATGCTCCATGTGCCAAGGGCGACGCACGGGTTTTCCCTGAATGTCTTCAAGGTAATAAGTACCGGGTCGCACAATCCTAATAACCCGATACGGGCCTTCCCAATTTGGCTCCAGCGAACGAGCGGGAACTCCGAGTTTTTGCCTCAGGACCAAATTTTCGGGCTGGAAGGATCTAGGCCGAACCTTAGCATTTCGATAACGAGCAATACGTTGTTGATATGCGGCCGCTCGTACTTGGGAGGTATTTCTTCGTTCTTCCAAGAGATCGAGATGAAGTCGAAGATCTTCCTGATTACCCGCGGGGTCATACTGCTCGATCCGATACGAGGGCACTTGAATTTCTACTGGTATTACTGCGTCGACACCAAATGCTAAGGAGAAAGGGGTTTCACCTGTTGATGTACAAGCCGTGGTTCTATATGCCCATAGTACTTCTGGCAGAAGTTCCGGCCACATACCTTTATATTCACCTAGTTTGGTCTTTAAGTGGTGCTTGATGATCTTATTCACTGCCTCAACTTGCCCGTTTGCCTGAGGATGATATGGAGAGGTGCGGAGGTTACGTATCTTCCATTTTTCACAAAATTCATCAAAGGCTGCATTGTCGAACTGCGTTCCGTTATCGGTAATTATAGTGTGAGGGAGTCCGAAACGGCATAGATATTCCTCCATATGAACTTAGTAGTTTGTTTCTCAGTAATCTTGGCTAATGGTTCTACTTCGGCCCATTTGGTGAAGTAATTGACCCCCACTATCGTGAATCTATTTTGCCCTTTTCCAGTAGGCAAGGGACCGATGATATCAACCCCCCATTGCGCGAAAGGCCAAGGACTATCTACTGGAGTCATTCGCTCGGATGGTACGTGAGGTATAGGAGAATATCGCTGGCACTTGTCACATTTTTTGGAGAATGCAATTACATCTGCTTTCATAATGGGCCAATAATATCCTTGCCTCATCGCCTTATATGCTAGGGATCGCCCCCTGGGGTGGTTACCGCATGCCCCCTGGTGTATTTCATCGAGAACACGAAGTGCTTCTTCTGGATGAAGACACCTTAAATAAGGCAAGGAAAAACTTTTGCGTAACAATATTCCGTCTTGTAAGGTATACCTGGCAGCTCGATGACGAATTTGTCTTGCAACCTTCTTGTCGTCTGGGAGGTATCCGTCTCTGAGATAAAGGATAATGGGGTCCATCCAACATGGAGATGATTGTACCGATATTACTTGCTCAAGAGTTGCTTGGTCGATACTCGGGTTCTGAAGATGCTCGATGGGGATTGAATATGATGATTCAGATTCTGGTGCAGAGGCGAGCTTTGCCAGGGAATCTGCGAGTTGGTTCTTCTCGCGAGGAATATGAATTATTTCATAAGTCTTCAATTTCGCGAGCAGGATGAGGACACGAGACTTGTATAAGGCCATCCTTTCTTCTTTGGCATCGAATTCACCGAGTACTTGGTTGACAATGAGCTGGGAGTCGTTATGAATTAGTAGATTCTGAATTGAAAGGACAATTGCTAGTTCGAGGCCGATGATCAGGGCCTCATATTCCGCTTCATTATTTGAGATACGAGAATCGAAACGTAGAGCATATTGGAAATGCGACCCGTCGGGAGCCACTAAAATTAGGCCTGCTCCGCTACCAGTGGCCCGCGACGACCCGTCCACGAAGAGTGACCAAGAAGGCTGGTCGTTGATCGCGACATTATCATCGGAAGAGTATGTGAATTCGGCGATAAAGTCAGCCATGGCCTGGCCCTTGACTGCAGTCCTGGGGCAGAATGAGATATCGTGCTCGCTGATCTCGACCACCCATTTAGTTAAGCGTCCGGAAACCTCAGGTTTTTGAAGGACTTGCCGTAGCGGATGATTTGTTGGTACTAGAATAGCGTGGGCTTGAAAGTATGGTCGCAGTTTTTGAGCTGCCGTGACTAAGGACCAGGGCCAGCTTTTCCATATCAGAATACCGAGTTTCTGCATCAACCACTGCTCGACTGATATAATAAACGGGCCTTTGCACCCCGGAATCTTCTCTTATTAAAGCGGCGCTAACGGCCGTAGAGGACACAGATAAATAAAGAATGAGTTGCTCATGTGCTACAGGTTTAGATAAAATGGGGGGCATGCTCAGGTATTGCTTCAGTTGTTGAAAGGCTTCTTCACATTGTGGTGTCCATTTCCAATCAGACTTGGCCGTTGCTCGAAGGAGTTTGAAGAATGGTAAGCATTTGTCAGACGCTCGTGAGATGAACCTGTTCAACGATGCGATGCGACCAGCCAAACACTGGACGTCCTTAAGAGTGGTCGGAGATTTCATCTCCATCAATGCTTTTATTTTTTCGGGATTTGCCTCAATTCCTCGCTGACCGACCATGAATCCGAGGAACTTTCCAGCAGATACCCCGAATGCACACTTTTCTGGATTCAACTTCATCTGATATTTTCTCATCAGATCGAAGGCTTCTCGAAGGTCAGAAAGGTGGTCATCTTCTACGATGCTCTTCACGAGCATGTCATCGACGTAAACTTCCATATCTCTGCTGATTTGGGCAGCGAATATTTTGTTGACGAAGCGCTGATAGGTGGCCCCTGCATTTTTAAGACCAAATGGCATTACCTGGTAGCAATATAATCCCCGATCTGTGATGAAGGCGGTATGCTGGTTATCAGGTGGATGCATCATGATCTGGTTGTAACCAGAATAAGCATCCATAAAACTGAGCAAAGCGTGTCCTGCTGTTGAATTGACCAGCTGGTCGATCCGCGGCGTCGGGAAGCTATCTTTGGGACAGGCTTTGTTCAAATCTGAACAGTCGACGCACATTCTCCATTTGTCATTAGCTTTGCGGACGAGAACTACATTAGCAACCCACTCTGGGTAGTCAACTTCTTTTATAAAATTAACCGTAAGCAGCTTCTCGACTTCAGCTTTGATCGCCATTTGCCTTTCTGCAGTGAAGGCGCGTCGACGCTGGTGTACGGGTTTATGCTTCGGGTCGATATTCAGACGATGTGCGATAACATCAGGGTCAATGCCTGGCATATCTTTATGAGACCAAGCAAACACGTCTTGGTATTCGGTGAGAAAACGGACCAGATCTTCACGATAGACACCAGTTAAAGAGGATCCAATGTATACGACCTTGGACGGGTCGTCTTTGGTTAATTGAATTGCCACTGCCTCTTCCCCAGGGGTTCCTGATTGAAGGGCATTTTCTCTCGGATCTAACGAGGTGTTTGTTGAAGAGTTGGGTGAATCTTGTGCTATCACCATAACGGGTGTCGCTTGAGCTTTCTTTCGATCTTGTAGGGCTATCTCGTAGCAAAACCGAGCCTCCTTTTGATTTCCTCGCACAACCCCAACACCATTCGGGGTAGGGAACTTGACGCATAAATAAGATGGGTGTAAGGCTGCCCCAACTTTATTGAGCGATGGCCACCCTAAAATGGCGTTATATGCTGATTTACGATCCACCACGAGGAAGTTTACGAAGACGGTAGTCTTCGCTGGACTCTCTCCAAAAGAAACTGGGAGATCAATGCTTCCTTCAGGTGTTACCACCTCACCTCCGAAGCTGACGAGAGGAGTCGAAATTGGTTTGATTAGGCTTCTGGCAAGTGTCATTTTGTTGAAAGCCTCCAGATACAGAATATCCGCTGAACTACCTATATCCACCATAATTCGATGAGTCAGATAATTCGATACCTTTAATGCGACTACGATGGAGTCTTCGTGAGGGAAGTGAATTCCTGCTGCATCTTCGAGGGAGAAGGAAATTGGAAGATGGCTGGCTTTTGACGTGCTGGATGCTTGTTCCAGCCAATAAATATGCTGGGGTTCTTTAGACGCCTTTCGAGTGTACGCTTTCCCTGAAGCTTTAGAGTCGCCCCCGCAAGCTGGTCCTCCGACGATGGTGCAGATTTCTCCAGTTGACTCAACGTCCTCTTGGGCGGTATGATGATGAGATGGTTCTTTTTGGCATGGTGAGGCTTTCGCCCTTTCTGGTGATCGATTTTTACGAGCGACATAATCCTGGAGATGGCCCTTTCAAATAAGGGCTTCAATATGATCTCGTAGAGAGATGCAGTCCTGGGTTCTATGCCCGTGATCTTTATGGAAGTAACAGAACTTGCCCTTATCTCTCTTTTCGGGATCGGATTTGATCTTTGCAGGCCACTTTACATATGGCTTGTGTTTAATTTCCATTAGAACCGTTTCATGAGACCGATTGAGAGGAGTATAGTTATGATATTTACCAGAATAAGGCTTCTTGGGAGAACAGTTGCGTTGATCATGACGATATTTTTTATCTGTAGAAGAGGTTCCTTCTGGCTTGCGTTTCTTACCCTGTACTCCATGGCGTGTCAATGCGACTTCTTCTGCATTGATATATTTCTGAGCTTTGGTTTGGAATTCTGCCATAGTTTTTGGAGGGCTCTTATCTAAGGCAAACCTGAATTTCTCGCTCGTTATTCCGGCTATGAGGGCTGTAAGACCTTTCTCTTCAGTATAACCCTCAGTTTGAACGGCTTCGGCAGTGAACCGTACTGTGAACTCCTTTATTGTCTCCCCATGCTGCTGTTTCAGATCCATTAGATGGGAGGCTGGTTTCTTAATGCGAATGCTTCCCATGAATTGAGAAAGGAATAACTCCGACAACTGTGAAAAGGAGCTGATGGAACGAGGTTTTAGCCCTCTGAACCACGTACGAGCTGCTTCCTTCAATGTTAGGGAAAAAGCCCTACACATGATTTCTGAGCCATGTCCCTCCAACTCTATAAGAGACCTATATGTTTCCAAGTGTTCAAGGGGGTCACCAATACCTGTGTACGGGGTGATAACAGGCGTTCGATATTTTCTAGGTAACGGTGCCTCCATAACCTCGCTGGTGAAGGGGGACTCGGATTGATGTATCGCCGCCATGACGGCAGATGGTTTATTTGCCTGGTATCGCCGCTCTATAACGTCAAAACGATCATGGATTCTTTTGAGATCTCCTTCCCATGGTAAGGTATAGCCTGATGTTTCGACGGTGGAATCCTAAGGTTAAGGTTGGCGAGATACACTAGAATGCACGAAATGTGGAGGCAGCACAGGGGGGTGGTCGCCGAGTGGTGTTCGGTTTGACGGAGGATGATTTGGTTGAACCCGTGGTTCGTCCACAGAATGTCTGGAAGCCACCGGAATGGGTTGCGGTGGTACCCCCTCGGAGGGTTGTCTCTGCGGTTCGGGGAAATGCTGATCAAGCCGATTTGACAGGGCCTGAACTCCGGCATTTAGAGTTAGAAGAGTAGTTCCGAGGAAACGCAGAACGTCGTCTTGATTTCCAGAGGCCTCCAATAATGGATTCGCTGACGGCATATTAGGGGCTTCTCGAGGGATATTCGTCGAAGTGGGGAGAGGGACAGGTACGGATTCCGTCTCAACGGGCGGAGGTGGTGCCTGTCTTGAAGTCGAAGGATGAACAGCCTTTTTAGGAGGCATATCAAAAGGTTTTTGATCAGTGGTTAGAACGATTGACTTTGACGATCAAGTCGTTCCCACAGACGGCGCCAAACTGTTAACGTCAGATTTTGTAACAGGATCCTCCGGTCATTCACCTTCTCTCCAACAGAGACTTCCTCCGCCGGACCTGTAAGAAGACAGAAAGCAACTGAGGGTGGCTGGTGTCCAGCCGTTAGCCCTCCGATGCTTAAGTCAGGCAAAGCAAGAAGAAGAATAACCAGGCAAAACGAGGCTAGAGATTGAATATTGTGTACCTGTATCTTAATGGAGTCTTCTCCTTATATAGATCAGAAATGATCCAATCTGTTACGTAAAATATCGAGATCCCTGATCTCGTGGGATAAGAATCTTATCCTCATATAGAAGGAAAATCTAATCCAATGACTCATCCGATAGTTTCGTTCCTTGATAGCGATCCCTTAAGACTCGGAACCACTGAAGAAGATAAACCCAAAATCGGCCTATACGGGCTGCTGGTACTGAGGGCTAAGGGATATCATCACAGAAAAAGCTGTTCGCATGCTTGGAAGATGGTCGCGAGTCCAAATGCTCGTTCATTCAGATGTAACACCTTTCAACCACTTGTGAGAAGGTCTGCTCGCAGGAAAAACACAACTTCTCGAAGCTTTGGTAGTCGAGCATCGTTTTCCTAATATACGAGTCTCGAACAGACGTTCTCGATAGTCGAATAAAGGTGCTCGCGAGATTGAAGTATCTTCAGAATATGCGAGTCGCGAACATACGTTCTCGATAGTCGGATAGACGTGCTCGCGGGGTCTATCTCCAGCAGATAATCTCCGCTATTTTTTACTATAACAGGGGTACTTTGTCCATCCTTGTCCATGGAAAAATAACGAAAGATATGGATTTCTAAAAATCCTATCTAATTTAAAAGAAAAAGGAAAAGGAAGGATGAAATTGTGAATGATGGAAAAATGGTGGAAATTCCGAAAAGGGCTACCTATTACCAACCGGGGGATGGTCTACCCGTAACTAAAGCCGAAAATGGGACGTGGTGTGAAAGCCGTCGGAAGGACGGTAAGATAAATTCCTGTCATAGGCTTGTTGTTGCTCTATACACCTTGAGATCTATAGTTTAGTCAATCTATGAAGAAGATAAACCCAGAAACTCATAAGATGAACTTTCACTATGCACACTAGGCTGAAGTGTTTGAGTTCTTCTATTTATCAATCAATCAGCGGGAATTTCATGTAGACACTTATTATGCTGTGAGAGTTTAAGGTTTCAACTTCTATCACCTAATTTCTCCACATTTTATACTTGTATATCTTGGAATGGATAGAAACATGTTTTCTGAAGGAGGGTTGGTTTGGAGGTTTGGAATTGTTTCACGCATGTTTTGCTCGGGACTAGCAAAAAGCTGGTTGGGGGGTGTGTTGAACCTCCAATTTATACATTGCATAGCCCACTACATCACACTATATGCATGGTTTTCATGTTTAAAAGGACCATCTAATGCATGTTTTGTGACTATAGGAATGAGAGTGGATTTCATCCAATCAGAGACCAAAAGAACGTGTTTGGATGCATAGGATGAAGATTGAAAGAGGAGCAAAGAAAGAAGAAAGTAAGTAGAGGAGAGAAGAAGAAACAAAAGAGGAAAAAAAGAAGAAATGGACAAGGGCCGACCGGTCAGACCGGTCAGCCGACCTGCCGAATCTCGTTGGACAAATGGACCAGTTGGTCCGACCGGTCTTGACCGGTCGGCCAGCAGGTTACCCTTCCCCTCGAGCTTGCTGGACTCCCAAGCAAATAGGTCCGACCGGTCGTGACCGGTCGGCCAGCCTAGTCCGACCGGTCGGCCACATACAAAATGGGTAGTTTCTAATTCTGGCTCCGAAAATTGCTGCGCACTGCGTAACTTTAAGCGGTTTCTGGATGTTTCCGACGCAACCAAGCATCTTCACTATAAAAGGACACCTAGGGGCTATTCCTAGGGTATCATAAAAGCCAAGGGACGTCGTGAGAGAGGAAGGAAGCCGTCGTGGAGCGTCTACAACCCTCCAAACTCCGGTTTTTCTATGTTTTCTAGCTTTCTCATGAGTTTTAGTTGTAGTAGGACAATGCTCGGCTAGAATCTCTCAGCTAAGGCTGAGAGGTGAAGCTTGTAGTTAATTTCATGATTTAATTCAGTTAATTCAAGTACTTTCAATTCAAGTTTGGATTTTTATCTATTATAGTTCTTAAAGTTGATAGTTTTAAATGTTTTATGAGAGTTCATGTCCTCCGAACATGGATTCCTTGCAATTCTCTGAGATTATCATATGGTGCTTGTTTAGATTCGCATTATAGTAGTCCTTGAGCAGGCCATAGTCCATAGGCATGGCTGTTACTCCGAAGGCTATGATTCCGAATTCTACATTGTTGAAAGGGACTAGAACTTAAAAGTTCAACTTGAATGGAATTGAATGTGTTTAATGCTTTATTTTCCAACTAGATGAGAGATAGGACTTCAAATCTAGTTGTGTATCTTGCTTGGATTGATTGGATTGACATGGGATTGCTACAAGTGGATCCTTGAATGCCTTAGTGCCTTTAAACTACTGTTTTCATTTAAAGTTATTATTTTAGTATAATTGCTTCAATTGAATCTCCTATTTATTGAAAAATTGAGTTGCTGGAATAGTTTGGAATTTGTTTTCCAATTCCCTGAGGATCGACCTTGGTCTTACCGAGTTTTATTACTACATCGTAGCCTTACACTTGAGGCGAGCGAACAATCTTTCAATCCGGGAAACCTCTTTGCATGAGAACTTAAGAAAGTTTCTAGAGGATCCTAAGGATCCTTTCTAGCTAATCAACGCAGAGAATCACCTCTAAAATGGAAGTCTCTCCCACCTTGTGTAGGAATTCTCTAAAATCTCCTCTTGCACTAAAACCCTATCAAACGGCTGTGGACCCTCAGTTTGTGGACCCTACCTGCCTCAGTTGGACCCATCTAAACCCACCCTAGGTGTTCGATTGTCAGATAAATAGCCCGTTCAAAAGTTTCTAATTCTAAACTCATTATTTCCTATTTTCTTCTCGTGGACCATTCATCACTTAGTCGGCCCCATTCTAAAATCCGTCACGACCATTTTGTAGCCCATACTTGACTTAATAGACATGTGGAATCTCTCCTCAACCCATGTTGTGTACACTTTCCAAAATGGCTCGAAAGATGATGTATTTCTACTTTAAACCGCAAACGTTCATCCGAAGATGGTGTAACTTCCCTAAAACCCTAATTCCGACCCTACCTCTATATATAGGGCCTCTCTTAGCCAGAGGTGACCCCCACCCACGAATTAGAGAGAGAGAGAGAGAGAAAAAAAAAGAGAAAGAAAAGAGAGGAAGGAGAGAAGGGCTATCATCTTGCTATTCTTTCATCATCATATATCTCTAATAAGCCGAAGATCATAAGGTGAGAACTCCTTTAAGATTGGGTTTATAATCTCATATTTTGAAAATTGATAATTCTTATATGCTTTTGTTTACATGTGGTTCTTTGTTCTCTCCTTAGTTAGCTATATATGAATGCTTTTAGATACTTTTTCCATCTCATGGTAATGAGAACATTCATTGGACTTAGAGAAGTAGTAAAGGGACCATCTTTAACCATCTTTATGTAACCATCTTTAAAGGGACTACCTTTCCTTCCATATTGTATAAATAATAGTTGTGATTGTCTAATGGAGATTCTTATTATGTTATATTCCTTTTATATTTGTGGATGAACCCTAATATGTGGTGATGAATATCGGAACACCTGGTTAAGAGGTTGCCCTAACCTGAGACGGTGCTTTTAGCTTGTCCGGTTAAGTGGCCACCCTGATCTGTGGTGGTGGTATCAAGATCGCCCAATTAAGTGGTTGTTAAATCCATTTATTATTATTATTATTATTATTATTATTATTATTATTATTATTATTATTATTATTCCTCAAGTTGTTAAGGATCTCCATAAGACTATAGTTGAGCATGGTTGTTATGAACCTTAGTAGTACGAGCCGCCATCCTGGGATGTGATGCGTCGGTTACGACTGTTTTAATGAGTGACGAACCATGAGGAAGGATGTGGTGGTACCAAAGGTTGGTTAAACGTTAAGTAGCTTGGTGTAAATTGGTAATAAAATAAAGAATGGTTAACTCATGCATGCACGTGGCTCCATGTGGGTGTATGGAATTGAGAATAGGCTAGAGCGTCCTACTTCTCCCATACACTGTCACGTGTAGTTCGGGCTATGAGTGTCCTGTTTCTCACGTGGTCGGGCAAAATTATGGACTTGCGTGTCCCAAAACCCCTGGCGGCATGTCTAAGGATTCCTACGTTGGGTTATGCATTATCATGCATTGCATTAAGTAAGAGTAATGGATGTTTTGTTATGATTTTTATGCGATTATTATTTCTAACCTTAAAGTAGTTCTTTACTATGCCGCTTTTGACGATGTTTTTGTAGAAAATAATTTAGAACATGTAGGTCGTTAACACCAAAAATTGGCTAACAGATGTTGGTCAGGGACCAACTTTGATTCTTCATCATCTGATCTCCACTCCGAGATGAATGGTGTAGATTGAGGGACCTGCAACACCGACAAAGGTTAGGACCGCCGCCGGTTGGCCCGGCTTACGGCCCTCCGATGGTAAAATCAGTGCGGATACTGAAAGAAAAGGTTATTGGAGGTTTAATGGTCGTGGATTGCCTACCTGGAGAGAGTGCGGAGGGCCCCTTTATAAGATAATTATTGAAGAGATTTAAGTGGATTCCAAATTTGTTGGAATAATCCTTATCTTATCTAGATCAGTGGGATAAGCCTTATCCTTATCTTATTTGGATCAGTGGGATAAGCCTTATCCTTATCTTATCAAGAGGGATAAGCCAAGGCGGATGAGGCCAGGCCTCTTGCCAAGCTGAGGGCCAAATGTTAAGCCGAAGTGGGCCAAGGTTGAGAGGGCCGAATGTTGACCCCGAGTGGGCTGAGGCCAAGAAGGCCGAATGCGGAGCCCGAGTGGGCTGAGGCTGAGAAGGCCGAATACCGAGCCCGAGTGGGCTGAGGCCTGAGAAGGCCGAATGTCGAGCCCGAGTGGGATGAGGCCGAGAAGGCCGAATATCGAGCCCGAGTGGGCTGAGGTCTAGAAGGCCAAATGTCAAGCCCGAGTGGGCCGAGGCCTGAGAAGGCCGTATGCTGAGCCCGAGTGGGCCAAGGCCTGAGAAGGCTGAATGTCGACCCCGATTGGGCCCAGGCCTGAGAAGGCCGAATATCGAGCCCGACTGGGCCCAGGCCTGAGAAGGCCGAATGTCGACCCCGAGTGGGCCGAGGTTGACTTAGCTTCCTCTCCTAAATAGTCGGTCCATGACTATACTTGGTGTAGAAGATGAACCCCAGTGGAAAGCTTTCCATGTTTTGAGTTCAGCCCGAATTTACCCATAACATAGGTAACGATCCACAGGAGCCCGAGCCTCAAAGAGACGATTATGATGGCTCGTGGGAGCAGATGGTGGAAGACGAGACCGCATAGTCATTCATAGTTCTAGCATTTACTAAGTATTTGAATTGTAATAAGTCCCAATGGGAGGACGTAGTTATCAACATGGTGATTGATTGAATGATGGTTACATGGTTTGATGATTTAGTTTAGTTGATGAAATAATATATAAGTTTGGTTCCACCGTCTTGCTCATGGTTTCCAAATAGTGTGAAATGTGTATGTTTGTGTGAAAATTATGTAAGGGGTATAACCCTCATACATTCCAAATAGCCTTGGGAATTTGGTCGTCGTGATGTACATGGGAGCCTGAAATCTCGGGGTGTTACATAATGTGTCTTCAAGTTGTCACCCGTCCACAATGACGATTAATGACACTATGTCGTACCCTTTGTTAGCTATGATGTGTCTTCCTGAAAGTCACCCATCCACGGATATGGCCAATGGCACTGTGTTGTACCATTTAGCAGCCATGATGTGTCTTCCTAAAAGTCACCCATCCACGGAGACGATCAATGACACTGTGTTGCACTACATAAGAATCGTGGCATGTCTTCCTGCGGTCACCCGTCCTCGGCAACGGTCATTGGCTCTGTGATATATGACTTGATTAAAATCCTAGTTGCTTCTCAACTAGGAACACCCGAAAGAACATGGGACAAGCATTTAACTTGTCTAAACAGTGGCTCAATCCATAAGAAATCCGGAACTTGCTCTCTACGACCGTGAACTCAAGACCATATTCCCTGATGATTTAAATTACCTACGACCATGAACTCAAGACCATATTCACTCTCTCTCTCTCTCTCTCTCGGTATGCCTGTACAAATGAATAGTCAACAGAAGTATTTATACCTGAAAATACCAAAGATCAGCCAATGAGGAGGTGCCAGTGTATCACACCCTGAAATTGGCTGAAAATAGCTAAATTTAAGGGTGCGCTGGAGCTAGAGTGCCAAAAAAATCACTTTGGAGAAACCCTGAATTTAAGGGTGCGCTGGAGCCAAAGCGCTCAAAAAATCACTTTGGAGAAACCCTGAATTTAAGGGTGCGCTGGAGCCAGAGCGCCTAAAAAATCACTTTGGAGAAATCCCGAATTTAAAGGTGTGCTGATGCCAGAGCACCTTGAAAATCACTTTGGAGAAATCCTAAATTTAAGGGTGTGCTGACCTGATTTTAACGGTGTGTTGACGGACTTCCTTTATCTGTTTAAAATGCGTTCTTAAAAATGATGGATTTGTGGGGCCCGCTTGTTGGTGGATATTGATGCACTGGTAATGTTAATTCATGCCATGGTTATGTCTTGATTTCGGGGATTTTTTTACCATAACGATTCATGGGGTTCACTTAGGGTCTTTGTTGAAAAATGACTAAGTAAAATTTGGGTATTCTGAAGTTTTCATTGGATTTTAGGGTGCTGTAACCGTAGTTTCTTTTAATATGCTGGTTTTTTAGTACGCAGATGTTTGCTTTGAAGGCCCTGACATTTTGGGACCCCATCAAGTTATTAAAATAGTTCGAATTGGTTTACCCTTTTCCATATGAATCGACCTTAGTCTCACTGAGTTATTACTACATCGCAAGCCTTGCACTTGAGGCGAGTGAACAGGTTTTTGGTGTCGTTGTTTGAGATTATGTTAAACGGTTCTAATTGTTCTAGTAGCTATAGAGTAGTCTTAGTTAGGTAGGATTTTCAATTTTTCTAGAAATAGGTTTTCTGATTTTATTTTTTTTAGATTAATAACATCATTTTTTCTGTTTTATAGGACTTATTGCTGACATAGTTCATCTTCACGGATAACATCTCTCCATCTCCTTTCTTTTTATTAATTTTCTTAGGATAGGCTAGGCTTTCACTCCTTAAAATTTTATCATGCATGATTGGACAGGTGGAGCATATAAGTATATTTTGGAAGATGAGATATCGGATCATGGGATCCAAAATCATTGTGATCGGAACCCCTCCAAGTATGAGTATTTTTCTGATACTCAATCAACATCCATTACTCCCCAACGTAAGATGTTGCGTGACTATTATAATGAAAACAAAATACATAAGGAGACACCATGTAAGACGATGGGGGAGTACCGGGACGAAGCAAAAACACATGATGACCAACTGGGTAAAAAGTTGCGTGAATATTGGATTGAAAATAACATACATAGCATTTCACTGAAGTATGGTAGGAGGTACGCATCAACAAAAGGAACGGGTGCATGATGTTCAGCCGGTTAAGACAATGCATGATCACTTGTATGGTTATACTTACCAACCTTCATATAATTCTTCACCATACAATTACAATCTTAATTGGGAGAGCCATCATTCTCCTTGTTCAAGGGAAGAACCAATTATAACTCATGACAATCATCTTAAAATGTCTCCTTCCTCTTATGAGCTTAAGTATACACAAATCCTTGAGGAAGTATGGAATGAGTATGTAGAGGAGTAATCAAATTAAAGTTACTCGCCATCTTGCGAATACGTTGAGTCCGAAATTGGGGGCATCGAATTAATCCCCTCTAATGAAGATGATGGGGCTATCCATGTCCCACCTTCTCCGGATATAATGACTAAACTTCTAGAGGAGATTGATCTCGATGATCCCAAAGTCATCATCGATTATGGTGAATCCAATATCTCTTTTATATGTCCTGACCTTAACGATGAAGAGATTCCGATGAAAGTTGACGAACCCGAGGAATCCATAAAATCTAAAAGCGATAGTGGGGTTACCTACAATGAGGGTTTGGAGATTGCTTATGAGTCTATGGTTTCTTTTTCCCAAGGGAAGAATGTTTATGAGTTTCTAGAGGATATGAATGCTAAAGAGCTAGCCGAAGTCAATCTTTTTTAGTTCTTTCACCAACATAACATGTCAAATCTTATTGTGAAAGACCCTCATTGGGTTGAAAATTCAGTTTCTTTGGATGATGGGGTGACACAATCTAAAATTTTAAATGATCAACCAATTCTAGATGTTGTGCTTACCACTAAATTTGAAGAAATTTCTTTGAAAGACCTCATCTCTATAGAGGAGGAATTCCTTGCCATTGAAACAGAATTTCTTCAATCACTAAGGGATGACGAGGACCCTTCATCCGACTATCTCTATTTTCTAGAGGAATGCTTGACCCACTCCGATGATCTTAAAGATGAGATGATTAAGGAGTTAGATATTTTGTTAGACATGGTGTCGATGTTTGAAAAGCCCTCTTCCACTATTTTTAACTCATCACCATTGATTGTGGACCCACCGTATAATTCTGAAATTGTGGAGGAGACAACTTTAACTAAAGAAAACATGATGAATGTCTCTCCACCATTATGGGATTTTCAGCCCATTGAGAATTCTGACTGGGAGGGCCTGTTTCTAATTAATTATTACGCAGTCTAGAACTTGAGGAGATACATTTTCACTTATTACCTCTCCTCTTCTCATACATGTGGTGCACATGACCATTGGACTTCAATAATGACAAGCACCCATGTATATCATCGAGCATGACTATGGATGGTCCTCATGATAAATTTGTTAAAATTCATGAAGATCCTACTCAAATTTGATCATGTAGTTGATCGGACTAATAAATGTTAGGTAGAGTAGGTAAGTTAGGTTTATTTTTTTGCATTTAGGATTAAATAAGTCTCATAGAGACATGAAAGAAGCTAGACTTGATTAACTTGCTACCTTAGGAACTCCCGTTCTCACCTTCCTTTATTTATGACATTGTTCGCATGTCATTATATATTGCATATCTTTTAACATTGAGGACAATGTAAGATTTTGGTTGGGGAGTGAGATTCCTAGATAATCTACTAGTTTTGTGACATTTCGAGCAAAATTATGTAGAATTTTTTTTATTTTTCTCAATTCAAAACTCTTTTAGAAAACTTTGTTTCTATGCACTTAGGATAATATGATTATGAAAGGAAGATAGATAAAGCGATATGATTTTGAAGCTCTTAAAAACTATAATATAATAGTTTTCTTTATGCATTCTCCTATTGATTTGATTGATAAAAATTTTGAACACTTTTGTATTCTAATTCATATTATACGATTGTCATGATTGAAGGGATTATGTAGATTTGTAGACTGACTAGACTAAGATTTAATGTGTTGAGAAACTAAGTCGGGAACTTTGTCCATCACGTTAAAAAAATAAGAGAAGTAAAGAATATATGAATTTCTAAAAATCCTATCTCATGTTTATAGTGAAAAGAAGAAAAGAGATTTTATTGAGAATATGTTAAATTCTGAAAAGGGCTACCTATCACTAACCAGGGGAGGGTCCACCATAACCTAAGCTAGAAATGGGAAGTAGTGTGACAGTCGTCAAAGGAACGGTAAGGCAAATTCTCGTCATAGGCTTGTTGTTGATCTGTACACTTTTAGATCTTTAGTTTCGTTGATTTATGAAAAAGGTAATCCTGAAAATTCATGAGATGAACATTCACTATGCACACTAGACTATACTTGTTCGGATTCTTCTAATATTCAATCAATCAGTGGGGATTCTATGTGAAACACTCATTATGTTTAGGGAGTTTAAGATTTCAACTTCTATCACTAATTTTTCCTGAATTTTGTACTTGTATGTCTAGAAGTTTACAAAAGTATAGTTTCCGAGAGAGAGTTGAGTTTAGAAAGTTGGATTTGTTTCATGCATGTTTTGCTCGAGACTAGCAAAATGTTGGTTGGGGCTGTGTTGAGCTTTGAATTGTGCATATTCTAACCCCAATTCATCACACATTATGCATGGTATCTGGTACAAAATTAATAAAGGCTTGACCCTTCATGCATTACATAAGCGTTCAGGTGTCTGGTTTCCTTGTGGTCACACCCGCCCTGGTGTCACACGGGTGTTCAGGTATCTGGTTACCATCCTGGTTATGTCAGCCTTGACGCCTTTATTTTGCACTAACACTTTGCAATGTTATGCTTAGTAACTTATTTTGCAATATTGTGTTTCATTACCTTTGCTTGGTTATGTTGATGATATGTTTAACTTAGGGAATGGTAACACTAAATATGATTACTCACTCCCACCTGGGGGTGTTCTAAAACACCAACCAGTTATCTTTGATGTAGATGTTACTGTTGCTTAATGAGTGGGATGTAGGACCTGTTATCTTGTTTATGTCTTGTACTTCATTTTCTGCCTTGGATTGGACGTCCTGGGTGGATAACCCTAAAACTTTCATTATACATGTATATAATTGAGCCCCAACCGAGTGAATTCCATGGTTGTATGGATGATTGTATGTGTTTACACTTTAAATTCAAACTATTTAGATACTGTTTAGCTTAAATCTCTATTTTTGAGTTGATGTCATTGGTTTCGTGCTATATAAATATGCTTCCATAAAATACAGTCACCCCAAAATAATCGAGAGCCGCGGACTTTCTGATACCCAATTTTTTGAACGTAACAGCCACATTTCCTCAAATTGCATATAGTTTAGTGGCTTCCACATCCAAGTACAATGTAAGGGTCATATTCGTATCACATCACAATAAATCCAAGCCCAGGTTGAAAAATGCAACCCTTCTTCACAATACACATGACTAGGAAATCCACCCATATAATCTGGTTGTACATAGTTTAAGTGGCCGTGCCTATGGCCGTAAGAACGTGGTCGTGTGTTGGGCAGCCACCAATGTCACTTGATTTCATACAGTTAGGTGGCCTTTGTGTGCATTTCATAGTCTTACGGCTAGATATCTACATATACACCACCATTGTGAATGATTAAGCGGCCACACATACACCACATGCCCACATGATTAAGGGGTCGGACATATATATACCCATCACACCCTCACACCACTAAATTCTACACATTCATTATAATCAAACCCCGTCCAAAGGCTTAAACACACACTACACGATCCTACTACTTGGGGTCACACTACAATCACATTTTCATGTGGTCAAGAGCTATCCACACATCAAATAATTACTTAGTAAAGGGGCGTAGCTCGATTCCCCCACGATTTAGGCCCCCGCACCTGCCACACAACTTCACACGGTTTAGGGCAGTGCATGCATCACAAGTACACACCATTTAGAGGCTGCCCAGGCATCACATGATCACATGATGGTTGTTAGAACTAGAAAATGCTACAAGGACATTTTCTGTGTATTGTTGCTCTCGGGTTCTGAGTAATGGAAACATTCATAGACAATCACAAGCATTCACAAAAGGTACACAAGAAGAGATATCGCAAGGCAATTTTTATTTCAGACATTCTGAGATCTTGTACATTCCAGGCCATGATCTAGCACGAGCCCTTAATTACATCGAATGATCGATGACCCTTGTTTACAAGGCAAAAGACTAGTCAGCAGGGACTATGGTCTTAGAGTTTGTGGTCGTAGAGACCTGTATTTATTTTGTTATGGACCGATCCATCTTTGTATTAGTTAGATGTTTATGTCCCATGTTTTGACCGGAGATCCGAGCTGAGACTATCAGGGTTTATGACTGAGAAGGACAACTCTAGGCTTGCGCCTGTCATGTATGGACAGGTGACCTCGGGAAGTCCAATCTACAACTGTGTGTACCTGAGTAGCCAACCAATGAATGCCGTTTGAATGGGTACAACATCGACTATTATGTTGTGGCAGTTCACAACAATTGCTTTGTAGCGAATTGAAACTCTTTGATATGGTTTATAGTGATAACCATAGTCCCATTTGTCTACTTTTCGACCCTAATTAGATCATTTCTTACAGTAAATATAAATAAGGATATTTGCATAATTCTGGATGCTGGCGGCTTCTTTTCGAGAAGTCATTTCATTTAACGCATTGAATCGGGTCAAACCTCGAAGTCGCACAATTTTGCTCATTTAAAGATCTCGGAATGACCGCTTGACCATTCCATTGCGTCCGGAACGCTCGAAATACCCAAAATAGGTTCAAATGGAACTTGAAAACAATTAAAAATGAGTCTGATGCACCCGTAAACATTTTTCGTAATTGGCTGATTTTTTGGGTGCGTGGGACTCAATTTATGGGTGCGTGGGCTCCAACGTACCTTTAAATTAATGATCTAGTTTTTTTTTAGGAATTTAGGGATGCGTGGGGAATTTTTTGGGTGTGTGGGACACCAATATGCAAATCTGAATTATATCGAATTTATGGACGCGTGGGACCCGAATTTATGAAGGCATGGGCTATTTTTTGGGTGCGTGGGAGTCCGATGCACTTATCTGATTCATGTCGAATTACTGGATGCATGGGACCCAAATTTATGGGCGTGTGGACCATTTTTTCGGGTGCGTGGGACATTAATCCACCTGTCCGAATTACGTCAAATTTGTGGACGCGTGGGATAATTTTCGGGTGCGTGGGACCGAATTTATGGGTGCGTGCCCATACTTGTGACTTTTAGAATTCAGACCTGCGGTAGTCTTGGTCGGAGTAATCTTCCGGCGGAAGACATCGGTGGTCGGAAAGGAATTCCTACGTCCGGGAATGGTTTTTCGATAATCGGAAAGGGATTCCGGCAGGGGTTTTTCGGCGGAAATCTCAAATACCCAGAGGATAGTAGCTCTCTCTCTCTCTCTCTCTCTCTCTCTCTCTCAAAACGTACAAATGAATAGTCGGACGGAGTATTTATACCCGAAAATACTGGAACTCGGCCAATGAGGGGCTGCCACGTGCCACGCACCCCTAAAATACCTTCAACACACCCCAAAATCGACGTGCGGAGGTCCAACGCATCCAAAAATGTGTTCTGAAAATATCTAATTTTTTGGGTGCGTGGGACTTTAATTTTGCGGGTGTGTGGGACTCCATGCACCCTTAAATGAAAATCCCGAAATGAGTTGAATTTACGGGTGCGTGGGCCCATTTTAGGGGTGCGTGGGAAACCAAAATACTCAAATAAAAATCCTGAAATGAGTTGAATTTAGGGGTGAGTGGGCCCATTTTAGGGGTGCGTGGGACTCCATGCAACCTTTAAATTGATTTCTGCTTTTGCTGATTTTTCAGGTGCGTGGGTACCTGAATTTATGGATACGTGGGAGTCCAATTTTATGAGTGCGTTGACGGACTTTTGAATGCTCCGAATTGGGTTTTGAATTTCAATGGGTTTGTGGGGCCCGTTTGATAGTGAAATCACATGCACCGTTCATCATAAATCATAATGAAGTTATGGGTCTGATTTCGGATGGTTCCGATCACAGTGATTTGAGGGGTCCGCCAAAGATTTCAGTTAAAATTGGCTAAGGGGATTTTTGTAAATCTCCTTTTTACGTGCACCGGGAGGCATTTTGTAAGATTTTCTCTGAGGTATATGGCCATTTTGCTTGTTTTGAGGGCCCCTATATTTTAGGACCCCAACAGATGCCCCTCCAGTATGTTGTGATGGACGTACGATCATTCAGCGTGGCGCACCGAACCTTTTGGGTCCCAGCTATATATAGACGAGATAACCATTTTTCATCATTTCTCATTTGTTATTGGACTTCCACTCCCCCTTCCACGCACCCATTTTTGAGCCAACGCACCCAAAAATTGCCTCCAATGCACGCTTTTATTCCACACACACCCAAATATTCAAGGTAATGCGAATTTATGGGTGCGTGGGCTGGAACGTACCCTCAAATGGGACTTCGGATTTTTAGATTTAAGGGTGTGTGTGCTGGCACGCACCTTAAAATGGAACTCGTAAAAAAAATCGGATCATCAGACTTTTTTAGGGGTCGCACGCACCCAAAAATTTAAACTTGGAGATTTTTTTTGTTGAGAATTTTAGGGTGCGTGGGGTCTCACGCACCCTTCGTCGGATTTCCCGGAGGGTTTTGCCCCCTTCGCACCCAACAATTGGGTTTTTAAAATTTTTTAGGGGTGCATGGAAGTCCACGTACCCAAAAGTCGGACTTGGAAAATGTATGGCCTAATAAAGGGGTGCGTGTGGTCACACGCACCCGTAATTTAGATTTGAAAAAAATTATTTGTGGTTTAAGCCATTTTAGGGGTGCGTGGGGTCGCACGCACCCAAAAATTCAACTTGGTATATTCGGACATTTCGGGGTGCGTGGGACCTCACGCACCTGAAAATTTAACTTAGTGAACTTTGATACTTTTGGGGTGCATGGGGCCTCACGCACCTGAAAATTTGACTTGGTGAATTTTAATATTTTTTGGGGTGCGTGGGGCCTCACGCACCCAGATTCCAAGGCTTGTGGAGTTTAAAATTTTTTTGATGATTGACTTATCCGAGCCTTTCTAAGAGGGCAAGTTCTTACACCTTCATCTTATATTAGTGTACATGCGATAGTTGTTTTGAAGAGGTGTGGGGGCCTCGCACACTTAAGAGGTTTTCGGATTGTGCTAAGCCGAAGATGTGATCTTGGTGATTCAACTTTTGTGGGGTTTAAACATACCTTCGTGTGGATTTCTTCTTCTTTTAGCTGGATCTGATCTTTCTGTGTGTCTTTGCAGGTTAAAATGGCAAGTGATCGTTCGCAAGCTGGCCCTTCAGGTCCACCACTAACTCCGTCAAAGCGCAAGCGTGCAACTTCGAAGAAGGCTACCAGGCCGTCCGACCAAAATCCATAGTGGTTCCTCCCTCCGGAGACCTTCAACTTCTACAAACGCATATTAACGCTGTCCAAAGATATGCAACGGAGGATTCTTTGCGACAGAGTTGTGCCACCTCCTCCAGATAGGGGAACACAAGAACAATGGGATGCTTGGTACACTCCCCTGTGTGGCTTTCGGTCAGATGGGACTGTAGGATCTGAGGATGGTGAAGTGAGCCCGTCAATTCTTGTGCAGACCGGTAAGGGTGGTCGTCCGAAGAGAGCCAGCAAGGGTGCCAAACAGGTGTACTTCGAGAACCAGGCCAAGTCTAATCCGACAAAATGAAGGTGGCCTAGTCTACTGTCAAGCTCGTCACCTCGCCTCTCATCATAAGGAATCCTTAAACACGCAAATACATCCAGTATTCGAAGACTTATCAACGGCAGTGCTCCCTTCCAAGCATCGAGCCGTCTGACATCTGCTAGAGCAATTCTTTCTACAGCGTGGATACTTGGACATCCGGCTCGGCACCATTCCTCAATTGCTCTTTGTCCAAGAATGGGAAGTGCCAGTCTGTCTTCGATACGAAGGACATGATTTTCTTAGAACCGAACTACAGCCCTCATCAGCCTTTCCCCAAGCATTATTTCGAGACCCTTCGCCAGCGGTTTCATCATCTAGGGGATACTGAAGTCTGGTTGACTGGAGCATTTCGAACTCGCGGTCATTTGATTCCCCATCCCGGTTATGAAGCATGGGCAAATCGTATCTTGGAATAGCATAGGGCCACTCTACGAGCAGTCGGCTTATACAAGGCCATCGAGGTGACATCAGGCTATTTCTATCGAGAACCATGGGTCTACAAGGGCTTCCTCAATCACTGGTGTTCCATCACCAACTCTTTTCATATGCCATATGGAGAGATGAGTATCTCTCTTTGGGACCTTAACCAGATCGCGGGTCTCCCAATCCGTGGGAGGATTTATGACGAGTGGGTCCCAAGCGACGATGAGTTGTCGTGGAAGAAAAAGGGCGTCAATGAAGGCTCTTCTCCGAGGCCTGCTACGAGTTGTTTGCAGAGCTTCCCCAGTTTTGGGGCTTCAAGGATAAGCTTCCATTTGAGGATTGGCTGGTCTACTTCATCCATGGCTTGGAGTAAGTGTTCTGTTATGAGTGGCACACCATTACTTTGTTTCGTCTTTCTTTCTTTCATTAATACCTTGTTTTCCTTCTTTCGGCTTGGACTATGAGGCTTACAATGAAGGCCGTGGGGATAAGGCATTCTTAGAGAACCGAATGAAGGAAAATTTCCCTCGCCCCAACAAGCTTTCCCCAACCTGTGAACTGGCCGGCTTCCTAGCATACTGGCTCAGCTGTGTAGCACCACCAAGCTTCAAGCAAGTGGATAATATAAGAGTATCATGTTTTGCTGTCGCAGGAGCTCTAGCGAATGGTCACCGATATGCGTTAGCGCTAGTGGTCCTGTGTTCTATCTATCGGGCCTTCGGCTACATCATTAGTAATAAGGAGTGTGCCGCTTATGGGATGAACTCGGCCTACTGTGGATGGCATTTCTTCTCTAGCTGGCTCGGGTTATGCTTTCCCTGGGTCTATGGTGTAGAGCGTGGAGATTATATCAGAGAGGTGAAGCTTCCATTACACTTTTTCCAAAAGAAGAAGATGGTCGGTCATAATTTGACCACTATTGAAGAGAGTATTGCACGATTCGACGATGTATATTTCTATCACTTTTTCGGCACTCGAAGCAGAGAATCAATCTTGTGCATGGACGACGATAGCATCGACTATTACGAGCGTTCATTCTTGACAACGATTCGTCCGTCGTCATTGCCACTGCGTGAAGGGTTTGAATTCTGGAGGGAACCCTATTATCCTAATCGTTTCGCCCGTCAATTCGGGTATGACCAAGGGGTGCCCGAGACATTGGAGCTGGTGACACGTGAACAACAAGTGTATGGTGTCGGGCCCATTCATTGGAAGTGGATGTGGCGATAACTCATGTTGACAGGGACTAGTTGTTCTTTTGCCATTCCAGGGACACAGTACTGTACTGGGGCTTCTTTTGGATGGTTGAGGTGGTGGGCTCACCAGTATACGTTGGTTCGAAATAAACTTCTTATTACTCAGCCCGTCTTCGTCACGCCTCCTATTATTACTCTCATTCCTGTTGACGGGCTTGGCTACGTATCGAAAAATCTTCATCAGCCTACGATGCCGAGTACGGAGAGACTTAAGACCTCCCTGAATCTGGTGATCCACCACGAAAAACCCAAACATACTCTGGAAGGTTGGATCGCTCATGGGGAGAGAAATGTGACATTGGAGGAGCCGGAATTCCCACCCCTCAGGCCCATAGATGAGTTACTCGAAGAAGGCAATGCTCTGAGAGGGGGTGATGAAGGTGCTGATGAAGAGGGCGATGATGATGACAATGATGATGTTGGAGATGTTAATGGTAATAATGATGATGATGATGTTGTTGATGGCGATGAGGATGTCGATGGTGGTGATGATGGTGTGGGCAATAATGAAGGTGGAGATGATGGTGGTGATGGGATGTCGCTTGAACACACCGGCCCTAGAGTGAAAACTACCCCTAGTCTTCCTGTCGCCTATGGGGGTAAGAAGATCGAGGAGATGTGGAAATTACATAAAGCCGAACGTTTACGGAAACGACTTTCCAAGGACAGTGGTGACGCTCCGGTTGACAATGCAAGTGAGGTCAAGGAAGAGAGTGAATTAAGCTCTCAGGACAATTTAAGTGAAGACCGCCACACTCGGGAGAGCAATGTTGACGAGCCAGTATATGAGAGATCTGTCCCTAAGGAAAACACGGGAGCCATCTTTATGGATCTGGATGATGACACACCTGCTGAATCCATCCTTCCTCCTAATCCTCCTGTGGCAGAGGCTGAAAATAATAAGAGCGTAGTTCCCGAAGCGATTGCCACTGCCACGGTGGAAGGGATTGCAGTTCCTGATATTGAATCAAGTGCACCTGAACCTACTGTGGGAGCTTCTCCTTCTGTTGAGCCATCATCAACTGAACCTGTCATGAATGCACCTTCTGCTGTTGTACCATCATCAGCTGAGCTTGCCGCTGAAGTTCCTCCTATTGTTGGGCCAACATCTAATGCCAACATTCCTAAGGTCGTGGTGCTATCTTCTCCAGGATTACCAAAACCATCGATCAAGAGAATGACTGAACCTGCCCCTGTATCGCCTGTGCCCACTGCCTCATCCAGTGCTCTTGCTCTTGGCGTTCCTGAAGTCACTGGTATATTACTTGCCTTTCCTGTCTTGACTGCTTTCTTTCTGATGGTGGCTTCCTTGTACTGACGTTTATCATTTATTTTGTTAGCAACAGTTCTGATCCATGCTCCTGCCCCTGTGGTTTTGCTTGAAGCACTCATTTCTTCCCTTCGAGGCTTATCGAAAATAAAGGCGAATCTTTTAAAGAGTCTTCTAACGAATATCGCCGATTCTTTGAAGAATGAAGATGAATGGTGTATTCTGGATGAAGGGTTGCAAGCGCTAGAACATAATGATATATGGCTCGGTTTGACGTCTCCTCGATGGTCAGTCACGTGGTCCGGTTCAAGGAAGGAATGGCTCGCGTCATTGGTGCAAAGCATCTCAGGCCTGATCCTTCTGTTGAGGAGAAGCGCGGTCAGTTGCAGTCCCTTCTTCCAAAGTTAGAGCTTCACAGGGCAGACGTGGCTGCGGCGAGGCAAAACTGGCAGGTTGCTAGCACTGAATGTCAAGGGGCCACAGAACGTCTAAAGGAGATTGATAATGAAATAGCATGGCTACAGCCTGAGTGTTTGGTCGTCCACCTTAACTTTTCCAAGTTTAGCAGTCAGAAAGCTCGCTTGCAGTCATCTATTGATCAACTGAGGCGAAGTGTAATGCTATGGAGGCTCAGATTACGGAACCGCAGTAGTTTCTTTAGAACGTTCCCGACCCTGCACAAGTTTTGGCTGAAACAGAAGCAGCACAAAGGGGTATCCAAAGTTCTGCAATTGATATGTTAGAATAATATATGAAAAATTTAGATGGTTAAACTGTAACAGTCTCCATTTGTAATTTGGAACATGTTGTAATGGATATTGTAATAATATGTATACTATTGTAATTTTGGATCTATATTGTGTCTTTAGCCTATTCGCCATTTTATTTAAGTTTGAATGGAAACTGATTGAACTATTTGGGAAAGAACATCCCCCTGCTAGGACTTAAACTTATGCTCATGTTAACAAAGATGTGACCGGGTCTTGATTAAGGGCTTATCCCAATTCTCGATGGTCTTGAAAATGGCAGGGTGTGACGTGTCTTGAGTCCTAACGACTTTTTCGATATCTGTGCAAGCACAAAACAGATTATTAGTATTTTGATTAATCATTGTGTGGTATCATTTCTTTTGGTATCCGTTTCATTATACTTCCCTTTGATGGGATGTCTACAAATCATAACAATAAGCTTATGTCAAGTATAATATCTTTTCAAAAACCGGCCATTCACCAACGAACTGATGCCTTGTCCCCTTGCAATCAATTACTCGATAGGCCCCGTTGGTATAAACTTCGTCAATGATACACACTGGATCCCATTTCAGATCGAATTTACTTTTGGGACCTTGAGCCAGCACCAGACGTTTCATCATTAGCACCAAGTCGCCCTTTTTGAATGACCTACTGTGAACTCGCTTATCGTATGAGGCTGAGATTTGTTTCTGATACATTTCGAGCCTTTGCTGAGCGGCGAGCCTCTTTTCAATCTAAATCATCAAGTTCGGCCATTCTGGTCCTGGCATTTTGCTCAGATGTCAGGGAGTGCCGAAGTGTAATGCACAGCGACTTGACTTATATCTCCATTGGGACTACTGCCTCTGTACCATATATTAAAGAGTAAGGTGTGGCTTTAGTGGTAGTGTGATATGTCGTCCAATACGCCCATAACGCTTCAGGCAGACGCTTGTCCCAATCTTTCTTATTTTCTGCTACCATTTTTTTAAAAATTTTCACGATAGTCTTGTTAAAAGCTTCAGCCATCCCATTCACAGGGGGATAATAAGGTGTCGAATAGCAGTGCTTGATCTTGAATTTTGTGCAAAACTTGTCGATGGTGGCATTCTGGAACGGTGTTCCATTGTCGGTGATGATCTTCTCAGGAATACCATGTCGGTATAATATAGTATGACAAATGAAACCTTTGACATGTTTAGCCTTCACATTCCTAAGTGCCACTGCATCGGCCCATTTGGAAAAGTAATCCGTCGCGGCCAGGATGTACTGATGCCCCTAGGATGAGGGTGGGCTGATTGATCCGATCACATCCATGCCCCAGGAGGCGAAAGGCCAAGATATCACTGATTGATATAACTCTTCCGGTGGCGAGTGTATTATATCTGCATGGATCTGGCATTGATGACACTTCTTGACATATTCTATCGCATCTTTTGCCATCGTGGGCCAATAATATCCCATGTGTGGGACACGGTGATGTAAATTCTTGCCTCCTTGATGGGCACCACACTCTCCTCCGTGAGCTTCCTTCAATGTGGCATACGCCTCATCTTGGTCCAAGCAGCGTAGCAACAATCCCTTATACAAGCACTTGTAAAGGATGTCATTCTGTATTATAAATGAATCGGCGCGTCTCCTAACCTGCATGCGCATCTTGGGATCTTCTGGTAAAAATCCATATTTCAAGTAGTCAACGAATGACCTTTTCCAGTCATTTTCTTATGTGATTTTGAAGTAACAGATGGGGTTCACACTTGATTCACCACCATGCAGTACGGCTGTCAGTAGAATCCTTCTTTCTTCAATTGTTACTTGAAGTGGACTACCCCCGAGATTAGCCAGAGCAGCGGTCAGACTGGCCAACGCATCGGCTTGTACATTCTCCTGCCTTGGTATATGTGAAATGTTGTTGTCACGGAACTGGTCGAACAGTGACTGCGCTTGGTGGCAGAGAGGTGACAACTTAGGTTTGTGGACCTCATATTCTGTCGTCAACTGTCCGATGACTAGCTTGGAGTCACCATAGATTTGTATTGCTTTGATTCGCATCTCTAAGGCGAGTTGTAGTCCGATGATGAGGGCTTGATATTCTGCTTCATTGTTAGTGCAAGCTGGCACGATCGTAAATGAGTAGGGCAGCAAATCTCCCTGTGGACTGATAAATATAACTCCTGCTCCTGCCCCTGTTGACTTGGAGGCTCCGTCAAAGTACATTTACCAGAGTCTTGGTTCTTCGGTCATCATAACCTAGTCATCTGGGAGATCGCATTCCATTTCTTCATTGCTTGGGACTGGATGCGCAGCGAGAAAATCTGCGACCACTGTCCTTTAATAGCTCGAGCTGGGACATACGTGATGTCGAATTCAGAGAGGAGAAGGGCCCACTTTGCTAAGCGTCCGGACAACATAGGCCGGTTCATGGGAAATTTAATCGGGTCCACCTTAGATATCAACGTTATTTGATGTGAGAGGCAGTAATGCCTAAGTTTCTTCATAGCAAAAATGAGAGCAAGACATATCTTCTCAATTACTGAATAGTTGAATTCAGCCCCCACCACCGTGCGACTCAAATAATATAGTGCATTCTCCTTCTCTTCTTCATTTTTCTATGCCAGGAGTGCCCCCAGTGAGTTATCTCCTATTGCGATGTATAAAATCAACGGCTTTTCTGTGATTGGGGAGGCGAGGACTAGGGAATTCCCGAGCATTTCTTTTAATGAATCAAAGGCCTTTTCGCAGGCATCATCCCATTTAAATTTAACGTCTTTCTTATTGAGGCAGGAAAATGGCTGACAATGACTAGCCAGGTTTGAGATGAATCTTCTTAGATATGCCACGCGGCCTTGAAAACTCTTCAACTATTTCAGATTCTTTGGAGGCGGCATTTCTATGATGGCCTTAATCTTCGTGGGGTCGATTTCTATGCCCCTGTGCCTGACAACGAAGCCTAAGAATTTGCTGGAAGCAACCCTGATCGCGCACTTCAATGGATTCATACGGAGACTCTTCTTGCGCAACCGTTGAAATACTTGCCTCAAATGCTCTCTGTGTTGTTCATGATCGGCCGACCGCACAAATAAATCGTCAACATAGCATTCAACGTGTTTGTACATCATATCTTAGAATATAACGGGCATTGCGCGCTGATACGTTGCCCTCACGTTCTTCAACCCAAAGGGCATCACGCGGTAACAGTAGATGCCGAGCGTCATGTGGAAGGCTGTAGCTTCTTCATCTTTTGGGGCCATGCGGATTTGATTGTATCCCGAATACCCATCCATGAAGGACATCACTGCATATCATGTTGTGCTGTTAATCAATAATTCTGGAATCGGCAAAGGAAAATCGTCTTTAGGGCAGGCTTCATCAAGATTCCGGAAGTCGACGCAAACCCGGATCTGTCCACTCTTCTTCTTAACAGGCACGATGTTTGAAATCCATCGAGGGTACTTCACCTCTCGAACGAACCCGGCCTGAATCAGTTTCTTGATTTCTTCCTCAATCTTGGGTACAATGTCAGGATGGAATCGTTGTTGAGGTTGCTTCACTGGCTTCTTTTCCTTCATGATACTCAGCTTGTGCATGGCGATTGTCGGACTGAGTCCTGGCATTTCTGAATATGTCCAGGCGAAGATGTCCTTATTCTCCCTCAACAGTTGTATGTATTTCTCTCTTTCATCTTTCGGGACATTTCTGCTCAAATATGTGTTCCTGGGTTCTTTGAGGGTGCCTAAATTCACCTCTTCAAGTTCATTGATCGTTGGTTGTCCACCATCTTCTAGTTGCACGGGTGCGATACTTGGCTGGATAACGTCGATAGGATCTTGCAACTGAATTTCTTCTATCGGGCCAATGGTCACCATGTTCACGCTTGCCTTGGCTCCTAGACCTTCTCCATTTTTGTATACTTGCTTATATTCTTCAAATGGAGCTAGCAATCTCTTCTTTGTGTTTGAATCTTGGCCGAAGAATCCCATATTTCTTATAATTTTTTGGCTGGCTCTACTATATCTCTTCTCTTCTATTGGTCGGGGTTGAGCAGATTCCCTTCTTTCTTCTCTTTCTTCTGATGATACTGGCTGACTTGGCCCCGAGTGAAACTTGATATCTTTCTGGGTGACATCTCTTGACGGCACGATGAATTGGTCTGGAGCTTTCGGGAATGGCTTTGCTCTTCCTATCTTGGGTACCGGCATGTTGAAGCTGGACTTGAGCACACTCATATGTTGATCTAAGATCAGTTTTAATACAGACTGCCCTGGCTAACGCAAAAGTTGAGGTACCACATAGAACTTCTTTGTGACCGTTTGAGGTCGATTTTCCAACTGATATTAGGATCTTCCCTCAGTGATAGGCTAAGGTTTACTTTTCTGCACAAAGTTCTCGACTCGAGGCTTTGCCCCTTGCCCTTTCTTCATTACGTCAAGCTTTTTACTGGTTTTACCACTATCAGATGGGTTGTAATATTTTGCATTGGTAAAAAATGACTAGGCTATTGTGTATGGCTTCGGATCTGCTGCTACCCTGTATTGGACCCCATCTCTGTTGTATTTGAAGCACTGATGATACGTCGAAGGGATTATGAGGTTGTGATGGAGCCAGGGCCTTCCTAAGAGGAGATTGTATGTTGTTACTGCATCGATCACCTAACATGTTACTTTCGTCTTCAGTTCTTCGATCTCTAACATTACCATGATTGATCCGACTGTACGCTGACTATCTTGATTGAACCCTTGAATCATCATGAGACTCGGGCGTAGTGCTGATTGCCTATAACCTAGCTTCTGTAATGTCTTTAATGGCATAATATTTACGGCAGACCCATTATCTAGCATGCACCTTTTGACCTCTATGTCCCTGATTGTTCCCGTGACCATCAACGGACGGTTGTGGTCTATTAATTCGATCGTACGATCTTCTTCTGAGAAAGTAATTGTCGGGTGATGGTCGACATGCATGACTTGTGACACTGGTATATACTGTTCGCTCGCCTCAAGTGTAAGGCTGCGATGTAGTAACAAAACTCGGTAAGACCGAGGTCGATCCACAGGGAATTGGAGAACAAGTTCCAAACTATTACAGCAACTCAGTTTGCAACAGATAAGAGATTCAATTGAATAATTATGCTAAAACAATAACTTAATGAAAAACAATAATTTAAGGGCACTAAGGCATTCAAGGATCCACTTGTAGTAATCCCATGTCAATCCAATCAATCCAAGCAAGATACACAACTAGACTTGAAGTCCTATCTCATCTAGTTGGAAAATAAAGCATTAGACACATTCAATCCCACTCAAGTTGAACTTCCAACTTCTAGTCTCATTCAACAATGTAGAATTCGAAATCATAGCCTTCGGAGTAATAGCCATGCCTATGGACGATGGCCTGCTCAAGGATTACTATAATTCGAATCTAAACAAGCACAACATGATAATCTTAGAGAATTGCAAGGAATCCATGTCCGGAGCACATGAACTCTCATAAAACATCTAAAACTATCAACTTTAAGAACTAGAATATGCAAAATCCAAACTTGAAATAGAACTACTTGAATTAAACTGAATCAAACATGAAATTAGCTACAAGCTTCACCTCTCAGCCTTAGCTGAGAGATTCTAGTCGAGCATTGTCATACTACCACTAAAACTCATAAAGAAACTAGAAAACATAGAAAAATCGAAGTTTGGAGGGTTGCAGACGCTCCACGACGGCTTCCTTCCTCCCCCACGACGTCCCTTAGCTTCTATGATGCCTTTGGAAGAAGCCCTAGGTGTCCTTTTATAGTATAGTGCGGAAGGTTCCAGATTGCACAAGAAATCCCGGACTTCGCAGAGAAAATCGGAGCTTCATGGACAAGCTCTGTTACGCAGACGACCGATCTCATGACCGGTCTGATGTCACGCCCCAAACCCGAGGATCGGGCTCACTAAATTCCCGATCGCAGACCTTGGTGCCAACAGCCTCCATAGTATCCCATTCTCGGCTCCTAGCTCTCATATGCCAGGTTCCGATCCTGGGATCCTACCAGGAGGATTTTCAAGGTAAATTTTTTTATATAAAGGAGCATAATCAAAACCATAAAACATCATCAAATATCCACTATAACGTTTGTTGAGTCAGTGCTGGGAAGGGAAATACAAAATGTAGCAAAAGCCCAAAATATCAGGTACATGCATCGCGCTCAACGCTGCTGATGTGCCCTAGTACCTGCAGTGTAAACAAACACGCATGAGCTTCCTACGAAGCTCAGTAGAGTACGTGTGTGCGCGTGTGATGCATATGACAAGTATACAGATATCAGAGTAAGCGAAAGTAGTAGAGGGCTAAGTTACCAAGTTCATGAATGCTATCAGCCATCCCAAGGCTATGCGATGCAAGGGCCTACATGGCCGAGTGTTACATGCTAGAGATGCAATGCAAACATGTCAATCCTCAACTGATCCACATATCAAAATAGTTCTCATCTGGGACATCACCGGGGTCTAGTATAGTCTAGTACTGGCCGCCGCACATCGGGCGCATAACCAAGCGAGTAGAAAAGACCTCACTATCCGCCTCGTCAGTGGTATGCCAATGCCCACTCGGCTAGCCGATAGCGGACCCATTCCATGAGCTGGTCAGACTCGACCTAGCTTACAGCCCACTGCACCCGGGCGGATAAGGTCACACCCCTTTCCAACTGATCTCGACACAGTGGGAGACGCGGCCTACTGGTATTTGGCACACGGGCGCTCGTGTTAACCACTCGGTCTCGACGCTGGAGCATCCTACTGGTACCACAGGGTTTAGGGACTTTCACCCAAGGACATCCATAACGCCCACGTACTAGAACAAGTTTCCGGTGTCCAATACTGCCAACCATGATGTGACTATGGTGACCACCACCCCGATGCTGCTAGGGTGTGAAAGCGATCGTGACATACATAATGCGAAATGCATGAGTCATACAATCCAAATCATGCACCAAACTTACGCATGCTGCGCAATCATGTGGGGCGACCCTGTCTCACACGAGTCCCCTAAGTATAACAAGCCAACTAGCATATGCTATGGTTAATCGTGATCCATAACAGGCATACAAATGATGCATATGGGCATATGAATGAGCATGGTATTCATTATACTAAGCATGTTATCAGTGTGACATATCAAGCTAATCATACTAGCATGTTACCAAAATGTATCATGTAACATTGGCCTTAAAAGGCCCAATATATATATAGAGAGTGGGACCCAGACTGTGGGTCCCATTGGAAATGTAAAGGTCTTCGTGGCATAGCCCACTTGAGACCACATCGGCCCCATACTTGGGCCTGCACATACAAGATAGGCCGTCAAAATATGTGTACGGCATGGATAAAACATATATATCAAAGAAGGAACCATGGTGGGCATCAATGACCACTATTCCCTGCGGGTGTGGTCCATCTAACATCTGGATTTGCCTCATTGTTGGGGTCGTATCTAAAATAATATGGAAAAATAGATGGGCAGCATGAATAGAACAGATACATCATGATGGAGCTAATAGATACATCACGTTGGGACCCATAGGGTGGGCCACCTGCTGGGCAGCGTGGTACCCATCTGGTCCCAATAAGTTTTGAATCAAGCAGATATTTGTGTTTTCTCCTTCATCCATATCCATGTGATCTTATGAACAGATTGGATGGCAGATAAACATCACTGTGGAACCTGGAAAGGTTTCAACGTTGGAAATCATTATCTCCCACTGTTTCCCGTGGCAAGGTCCACTTAACATTTGCGTATGCTTAAATTTTGGGCTCGGCCACTTATGAAATAGGTTGGATGACAATTAAACATCACTGTAGGGCTGGGAAGGTTTCAACGGTAGGGTCGCTGTCCCTACTGTTTTCTATGGTGGGGCCCCCTTGAGACTTGGATCTGACTCATTCTTGGGGTCATGCCCTAAAATGATCTCACCAAATGGATGGACGGTGTGGATACAGTACATGCATCATGGTGGAACCCACGAGTGGGCCACCAGCTGGCACGAGCCAGTGTCCGTGGACGCTGGTACGCCCAGCGTCAGAGGCGCCCTCCTTCTTCTTCTTATATTTTTCATTTTTTTATCCAAGGTTTTCATCGAGTGGGGCCCACATAAGGGTGATCGACTCCGTCTATCAACTGGGCCATCTCATTGTGGGCCCAATGAGCCCAATATTGGGTATGTAAATCGGTCTAGAAACATTAAAGTGGGCCAAAGAATTTACAGCAGTAGATATCATTATTTCCACTGTTTCATGTGGTGCGGTCCGTTTAAAACTTGGATCGGGTTCATCCTTGGGCCCTGGCCCTAAAATGATCTGGGTAATCAAATGGACGGCATGGATGGAACACAAACATCAAGGTGGGTCCTACGAGTGGGGACCCCATTACGGCGTCCACGTGACGCTGGACGTTCCAGCGTCAGAACGTCCAGCGTCGGGACGTTCAAACATTTTTTTTGTTTTTCTTCCCTTTTTTTTATCCTGTGCTTATTTCAAGTGGGGCCCACATATGTGTGATCCAATCCGTCCATCAGGTTCCCCATCTCATGGACGACCCAATAAGCCCAATATTGGGTAAGTGATTTGGTCCACAAACATCACAGTGAGCCACGGAAGTTCTAATAGTGGACGTCCTTATCTCCACTGTTTGCTATGGTGTGGTCCACCTGAGATCTGGATCTTCTTCAGTTTTGGCGCCCTGCCCTAAAATGGGCTGGAGAAACAGCTGGACGGTGTGGATCAACTCATACATTAAGGTGGGTCCCATGAGTGGGGCCCTGCCCAACGCCCAAAAGGAGTGTAGCCCACGTGCTGCTGAGCAGCAGCGTCCTCTGGACGCTGACTGTCCAGCGGCCACTCTCCTTCTCTTTTTTTCCTTTTTTTTATTTATTTTATTAGCAAATGGGGCCCATACATGGATGATCCAGTCCATCCATCTGATTGTCCACCACAAGATGGGCCCAAAAGAAAAAAGAAAATGGAAGGAAATTAAGAAAATGGAGGGGTTTATGGCCCCCCTTGCACTCACAATGATGGTTGGATGGTTGGATTGACGATCGGACGATCCGGACAGTGATCGGGGTCCTCCAAGCTTTGATCCCCTCCTTCAACTCCTCTAATCTCTCTTTTCTCTCTTCTAATCTCACTCAAACCTCTCTCCAATCTCTTTCTTCTCTCCTCTCTCTCTCTCAAATCTCTTTCTCTTTCTCTCTCCTTTCTTTGCAATGGAAATGAGAAGGCCTCCTCTCCCCTACGTATGGTATGGTATGGGGGGTAGAGAGGAGGAATCATGGGGGTGATGATGGCTAGCATGGGAGAGGGGTATGGGAGGTATGGCTTTAGTTGACTTTGGAGGTGAGAGAGTGATGGGGGGTATGGGGTGAGAGTGATTTGATTAATTTGACATGTACTTAGGATTTGTGCAAGTGGGGCCCACGCCACACGCACGTTGCGCGGTCCGCCTTGGATTACGCAAATGACACAACTTACACATCGGGTATCGCAATGGGGCGTGCCGCGCGGCGTTCGAATTGCACCGCCTACGCGGTCGCCGGGGTATAGGTCTTGGGTTGATGTGGTACTAAAACAGGGTCGCGATCAAGGCTCAGCTAATCTGGTCCATCCGGGACGTACCGGCACCGGAAATTAAGCGTACGGAGGGCAAATAAGGGTACGGGTCTTACATCTGAGCTCCTGGACGACTGGTCGCACGACCGGTCTCAAAAGTACAAAATTCGTCCAGTGAGTTTTCATAATTTCATAACCCAGACTTTTAATTCAAGGACCGGTCGCACTACCGGTCTGAGCAGTGGACGACCGGTCGTGGATGGTCCAGTGAAGTTTGGCAGCGAGAGTTCATTTCTGTTGAGTGTTCGGACTGGTCGGACGACCGGTCCTAGCTATGGACGACTGGTCGAACGACCGGTCTTGGTTGCTTTTTCCTGCCCTCTTTTCCTCTCTCCTTTGCTTCTTTCTTCCTTTCTTCTTCTACCTTTATCCCACGCATCTAAACACGTTCTTTTGGTCTCCAATTGGGTGAAGTTTGCTCTCATTCCTACAATCACAAAGCATGCATTAGATGAGCCTTTTAAGCATGCAAACCATGCATATAATGTGATGTAATGGGCAATGTAATGTATAAATTGGAGGTTCAACATATACCCTTCCAAAAATTTATCTGTATTATTCATTTCTTCTTCTATTTCTATCATCATGACCTCGCTGATCTCACTGCCAAGTAAGGCATTGATTAACATTTCTCTGTACACTTTCGACAGACATAAAACGTCGTATATACTTAAACGGGCGGGGACCTTTCGTAGATGTGACAAAACGTCATACGCCACTGGTCTCGGGCTTGGCCGGCTAGTCGTGGGCTCGACAACCTTTTCTTTTAGTTTTTGCACGTGGGGTCTCTCTTACGGTCTCTCAGGAATACCATCTTCTTGCATAGGGTCTCTAGTCTTGGAGGGGTACGGTCAGGCATTTGCTTTCCTAATCGTAAGACTAGTACGTCAACTTCCCCCTCGGTTGCTTGCGAGACTCCCTCGGACGGTGCTTGTACGACGAATGACACCATTCCGCAATGGGCCATGTTCGTCGCGGGTCGTATCTGCCCTTATAATGTTTCTCTCCTTCCTCTTCCCCTGTTCTTTCTTCTGCCAACGAGCCTTCGTCTGTTCTCGATTCTTTTCTTGTTACTGACTAGAGTCCACGGTTCCTTCGGCTCAGGGAATGGAGCGGGTCGGTTGGTGTCATTTCCCATCGGGATTGCTGAAATTGTCCCGGCTGTCTCCTTTGCCGTCTCGGGTACTTTCATGCTGATGACCCCTTGATTGATCAACCCTTGTATCCTTCCTTTCAGGGAGAAGCAATCTTCTGTTTTGTGGCTGACACATTGATGATATTTGCAATATTTGGGATCGTTTGTTCGTCCGACTTCATGGGGACGGACAGGTTCTGGTAGACGCATTAAGCCTTTCTCGATTAATTGTTCCATGATCGAAACTAGATCGGCCATATCAAATGTGTATGGGCCATTCGCCCTTTCTCTTTCGGCTATTGATACGTGTTTGGGTGCATAAGGACTTTTACCCTTGTCTTGAACGACTATTGCTTTCGTCTCCGGCTTGTGATCGACAGCGGGATGTTTTCAGTATTTCTGGTCCCTGCTTTTGTCGACTTGATGGGTCTCCACTACTCTTCCTATCTCTCTCTTCTATCTCTCGGGTCTGAAGTTTACCCGGGATGCTGCTTACTCCACCAGATGTGCTTTTGTCGCCAGCTCGCGAAAGGAGTTGAAGGTATTGCCTAACAATCCGTAGGAGATCATCGGGTCTAGAGCCCTTAGACACATCTTCATCTACTCGCCTTCACTGGGTAATTCATGACATTGATCTGCTGTGGTTCCCCATCGATCGATGAAATTCTCGACTAGTTCACCATTTCTCTACCTTACCAATGCTAGGTTTGTTAATGAGATCTCCCTCTTTGTTGCAAAGAATTTTGAGATGAAGGTGTCCTGCATTTGCTCCCATGTCCTTATAGAGCTGACTGGTAATGACATTACCATTGAAAGGCTTTCCTTGTCAGGGTAGATCCGAATAGCCGCATGCAATACTGCAGGACTGTAGACCAATTTCCTAACGTAGTCAAGAAGTGGGTGATGTGTTCTTCCGGCGATCCTCTACTGTCAAACTTTCTAAAGTCCGGGCATCTGAAATTGGCCGGGAATGGTACCTCTTCTACCTCTTGTGGGTACAGGACCCGAAATTTATAGCTACCTCTCCTCTCTTTCTCTTTTTCTTGCTGCATCATGTGCGCTATCGTCTGAGATAACTCTTCTCGTGACATGTGCGATGTAGATAGCGGTGCACGTTCTATTGGTGCGATCCTGAGTCGGACGGGCGGTTCAGGCTCAGCCGGACCTTCTGCTGCCCCTTGGGATTCCTCTGCCGACTGACGGGTAGGCGCGCGATACTTCTGGTGGCATTCTACACTATCAGAGTGGTCAAGGTTTCTTGAATGGCCCTCATCTGATCGTTTGTCTCGCGATTAGCCTCGACCAATCTGTCGATCTAATCTTGGAATGGAGATAATTCTTCTGCTTCATACGGTCCTTCTTCTTCTTCTTCGGCCACTTGGACCATCACCACTTGTGCCAACGAGATTTTCTAAGCCGGCCTCTGTTTTGGTTCGAGGGTTGTCATGGGCTTGGATTTCTTTACATGCGCAGGCTTGGTAGGTTTCTGTGAGGTGCGAGTGGTCTTGGGCAATGGCGGGAACTGCTCAGTTGTCATCGCAGGCACTGCGGGTTTGGCTGATACGACTGAACTGTTGATAGGGATCTTTTGTCCCTGTTTTGGCTACCACTATTTTCTTATGACGAGAGAGGTTTTGCAATATCCGCCCTCTTGTGTGCAGTTATGATGGCCGCTTTCTTCTGTTCTTTCTTCTGCCTTCGGGTCTCAACCAATTGTCATTCTGAGCTTGGGCTGGCTATCGTAGTTGCGGTGAAACGGGGGAAGCTGAAACCCCCGGCAACAAGGAAAATGCACGGACTTGTCATTGAGTATGCCATCTTTTCTGTTTGCATTAGTACCTTGCTAATTCTGCGGTGTCAAAAAATCATTAGAACAGTTCATAAATGCGGCCGGGAGCGTGAAACCATCGATCGCGGTGCATAAACTAATAGAAATAAACAAGAAGAAGATAAATATGTGTAGTTGTGGGAGTTCATGAGTTTGAAAACCTTTAATTTATCGTCTATCACCTTAAAGATGAAGGGAAGAACGTTCCCGTTGAGAGTCGCCAGTTTGGCGCCCGAGGGCACCGAAACATTATGCCTCGCGACAAATATCTTACGCACACGTTCATGTTTGCAAATGATTAATCTTAGAGCTTTTCTATATTCAGACATAACCAGAGATTCTGGGTTCGCCATAAATTGAGTCCCCAGCAGAGTCGCCAGTTTGTTAGAACTAGAAAATGCTACAAGGACATTTTTTGTGTATTGTTGCTTCGGGGTGTTGAGTAATGGAAACATTCATAGACAATCACGAGCATTTACAAAAGGAACACAAGAAGAGATATTGCAAGGCAAAATTTATTCCAGAGATTCTGAGATCTTGTACGTTCCAGGCCGTGATTTGGCACGAGCCCTTAATTACATCGAATGATCGATGACCCTTGATTACAAGGCATAAAACTAGTCAGCAGGGACTATGGTCTTACAGTTTGTGGTCGTAAAGACCTGTATTTGTTTTGTTATGGACTGAACCATCTTTGTATTAGTCAGATGTCTATGTCCCATGTTTTGACCGGAGATCTGGGCTGAGAGTATCAGGGTATATGACTGAGAAGGACAACTCTGGGCCTGCGCCTATCATGTATGGACAGGTGACCTCGGGAAGTCCAATCTACAGTTGTGTGTACCTGAGTAGCTAACTGACGGATGTCGTTTGAATGGGTAGGGCATCGACTGTTGTGTTGTGGCAGTTCATAGCAATTGCTTTGTAGCTAATTAAAACTCTTTGATATGATTTATTGTGATAACCATAGTCCCATTTGTCTAGCTTTCGACCCTAATCGGGTCATATTTTACATTAAATAAAATGGCGATACATTTGCATAGTCCTGGATACTAGTAACTTCTTTCCGAGAGGTTGTTTCATTTATCATGTTGAATCGGGTCAAACTTCGAGGGCACGCAATTATGTTCGTTTAAAGGCCTTGAAATTTTCGTTTGACCATTCCATTACGTCCGGAACGCTCGAAATATCTAAAATAGGCTCAAACGGAACTTAAAAATACTTAAAATTGAGTCTGGTGCACCCGTAAATATTTTCCGTAATTGGCTGATTTTTTGGGTGCGTGGGACTCAATTTATGGGTGCGTGGGCTCCAACGCACCTTTAAATTAATGATCTGGTTTTTTGATGAATTTATGGATGCGTGGGGCATTTTTCGGGTGCGTGGGACACCAATATGCAAATCTGAATTACATCGAATTTATGGACACGTGGGACCCGAATTTATGGACCCGTGGGCCATTTTTCGAGTGCGTGGGAGTCCGATGCACTTGTTTGATCCATGTCGAATTACTGGACACGTGGACTACTTTTTCGGGTGCGTGGGATACTAATCCACCTGTCCGAATTACCATGAATGTATAGACGTGTGGGACAATTTTGGGGTGCGTGGGACCGAATTTATGGGTGTGCCCCCATACTTTTGATTTTTAGAATTCAGACCTGCGGTAGTCTTGGTCGGAGTAATCTTCCGGTGGAAGACGTCGGTGGTCGGAAAGGAATTACGACGTCCGGGAATGGTTTTCCGATAATCGGAAAGGGATTCCGGCATGGGGTTTTTTGGCGAAAATCTCAAATACCCAGAGGATAGTAGCTCTCTCTTTCTTTCTTTCAAAACGTACAAATGAATAGTTGAACGGGGTATTTATACCCAAAAATACCGGAACTCAGCCAATGAGGGGCTGCCACGTGCCACACACCCCTAAAATACTTTCAACGCACCCTAAAATCGACATGTAGAGGTCCAACGCATCCAAAAATGTGTTCTGAAATATCTGATTTTTTGGGTGCGTGGGACTTTGATTTTGCGGGTGCGTGAGACTCCATGCACCCTTAAATGAAAATCCTGAAATGAGTTGAATTTACGGGTGCGTGGGCCCATTTTAGGGGTGTGTGGGGCACCAAAATACTCAAATGAAAATCCTGAAATCAATTAAATTTAGGGGTGCGTGGGCCCATTTTAGGGGTGCGTGGGACTCCATGCAGCCTTTAGATTGATTTCTGCTTTTGCTAATTTTTCGGGTGAATGGGTACCCGAATTTATGGATGCGTGGAAGTCCGATTTTATGGGTGCGTTGACGGACTTTTGAACGCTCCGAATTGGGTTTTAAATTTCAATGGGTTTGTGGGGCCCATTTGATAGTGAAATCACATGTACTGTTCATCATAAATCATAATGAAGTTATGGGTTCGATTTCGGATGGTTCCGATCACAGTGATTTACGGGGTCCGCCGGATATTTCAGCTAAAATTGGCTAAGGAAATTTTTGTAAATCTCCGTTTTGCGTGCACCGGGAGGCATTTTTTAAGATTTTTTCGGAGGTGTATGGCCATTTTGCTTGTTTTGAGGGCCCCTATATTTTGGGACCCCAACAATGGTGAACCACATATTCATCACTGAAGCACATGTTACGAATCTCAAAAGTGGCCACACGATATCACAAGGTCACACAACGAGGTGGGCCCATGCACATCACAAATTCTCTTAGTTGGGTGGGCCTCCAGATCTACAAATTCACATGGTCCGAGAATCACACGGTATCCCAAGTTCTCTAAACAGTGGCCACTCAAGGCGGCATGGTCACATGGTTCAAGGACCACACAACATCACATCTCCACTAAGTAGTGTGGGTCGCACATTACCACAAGCTCACAAGGCTTCTGGTGAGTCCACTGTCAAGTGGACAAGGTGGTTACATAGTACATATGCCAAAGAAGCCCTGCAGTCCAAAGGACAGCCTGGGCACAAAATATAAATCAAGGTGGGTCCATTGTTCCTAGACAGCGTCGGTATACAATGCATATACCAGGATGGGTCGGCTACAAGCAGGTGGCAAATAACATCTTTGGTGGCCCCTGGCAGTCAGGGGGGTCCCAGATGATATTTGTGTTTTCACGTCATCCAAACATGCGTACCCTCTTGAATTCTGAATCTACTGCGTTTTGGGCTCAGTCCCTTAAATGAGCTATCAAATTGGATGGACGGCGTAGGTAAAACACCCCTATCAGGTGGGCTCAGAAGAATTCAACAGTGGGCAATCAACCACCGCTATCTACTGGGTTGCCGCTCACCTGAACTTCGGATCTGCCTCATTTTAAGGGTCCATGTCCTGAAATGATGCCTAAAAATGGATAGACGATGGATAAGTAGATTCTACACATACTTCAGGCTAGGCCCACTTCCTGGATGGCGTGAATGGAACACATGCATTACGGTGGGTCCCGCCAATCTGGCCAACTAGATGGTCGGTGTTCATATAGTACGTACAACAAGGTGAGCCACCGTTCGGTCCAACAGTTGGACGGCAAGGATAAAAGGTACACATCTGGTGGACCCATGGCCCAGCGAGCTGGAAGTGTGGATGGTGTAGATTTAAAATGTAAACAAACAGTGGTCCCCAAGGGCTTTCCAACCTTAACCATCACTGTTTCTATGGTGGGCCCACTTCCGGGTGGCCCACGCCCACAATTGGTCTCACCAAATGGTTGGACGGTTAGGGGTAAAACACAACATGGTGGGTCTCACATAGGGGCAGCAACGCTGCCTCTCGTCTCTCTTTCCCTTTCGTTTTTTTTTTTTCTTGTTACCATACGAAGGGTTCAACGGTGGACATTTCTGTCCACCAATTTTTCCCGTGTGGCCCGTCTGAAGCTTCTATCAGACTAATTTTTTGGGTGGACCACCTAAAATGACTTGGCAGAACGGAATGAACGGTATGGATTTAGCACAAATACCATGGTGGTGTCATGGTGGGCCCCACAGTCATTTGGCCAAAAAGGCTTGGATTGGCCTCGTCTCCAGACAACGTCCAGAGAGACATCCTGATCTCCTGACCACATTTTCTTATTGAGTCCGGATCCTCTGTTGAAGCCCAGCAGAGAAATTCTGCTAGTCACTTCTCTGATTCGTCCAGGTCAGCCTTTCTTTGCCTGGGCGCGGATTTTCTACTAAAAGCCTTGCGCAGAAAGTTCCTGCGCTGAGAACTAAGGTGGGGTCCACAGTGATTTTTTTAATAAATCCACCCCATCCATCCGTTTTGGGAGCTCATCTTAGGACATGAAAACAAAAATGAACCGGATCCAAGACTTAAGTGGGCCTCACTAAAGGAAAAGGTGGGTAGGTAAATTACTACCGTTGAAACCTCCCTGGGTCTACAGTGATGTTTACATGACATCCATACCGTTCATAACGTCACTACTACTGGGATGAACTGGAAACACAAATATTATCCTGATTTGAAACTCCTGTGGCTCCACAAATATTTCAATTGTGGAAGTTTAATCCTCATGTTTTTGGCCCATTTGAGTCTTGGATCAAGTTCATTTTTGTTTTCATGTCTTAAAATGAGCTCCCAAAACGGATGGACAGGGTAGATTTATCAAAAACATCAGTGTAGCCCCACCTTGTTTCACATCACAGGAACTTCTTGTGCAAGGCTTTCACAGGAAATCCGCGCCCCGTGATAGATGAGACAAACAGTAGGATGAGCAGGACCAATAATAGCAGCAGCAATAAGAGGTTCGTGCAACAGAGGATCCGGATTCTTTATTAGGGCTGTAAATGGGTCAGTGGACCCGATGGGGTACCCGGACCCAACCCATTTAGACCCGACCCAGACCCGACCCATTTGTTAAATGGTACGGGTCTGGGTCCAAGAATAGACCCATTTGTTAAACGGGTTTGGGTCTGGTTTCCTTTATTTTAGGCCCGACCCGACCCGACCCAAACCCATTTAGTAAGTGGGCGGGTTTGGTCTATGTTACAAGGGACCCGTCCAGCCCAGACCCGTCTAGACCCGGTTTTAAGCCTTGTAAAATGCTTGCATACTTGATCCAAACCCGGACCCATTAGACCCGGCCCATTTATAAATGGGTCTGGATGGATCTCCCTCTACCAGACCCGGACCCATTTATAAATGGGTCTGATGGGCTGACTCGGACCCGACCCGGACCCGCCCATTTAGTAAAAGGGTCTAGGTCTAAAATTTGGACCCAGACCCGTTTAGTAAATGGGCGGGTCTGGTTTTGGCTAAACCCGCCCCGAACCCGACCATTTACAGCCCTATTCTTTATTATTACTATTATTATATATTCTTTTTCTTGTTTATAGTGTTTTTTTTTTTTTTTACATGGTTAGGCTGCTGACCTCAGCCGAGGCAATGGAGAGACATTACGGTGGGCCTCTAATCCAGGGCAGGGATCAAATCCCCACTGCTTTCCATCGTGTGGTCCACCCAAGCCTTGGATCTACTTCACATATGGCCCACCCTAAGGTGATCTGAAAAGAAATTGATGGATGACCTGGATCAGACAAACATCACGGTGGGCACACAAAAAACTTTTCAACCGTAAGTGTAAAAAAACTTTTCAATGGTAAGTGTTCAATTCACTCTACTTTGGTGTGGTGCGGCCCACCTACAATACGGATTGGTCTTATTTTCGATTCATGCCATAAATTGGGCTGGTAAAAGGGGTGAACGGTGTGGATCGTCGAATTACATCATGGTGGGGTCTGGAGTGGGCCCCACTTCGGCTGCCCCCAAAAAGCAGCAGCGCTACAAGAACTGATTTAATTTATATATATACATTTTTTTAAATTTATACATAAATATATAAGTGATGTGTGTGCAATGGCTTGAACAGCCCAGTAGGGTCCAAGGAGTGGACAGTTAGGATTGCGTATAAACATTACAAAGGGCCACGTCACTGATCAAGTTGGTTTTTATGCATTATTGCTTGAAATGTTACAAAACGCTGAATTCATCCAAGTGATTCTACACCCTCTAACCAAATCTTGCATTGTCCTCAATGTAAAAGATGTGCAGTGAACAAAACATGAGAGCAATTTGAACATAAAAGGGAGTGAGGAATGAGAGTACCTGAAAAAGAGAAAAGTGGAATTCTTCCTCCTTCTAACAAACCTAAGAAAAATAAACAAAAACAACAAAATCCTAATCCTAACTACTCTATACCTCCATCAGACTAGGAGATCAATTCCAACAATTCGTCCAAAAGCATAAAGTCAAGCAGAATCATCAGATGGATCAAAAGGTTTTGCAATAACGTCATCCAATATCCTGCATTACAACAGTATACATGTGTGTGAGTGATCCAGATAAGCCACTGAAAATTCCAAAAAGGAATTTCAGTGGTTTCATTAATGTTTTTACCACATGTATAAGAGGAGACAACATCATATTTGTCAGAAAGAATATGTCTCCATTCAGATTTTCCTAGGCATTGATTTTGTAAGTATGGGTCATCCTAGGGTTGGTAGAGGTCGGTATGCATGATCCATAGAGGTGTGGAAATATGAATTGATTTCTCATGACAATAAAGTGTTGTTTCCTCATCCTTCTCTTGGCTAACATTATATGCCAATACCGACTTGAAAGGTGTGACTATATCCCCTATCACATCAACATTCTTATCAAGAGAATAGGTTGCATCTTCTTCTAAGTGATTGGCGTAAGGAGTTGAGAGGGACACATCTTCCATAATAGAACTGATCATGTTTATTTCGTGAACCTCTTCATCTTCATCCTCTTGTTGGTTGTCAACACTGAAAGCATTTAACTCAATCGTCATATTACCAAAGGACATTTGTATGACCCCACTCCTATAATTTATGATAGCGTTTGATGTAGCTAGGAATGGGCGGCCAAGTATGACAGGAATTTGAGGGCCAATATTAACCATGGGTTGTGTGTCTAAGACAATGAAGTCCACTGGGTAGTAGACCTTGTCAACTTGGACAAGAACGTCCTCAATCACCCCTCTCGGAATACGAATCGATCGGTCAGCGAGTTGTAATGTGGTTTTGGTGGGTTTTAATTCACCTAAACCCAATTATTCATAGACTGAAAAGGGTATTAAGTTTACACTTGCTCCTAGATCAAAGTAAGGCATGCTTCACCCTGTAGTCTCCAATTATGCATGATATTGTCGAACTACCAGGATCTGCATCCAGTGATTTATAATGGCGTTTACATTCTCTGTAAAAAATGCCTTCTTTTGCACATGTATTTTTTTATCGTGTAAAGATTCTTAAAAAACTTAGCATATAATGGTATTTGTTTAATGGCATCCAACAATGGGATGTTGATCTTCACCTGCTTTAAAACCTCTAAAATCTCCAGGTTTTTGTCCAAAGGTTTGGGTGAAATCAACCTTTGGGGAAACGGGGCAACCGGTTTGTATTGCCTTTCCGGTTCTTTCTCTTATGGAGTGTTGTTCGGGTTATCATCCTCTTTGGAATTTTCCGGATCATTAGGTTTTAAGGCCTTTACCGGATTAGATTTATCAATTATTTTCTCACTTCGCAAAGTGGTGATAGATTGAACATGCTCCATATGTTGGGAGGATGAGCTTGCGTCTTGTATCTCAAATTGGGTCCTTGGGTTAGGAAGAGGTTGGGCAGGAAGTGTGCCTTTCTCCCTAGCACTGAGGTGAGATTCAACCCTAGCCATTGAGGTTTTCAAGTCATTGATGGCTTGGTTGTATTTTGATTAAATTTCAATTGCTCTTGCATGAACCCATCTATTTTCAGAGAATTTGTCTTGTTATACTCATCTTGAACCGATACAAATGCACCCAACATCTCCTCTAGCGTAGCTTTCGGTGTAATGACTAGGGATGGACCTAGTAAAGGTTGAGCTTGAGGAGTACTACTTGCATTCTTTGAATCTTTTGAGAAAAAAGTGCAGAAAAAGAAGATAGAGGAGTAGAGGTGAGAAAAGAAATCTCTGAGCACAACGTGATCCAAGACGGCAGAGCCGACCAATAGGAATCCAGGTGGCACAAGGCCTACCTTTCAGAGATCCAAAAGGAGTCTCCACCCACTCTACAAGAGATGAATATGATCGGAATGAATAGGAGAAGGAGAAGTGTAAGGTTTAGAAAGATAAAACTTGATTCGGCACTTGAGATCCTTATATCTTCTTCAGCTTCCTAGAAATCCCTGCAAAAAGGAAAATCAAATAAAATAAACTAAGTTAGTCCTAGAATCCTAAAAATCCTAGATAGATACTAATTTCAGAAATTTGTGAAAAAAACCGTCAAAGTCCCCGGCAACGGCGCCAAAAACTTGTTCGCTTCCCCAAGTGTAGGATTGCGATGTAATAATAAACTCGGTAAGACCGAGGTCGATCCACAGGGACTTGTGTAGGAATTCACAAACACATCCAATAGTATTTATTGAGAGCTAAGAACCAGATTTTGTATGAGATTGAGGTAAGTAACAACTTTGAACTAAATTGAAGGTGAACAATTATAAAAAGGCACTAGGGGTTCAAGGATCCACTTGTAGCAATCCTTGATGTTCAATCCGTTGTGGTTTCTCACTTTCTCAACTAGAATCGATATTGAGATCTATCTAGCCGGATGATAGAGCTGCTAAACCAAACAATCTGCCATATGTAAGACCAATGCATATAACTCATTCAATGCAAGCTAGGATAAGCATGCTCAATTACATAGGTCAGTCCCAATTCCAATAGGCTCAGATCACAATCATAACCATCCTCAAGTCCTGTCACAAGACAAGGCTAGATTATGATTTGAACTTGATTCAAATCACATGCATAGTCCCACATAGCACAGAATTTCAGAAAAGTAGAACTTTGGTAGGAAGTCCCCACATGAAGATCATAGTACTAGAGCGTACTCCAATTCCTTGGATCATACAGGTTTAGACTAACACAAAGCAATTAAGAACTTAAGTAATTCTCCCAAACATCCATGAGTAGTCATAAGACTAAGAAAAACTACTTAGAACTTGTATAAACTTCAAACCATTGTTTATAAACATGAAATTCAATCTTAAAACCAACTTAGACGAATTGAAACATCTTAGATCCACTACAAGCTTCACCTCTTAGCCCTAGCTAAGAGGTTTAGCCGTTCATGATCTAAGGAAACATGAAACAACTAAGAAAAACATAAAACAGTAAAACAAACTAGAAGGAGTTATGGAACTCCGAAATCCACTTCCGCCGCCTCCAACCTTGCTTAAACTCTTCTAAGATACCCTAAGAACGATCCCTAGGTGTCCTTTTATAGTGTGGAGGCTCCGCAACCTCAGAATATTCAAGAATTTGCTTAAAACTTACGCAGTGCGCAGAGATTTTCAGCGCCAAAATAGGAAAGTGCGCAGATTACGCATGGCCGACCGGTCGCACGACCGGTCTGGGTGACTGGCCGACCGGTTGCGACCGGTCTGGCTGGTCTTCTCATCAGTCCAGCAACCTTTGGAGTTGGATTTTCTTCTGGCCGACCGGTCACGACCGGTCGGACTGTATATGCAAACTGTCCAGTGAGTTTTGCCTAATTTCATCTTGCACCTTTTATTCAAGGACCGGTCGCATGACCGGTCTAAGGTGTGGACGACCGATCGTACGACCAGTCGCAGATGGTCCAGTGCAAATACTCTTCTGTTGAGTGATGAGACCGATCGGACGACCGGTCTTGGGCCTTGGACGACCAGTCGGACGACCGGTCGTGGGTGTCTTCTTCTTCCTTCTTTTCTTCTCTTCTTTGCTTCTTTCTTCCACTTGGTCCTTTGGTCTTCTTTTCTTCTAAATAGCGTTCTTAAGTCTTTTATTGATGCTTCCTCTCTCTCATCCCTACAATCACAAATCCATGCATTAGTTTAGTCTATAAACCATAAAAACAATTATAATGAGTGATGAATTGGGGTTAGAATATGCACAATTAAGAGCTCAACAGAACCATGTTGCATGAGATTCATAGATTGGAACTAGGTTTAATCTAGTATGTTAAGCATCATAGATTTTTACCTTTAGATCTAATCCATGGGTTACCTAGATAGGCGAATTTATTAGCCTATTACATTGATGTATGAGTTATCTCATGGATCACCCATGCACAATCACTGATGCTTAGTAATATGTTTATAATGATGCATGATTGATTTAACATCTCACATCTATTGGATCCTTTCATAAGTTTAATTGATTTATCTTCTAATTGAGTGGAACAAAGAGATCTAACTCAATCGTGTTTATTGTAGTTGCATTTAATGGACAGTTAAATTACATAGCTTTGTTTGATTGATTTATTTATTTTTCATAAACATCTTCAAAATCAAAACCCTTTTAAGCATCGTTAGAGTCAATTTCTTTTAGATGTTATCTCGTTGCCTAAGTAGAAGATTGTCTTTTGCCTAGATCAACAATTTCCCTTGGATTTGACTCTGATCTCACGAGATTATTACTTTACGATCTCCTACACTTGGGAGCACATCCTTGTAGATAGATTACGTTTTTGGTGTCATTGTCGGGGACAGTGCTTTTAAGGTGAAGGTAAGTCTTCTTCAAAAAAAAAAATTAAGTGCTTTCTCTAATCCTTTTATTTCTTTTTTATTATTTTTTTATATCACTTTGAAACCAATCTCAAGAGTTGTGACATAAGGTTGCCCTGCAACTTGAGGGTTTGACTTCAAGGGTCTGTAAGTAGTTTATCTTTTGGTTTAATTCGAGGGTTTAGTTCCTTTCATGGTGGTTTAGTTGGGATTGTTTAGGTTAGTTGTGGTTTATTTTATTTTCTTTTAAATTGCATGTTGAGAGATTGAGTTGTGGTTTCAATCAAAGTTGTGAGTGGTTAATCAATCCATGTCCCATTGGACAAGGGATGAACATAACCGTCTCTTGAGCCCAAGAGGCTTACTTGTCGGACTCCTCAATACACCTCGTAAAGTTTAAGTGCCACAACCTAACTTGGTAGACATGGCGACCAATATTAATCCAAACATCAATCTTAATGCCAATTTGAATGCCGCACAAGGGAACAACGCCAATATGGATAATGAGAATCCTAATCCAAATGAAAATCCAAACTTGCCCAACATGGGAGAAAACGTTGTTAATGGGCCAGCAATGCTTAGAACATTGCAGGACCACTTGCAATCGGCTAGAACAACCACACCATCATGCATCATACTCCCAACTAATGCTGGGAATATTGATTTTAAGCCGAGCATCATACAACTAATTCCTAAGTTCCATGGACAAGAAAATGAAAGTCCATACCTCCACCTCAAAGAGTTTAAGGAGGTGGTGGCCACCTTACAGATGCAAAATGTGGACAATGATTTCATATGATTAAAGATATTTCCTTTCTCTCTCAAGGACAGGGCTAAAGCATGGTTACATTCATTAAGACCCGGTACCATTGACTCTTGGCAAGCCATGAGCCAAGAATTTTTGAAAAAGTTCTTCCGTACACATAAAACACCACGCTAAGTTGTAATATAATGATATTCTCCCAAAAGGAGAATGAAATATTCTTTCAAGTGTGGGAAAGGTTCAAGGAGTTATTATTGGCCTGCCCACATCATGGATATGAAATCTGGCGGATCATGAGCTTCTTCTATAAAGGAGTTAATTTTGATACCCGTCAATTCATTGAGATGATGTGTGGTGAGAGATTTTTATAGTATGAATCCAATGAAGCGTGGGACTTTTTGGATACACTAGCAGAGAGTACCCAATCTTAGGATACTACTCGGCGGGCTGGCAATGTTAAACCTGTCCAAAAGGAGAGAGGAGGGATATATCAAATCAACCTTGAAGATGATTTGCATGCTAAGGTGGCCAACTTAAGTAGAAAGATAGAGGTCATGGAATTGGGAAAGGTTAACATGATTAAAGCAAGTAGTTCCCAATCTAGCTTTTGTAGTATATGTGGTGGAAGTGACCATGAACCACAAAGTTGTCAACTATCTCTGCTTTTAACGACATGGTTATTGACCAAGCAAATGCTATTAATAGCTACTAAAGGTAAGTCGTCCCTCCATTGGGAAACTCATACAACCCTATTGGCATAATCATCCCAACTTTAGTTGGAGAAACGAACCATAAGTCAATGCACCCAATGCACCTCAAGGACCACCCCAAAACAATTTCTTTGGAGCATAAAGTAACCTTATGTGCCTCCACCAAAAAGGTTAACCATTGAGGATGCATTGACTGCATTCATGAATAGCCAGGCCCAAACAAATTAGCAATTGCTCCAAGAGAATCAAGAGTTAAAGGAGGCCATGGCTAGAATGGAATCCCAACTTAATGCTAGGGAGAAGGGCACACTTCCATCCCAACCTCAACCCAACCCTAGAAACGTGCACTATGTGGGGGATTCTAGTTCATCTGAGCCATTCCACGAGCAAGCCAAATCAATCATCACATTGAGAAGTGGAAAAACAATATAAAAAAAAAAAAAGACATTCCACAACCGGTTGAGGAGCCCCCTTCTCAGTGTAATAATGAACCCACACTTACCCCCTTGAGCCACCTACTAAAGAGATTGCTAAGTTGTATGAGCCTCCAGTGCCCTTCCCATCTAGGTTGTGTGCCCCCATCTCCCCCATGAAATACAAAGGTATTTTGGAGGCACTTCAAAAAGTAACGATAAACATTCCTCTCTTGGATGCAATCAAAGAGATTCTGTCATATGCCAAATATTTGAAAGACATGTGCACTATGAAACGTAAACTTAATGTGCAAAAGAAATCTTTCTTGACTGAGCATGTTAGTGCTATCATCCAACAACGGGCCGCACCAAAGTACAAGGACCCGGGAAGTCCCATTATCCCTTGCGTTATTGGGAATTTTTGGGTTGAGCATGCACTATTGGATTTAGGTGCAAGTGTCAACTTGGTACCCTTCTCGATTTACCAACAATTAGGGTTGGGGGAGTTGAAACCAACTACTATCATGTTACAACTTGTCAACCGTTCAATTAAGGTACCAAGGGGTATAGTGGAGGATGTTCTAATGCAAGTGGAGAAGTTTTACTTCCCCGTTGATTTCATAGTCCTCGACACTAAGCCTGTTGCTAATGCTAGCACTCAAGTGCCCATCATTCTAGGTAGATCATTCCTAGAAACATCAAATGCTATCATCAACTATAAGAATGGAATGATGAAGCTTTTATTTGGCCACATGACCTTGGAACTGAACATCTTCAATTTTTGTAAGCAACCAAGAGAGTGTAATGAGATCCATGAATTAAATTTTGTGGATACGATACTTGAGGATGAGGATTATGTTTCTAGTCTATCTGAATCTCTGGACAATGTGTATGGTGATATGAAAAATTATAATTCTAAATGTGATGATATTGTTGTTGATGTTTATGAGGATACCATCATGTCCACTGGTATATACCAATGGAGGCCGCGCTCTCAGTTCCTAACCATTAGTTATTTGCGACCTCTGTCGTCACTGACCAGTGGACCCAAGGTGGAATTGAAACCATTGCCCAAGGAACTCGAGTATGCATTCTGAGGGCAAGAAGAAACATTTCCAATGGTGATCTCTTCTCAGTTGGATGAAGAGCAAGAGATCAAATTATTGGATGTTCTAAGGAACCACAAGGGTGCCTTAAGTTGTACCATCTCTGATATCAAGGGTATAAGCCCTTCGATATGCACCCATCACATCCACCTCGACGACAACGCCAAACCAATCAGACAATCCCAAATGCGTCTAAATCCAAACATGATGGAGGTTGTAAAAAATGAGGTGATCAAGCTATTGGATGTGGGTATCATATACCCAATATTAGATAGCCAATGGGTAAGTCCAACCCAAGTTATACCGAAGAAATCTGGGATAACCGTGGCACATAACTCCGACAATGAACTCATACCAACACGTGTCACTACGGGTTAGCGTATGTGCATTGATTATAGGAAGCTGAACTTGGTCACCAAGAAGGATCACTTTCCCCTACCATTTGTTGATCATATCCTAGAGAGGTTAGTGGGCCATTCGTTCTACTACTTTTAGACGGTTATTATGGATACAACCAAATAGAGATTACACCTGAGGATCAAGAGAAAACCACATTCACTTGCCCATTTGGAATGTTTACCTATAAGCAGATGTCATTCGGACTGTGCAACGCCCTAACCACATTCCAACGATGTATGATGAGTATTTTTTCTAACATGGTGGGGCGTTTTCTCAAAGCTTTCATGGATGATTTCTCTGTGTTTGGTTGTGGTTTTAATGAATGTTTGAATAATCTATCTCTTGTTTTGTCTAGGTGTGAGGAGAAGCACCTCATTATGAACTAGGTAAAATGTCACTTCATGGTCCAAAAAGGGATTATGTTAGGCCATGTCATATCTGAGAATGGAATTGAGGTAGATCCGTCAAAAGTGGATCTTATGTCGAATCTACCCACACCAAAAACCGTCCGGGACTTGCAATCATTCTTAGCGCACGCGGGTTTCCATAGGCGGTTTATTCAGGAGTTCAGCAACATTGCTAGACCCCTTACTACCCTCCTACAAAAGGATGTTTCTTTTGAGTGGACCAATAAGTGTCAAGGTGCTTTTCAAAAATTGAAAAATGCTTTGACTTCCGCACCTATCATGAGGCTACCTAATTGGAGCATTCATTTTGAGCTCATGTGCGATGTAAGTGATTACGCTGTGGGGGGCTGTTTTAGGTCAATGAGAAGATAGTATGTCGTACGCCATTCACTATGCAAGTAGAACATTGAACTTAGCCCAAGTGAACTACTCGACAACTAAAAAAAAGTTGCTATGGTAGTCTTCACCTTGGACAAGTTTCGGTCCTATTTGCTAGGATCCAAGGTGGTCATTTTTGTTGAACCTCTAATTTATACATTTTTTAACCCATTACATCACATCTTATGCATGGTTTGCATGATTAAAAGACCCATCTAATGCATGTTTTGTGGATGTAGGAATGAGAGAGAGACTTCACCCAATTGTTGGCTAAAAGACCATATTTAGACGCCTTTGATGATGACCCAAAGTGGGCTAAAGAAGGAAGAAGAAAGAAGGAGAGAAGAGAGAGGAAGACATGAACCAAAATGAGGTCCAACCAGTCTTGACCGGTCAGCCACCCTTCACATATCACTCCAGCAGTTGCTGGAGGATGATGGAAAGAGGCCCTGGACAAGTTCGAAAGTTCAAGACCGATCGGCCATAGCCCTCCCCTGTCTCCTGTACTCTCTGGACAGCCAACAGATGGGTCCAACCGGTCAAGACCGGTAGGGCAGTGTAAAGTTGTTGATTTTCAGCAGCTTCTTCAGTAAGTTCTGAAATTTTATGCGATGTGCATAAGTTTTGCACAATTCTGGAAGATTCTGAGGCAGTAGAACCTCTCCATTATAAAAGGACACCTGGGTTACATTTTTAAGGCATCATAGAAGGCCAAGGACTTCGTGGGAGGTGAAGAGGATCGTCGTGGAGCGACTACAACTCTCCCGAATCTGATTTTTCATGTTTTTCATTAGTTTTTCATTGTTTTTAGTTGAAACATGATAATGCTCAGCTAGAACCTCTTAGCTAAGGGAAGAGGTGAAGCTTGTGGGTAGTTATCATGTTGAATTCATTTAATTCAAGTACCTTACTTTAAGTTTGGATTTTTAGGTTCTAGTTTAAATAAAAGTTGGTATTTTTGGATGTTTTATGAGAGTTCATGTGCTTTGAACATGAGTTCCTTGCAATTCTCTAAGATTTCCATGATGGGTTTGTTTAGATTCGAATTGTAATAATCCCTAAGCATAGCATAGTCCATTGGCATGGTTATTACTTCGAAGGCTACATATTCGAATTCTGTATGCTTCATTAAGACTATAATCTTATTTTTCAACTTAAGTGGGGATTATTTGTGTTTGAATGTTAAATCTTCCAACTAGAAGAGAGATAGAACTTCAATTCTAGTTGTGTTTATGCTTGGATGAATGAATTCACATGGGGCTACTGCAAGTGGATCCTTGAGACCTTACTTCCATTAAATTACAGATTTTTACAATTTACTGTTTTAAGTTAGTTTATGAACTTGAACTTCTAAATTAATTGAATTTGGAGTTGCTGGAATAGTTTGAATTGGTTTACCCTAATTCCCTGTGGATTGACCTCGGTCTTACCGAGATTTATTACTTCATCGCATCCTTGCACTTGAGGCGAGCGAACAAGTTTTTGGCGTCATTGCCGGGGAATCTAGGTTAAACAGTTCTAACTTGTTTTAGTAGGTATAGAAGTAGAAGTAGTTAGATAGATTTTTTGTTTTCTAGAACTAGTTTTGATTTTCTAGAACTAACATTGCTTGTTTTGTTTCGTAGAAAATTCTCTTAGTTCAAGCTAATCGGGTACTACCTTTCTAACTTAGAACTTTTATAGATTTTTAGTTTTTCAGATTTTATTCTTAGAATTTAGGATTAGTTTAGATTATTGCTTGTATCGTTTATGTCCCGTTGGGAACGTGACAAGACCAATCATCTCCAAACCGAAGGTGGTTTAGTTGGACTATTATTCGTTCATAGACGAGTCAGAAAATACATTGAACTTTGTGAAAGTTCGGGGAATATGGATCAAACACCATTATGGAATCCTCCCCCCCCCCCCCCCCCCCCCCCCCCCCCCCCCTACTCCAACTACAAATGCAAATCAAGAGGGAGTAGGAGAGAATGAGGTGCATAATGCTCCTCCAATGAGAGCTCTACGTGATTATCTACAACCGGCTCGAGTTACCACGCCTTCGTCCATGTTTTTCCCAAATAATGTCGGAACCATTGATATCAAGCCGGGGGTAATTCAACTCTTGCCTAAGTTCCATGGGCTAGACTTCGAGAGCCCATATCTACATCTAAAAGAATTTGACGTGGTGGTTGTTACTTTGCAATAAAATAATGTATCGGAAGATGGAATGAAACTAAAATTATTCCCTTTCTCTACGAAAGAAAGAGCCAAAACATGGCTTCACTCTCTGAGACTAAGGTCGATTATGGCATGGACTGAGATGACCCGAGAGTTTTTAAAAAAATTCTTCCCGGCTCATAAAACAAACACCCTTCGACGAGCCATTATGAATTTTTGGGTTAAAGAGAGTGAAACCTTCTTTCAAAGTTGGGAGAGATACAAGGACCTCGTACTTGCTTGTCCACATCATGGCTACGAAATATGACGAATCATAAGCTTCTTTTATGAAGGATTGAACTCAAACATGCGCCAATTTGTAGGAATAATGTGTAACGGCGAGTTCATGAGCAATGATACCGAGGATGCTTGGAGTTACCTAGATATGTTGACTGAGAATGCCCAATCTTGGGATACCTCAAAAAAATCTAGTAACCTCAAGCCTCCTCAACAAAAGGAGAAAGGAGGTATCTACATCCTTAAGGAAGAGGACAATGTGAATGCAAAGATAGCTAGCCTCATAAGGAAGATAGAGGCCATGGAACTTAGTAAGAGTGGAACTTCCAAGTCCACTGAAGCTATTGATAATGTATGTGGAATTTGTGCCGCTAATGTGCACTCTACGCAAGATTGTCCTACAATCCTTGCATTCCAAGAGGTGTTACAAGAGCAAAAAAATGCCGCATATGGTTATCAACGGCCTTTCAATGGACCGGTAGGTAAAACATACAACTTTACTTGGAAGAACCATCCAAATTTTAGTTGGAGGAATGGCCCCACGGCCAATCCTACCAATTCTCAAGAAGGGCCACTCATGCAAAACATGGCCCCACCTCAATTCTCAATGGAGGATACTCTAAAAGCGTTTATGCAAGGGCAAACGCAAATTAATCAAACAAATCAGCAAATGCTCCAAGAGCTTAAAGTTTCGGTTGATGAAATTAAGGGATGCTTGAATGCTAGGGAAGGGACCTCTCCAGCCTAACTTCTGCCTAATTCTAAACAAGCACATGAAATAAGCATCCCTAACCTTCACAACCAACATGTGGAGCAAACGAAATCCGTCACCACTCTTAGAAGTGGTAAACAAATTAACAAATCTATTTCGGTGAAGGTGACAAGCCTAATGATCCGGTAAATTCTAAGAATGAGGATGGATCTAACTCAGCCCCACAAGAAACGGAACGCGTTTACAAGCCCGTAGCACCATTCCCTTCGAGATTGGTTTCTCCAAAATCTCTCCCAAACTCTCATGATATTTTAAAAAATTTCAGACAAGTCAAGATCAATATTCCATTGCTTGATGCCATCAAACAAATCCCTTCTTATGTCGAGTTTCTAAATGACCTATGCACAACCAAACGCAAATACAATGTGCAGCAAAAGGCCTTTTTAAATGAGCAAGTGAGTGTCATTCTCACCCAAAAGACCCCCCCAAAATATAAGGATCCCGGTAGTCCTACAATCTCATGTATCATTGGTGACTACCAGATTGAGCGTGCATTGCTAGATTTAGGGGCAAGTGTAAACTTGATCCCTTACTCGATATATGAGCAATTGGGTCTTGGTGAATTAAAACCCACCAAAACCACGTTGTAACTCGCTGATCTATATATTCGTGTGCCGAGAGGGTAGTTGAAGATGTATTGGTCTAAGTCGACAAATTCTACTATCTGGTGGATTTTATCCTATTGGACACATAACCGGTTATGGATACTAGCACTCAAATACCGGTAATTTTGGGTCGCCCATTCTTAACTACATCAAACGCAATCATCAATTACCGGAATGGGGTGATGCAATTGTCCTTTAGGAACATGACATTGGAGGTGAATGTGTTCCATATGGGCAAAAGGCATAAGGATGATGATGATGTCCATGAGGTAGACTTCATCGAGTCTGTTGTGAAAGAGGAGTTTTTTTTTAATTAGAATTTTGATCCTTTAGATGTTGTTTGCTTCGATCCCTTTGAAGATTAGGATGATGATGATGGTCCTCATGAGATAAACATGATAGAATGTACTGAAGGAGGGGAGTTTTTTCAATCCAATCTACTTGAAAGTTTGGAGATATGTTCGGCACATTACAAGGATGAATTAAATTTGATTATTAATAAGGCCTTGAAAGAGCCAAATTCTGAAAGATTTCTCGACAAGACACTAATTTCTGATTTAAACACATTTATTTGCAGGAATTAGAAGAATTGGTGCTTGATTTGCCTATGGAGATGCCAAATTCTGAAAGTGTAGAGGTTGAGGACCCACTCTAACCTACACAAAAGTATGAGAAGGAGGAAGACGTGAAGGGTCTAAATCTAAAAACTTCCTCCCCTAAGGTCTCTTACACTCTAGATGAGTGTTTGGTTTATTCTAAAGATTGGGATGATCCCATGATTAAAGACATAGTGCATGCCTTGAGGGAAACCCCTCCGATGCTTAAAAACCTCATTCCACATAGTGCCAAACTGAAATATCAATTATGGAAGCACCGATGAAATTAGATTATGTGAAAACCATCCCAATTTGTGAGGATGAAGCGATTAAAGTCTCCACATCTCTTTGGTTTGTTCAAACCGAAGAACACCACTTCTAGGATGACCCATATTTGATAAATTTTTGCCCAGACAAGATAGAAAGAAGATCCATATTCAATGATTTCCAACCAATGCAATTCTCCTTTCCTAGTATATGTGACAATGTTATTGAGAAACCTGTTGAAGAATTCAACAGGATTTTCAATGGGTTAGAATAATTAATGCACCATTGTACTTTCCAAAGCAGGATGATGGATAATTCTATTGAAAAATCTGTTAGACCACTTGATGATCCTTCTCAGCTTTGTCCTTCTATATGTTATAATGATGATTGATCTCCTAGTCTGATGGAGATTCTCTTTCTAAAAGGATAGCTTAAATTTTGTTTATTGCTTTAAGTAGGATTACGTTTAATTTGTTTTTCTATTTTAGTTTTACTGCTTTAGTAGATTTCGATACTGAAGGTAGATTTCCATAATCGACTCTCTAAGGTACTCTTGTTCTCACTCTCTGTTATTTTATCATTGCTCTCATAATTCATGCTCATTACATATCTTTTTACATTGAGGACAATGCAAGATTTGGTTGGGGGGTGAGATTCCTCGAATCTAGTAGTTTGTGGACATTTCGAGCAAGGTTTGTAGAAATTTTTTAATTTTTTTGAAACATCAAAACTCTTTTGAAAAACTTTGTTTCTATGCACTTGAGATGTCATGAGTATGAAAGGATAAAAGATGAACTGATATGATTTAGAAATCTCTAAATTAACTTAAATATAATAGTTTTATATATGAATCTCCCTATTTGTATGATCGATAAAACATTTGAACACTTTGAGTCTAGTTCACATTACACGATTCTCATGATTCGAAATGATTAGTAGATTTGTAGATTGGTTAGACTGAGGATTTGAAGTGTTTAGGAACCAAGCTGGGGAACTTTGTCCATCCTTATTCAAGTGAAAATAAGAGAAAAGAACGAAAGATATAGATTTCTAAAACTCCTATCTAATGCAAAAATAAAAGAAAAGAAAAAAAAGAAAGAAAGTATGGGCATTATTGTATATTTGTGAAATTCTGAAAAGGGCTACCTATTACCAAACAGGGGATGGTCTACCCATAACCAAAGCTAGAAATGGGAAGTAGTGTGTGTATTAGTGTACTTTTCTGTGGCATACTAGTGCACCTTGTTTGTCAATCAATTAGGTCAGTGAGTCTAGTATCGGTTGAGCTTAATGAAGACGAAGACCGAAGACTCAAGCGGCCCTGTGTTCGCTTGCCTCAAGTGTAAGGCTGCGATGTAGTAATAAAATTCAGTAAGACCGAGGTCGATCCACAGGGAATTGGAAAACAGGTACCAACTTATTCCAGCAACTCAATTTCGCAGTAAATAAGAGATTCAATTGAGAATTCTGTATTAAAATAGTAACTTAATGAAAACAGTAGATTAAAGGCACTAAGGCATTCAAGGATCCACTTGTAGCAATCCCATGTCAATCCAATCAATCCAAGCAAAATACACAACTAGATTTGAAGTCCTATCTCTCATCTAATTGGAAAATAAAACATTAAACACACTCAGTCCCACTCAAGTTGAACTTCCAAGTTCTAGTCCCATTCAACAATGTAGAATTCAAAATCATAACCTTCGGAGTAACAGCCATGCTTATGGACTATGGCCTGCTCAAGGATTACTATAATTCGAATCTAAACAAGCACAATATGATAATCTCAAAGAATTGCAAGGAATCCATGTCTGAAGCACATGAACTCTCATAAAACATCTCAAACTATCAACTTTTAAGAACTAAATTAAGTAAAAATCCAAACTTGAAGTAGAATTACTTGAATTAAACTGAATCAAACATGAAATCGGCTACAAGCTTCATCTCTCAGCCTTAGCTAAGAGATTCTAGCTGAGCATTGTCATACTACACTAGAACTCAAATAAGAAAAACATTAAAACTAGAAAAACCAGAGTTTGGAGGGTTGCAGACGCTCCACGACGACTTTCTTCCTCTCCCACGACGTCCCTTAGCTTCTATGATACCTTAGGAAGAAGCCCTAGGTGTCCTTTTATAGTATAGCGCGGAAGGTTTCGGATTGCGCAAGAAATCCCGGACTGCGCAGAGAAAATCAAAGCTTCATGGACAAGCCTTGTTATGCAGACGACTGGTCGCACAACCGGTCTGAGCTCTTGGACGACTGGTCGCACGACCGGTCTCAAAACCGCAAAAACAGTTCAACGAGTTTTACTGAAATCCGATATTTAAATTTTAATTCAAGGACCGGTCGGACGACCGGTCTGAGCGGTGGGCGACCGGTCGCACGACCAGTCGTGGATAGTCCAGCAAGCCTTGCAATGTGATCTTCTTCGGTTGAGTAGTCGGACCGGTCGAACGACCAGTCCTGGCTATGGACGAAAGGTCAGACGACCGGTCTTGGCTACTTTTTCCTGCTTTCTTCTTTGGCTTCTTTCTTCCTTTCTTCTCCTCTCTTTCTACTTTCTTTGGTCCTTCTTCAACCTTCATCCAATGGCTTCAAATGACTCTTTTTAGTCTCCAATTGGGTGAAGTCCGCTCTCATTCCTACAATCACAAAACATGCATTAGATGTGCCTTTTAAGCATGCAAACCATGCATATAATGTGATGTAATGGGCAATGCAATGTATAAATTGGAGGTTCAACACCCTGTTGCATCAAGGAAGAAGAAACAGGTAAAAGTGATGCCTTGGTGTGCCTTAACCTTAACCAAAACCAAACCCTTAACCTCTTGATGACCTTGACCATATTAGGAATACCTTTAGTCATCATAGATTGGCCCTAGGTGTCCAAAAAGATCACCCATACTATGGCCAAAGAGATTGGGTCGTGAAAGAGTGGGTCAGCAAAACAATTGGCTGAACCCTGGCCTGTCCAACTAGTCATGACCGGTCAGCTGGACTGGGCCGACTGGTCAAGACCGGTCGGACTGACTTCCAGTCTGGACAGCAGTGTGCTGTGTGCACAGCCCTCTAGGCCGACCGGTCAGTCCCCCCATCTAAACAGTAACCTCATTGTCTTTGCCTGGTTGTTGGCCAACCGGTCTTGACCGGTCGGGACAGGTTGGGACTAGTCGTTTTTTGCCCGTTTTCTGTCCGTTTGGACCTTTTTTATAAAGAGGCTTGGGGCATTTATTGAGGCAAGGAGAGGGATTTTGTGAGAAGTGAAGCCACCATTATTAGAGACCATTTGAGGCTCATTTCCAACCTATGCAAGGCATCTTTCTTGTGCTTTAATACAAGATTGGAGCATTCCAAGCTCATGAAGAAGATGCCTTCATCTCCTCTTGATCTCTAGAGTTTGGATCTTCCTTGATAGGCATATCTTTATCCAAATCTCTAAAATGAGATCATTGTAGGTGAGAAACTCTAGGCAACCCATTCCTATTAGTCATAGAGTTCTCAAACCTACCCTCCTATCACCTTGTGCATCTCAAAGGCATCACAAGCAAGGTGATTGATCAAGCGTAGCTGAGGCATTGGCGACACAACGACAACACGATCGGGGGTGTAAAGGAAGTTGATTGAAGTACGGGAGAGCGGAGATTAAGCAACCCGAACCGGCGCTGAACAAGGGGCTCATCCGACAAGTAAGGTTGTCTTTGTTGAGAGTTCATCCACTCAATTCCCTGTGGGAGTTGAGTGTAGAGTTTGTTTGTCAAACTCGAATTAGGGACGTTGGCCGTTCCTTGACTTGTTTGTCAGCCTAAAGACTAGGGGCTGTTTGGCGCTCCTTGGATTGTTTGCCGGGACTAAACAAAGTCTCTAAGGGGGAGCCTCTGACACGGGGTGAACGTGCATCGAGTTGAGAGTTAGCCTATATCCAAAACTCTGTTCGGGTTGAGAGTTAGCCTATGTCCAAAACTCCGTTCGGGTTGAGAGTTAGCCCTTTGTTCAAAACACCAGTTATGGTTGAGAGGTGAACCGGTAAAACCTCCGTGTAAAGGTTTTGAGGTGAACCTCATTTAAAACCTCCGATAGTGAATGTCGGTGTACTCAAAGGAGTTGAGTACTTGAACCGGGAGTGGAGTAGACTCAAAGTCGAACCACTATACATGCTTGTGTTTGTGATTGATTGAGTACATTGTTATCTTAGCATTGTATGTTTAATTATTTAATTATAAGTGCTTGATAAGAGTGTATGCTAGGCACTAGATAGGCATAACCACACACAAGATGTACTTTCATATGTAGTGTAGACTTGAGCTCATTGATCCATTCTCATAAGTCTACATAGGTTGTATAGATTAGGAGCTTGATTAGTTAAATCATTTGATTATCTATGCATGCTTAGACTAGGTTATTTATTGCTTAAACCATATGCTAGTCTTGTGATTGGACCCACTTAGGCTTGGAAGCCAAAGTGTTTCTTACTTAGTTTAATTTGTTAAAATTGTGTAAGTAGGCGAAAAGAATTTCAAAAGGTCCTAATCATCCCCCCTATAGGACTTAGTCATAATTCTAGTTGCTCTTTAAACTTCCGCACATACGAAGGTGTCGTGTTAGACTACCCACGTAATTTTAGTGTTAAAGTCATTGAAGGAACAGTAAGGCAAATTCCTGTCACAGGCAATTGGTTGATCTATACACTTTTTAGATCTTTGGTTTAGCTGATTTATGAAGAAGGTAATCCTGGAAAGTCATGAGATGAATATCCACACTACACACTAGACCATACATGTTCGGATTCTTCTATTTATCAATAAATCAGTGGGGATTCTATGTGAACACTTATTATGTTTGGAAAGTTTAGGACTTCAATTTCTCATAATTTGGTTTTTCTGAATTTTACACTTATATATCTTAAAGTCTATTGAAACATTAGTTTCCAATAGAGAGTTGAGTTTTCAGAGAGGTGGATTGTTCCACGCTTGTTTTGTTCGGGACTAGCAAAATGATGGTTGGGGAGTGTGTTGAACCTCTAATTTATACATTTTCTAACCCATTACATCACATCTTATGCATGGTTTACATGATTAAAAGACCCATCTAATGCATGTTTTGTGGATTTAGGAATGAGAGAGAGACTTCACCCAATTGATGGCTAAAAGACCATATTTAAACGCCTTTGATGATGACCCATGGTGGGCTAAAGAAGGAAGAAGAAAGAAGGAGAGAAGAAAGATGAAGAGATGAACTAAAATGAGGTCCAACCAGTCTTGACCGGTCGGACACCCTTTACATATCACTCCAGTAGCTACTAGAGGACGCTGGAAAGAGGCCCTAGACAGGTCCGACTGATCAAGACCGGTCGGCCAACCCAGTCCAACCAGTAAAGACCGGTCGGCCAGTGTAAAGTTGCTGATTTTCAGCAGCTTCTTTAACAAGTTCCGAAATTTCATGCACTGTGTGTAATTGTTACGCAATTTTGGAAGATTCTAAGGCAACAGAGCCTCTCTATTATAAAAGGACACCTAGTTTACATTTCTAAGACATCATAGAAGGCCAAGGACTTCGTGGGAGGTGAAGAGGATCGTCACAGAGCATCTACAACTCTCACGAATCCGGTTTTTCATATTTTTCATTAGTTTTTCATTATTTTAGTTGAAGCATGATAATGCTCGGCTAGAACCTCTTAGCTAAGGTAAGAGGTGAATTTCTTTTAGGATGACCTGTACTGATATAAATATGGGCCGGATCAAATTTTCAGAAGATATATCCCAGATGATGAGGTTCAAAGTGTGATATCCTTTTGCCACATAGAAGCATGTGGTGGCCATTTTTCTGCCAAAAAAACATTGTCCAACAATGTTTAAGGATGCCCATGTTTTTTGTACTACTTGTGACAGATGAAAGAGGTTAGGAAGCTTGTCCCATCGTCACAAGATGTCATTGACCCCAATAATACCATTAGAAATTTTTTATTGTTGGGCTATTGACTTCATGGGACCTTTCCCATCCTCCTTTGGATACCTATACATTCTAGTAGGACTAGACTATGTATCTAAATGGGTTGAGGCGAGTCCTTATAGGACTAATTGTTGAGCCTCTAATTTATATATGATCTAACCCATTACATCACATTATATGCATGGTTTGCATGTTTAAAAGACCCATCTAATACATGTTTTGTGATTGTAGGAATGAGAGTGGCTTTGCCCAATTGGTGACCAAAAGGGCACATTTAGGAGCCTTGGATGAAGACCCAAGGTGGGCCAAAGAAAGAAGAAAGTAAAGAGAGAGGAAGGAGAGAAGAAAAGAAAGAAGAAAGAATGCAGAAAATGGGTCCGACCGGTCAAGACCGGTCGGCTGCACTCCCTGGACACCTAACAGACAGGCTAGACCGTTCAAGACCCGTCGGCCAGCCCAACCGGTCAAGACCGGTCGGCCATGCAATTTCATATTTTCATATTTCAAACAGCAGGCTATTCCCCTTTTTTGGATTTTCAGCCCAGTTTTTGGGGGCCATCTTGATGATATTTGGAAATCTAACACATCCATGTCGAAGAGGAGCTTGACGTCGAAATAACCCAAGTGGTTTTGTGTCGATCAGAGTTACGAATTGACCGTGGTGGCCAAAACAATATGAACTGTCCAGAAAGTTTCAGATTCCGCCTACTCCACTCTGGGCTGGTCTAGGTGGCCCATCATTGATGATATGAGGAATCTATTTTGACCATCTTCTAAACCACATTTATAAATGAATAACCACAAAGTTTCAGATCAAAAGGATGTGTGGTTTGATCGTACCGGTTGAAGAAAGATGGACCATCTAGAAATATTCAACTGCGCAGATTTGATAAAAGCGCTAAGTGTTCTAATTTTTCGCACCTAATTATGAAATTGTTTTGGATAATCTAATCCATCTATCATGTAGAGGAGGAAATTTTCTACTAATGTGCAAAATTTGAGATCAATCCAACCTCTGTACACTCCGTAGCGTTAAAAGCAAGATGACTGGTTCTGAAGGTACCCGAATTGCTCGATTTTGAGAGGTGGTCGCTGATCTGATTAGTGGGCCCATTCAGAAGATAATCTTGGAAATCTAAATCATCTATGAGGAAGATCACATTACAAGGAATATATAAATCAAATATGAAGGCAATCCGACCATTGGTTAAGCCGTACGAAGTGAAACAAAATTTGTTCTGTTGCGGTACTCTTGCTGTATTATAAAAGGTGGTGCTCTCTTCTATTCCAAATCAAGTAAGGACGTGGGAAGCAAGGAGTTTTTTAGTACACCTTTTGTTGTCAATTGGCGTGTTGGTTGGTCGCATCTTGTCGTGTGAGCCCCGGTCAAAGAATTGAAGATCAAGACTTGAAGATTATGCTTCTTCCATTGCTCAAGCTCAAGCTGAAACAAGATCTCAGGTAAGTTGCATATAGATCGACCATAGGAAACCCAAAACATCAAAGAATGGCGTAATGACTCACATATCTTATCCCGTTCCCTCTCGACCCTTGCACAAGTTGATCAGACTTGTGGACCATGGCTGGTGCTAAACGTAATTGAACATATGTCCAAACACTGGACTTCATGCACCAAATCACTTCATAACTTAAAAGTGAACCGCTGCTGTGTTGAAGATTTGGTCCAGCAAGCTCGCCGTGACAAAACCATCTAGACAGCCAACCGGTCTTGATCGGTCGTCCAGGCTTCTCAACACAACAGTAACCTTGCTGTGAAGAATGCAGATGGGCATCCGACCGGTCTTGACCGATCGGCCAGGAGCATCAAAAAGGTCAGGGACCTTGCTGTAGTATTTTCAGTTGGGCAGCGGACCGGTCCAGGTATTTCAAGGTTAACAGAAACCTTGCTAGAAGGTTTTCAAATGGACAGCCGACCGATCTTGACCGGTCGGCCAGAAGATATTATCTGTCCAGCAAGCACAGCCGACCGGTCTTGACTGGTCGGCCTATTTTCTCTAATTGTTCCAGCAAGCATAGCCGACCGGTCTTGACCGGTCGACCTGCATTCAACAGGTTGTCTAGCAAGCATAGCCGACCGGTCTTGACTGGTCGGCCTGCATTCTCCATTCAGTCCAGCAAGGGGATCCGACCGGTCTTGACCGGTCGGGCAGTCTCAAATGTGGCCTATTGATTTGAATTGCGACCGGTCCATCCGACCGGTTGAGACCCCTCTCTGACAGGTCGGACGTGACCGTTTTAGATCCGTTGGGGCCATCATTTGGGGCTCTATATAGCCATGACTTGTGGTCTTTCATGGTATGCATTCAACACCCTTCAAGAGCTAAGAGAGAGAGCTTTTACTCTCATCCTCCTACCCTCTTTGCTCTTGTCCCCCTTGAGTTCATCATTCAAACCTAGCCGTTAATGGCTTATCAATGAGTATTCAAAGCTCGGTTTGAAGTATGAACTCAAGACCTTCATTCATGGCTGACCTACCTTCGGAATATCTTTATGAGGTCGTTTATAGCCATTGAATGCTTGAAGTTTGGTAGTTCCCTCATTACCATTGCATTGAATAGGCAAGAGGAACTAGACCAACCCTCTCCCAACTACCGGCATCAACATAACCTCATCATTTACATCGGTAGCTGATCTTGGGAGCACAAAGAGAAGCTGACGCACGTGGAGCTGAAGCTACTCATCAAAGGCATCGAATCGGGTCTCAATCGTCTAGGTATGTCTAGTTTTTTAGAGTCCATTTATTGAATCACTATTCCCTGGATTGGGAAACTCCGGCTGGAGTGTACGTGACCATCCTTGGATTAGGATTGGTGAGAGTTTGAGATCCAAACTCGTCAAGTCCCTGGATTGGGCCATCAGCGGATGGTAAACGCGGTCCTAGATCAAAGGATGTCAAGGTTGATGGTTAACCTAATTTAAAACCAAGACTATAGTGAAATCCGGTGGTCTCATAGGTTGAGATCAGGAACCGGGAGTGGAGTAGGGAAACCGAACCACTATAAATCGTTGTGCATTGTGGTTTTGAATGATTGCTATGTGTTGAATGGCTTAGTCAATCATGAATGCTAACTGTTTGATGAAATGCTTATGATAGTCCTTACTTACAAATTCTTCATATAATTGCCTTGAATGTTATTGTGATAATCTTGGTTGCTAAGATTAACTTGATTAGTTTTAATTGTAATTGGAAAATCAAAAAAGTCCTATTCACCCCTGTTAGAACACTTTTTAGAAAAAGGGGAAAGATCAGAACTACTCGTCAGCAGTCCTTTCTTTCTTTTTTTTCATGTTTCTTTTATTCTGGGGGAATTCTGAGTATAGAGACATTCATAGACAATCATAAGCAATCACAAAGTGTACACAAGAGAGAGATATCGCAAGGCGAATTTTATTCCAGAGATTCTGAGATCTTTTACATTCCTGGCTGTGATACTGGTCACGAGCCTTTAATTACATCAACGGTTGATCACCCTTGATTGGAAGGCAAAAGACTAATCCGCCGGGGATTATGGTCTTGAGTTCATGGTCGTAGAGACCTTTGTTTTCTTGTTATGGACTGAGCCACATTTATTAGACACGCCGGATGTCTATGTCCCATTTTCTTTCGGTGTGTCCGGGTTGAGAGACTGTCAGGATTCGAGTGGTGCAACTCGGGGCCCGCGCCTGTTACTGTGAACAGGTGACCGCTGGAATACACGAACCTCGAATGTTGGTCGGCATGACCTAAGGCCCGCGCCCGTACTTTTATGACGGGTGACCTTAGGAAAGCACTCCGCAATGTTCCCGAGCGAGGGTTTTAATCGAGTGGTGCAACTCGAGGCCCACGCCTGTTACTGTGAACAGGTGACCGCTGGAATACACGAACCTCAAAATGTTGGTCGGCATAACTAAAGCCCGCACCCGTATTTTTATGACGGGTGACCTTAGGAAAGCCCGCAACTACCTCATCAGCTCAACCGACGGACCCGTTGTCGATGGGTAGGGCATCGACGGTCTTTTTCATAGTGGCAGTCCATAGCAAGATGTTTCAAGCTTAGTTAGAACTCTTTGTTTGTGGTTTCTCGTGGTAACCATAACCCTTTAGGTTTAGCCTCGGACCTTTATCCGGGATGAATAGAGCATTGTACAGTAAAGTAAATGTATTTCTTCTGGAGTCGGGCGACTCGGCTTTGAGAGCATTCTTTCTTCTGAGTATTTTCCAATGATCTGTATGGGATCAGATAGGCTTTGTCGAGCCAAGATCTCTTGAAGATTTCGATATTCAATGGGCTGGATCGGCTATCTCCGATGCCTGCAAATGGCTAAGTATAGGGTCCGATGGACTCCTGTTCATGCCAATTTCTTATGAATAATGGGGATCGGTGCCCCGTGAATGCTTAACTCGGCTGTTGGATAGCCTGAGTGCTTCAGCTTTGCCTCGGCGTCTTTGAGATCGCGATTGATTTCAACTGGCACTAGTCAATTCTCAAGCCAACAGGGCACTTTCCAGGGCTGAAAACTACTAAGTAGTGGACCTGTTTGCGGTCTGATTAGAGGAGTCGATGAATATTATCGATAACCGTCTTTGAACAGGGGTGGATTACGTCCACGAAGATCACAGTGCGATCGCATTTTGATTTGCTTAGCAAAAGTCAATTTTCGGGCCAACAGGGCACTTCCCAGGGCTGGAAATGACTACGTAGTGGACCTGTCTGCGGTCTAATCAGGGTATTCGGTGAATATTGTCGATGACCGACTTGGAACAGGGATGGTTTATGTCCACAAAGATCGCGGTGCGATCGTGTTTCGATTCGCTTAGTAGAAGTCAATTTTCTGGCCAACAGGGCACTTCCCAGGGCTGAAAATGACTAAGTAGTGGACCTGTCGTCCGCTTGATCAGAGTATTCAAAGGTCCTGAGATCGGATAACCTCGTCGCGGTGCATGATTATGATGTATCATGTCAAGTAGAAGAAAAGTTTCCCTCTCGGGCTCGGTCCAATTCCGCCCGATTCTTCTCATTTTCGCCGTTTTCGGCTCTTTCGGATGGATTTCCAGAGTTGCCAAATTGGCTAAGTGTTGGTCATTTTGGATCAAAACATTGATTTGGGCTACTTATCATTGACCGTTGGAGAATCTGATCCGGCGGATGGATAGATCTCATCGAGACGCATCCGGCGGCTGTGGTTTCATCGAAATCGGATCCTGGACGAAGGCGGGCCGTGCGACGGAAGGTCCACTCCTCCCATCAGTGTCTAGGCGCATGGGGGAGTGTGTACAGGCGCATGTGTCTATTTTTCAAGCGCATGTGACCATTTTACAAGTGCATGTGGTATTGCATCATCTGTCAAGCGCATGTGGTCATCATCCGGGCGCATGTGGTCATCATCCGAGCGCATGTGATGATTTTCCATGGAAAACAGATGATGGAGAGGTGTTCCGGGCGCATGTGGCAGTGCACATGCGCCTGGACCCAGAGAGTGGGCGCATGTCCCTCCCAGACTTAGAGAAAATCAGGATTTTCCGGCCAGAAAAGCCAGTGCATGTTGGGAAAAAGCCAGCGCATGTTGGGAAAAAAACCAGCGCATGTTGGGAAAAAGCCAGCGCATGTTGAGAAAAAGCCAGTGCATGTTGGGAAAAAGCCAGCGCATGTGCCCAGCACTTAGAAAATTTCAGGATTTTCTTCCTAAACTTGGGATTCCGTCGAGGAAATCCCTTTCCGGCGAGGGTTTCCGGTGAGGAAATCCACTCCGGCCAAGGCATCCGGCGAGGGGAGAGAAAGCAAGCGCATGTGGTGCTTACATCACTCTGAGGTCGGCAGGGGATGATCTCGTGCTGATGTAATGAAGTGACTTCACTATTTATAGGAGGGAAATCGGGTTCGGGTCTACCCGACGGGTATTTCCCGGCGCATGTGCCAGAAACTATGTCAAGCGCATGTGGAAAAAAAAACGCACCGGGCTCATGTGGTGGATCCGGGCGCATGTGCTTTACCGGCACATTTCCCGGCACTTTTTAGAAAAATGTTTAATTCACTAAAATGCAAGCGCATGTGTTTAGAGGCCAGGCGCATGTGGTTGGAGGCCAGGCGCATGTCCTTTGCCAGCGCTTTCCCACTACTTAGCCAGATTTTCAGGATTCCAGCACTTAGAAAATTTCAGCTCCGACGGGGGATCTCCAAAGGACAGCTTCCTTTTCTAGACATGCGCTCACTGTCGCCAAGCCACTTCTAGGCTATGATTAACCTCCTAAATGAACGGGATGGGGTGTGGAAGTCCAGATGTTGCTAATTTTGGTACTTCCTTCCTAATTTGGAGCCTCCGGGTCGGCTTGTCGTATAGGAATGTTGTTCCGGGGAGCGCGCGCATGGAAATATGCATCGTAATGACTTTAAACTTGCTATTTAAGGGTTTTGGAGCATTTCGGATCATTTGGCGGTGAAGCGCATGTCCAGTTCCACTCTGAAATGGTAGCTGTAGGCTTACGGACCCTTTTTGTCAGTTTCGGGCAGGGACGAAACGTATTTCGAGGTGCGCAGGTAAAATATGCACCGGATGACTTTGAAACTTGTAGGTTAAGGGTTTTAGGACATTTTGGATCATTTGGCGGTGAAGCGCATGTCCAGTTCCGCTCCGAAATGGTAGCTGTAGGCTTACGGACCCTTTTTGTCAGTTCCGGGCAGGGACGAAACGTATTTCGAGGTGCGCAGGTAAAAATATGCACCGGATGACTTCAAAACTTGCAGGTTAAGGATTTTAGGACATTTCGGATCATTTGGCGGTGAAGCGCATGTCCAGTTCTGCTCCGAAATGTTGTTTACGAATTTTGGTCGCTACCAAGCGATCAGGGTTGTGCAGGAGTTTTCAGGGCTTTCCTGGCCTCAAAACTTATCCAAATCATTGCCACTAAACCATGGGATGTTGTTTTATAATGGGTGCAAATTTGAGCCCCAACAAGTGCCCCCCCGGTGTGCTGCGCTGGATGCTTACGTCATGCTAGTGCAGTGCACCGGTCCCTTAGGCTCAAGTATAAATAGTTGACTCACTGAGTCATTCCACACTTTTCCAAGTCAGAAAACTTGATTTCTCCCAAGGTGAGAGAGATCACCCTCAGGGTACAGGCGCATGTGGTCCCCTTGTGGGCGCATGTGGCCTGCCATTCATTTTCTGATGGAGAACTTCCCTCAGGCGCATGTGAAATTACCTCTAAGGATGTGGGCGCATGTCCCAGGCGCATGTGGTTCTGGGCATGCGCCCAGGGCATTGCCCGGACTTCGTATTTTCCCAAAAATCAGAGGTGGGCGCATGTAAGGATGCACATGCGCCTGGTGCATTGAATTCCAAGCTTGTTCATCCCCTTCTTCTGAGCCGGGCACATGTCGGATTGCGCATGCGCCTGAGACTTTGTGGAATGAAGTTTCATTCTCAATTTTTTAGAGATTGGGCGCATGTGAGGGGCCACATGCGCCTGGGACTCCACCTTGGGCGCATGTCAGCCCAACACTTAGCTAAAATTCTCATTTTTAGCCCCTGCTTTGCACTTGGTGGAGAAATGGCATTTCCAGCTCCGTTCCTCAGTCAAATCCAGTGCTGTTTGAGGCTAGATCACTTTAAAATTCAAGCACGATTGGAGCTTAGTGCCTTGGGCCTGCAGTTGACTGCCTACTTTGGCCCGTCACAGCTTGCAACTGTCTATTTTAGGCAGGTTCAGAGTATGTCTGCCAGAGTGCGCTTATAGTGTTCCGATTGCCTGTAAAGTTGCTGTGTGCTAACGGTTGCGTATGTATGATGCTGAAACTGTTTCCTGACTCTGTCCAGTACTTACTTATAAGCACCTGGACTTGTCAAGGCTACTTTTTAGACTAAATGTATGGATGTATTGTGGGTTCAATCTATGATTTTGTGTGTGCATCGATCCTATGTATGCGTGCATGTATGATGGCAGTTGCTTTGTTATGAAATGCGTATGATGATTGATATGCTATGCTCTTGATTTTGGTTGCTTTTATGCTCTTCATGCTTGTACTGTACATGCTGTGCTTGTGTTTGTGATATGATTTCGTTAGGCTATTTGCCCATGTGTATCGAGTTGTTTTCTAATGTTGTTTCGTTTACGCGTTGCAGTGAATTGCAGTAGCGACAATGGGATCTTCTGGTGAAACTTCTGGGTCGCATGCTTCTGGTCCGACGCCGATGAAGCACGGTCGGAAAAGAATAGCTGAAGGTCCTTCTAACCCTCCTCCTCCAAGACGTAACTCTCGCTTCTTTCCTACGGTCGAACCCGAGATAAAGGATTTCTCGGAGCGTATTGGGCAGCTTCCTCATGAAGTGCTAGTACGCATCTTTGTCAACAAGACAGCGCCCGAACCCCCGAAGCAGGGAACAGAACAAGAGTGGGTCTATTGGTATGCCCAACTTGCTGGTGTGGCGAGTGCCATTGAGGCAGGTCCTCAAGATATACCTGTTCAAAATGTAGAAGAGAATCTGGCGGGTCAGAAAGGTCAGAAGAAAGGAGGACGAGGAAAACAATCGATCAAGGCGCTCAGTCAAGCGGAGCGATTGACACAGCTCCTCGACTTGAAATATGAAAGGATGAAAATTGGATGGGAGAGCAACAAGATCACTGCTGAGCGTGGCATCTGCATCATGAACCCCTACAATGGCGAAGTCATCTTGCACCAGAAGTCTCTTATGAGATGTAAACCTTTTCCGAGCATTGAGCCATCTGATATTCGCAGACCTAGCCAGTTCTATGGAGTGGAGAGATGGTCTTCAGTTCCTGAGAGATTACTCACCGCCACCCTGGGAAGCAACGGGAAGCAACAAAAGGTTGATGAGATTAAGGAAATGACTTTCCTCATGCCTACATGTGATCCGCATACACCTTATCCGACTCATTTCTTTGAGACGGTGCGTCAAAGGTTCCTTCCTATGAGCACGTCCGCAATGTGGGAGACTCCGAACTTCCGCACACTGAGGGCATTTGAGTCGTCGTGACAGCTACATCCCCTGGGCGAAGGAGATTCTGATCTGGCACGAGGCCGTGCTGAGGGACGTCGAGCTCTACTATGCCATCGAGGCAACTACCGGCTTCTTTCCGCGAGATCCGACGATTCTCAGGGGCTTCTTAAATTACTGGAGTTCCGTTACCAACTCTTTCCATCTTCCTCAAGGAGAGATGAGCATAACCCTCTGGGATCTTAAGATGATGGCGGGCCTGCCCATTCGCAGCGGGTATTATCACGAATATATCCCCTCTGATGAAGAATTGTCTGGCTTCAAGCGCGAAGGTGATCGGAGGGCCTATCATTCCGAGGCGTGTTTGGAGTTGTTCAATGAACTGCAACAATTTGACTGCATTACAAAGATACACCATGAAGATTGGTCAGTCTACTTCAGCCACGGCTTGAAGTAAGTCTTCGCGGGACGTCTTCTTTCTTTCTTCTCATGATGTATGCTCTTTCCTTTTGCGTAGCTTCTTATGTGAAGTTCTCTCTCCTTTCTCTCTTTCAGGATCGACTACGAAAAATATAAGGTTGATGTTAAAAAAATAAGAGCCTTACGACAACGATTTCAACGAAAATTTCCTTACCCAAACGTATTGTCTCCCACTTGCGAGCTAGCAGGTTTCCTCGCTTACTGGTTGTCTGCAGTCGCGCTTCCCAGCTCGAAGGGTGCTGATGGTGTCAGGGTTTCTTGCTTCGTCATGGCAGGTGCCCTTGCCAGTGGCCGACGTCTTGCTATAGCACCACCTGTACTCTGCAGCATATATAGAGCGTTTGGTTATGTTGCCAGTAATCCGGACAAACCTGCTGATGGGATGGATGCGGCCTATTGCCCGTGACATTATTTCTGCGACTGGTTAGGCGTTTATTTTCCATGGGTATATGGCATGAAGCCTCACGCCTACTTCTTTCCGGACCGAGCGCCTCTCATCAGGTTCATGAAGGCCAAGATGGTGCTTAAGACGCCAGAATGGGTGTCTTCAAGGATCTGTAATGAGAATGAAGTTGACTTCTATCATTTTCCTGCTTCCATTGCTGATGAAGATATTGAAGTCGTCGATGATGAGGATTCGGTTGACTCTTCTGACAGAGAATTCCTAATATCAATCCGGACCGCCTCTCTCCCGTTCCGCGAAGGCATGGAGTTCTGGCGCGAGCCTTATTATCTGAGCAGGTTCGCCAGACAGTTCGGCTACGATCAGGGCGTTCCGTCGACTCTTCCGAGCGTGACGAGGATAGAACGAGCATATGGCACGGGTCCTGTCCATTGGGAATGGATGTGGGACCAGCTTTTGTTGACGTGAACTGGCGCGAGGTTCGTGTTGCCTGGCGGTAGTCGACGTCCTTCAACTTCTTACGGTTGGATGAGATGGTGGGTGCATCAGTATGCGCGCATCCGGGACGCCAAACCTGTCGATTTCCCTCTTTATCTCCCTCCTCCAAGGTTGACTGACGTTCCTGAGGACAGTCTTGGTTATCTTCGTGAGCATCGTGAGGCCGTCGGAGTTCCTGGTACCAGCCATCTGACTTCCTTGAACGTGCCGATCACTCGTAGGAAAGAAGATGGAACGTTAGACGGATGGTATTGCTTTGGGGTCCCTATACAGAGACATCAGCAAAGGGTCGGATCTTCGCGTCCTCTGGCAGAGAATGCTCCTCCGTCTGTCGAAGAGGATGAGCCTACGGAAGGCATGGCAGGAGTTAGACCTTCTGATGATTTCGTTGACAATCTTCCACCGGGTCGTGCGAGAGATCAGTTGAGAGTCAAGATAAGACTCACACCAAGAGTTCGCCCGTCCGCACCTGAGAAAAACTTAAGAAAGGCAGAAATATTACACGTCAAGAAGTGGGGGAGTTTGGATCCGTCGTTGCAGATCAATCTTCCAGAAATAGTGGTAGGTGCGACTGCTGCCGATAGCCGCGAAGGAGGTGAGCTTCGGTCTGGTGCTACAGAGGAGATTGCAGACGAAGAAGATATGATTGCCGACAATCGTGACGGAGGTGAGTCCGAGCCCGCAGATGTTGAGGGGGACAATGCCGAAGGCGGTTCTGAAGCCGGTGATGGTTCGGGGTCACGGCTCGAAGATGAGCCTGTAGATTATTCCGGCGATGACTGGGGAGCGGATCGTGCTAACGATCACAGCAACGATGATTCCCTCGCGAACTATTATGATAACGACGCCGGAGTCGGGGGCGTAGGTGATCTTGATGATGCTGCCATGGCAGCTCTCGAAGCACAACTCTACGACAACGTCAGGGTCCAACCTTCTTCCGAGCCTTTAGTCTTTGTTTCTCAGGCTGTTGCGGCACCGACTACGGGGTTGTCGACGGATGCTCATCCTTGTTTGTCCGTTCGTGCTGATAATGCCGAGGGATCCGTTCCTGGGCTTGAGATACGTGAGGGGAACGTCGATTCTTCTTCGGTCTTTCCATCAGGCTGTTCATTGCAAGCGAATTGTTCTGTTGAGTTAGAGGTCGTGGATGCGTCACGTCCTGCTACAGTCGAAGTCGGACCCAACATTCCGCGAGCACAAGGTAAGAAATGCGATTGTGGTTCTGGTTTTTTTCTTTTCTTCTTTGGTTCCTGCATAATCATACTAACCATATTTTGTTATTATTATCTTATTTCTACAGATCTTATTGGGTCAATACCTGCCTCTGCTACTTCCGTCGCGTCGTCTCCGATTGTGACTATTGAACTGCCGGGCGAAGCTTTGGAAACAGTTGTTGATTCCGGGACATGCATTGCGGGACCTTCGGAGCCTTCTGTTGATCTTCCTGCCGTTCCTGGTATGACTCCTTCGCACTTTACATTAGATTATGACTTGTAGTTTCTGCTTTCATTTTTTTTCTAACTCATCATTTGTTTGTCTTGCATTCTTTCTTGCAGCTGCTGTCGATTCCGACGTCACCATTGCTAGGATGCCGGACATTCCTGCATTTGAACACTTAGATTATTTTGGTCAGAGCGTGTTGAAGGGCCTGCTGTCTAGCCTTGCGAAGGCGTTGGCCGATCCACAAGAATGGCATATGCTGGGCGCTGGCATGAAAGCGCTGGAAGCTTGTGTCGGAGTAGTTGGGTCTGATGCGCTCGTGGTTGTCAATCACATCTCTGCGTTCGAAAGCTCCCTCGCAAACATGGCGGCTGCAGAGCGCGTCGAGCCCGATCCTGCCATCGAGGAGAAGTGGAGAATTGCGGAGTCTTTGGGACTTGCAGTGGAACGCCACGCGCATTCTACGGCGAACGCACGAGAATCCCTACAAAATAATAAGATACAGTATGAAGGGTGCTTGGGCCGTATAGCTGAAATCGACGCTGAGATTGAGCGTCTACAAGCGGAGAAGATCGCCGTGAGCTTCGAAGCTGCCCGTCTCGAGTCAGTAGTTACTCAGGGTCAGATAACGGTCACGCGGCTCGAGAGTGAGGGCGAAGCAGCGCGTAAGCAGTTGGAGGATTTGACTGCTGAACTTCAACATATTCCTGATCCTGCGGAGGTGTTATCCGCAGCAAAGTCAGCGATGGAAACTGCCAGGGTGGCCGTGATCAGGCTGATATCGGGATGTTTGGAGAAGCTTTGATCTTTCGCTCCCGATGCTCTCCTTCTTGACTTCAAATGTATAGAAATGATCGCAGGATCTTACCTTTAGAAAATTTTGTAGTTGGTGTAAGAGATACTTACCTTTTGACCATTCATGTATACGACGTCGGAAAAGATGTCAATCAAACTTTTGTTAAATGAAATGACAACAGCAGTTACTTTTCTATCGTGTTATGTTTGTGTGATGTGTGTTAGAGTGGTCTACAATAATAACAATAATAATCACAATTCTAATAAGTGATGAATGTAGAATGAAATGAAAAGAGTAATACTTCCCTTTGTCGTCGATTTCGGGAGTGTCCAGGGTTTCTGAACTCGGGATATGCTCGTGTCGCAGACGAATGGTCCTTCTTAGTTATTTCTCCATAGCAAGGGCAAGGAAGACCTGCAAGAATATGAAGTAACTGATTAGCTTCTGTAACTACATGCTTATCTACTGTATTCTACTCCATTTCATTCTCCGTTTCTATCCTTACTTATTACATTCCCTCTCTTGGGGAGTTTACATTTCTCATATTTATGTAAAGAAAAGTAATAGGTCGACCGTTAGGGGTAATATTTCTTCAGGAACCGGCCATTAATTGCAAAACCGGCTCCGCCACCGTCGAAATTCACTAAACGGTAGGCCCCGTTGGAGTAAACTTCTTCTATGATGCATATCGGGTCCCACTTAGGGTCGAACTTGCTCTTTGTAGTGTGCGCAGCTGTCGGTCGCTTCATTACGAGTACCAAGTCACCCTTCTTGAAGGATCTACCCCTGACTCGTTTGTCATACGCTGTTGAGATATGCTTCTGGTACATCTCTAGCCGTTGTTGTGCCGCGAGCCTCTTCTCATCCAAGGCATCGAGCTCGACCATCCTGAGCTCGGCATTACGTTCATCTGTCAAGGAGTTCCGAAGTGCTACCCGCAGGGACTCGACCTGAACTTCCATTGGGATGATGGCCTCCGTGCCATACACTAGCGAATAGGGAGTAGCCCGCGTTGCCGTGCGGTGCGTAGTACGATATGCCCAGAGTGCTTCGGGCAACCGTTTGTCCCAATCTTTCTTATTCTCTGCCACCGTTTTCTTCAGAATCTTCACGATGGTTTTGTTGAATGCCTCAGCAAGCCCGTTTGCAGGAGGATAATAGGGTGTTGAGTAGCAATGCTTGATCTTGAACTTGGCACACAGCTTGTCGATCACAACATTTCGGAAGGGCGTGCCATTATCTGTGACGATCCGATCGGGAATACCATGTCTATAGATGATGGCGTTCCGAATGAAACCCTCCACTTGTTTAGCTTTCACGTTCTTCAGGGCCACAGCCTCAGCCCACTTAGAGAAATAATCTGTTGCCGCCAGTATGTACTGGTGCCCTTGAGAGGAAGAGGGGCTAATGGGGCCTATCACATCCATACCCCAGGCCGCAAAAGGCCAAGACATCACTGACTGATGCAGCTCTTCTGGAGGTATATGTATGATGTCAGCATGTATCTGACACTGATGGCATTTTCTGACGTAGTCCATCGCATCTTTCACCATGGTGGGCCAATAATAGCCCATATGCCGCACTCGATGATGTAGGTTCCGTCCGCCTTGATGGGCACCACATTCTCCTCCGTGCGCCTCTCTCAGCGTATCATGAACTTCTTCTCGGGCCAGGCATCTTGACAGTGTTCCGTCGCTGGAGCGTCGATACAGTACTTCTTCTAAGAGGATGAACGAGCTGGCACGCCTTCTGACTTGCGTGCGCATCTGCGGATCCTCGGGTAAGAACCCATACTTCAAGTAATCGGAGAATGGTCTTCTCCAATCTTCCTCTTCTGTGATCTCCAAGCAGTGTACGGGACTTGCACTCGTGACACCCTCGGCGGCTGTGAGGGACGGTAATATTCTCCTTTCTTCTATGGTGACTTGAAGTGGGCTGCCCCCTGGATGCGCGAGAGCCGCGGCCAGGTTAGCCAATGCGTCTGCTTGAGAATTTTCAGCTCTTGGGACGTGTGACACTGTACTGTCCCGAAAATGATCGAATAGGGCTCGGGCCTGATGGCAAAGAGATCACAGCTCCGGCTTGCGGACTTCATATTCCGTCATAAGCTGTCCCACAACCAACTGAGAATCACCGTACACCTGTAGTGATCGGATTCGCATGTCTCGTGCCAACTGCAACCCAATGATGAGGGCCTGATACTCTGCTTCATTGTTTGTGCACGACGGCACTATTGTGAATGAGTAGGGCAACAAGTCGCCTTGAGGACTGATGAAGATCACACCGGCCCCTGATCCTGCAGCTCTGGAGGCTCCGTCGAAATACATCCGCCACTGCTTCGCGACCCTTACCATCATGGCCTGGTCGTCGAGAAGATCACATTCCATTTCCATGTTATCCGGTATCGGGTGAGCTGCTAGAAAATCAGCTATCGCCTGCCCTTTAACAGCTCGAGACGGTAGATACGTAATGTCGAACTCGGATAGCAGTAGGGCCCATTTGGCTAATCGCCCTGACAACATAGGTCGGTTCATCAGGAACTTGATGGGATCTGCTCTGGAGATCAATGTAATCTGATATGACAGACAGTAATGCCTCAACTTCTTCACAGCGAATATCAAGGCCAGGCATATCTTCTCAATCGGTGAGTAATTAAACTCAGCGCCGACGAGCGTGCGGCTCAAATAGTACAGAGCATTCTCTTTCCCTTCTTCATTCTTCTGGGCGAGCAGTGCCCCCAGTGAGTTCTCTCCCACTGCTACATACAGTATCAGAGGCTTTACCTCGATTGGCGCTGCGAGAACTGGAAGCTTTCCCTAGTAACTCTTTGAGGGAATCAAAGGCTTTCTGGCACACTTCGTCTCATTCGAAGCGGACGTCTTTCTTGTTCAGCCGAGAGAAAGGCTGGCAGCAACCTGACAGGTTCGAGATGAACCGCCGCAAGTAAGCAACTCTCCCTTGGAAGCTCTTCAGCTCTTTCAGATTCTTCGGAGGAGGCATTTCTCGGATCGCCTTGATCTTCGCGGGGTCAATCTCGATTCCCCGATGCCTGACCACAAAGCCAAGGAATTTTCCGGAGGACACCCTAAAGGCGCACTTCAATGGGTTCATGCGGAGGCTCTTCTTCCTCAACCTCTGAAATACTAGCTTCAAATGTTCGCGATGCTGTTGATGTCCGTTGGACCTCACTACCAGATCATCGACGTAGCATTCCACATGCTTGTGCATCATGTCTTGGAAGATTACCTGCATCGCTCTCTGATATGTGGCGCCTGCATTTTTTAGCCCAAACGGCATCACACGATAACAGAATATCCCGAGAGATGTGCGGAAGGCAGTGGACTCTTCGTCTTCTGGGGCCATTCGGATCTGATTATACCCTGAGTAGCCGTCCATAAAGGACATCGTTGTATATGCTGATGTGATATAGATCAGAAGTTCTGGGATGGGTAGAGGAAAGTCATCTTTGGGACAAGCTTCATTCAGGTTGCGAAAATCAATGCACACCCGGATCTGGCCGCTCTTCTTCTTTACAGGTACTATGTTCGAGATCCATTTGGGATACTGAACTTCCCTGATAAACCCAGCCTGAAGCAGCTTCTTCACCTCTTCCTCTATCTTCGGGATGATGTCAGGATGGAAGCGTCTCTGTGGCTGTTTGACCGACCTCTTCTCCTTCGCGATATTCAACCTGTGCATCGCGATTGCCGGGTTCAGTCCTGGCATTTCAGAATAGGTCCATGCGAACACGTCTCTGTTCTCTTTCAGGAGTTGAATGTAGCTCTCCCTCTCTTCTTCTGGAATGTTCTTACTGATATAAGTATTCCTCGGCTCTTCGTTGGTCCCCAGATTGACTTCTTGTAGCTCATCTATCGTGGGCTGACCTCCATCTTCGATCTGCTCTGGTGCGGCACTCGGCTGTATGACTTCATTCGGTCCAGCGGGCCTCACCTCTTCCATGGGACTAATTGTCACCATGTTAATATGCCTGATCTCACATCCTGCCCCCAGGTCTTCTTTTCCTCTGTATACCTTCGTCTTTACTTCGAAGGGTGCTAGCATGCCTTTCCGAGCTGGCGGTTCTGAACAGATGAACCCCATATTTCTCATGATGTTTCTACTGGCCTTGCTATATCTTTCTTCTTCAATGGGCGGTGTCTCTACCGGTGTTCTCTTCGCGTTCTCTTCGATCTGCAACGGGTTGCGAAGTTCAGCCTGAAACCTTATCTCATGCCTTGCTCCCATTGTCGGCGGCATGCAGAACTGGCTCGGAGCTTTAGGGAAGGGACGAATCCTCTCAACCTTTGGCACCGGCATATTGAAGCTAGACTGCAACACGCTCATCTGTTGGCTTGTCATCTGTTTCAACACTGACTGCCCTTCCTTCCGGAGGTGCTTCGGGATCAGGTAAAACTTCTTCCTTCGCAACGGATTTCCTATGTGAGCCCTTGTCGCTTCAGCGACCACTCGCGGAGCTTCGTCCGCTTGTCTTGGATTCTCGCCCTGGGGTTCTGCCCCCTGTGCCACCTTTGTTGGTTCGTTGGCTCTTCTGGCAATCTCGGCTCCATCGCTCTCCTGATAGTATTGTGCATCTGCTAGGAAAGATTCAGTGATGGAGTATGGCCTCGGGTCTGCCGCCACTCTATACTGGACGCCATCCCTATTGTATTTGAAGCATTGGTGGTATGTGGAGGGAATAATGCCGTATTGATGCAGCCACGGTCGTCCCAACAAGATATTGTACGTCGTCATTGCATCGATCACCTGACAGGTGACTTTGGTGCTCAATTCTTCTATTTCCAGCATGACAGTAATGGACCCTAGGACACGCTGACCGTCCTGATTGAACCCTTGGATAACCATGGCGCTTGAGCGAAGTGCTGTCTGTCTGAAACCCAACTGCTGTAATGTCTTCAGAGACATAATATTCACAGCAGATCCATCGTCTAACATGCATCTTCGGACCTCTATGTCTCGGATAAGACCTGTCACCATTAACGGGCGGTTGTGGTCCGTTAGGCTGATTGTTCTGTCTTCTTCAGAGAATGTGATCATAGACGATCGGTCAATCTGCATGACCTATTCTACGGGTCGCTCCTCGGTTCCCGTTATCCTCATTCCTTCCATTTCTGACTCGATCTCTGCTATCATGACCTCACGGGCTTCTTGATCGAGCAATGTGTTGAGCAACATTTCCCGATACTTCTTCGAAAGGCACAGGGCATCGTAGATGCTGAGTCGGGCCGGAACCTTCTTCAGATGAGACACCACATCATAAATCACCGGTGCCTTATCTCGAGTGTGATCTCGTTGGTCAGCTGCTGGCTCATTGACCGCTTCTGCTGGTTCTTTTTCTCGAGGTGTCTCTGATGGCTCACCTATGACCGCATTCGTCCTTCTAGGGTCTGGTCGCCTCGAAAATTCTCTCTGTACGACCTGCTTTCCGGACCGTAGAGCCACTACATTGACTTCTCCTTTATCTAGGACTTGGTCCTTGTCACTGGCCCCTGATTGAGCGACCACTGAAACCATGGCACACTGAACGGGCTGCGCACGTGGCTGTTCTTGTCCAACATTTCTTCTTCTTATTCTGTTCTTCATCTTCCTCTCTTTCTCCGAGAGTCTTCTTTTGTTCTCTAGCCTCTTCTTGCTGCTCACAAGTGTCCATGGCTCTTCCAGCTCTGGGAATGGATTCGCCGCTGGAATTTGAACTGGCACAGGGAGGGCAGACACCACTGTCGCAGTATTCCGGCTCGCCTCTTCCGCCTTCATATTGATGGTGCCATCGTTGATCATCCGTTGAATCTTTCCTTTTAGGACAAAGCAGTCTTCAGTCTTGTGGGTGGTCACACGATGATACCTGCAGTAGCTGGGATGATCGACCATCTTCGCTTCCTCCGGGCGTGTGCATTCTGGCAGTCTTATCAACCTTTCTTCGACCAGCTGTTCCATGATCGGGACCAGATCTTCCATGTCGAAGGTATAAGGTCCGTTTGCTAGATTACGCTCTTCTATCGTGAGATGTCGCGGCCTCTGAAAACTCTTGCCTTTGTCTTGAGTCGTGGTTACTGGCCTGGCCTCGACTCTACGCTCGGTGTTTGGCCGTTTCCTGTCATTCGAACCCTTTCCTTTATCAACATAGTTAGATGTTATCATCCTTCCGGCTTCTCTCCGGGGCTTCTCTGCCTTGAATTGTGCTCTGCACGCGGCTCCTTCCACCAGGTGGGCTTTTGTAGCTAGGTCTCGAAACGTCAAGAAGTTGTGTCCAGATAAGCCAAATGAGATCATCGCATCCATGGCCTGCGTGCACATCTTGACCTGCTTAGATTCGCTGGGCAGTTCCCAGCACTGTGCTGCTATGGTCCCCCACCTATCGATGAACTTCTCGACCGACTCTCCCTGCCTTTGACGAACCAAGGCTAAATCTGTCAGTGAGACTTCTCGCTCAGTAGAGAAGAATTTGGAGATGAACAAATCCTGCATCTGCTCCCAGGATTTGACTGACCCTGCGGGCAGTGACATGTACCACTGGAATGCCTTGCTCGTGAGCGTTGAGCCAAACAATCTTAGACAGTACTGGGGAATTGTCGATAGGTTTCCCATCATTGTCATGAATTGAGCCATGTGTTCCTCCGGCGATCCTCTGCCATCGAATCTGGGGAAGTCCGGACGCTTGAAATTGCTGGGAAATGGGAGGTCGTGGACCTCGGGTAAATACGGCACCCGGTATACATATTTCCCCTCTTCTCCTTTTCTCTTTCCTGACGCATCAGGTCCGCAACTGTCTGGGATAGTTCTTCTCTCGTGGCTTGAGACGGCAATGGCGGTACACGTCCGAACACAGCGTTTCTCGGGCGAGCTTGTGGTTCGGCGGTAGCTGGCTCTCCTGCTGCCCCCTGGCATTCCTCCACAGACTGTCGAGTGGGTACAGCTGGGCTTCTGTTTGCCCCCTGGGCAACTAGAGCCAACAGTGCTTCTTTCATCTCTCTCATCTCTCTGGCTGTGTCCTCTTGGACCTGGATAATCTCATCTATCTGTTCTTGGATTGGAGGCAGCTCTGGGTATCGCTCACTTGCCTCTCCTTCGGTGACCTGCACCATCATGACTTGCGCTCGCTGCGGCCTTGTCTTGATCATGGTGGCTTCAGTAGGGATTGTCTTCATCGTCGTCTTAGTCGACTGTCGAACAGCGGATCTGTTCGGTATCTTCGCTGGTGATGTTGTCTTCGGTATAGCTGGGAAGTCGATATCGGCGAAGGAGAACTCTGTCCTGGCTGACACAGTAGTTCTGCCAGAGTCACGGGCGTCGCTCCTGCAGACTGGCTTCCACTGTCTCTTTGTTCTGCCCTGTACCCTTGTTGTCATCTCTGTCTCAGCTGGAATAATCTTCTTATTCTCAGTCTTCTTGGCGGTCTTGCGCTTCTGCACAATCTGCCATCCAGTTTCAGAGGTTGCTTCTAGATGGGGGAAGTAAAATCCTCCGGATGCTAAGAAGATCATTGTGGACGCCATTTGGTTGATTCTTTTCTGTCTTTCTGTTCCTTTCTCTGTCTCTCTCTGTCTTTCTTTCTCTCTCTGCACAGTCATACACGCATTAGAATATTCCGAGCGCTTGGGAAAGAGAGGGGATGCGACCTTACCAATCGCGATATGGTTTGACAGTGGATAGACAGAAACATACAAGTATGAACTACATGCATGCTATGCGAAGCTTCGAAATTCTTTTGCCTTAAAGATGAAGGGAAGAACGTTCCCGTTGAGAGTCGCCAGTTTGACGCCCGTGAAGGCGCCGAACATTTCTCCTTGCGGTAACCTTTCCCATGTACACATTAGTATCTGCAAATGATTTATCGCAGAATGTCTATTTACTCAGAAATAGCCAGAGATTCTGGTATTGAATACTCCCCAGCAGAGTCGCCAGTTTGTTAGAACTTTTTTTAGAAAAAGGGGAAAGATCAGAACTACTCGTCAGCAGTCCTTTCTTTCTTTTTTTCATGTTTCTTTTATTCTGGGGGAATTCTGAGTATAGAGACATTCATAGACAATCATAAGCAATCACAAAGTGTACACAAGAGAGAGATATCGCAAGGCGAATTTTATTCCAGAGATTCTAAGATCTTTACATTCCAGGCTGTGATACTGGTCACGAGCCTTTAATTACATCAACGGTTGATCACCCTTGATTGGAAGGCAAAAGACTAATCCGCCGGGGATTATGGTCTTGAGTTCATGGTCGTAGAGACCTTTGTTTTCTTGTTATGGACTGAGCCACATTTATTAGACACGCCGGATGTCTATGTCCCATTTTCTTTCGGTGTGTCCGGGTTGAGAGACTGTCAGGATTCGAGTGGTGCAACTCGGGGCCCGCGCCTGTTACTGTGAACAGGTGACCGCTGGAATACACGAACCTCGAATGTTGGTCGGCATGACCTAAGGCCCGCGCCCGTACTTTTATGACGGGTGACCTTAGGAAAGCACTCCGCAACGTTCCCGAACGAGGGTTTTAATCGAGTGGTGCAACTCGGGGCCCGCGCCTGTTACTGTGAACAGGTGACCGCTGGAATACACGAACCTCGAAATGTTGGTCGGCATAACTAAAGCCCGCACCCGTATTTTTATGACGGGTGACCTTAGGAATGCCCGCAACTACCTCATCAGCTCAACCGACGGACCCGTTGTCGATGGGTAGGGCATCGACGGTCTTTTTCATAGTGGCAGTCCATAGAAAGATGTTTCAAGCTTAGTTAGAACTCTTTGTTTGTGGTTTCTCGTGGTAACCATAACCCCTTAGGTTTAGCCTCGGACCTTTATCCGGGATGAATAGAGCTTTGTACAGTAAAGTAAATGTATTTCTTCTGGAGTCGGGCGACTCGGCTTTGAGAGCATTCTTTCTTCTAAGTATTTTCCAATGATCTGTATGGGATCAGATAGGCTTTGTCGAGCCAAGATCTCTTGAAGATTTCGATATTCAATGGGCTGGATCGGCTATCTCCGATGCCTGCAAATGGCTAAGTATAGGGTCCGATGGACTCCTGTTCATGCCAATTTCTTATGAATAATGGGGATCGGTGCCCCGTGAATGCTTAACTCGGCTGTTGGATAGCCTGAGCGCTTCAGCTTTGCCTCGGCGTCTTTGAGATCGCGATTGATTTCAACTGGCACTAGTCAATTCTCAAGCCAACAGGGCACTTCCCAGGGCTGAAAACTACTAAGTAGTGGACCTGTTTGCGGTCTGATTAGAGGAGTCGATGAATATTATCGATAACCGTCTTTGAACAGGGGTGGATTACGTCCACGAAGATCACAGTGCGATCGCATTTTGATTTGCTTAGCAAAAGTCAATTTTCGGGCCAACAGGGCACTTCCCAGGGCTGGAAATGACTAAGTAGTGGACCTGTCTGCGGTCTAATCAGGGTATTCGGTGAATATTGTCGATGACCGACTTGGAACAGGGATGGTTTATGTCCACGAAGATCGCGGTGCGATCGTGTTTCGATTCGCTTAGAAGAAGTCAATTTTCTAGCCAACAGGGCACTTCCCAGGGCTGAAAATGACTAAGTAGTGGACCTGCCGTCCGCTTGATCAGAGTATTCGGAGGTCATGAGATCGGATAACCTCGTCACAGGTGCATGATTATGATGTATCATGTCAAGTAGAAGAAAAGTTTCCCTCTCGGGCTCGGTCCAATTCCGCCCGATTCTTCTCGTTTTCGCCGTTTTCGGCTCTTTCGGATGGATTTCCAGAGTTGCCAAATTGGCTAAGTGTTGGTCATTTTGGATCAAAACATTGATTTGGGCTACTTATCATTGACTGTTGGAGAATCTGATCCAGCGGATGGATAGATCTCATCGAGACGCATCGGGCGGCTGCGGTTTCATCGAAATCGGATCCCGGACGAAGGCGGGCCGTGCGACGGAAGGTCCACTCCTCCCATCAGCGTCCAGGTGCATGGGGGAGTGTGTACAGGCGCATGTGTCTATTTTTCAAGCGCATGTGACCATTTTACAAGTGCATGTGGTATTGCATCATCTGTCAAGCGCATGTGATCATCATCCGGGCGCATGTGGTCATCATCCGAGCGCATGTGATGATTTTCCATGGAAAACAGATGACGGAGAGGTGTTCCGGGCGCATGTGGCAGTGCACATGCGCCTGGACCCAGAGAGTGGGCGCATGTCCCTCCCAGACTTAGAGAAAACCAGGATTTTCCGGCCAGAAAAGCCAGTGCATGTTGGGAAAAAGCCAGCGCATGTTGGGAAAAAGCCAGCGCATGTTGGGAAAAAAACCAGCGCATGTTGGGAAAAAGCCAGCGCATGTTGGGAAAAAGCTAGCGCATTGTGCCCAGCACTTAGAAAATTTCAGGATTTTCTTCCTAAACTTGGGATTCCGGCGAGGAAATCCCTTTCCGGCGAGGGTTTCCGGCGAGGAAATCCACTCCGGCCAAGGCATCCGGCGAGAGGAGAGAAAGCAAGCGCATGTGGTGCTTACATCACTCTGAGGTCGGCAGTGGATGATCTCGTGCTGATGTAATGAAGTGACTTCACTATTTATAGGAGGGAAATCGGGTTCGGGTCTACCCGACGGGTATTTCCCGGCGCATGTGCCAGAAACTATGTCAAGCGCATGTGGAAAAAAAAACGCATCGGGCGCATGTGGTGGATCCGGGCGCATGTGCTTTACCGGCACATTTCCCGGCGCTTTTCGAAAAAATGTTTAATTCACTAGAATGCAAGCGCATGTGTTTAGAGGCCAGGCGCATGTGGTTGGAGGCCAGTCGCATGTCCTTTGCCGGCGCTTTCCCACTACTTAGCCAGATTTTCAGGATTCCAGCACTTAGAAAATTTCAGCATTTCAGCTCCGATGGGGGATCTCCAAAGGACAGCTTCCTTTTCTAGACATGCGCTCACTGTCGCCAAGCCACTTCTAGGCTATGATTAACCTCCTGAATGAACGGGATGGGGTGTGGAAGTCCAGATGTTGCTAATTTTGGTACTTCCTTCCTAATTTGGAGCCTCCAGGTCGGCTTGTCGTATAGGAATGTTGTTCCGGGGAGCGCGCGCATGGAAATATGCATCGTAATGACTTTAAACTTGCTATTTAAGGGTTTTGGGGCATTTCGGATCATTTGGCGGTGAAGTGCATGTCCAGTTCCACTCTGAAATGGTAGCTATAGGCTTACGGACCCTTTTGTCAGTTCCGGGCAGGGACGAAACGTATTTCGAGGTGTGCAGGTAAAAATATGCACCGGATGACTTCGAAACTTGCAGGTTAAGGGTTTTAGGACATTTCGGATCATTTGGCGGTGAAGCGCATGTCCAGTTCCGCTCCGAAATGGTAGCTGTAGACTTACAGACCCTTTTTGTTAGTTCCGGACAGGGACGAAACGTATTTCAAGGTGCGCAGGTAAAAATATGCACCGGATGACTTTGAAACTTGTAGGTTAAGGGTTTTAGAACATTTCGGATCATTTGGCGGTGAAGCGCATGTCCAGTTCCGCTCTGAAATGTTGTTTACGAATTTTGGTCGCTACCAAGCGATCAGGGTTGTGCAGGCGTTTTCAGGGCTTTCCTGGCCTCAAAACTTATCCAAATCATTGCCACTAAACCATGGGATGTTGTTTTATAATGGGTACAAATTTGAGCCCCAACAACCCCCCTCTAGGACATTAGGCATATCTCCGAGTATCTCCTCAAGCGGTAAAACCGTAATTTCAATTGGTATCAGAGAAGGTTCCTCCGCTCAGGTTTAAAAACCCTGAGTGAGATCCTAAGAGAACTTGAAAATATGTCTAGAGAGGACTCTTCATCCGTTACTAAGCCTCCCTTCTTTGATGGGTCAAATTATCCATACTGGAAAGCTCGAATGTGCATCTTCTTGGAATCTATTGATTCGGATGTTAAGGAAATGATTGATATTGGATATAAACCCCCAATGGACACTATATGTAAGGAAGGTGAACCGGATGTCCTCAAGCCAAGAGATAAGGCAATGTGGACCGATTATGATAAAGCTCAACGTGTTCATAATGCCAAAGGCCTGAATGCCATTTTTTATTCAGTATCTAAAGATGAATTTGGCCGGATTCAAAATTGCACAACAAGTAAGCAGGCATGGGACATTCTTGAAGTTACTCATGAAGGAACAAGCATTGTTAAAAACTCAAAACTTCAATGCCTCTCTACACAATTTGAAAATATTACTATGGAGGAGCATGAAACATTTACTGATTTCTATACCAAATTGAACAAGATCACAAATGAAATGTGGGGCTTGGGGGATCCTGTTCTCGAGAATAGACTATGTAGGAAAATTTTGAGATCTCTACCGGAACGGTTCTCTTCCAAAGTTACTACCATAGAAGAATGTAGGGACCTAAATACCATAAAAGTTGAAGAATTACTAGGGTCCCTTCAAACCTATGAGCTAGGTTTCAAAACTCCCTCCAAATCCAAAAGTACAGCCCTGAAATCTTCTCACAAGAAACAAGAATCTGAATGTAGAAGTGAGGAAGATCCACCTCAGAAGAAATGGCACTTATGGCCAAGAAATTTCAAAAATTCTTCAAAACTAGGGGAAATACTTCTAGAAGGAAATCCTACCAGAAGGGTAAACCTTTTGACTCCAAGAACAACAAAGGAAAATTTATTAAGTCAAAAGATCCTCAATGCTACAAGTGTAGAGGATTTGGTCACATTGCATCCGAGTGCACCAATAATAAAGCCAAGAAAAAGGCAATGGCGGCTACATGGGATGACACTGAAGAATCTGAACCAGAATCATACATATATCAAAGTGAGGAGGAGCAAGGTTCAATCAAAATTTTAATGGCCTCCATTACTGATATTGTGCCTCAAATTGAGCCCATTGCAAAGATCACCGGAGACATTGATGATCATGAATCCTCTAACACTGAAAATGATTCCTTGAGTGATGATGAGAATGAGGATAAAGGCCTTCAGGAGGTATATAACCAACTATACATTGAAAATGTGAATACCATTAAAAAGTTGGGCCAAATGAAGGCTGAAAATGACAAATTGACAAAAAATTTTGACGGATTGAAAATTGAGAATCAAAAGATGGGTCAAGATCTAGAAGAACTGAAAAGGAAGAATGATGAGCTTGAACAAGAAAAGAAAAGGCTCATAAGTGGTGAATCTCTAGACAAGCATGCTAGAATTGAGAAAGAACTCAAAGAGGCGAACACTGAAATTGATCGTCTTAACTGTCAAGTCGTTGACTCCAGAAGACGGTTCGCCCAAGAAGAAAAAAAACTTGAAAAACTCCTAGGTGTTGTAAGATCACCAAGGGACAGAAGAGGTTTGGGCTATGACAGTCACACTTCAAAAACTACCTTAGTCCATCCGAATGTAAGAAAAGATCATGGTGCATCAGGGAGTAAAACTAGAGCATCTCCTGTCTGTCATGCTTGTGGAGACATTGGCCACTTAAAGTTTGAATGCATGGTGTTCAAAAATCCGGTCCGAAACTTGAAAGGTAAATTTGTACCGACCGGGAAAAATGTGCAAGCCAATTGGAATCCTCCCATGCATACTTCACCAAAAAGAGAAAACATTCGAAAGAATTATCCTGCTCTTCCTAGGAAAGACAAGAGGATGGATGAACTGTTGGAGCAAGTTAAAATGCTGAATTTGAAAACTGCTCTTCTCTTGCGTGAAAAAGAAAAATCTGATTCTCCCAAGAAAACTAGAGAATCTCACCATAAGAACATCCCTCATAAATTGACAACAACTAAATGGGTTGTTAAGAACAAGTGCTTGGTCATTCATACTGCCCTAAAAGCTGGGAACACCCCTAAATGGTACTTGGATAGTGGTTGCTCTAGACACATGACAGGTGATAGATATCAATTTTGTGCATATGACGAATTTGATGGTGGGTCTGTCACATTTGGTGATGAGAGCATAGCTAAAATTATTGGTAAAGGAACCATCACGGGGCCAGGTTTGCCCGAAATTAAAAATGTGCTGTATGTTGATGGCCTTAAACACAACTTACTGAGTATCTCACAGATTTGTGATGAAGAGCACTCAGTAAGCTTCTCCAAAGATATGTGCAAGATCCTGAACTCCACAGGAAAATTAGTCATGAAAGGTCTACGCACAAGAGGCAACTGCTATGTCATTGAAAATCACAACAATTCAAGCTCCTCCACCATGTGTCACGTGGCCGTTCAGGATGAAACAGAACTATGGCACCATCGACTCGGTCATGTACATTATAGAAATCTGTTTAAACTGATTCAGAAAAATTTGGTGAGAGGTCTACCAAAGATGGGTAAAAGACCAAATGCTGTGTGCATCGCATGCCAAAAAGGTAAACAAATCAAGGTTGCACACAAGAGAACCTCTATCCTGGTCACATCAAAACCATTTGAGCTGCTACACATGGACCTAGTTGGTCCTACCAGGGTTCTTAGCCAAGGAGGAAAACGATACTTCTTTGTAGTCGTTGACGATTACTCCAGATTCACATGGGTCGCCTTCCTAAGAGAAAAATCCTACACTTTTGAGGAATTTCAAAAACTAGTGAAGCGACTTCACAATGAGAAAGGATACATGGTAGCAAGAATCAGGAGTGATCACGGCGGTGAATTTGAAGATCATCGTTTGAAGGCATTATGTGATGAATTGGGTATTCGTCATGAGTTCTCAGCACCCAAAACACCTCAACAAAATGGGGTTGCTGAAAGGAAAAATAGAGTGTTGTTGGATATGGCCACAGCTAGGCTTAATAATAAGAATCTTGCGCAAAATCTGTGGGCCGAAGCAGTAAACACGGCCTGCTATATTATAAATCGAGTTTATTTAAGGGCAGATCTAAACAAAACTGCTTATGAACTGTGGTGTGGAAAGACACCTAATGTGAAATACTTTAAGGTCTTTGGTAGTACATGTTATATTCTAAGAGACCGAGAAAACTTGGAAAAGTTTGACTCCAAGAGTGATGAGGGTATCTTCTTAAGGTACTCAATAAATAGTAGAGCCTTTCGTGTCTACAACCTTCGTACCTCATCAGTTTAAGAGTCAATTAATGTAACTATAGATGATAGCCTGGATAAATCTGTGTCTCCAGGTGATGATGAAGAAGATGAGGGTATATGTGAGATAGGAAAATCTGATAAACAACCCTCATCTCCAAATACCCCCACTGCTCCTGGGGATGTACAAATTGTCAAGGATCACCCCCTCAATCAAATCATTGGGGATCCTAGCGTTGGTGTCAAAACCAGGAGACAGTTGGAGGCAGTCAACAAGCACTTGTGTTTCACTTCTAAAATTAAACCAAAAAAATGCTGATGAAGCTCTAAATGATGAATTCTGGATGCTTACAATGCAGGAAGAGCTTCAACAATGCATTAGAAATGAGGTGTGGTATCTGGTCGACAGGCCGGAAAGGAAAAATGTTATTGGAACCAAATGGATTTTCAAGAATAAATCCGATGAATCTGGGAATGTAATACGAAATAAGGCTCGGTTAGTAGCTCAGGGATATTAACAAATTGAAGGTATTGATTTTGATGAAACATTTGCCCTTGTAGCCAGACTCGAGTCTATTAGAATTCTTATGGTTGTTGCTTGTGCGTCAAAGTTCAAACTATTTCAAATGGATGTAAAGAGCGCCTTTTTAAATGGTATTCTTGATGAGGAAGTGTATGTTGAACAACCAAAAGGATTCATTGATCCTAAGTATCCTCACAAAGTGTACCGGTTGAAAAAGGCGCTTTACGGACTCAAGCAAGCACCCCGTGCATGGTATGAACGCTTAAGTCATTTTCTTGTAGACCATGATTTTGCTAGGGGGAGCGTTGACAAAACTCTCTTTATGAGAGAAGCCGAGAATTCTGTGTTGATTGCCCAAATTTATGTGGATGACATTGTGTTTGGATCCACATGTGAGAAAATGTCTATCTCCTTTGCTAAATTAATGACATTTGAATTTGAGATGAGTATGGTAGGAGAACTTAACATGTTTCTAGGGCTTCAAGTGAAACAACTTACATCAGGTATATTCATTACCTAAGCCAAATATGCTAAGGATCTTGTTAAGAGATTTGGCTTAGACTCTGGTCGTTCCTACACTACACCTATGAGCACCACTATTAAACTATCAAAAGACCTTGCAGGGAAAAGTGTAGATCAACATCTTTATAGAAGCATGATTGGTAGTCTTCTTTATCTCACTGCTAGTAGACCAGATATTGCTTTTAGTGTAGGTGCTTGTACTCAGTTTCAGGCTGATCGCAAAGAATCTCACCTTACCGCTGTTAAACGGATCATCCGGTTTGTTGGATGCACTATCGAATACGGTCTTTGGTACCCTTTTGATTCATCTACAGATATTGCAGGGTATTCAGATGCCGACTGGGCTGGTAACATGGATGATCGTAAATCAACCAGCGGTGGGTGTTTTTATGTTGGAAATTGCCTTGTGGCGTGGCATAGTAAGAAACAAAACTCCATCTCTTTATCTACAGCCGAAGCAGAATACATTGCTGCTGGAAGTTGTTGTGCCCAATTATTATGGATGAAACAAACCTTGACCGATTATGGGATTAACCAAGGCATAATGACTCTATTTTGCGACAATACTAGTGCCATAAATATATCGAAAAATTCAGTTCAGCACTCGCGCACTAAGCACATAGATATTAGGCACCATTTTATTTGAGAATTGGTTGAAGATCACATAATATCTCTCAAACATGTGCCTACCGAGAATCAGCTAGCTGACATCCTAACGAAACCTTTGGACTCGGTTCGCTTTGCGAACCTCCAGAAGTCCATTGGTGTCGGATGTGTCTAGTTTATCTAACAAGTGTATGTTTTGCAGGTAAAATCTGAGGATTAAGCCTCTTTATCTGATCTTTATAGGTATATTTGAGGACCTTTGCCTATCTTCATTGCTTTCTACGAATATTCGGGAGCATAGTCCCATTTCTTGTCTTCTATCGATAAATCTGGACCTTTGAGGGTCCCTCATTTTGTGTTGGGTTGTCCCTTGGTACACCAAGACCATGGGTGTTGTATCCTTAGTAAGGGTACTTGTTTTTAAAAGAGAATGGTCTGTCCAAAGGACAGACTTTCTACTCTAGCAAATCCAGTGCAGAATTCCTCTGCTATGCGAAAATTTTGCCAGCCGACCGGTCAGGACCGGTCGGCCTTCAGCATGACCTGTCTGGACTTAAGTCACCTGTGCCATCCGACCGGTCACGACCGGTCGGGCTGTGCGTCAGAAGCCACTGGGCTCCCCATTTCTCTTCCCACGACCGGTCAAGACCGGTCGTGCAACACCAGACCAGCCAGCCCGTGCGTCAGCCGTCCGTGGGGGGGGGGGGGGTGTCTTTAAATACAGTTGGAGCTCCTTTAGGTCACCCATTTCAAGTTTTCTCACCTCCACTTGCTGCTCCAGCTCCCCCTCTTGCTCTCCAAGGTGATCCCAAGGTGATTCTTTACAAGATTAGAGGTTCTAACCTCCTCTACTTTTCTCCTCTTCATTCTCATTTCTGTGGTAAGGGATTCACTCTCACTCTTCTTTGTTTCATCCCTTCCCTTCATATCTAGGAGTGATTTAGATTATCTTTTTGCTTCTTCTATGTCTTTCCAAGAGAGTGAAGATGAGCTCCCCTTGAGGCGGAGTGATCGACCCAAGGCAAAACCTAAGCCTCCTCCTCGCCCTTTAAAGACCAAGAAAACATCTTCAAAAGGGAAAGGGGCTGCCTCATCTTCTGTTCCCCCTATTCAATCTCAATCCTTGGGTAAAAATGTGTCATCCCATTCCAACCATTGGGATGATTTCAAGGACAAGGAGGTGGTTTGTGAAAAATCAGTCAAATTGGTTGACTTGGCCGACTATAATGTTCTTTCCATATTGAACGCCATAAATTGGGGTCCTGTACTCCACATGGGGGGCCCAGTCCAGTTTGACGTGGTTCGAAAATTTTATGCATCTTGTGTCCATGTCACTGCCTCTCCCCCCTCTTTTAACGTCGAGGTTGGTGATCGGCTATACCTTTTCACTTTAAAATCCATCTCGAAATTTGTTGGCGTTCCTGTTGTTCAGGAGTCTACTTTCGATTTCGCCATGTTAGGTCCCAAACCTAACCTCGTTATTGGCCAATTCCTATATGGTGATGGGACACCCAAATGGGTTGGAGGTGCGCTTCGAGCGTCCTCTATGTCAGTGGGATTTTCGCATTCTGCACAACCTTTTCTTCCGTAATGTATACCCGCGGATGAGTAACAAGGCAGATGTCACCGAATCCATGTTTCGGTTGCTCTATCGTGTAGGTCAGGGACATCCGCTTTGCCTCCCAACCCGGATCATGTCCATCATTCACCAGGTTATCTTGCGAGATGATGGAAACCCCACCAGTCTTCCGTTTGGGCATCTCATATGCAAATTACCTAATGAGATTGACATTGTCAGCACTGATAAAGTTCACAAGCCTGTCATCATCAACCGTACCCTCATTGCTCATATGGAGCTTACCAAGAAGTCATCCAGAGTCGTCTTCTGCAGGCGCAGCAGCAGGATCCGGCCGAGCCTTCCCAGCCTGAGGCTCCACATGCCTCCACTGGCCCTTTCCATACTTCACCATCAGCTCCTTCCTCTGATCCATCCATCGATCCTCGAGCAGCTCCGGGTCGATTCAGTACGCCTCCTAGAGCCTTTTCTTGATGACGATCCCCTTCCGTGGATCCACCTTCATACATTGCGGAGCTTCGCCAGCTTAAGGAGAGTCTATTTCAGCGCCTAGACAAGCTCGAGTAGACTGGGGACCAGATTTTGCAGGGTCAGGCCACCATACTTGTACAGCAGGAGGCCCTTATCACTCGCCTCGCAAGTTGGAGAGGCGGATAGAGATATGGGAGCGCGCAACGCGTGGGGACGTTCCACCCCCTGATCTGGGAGATGGAACAGATTACTAGTCTTATGTCTTGGTCACAGTTACTTTTTGTATGACCAACAACATTGTCTGGATTTCATGCACCATCTTTCTATGGGTTGTTTGTATATTTTGCACGGATTGATACATATTTGCATTGGGCTGCTTGCCCATTTTGGTATATATGTGGATGCTATAGTTATATCTTTTTATATGAGCTCTTGATCTTTTATTGAATATCTGTGGGAGGTTGGATGGTTTGGGCACATTTGCCCTTTTTAGCTCATGCTTTGTGTTCTGTGTTTGTCTAGATATACATCTGGAGGGGTGGTTGGTTGATTGGGCTATAAGCCCTCTATGCTTTCATGATTACTTGTATATCCGGCATGATTTGTTCTTTAAATCTCCTCAGGGCTTACATTTCTATATCTCTTCCTTGTTTTATGTGATTGACATATTTTTGGCGCTAGCCTTGCAGCTTTCTTAGGCATATCTGTTTGCTGGCTAACCCTTGTCAATTACTAACAAAAAGGGGGAGAATCATCCCACCTAGAAGGTCCGATTATATCTTTTTGCAGGACTTTGTAGGTGCAAGCATTGAGGGGGAGATTTTGAAGAAAATCGAGTCTGGACATGTCCTTTTGTAAAGATTATTTTGTATATCTGTATAGACATGTAAGTGGGTGTATATTTCTTTCTGTTTAAGGGTCAATCATGATAAGGAGTCATGATTTGTCTAGGTTAGATGTTTTGTCACGCAATTAACAAAGGGGGAGATTGTTAGTACACCTTTTGTTGTCAATTGGTGTGTTGGTTGGTCGCGTCTTGTCGTGTGAGCCCTGGTCGAAGAATTGAAGATCAAGACTTGAAGATTATGCTTCTTCCATTGCTCAAGCTCAAGCTGAAACAAGATCTCAGGTAAGTTGCATATAGATCGACCATAAGAAACTCAAAACATCAAAGAATGGCGTAATGACTCACATATCTTATCAAATTCCCTCTCGACCCTTGCACAAGTTGATCAGACTTGTGGACCATGGCTGGTGCTAAACGTAATTGAACATATGTCCAAACACTGGACTCCATGCACCAAATCACTTCATAACTTAAAAGTGAACCGCTGCTGTGTTGAAGATTTGGTCCAGCAAGCTCACTGTGACAAAACCATCTAGACAGCCAACAGGTCTTGATCGGTCGGCCAGGCTTATCAACACAATAGCAACCTTGCTGTGAAGAATGCAGATGGGCAACCGACCGGTCTTGACTGGTCTGCCAGGAGCATTAAAAAGGTTAGGGACCTTACTGTAGTATTTTCAGCTAGGCAGCCGACCGGTCTTGACCGGTCGGCCAGGTATTTCAAGGTTAACAGAAACCTTGCTGGAAGGTTTTCAAATGGACAGCCGATCGATCTTGACCGTTCGGCTAGAAGATATTATCTGTCCAGCAAGCACAGCCAACCGGTCTTGACCGGTCGGCCTGTTTTCTCTAATTCTTCCAGCAAGCATAGCCGACCGATCTTAACCGGTCGGCCTGCATTCATCAGGTTGTCCAGCAAGCATAGCCGACCAGTCGTGACCGGTCGGCCTGCATTCTCCATTCAGTCCAGCAAGGGGATCCGACCGGTCTTGACCGGACGGGCAGTCTCAAATGTGGCCTATTAATTTGAATTGCGACCGGTCCGTTCGACCGGTTGAGACCCCTCTCTGACAGGTCGGACGTGACCGTTTTAGATCCGTTGGGGCCATCATTTGGGGCTCTATATAGCCATGACTTGTGGTCTTTCATGGTATGCATTCAACACCCTTCAAGAGCTAAGAGAGAGAGCTTTTACTCTCATCCTCCTACCCTCTTTGCTCTTGTCCCCCTTGAGTTCATCATTCAAACCTAGCCGTTAATGGCTTATCAATGAGTATTCAAAGCTCGGTTTGAAGTATGAACTCAAGACCTTCATTCATGGCTGACCTACCTTCGGAATATCTTTATGAGGTCGTTTATAGCCATTGAATGCTTGAAGTTTGGTAGTTCCCTCATTACCATTGCATTGAATAGGCAAGAGGAACTTGACCAACTCTCTCCCAACTACCCGGCATCAACATAACCTCATCATTTACATCGGTAGCGGATCTTGGGAGCACAAAGAGAAGCTGAAGCACGTGGAGCTGAAGCTACTCATCAAAGGCATCGAATCGGGGCTCAATCATCTAGGTATGTCAAGTTTTTGAGAGTCCATTTATTGAATCACTATTCCCTAGATTGGGAAACTCCGGTGGGAGTGTACGTGACCGTCCTTGGATTAGGATTGGTGAGAGTTTGAGATCCAAACTCGTCAAGTCCCTGGATTGGGCCATCGGCGGATGGTAAACGCGATCCTAGAACAAAGGATGTCAAGGTTGATGGTTAACCTGATTTAAAACCAAGATTATAATGAAATCCGGTGGTCTCATAGGTTGAGATCGGGAACCGGGAGTGGAGTAGGGAAACCGAACCACTATAAATCGTTGTGCATTGTGGTTTTGAATGATTGCTATGTGTTGAATGGCTTAGTCAATCATGAATGCTAACTATTTGATGAAATGCTTATGATAGTCCTTGCTTACAAATTCTTCATATAATTGCCTTGAATGTTATTGTGATAATCTTGGTTGTTAAGATTAACTTGATTAGTTTTAATTGTAACTGGAAAATCAAAAAATTCCTATTCACCCCCCTCTAGGACATTAGGCATATCTCCGAGTATATCCTCAAGCGGTAAAACCGCAATTTCAGAGTTCAAGTCCTAGTAGGCTACCTAGTCTCCTACAGCTAGTTTTTCTTCCTTTTCTTAGTTCTAGTTCTATTTCTAGTTTTAATATGTTTTTTCTTAGTTAACCTCTTAACTAGAGCTAGAGGTGAAATTTGTAGTTGGTTTTAATGCTTTAATTCTTTTATTTCAAGTGCCATTTTCTTAATTTTGGATTTTGAACTTCTAGTTTGAATAAAGTTTGGATTTTTATATAAATTGTGAGAGTTCGTGTACTCCGGACATGAGTTCCTTGCAATTCTCTGAGATTACCATGATTGGGTTGTTTGAATTCGAATTATAGTAACCCTTGAGCATACTATAGTCTTTTGGCATGGCTGTTACTCTGAAGGCTACAAGTTTAAGTTCTATGTGCTTCATTAGAACTAGAAATCTGATTTCCATATTTAAGTAGGACTATTTTTGCTTGAATGTTATATCCTCCAATTAGATGAGAGATAGGACTTTGATTCTAATTGTGTTGTGCTTAGATGAATGGATTGGCATTGGACTACTACAAGTGGATCCTTGATGCTCTAGTTCTTTTTAATTTCAGATTTTTCTATTTGATGTGAAAAACCATTTTCCTAAACTTCTTAGATTCTAGTTATTAGAGTAGTTAAAATTGTTTACTTCTTTCCCTGTGGATCGACCTCGGTCTTACCGAGATTTATTACTACATCGCAGCCTTGCACTTGAGGTGAGCGAACACTAATGATAGTAAGATAGTCCTACAGTTTTTAAAAGATAATATCTTTTCAAAGTTTGGAACGCCTAAAGTCATCATTAGTAATGGTGGCTCTCACTTTTACAACAGACCATTTGACACATTGATGAGGAAATATGGTATAAAGCATAAAGTAAGTACCACATATCACCCACAGACAAGCGGGCAAGCTGAGGTCTCTAATCGGGAGATTAAGAGGATATTAGAGAAGACTGTGAGGCTAAAAAGGAAGGATTGGTCTTTAAGGCTATCTGACGCTCTCTGGGCTTACAAGATAACATACAAATCCCTGATAGGTGTTACTGCACTTTTTTGTGGCATACTAGTGCACCTTATTTGTCAAATAAGTAGATCTATGAGTCTAGTGTCGATTGAGCTTAAAGAAGACAAAGACCGAAGACTCAAGCAGACCTGCTGCATCAAGGAAGAAGAAATAGGTAAAAGAGATGCATTGGTGAGCCTTGAACCTTGAACTAAACCAAAACTCAAACCTCTAAATGACCTTGACTCATTAAGCATACCTGTAGTCATCTTAGATCGGCCTTAGGTGTCCCAAAAGACCACCCAAATATTGGCCAAAGAGGTTGCATCTGCTGATGTAAAGCACAACTTAAACAGCATGCACAGAAGGCCTGTCGACCGGTCGTGACCCCTGGCCGATCGATCGTCAGACCCCAAAATGGGACAACAAACTTTGGTTGGTCCCTCGCCTAAATCGACTGGTCACAACCGGTCGGCTGGATAGGTATAACCAGTCGTGACCGATCAAATCAGGACAACAACAATTTGATCTGTCCAGGCCTTATCCGACCGCTCAAGGCCGACCAGTCAGCTAAGAGTCATTTCTGACCGTTTTCTATCCGTTGGGACTTTCTTTATAAACCGGTTTGGCCAAATTTTTGGGGTAAAGAGAGATATATTAGTGCATTAGAAGCCACCTTAATTTCCCACACCATTAGGCTCTAGTCCTAAGCATTCCAAGCCATCTTCCTTGTGTTTAATTATAAGATGGAGAACTCAAAGCTCATGTGAAGATGGCATTTCTCTCTCTTGATCTTTAGATGTTTTAGGCACCTTGACCATAGGCATTTCCTTTGTTTAAACCTCTCTAAAAATCACATTAGGTGGAATTCCTCTAGGCAATCAACTCCTACTAGTTGTAGAGAATTCACACCATCTCCTATTACCTTTGGCATCTCAAGAGCATCATATACGTGGTGGTTGATCAATGGAGATGTGGCATTGGCGACGCAATGGTAACATGATCGGGGGAGCATCGGGGAGCTGATTGAAGCACAGGAGAGCGGAGATCAAGCAACCTAAGAAGACACTACAAAAGGGGCTCAATTCGACAAGTAAATGTCAAGTGTATGAGTCCGGTTGCACTCCTTCCTCATGGGAGGATTGAGTGTGAGAGTTTGAATTTACAAACTCGATCAAGTCTCCATGGGGAGGCTTCGATGGGAGTATACATGGGTCCTTGGATTGGGACCGAGGTTGAGAGGTTGGCCTTAATCAAAACCTCCGTCATAGGTTGGGAGGATTCTTGTCAAACTCCTAGGTTGAATGGAACCCATAAACATCCAGTTTGAGAGGTGAACCGGAAAAACCTCCGTCATAGGTTGGGAGGAACCTTGTTAAAACTCCTTGGTAGGGCGGAACTGTTTAAACACCTAGGTTAGAAGGAACTTGATTTAAACTCCCTAGTGAATGTCGGTGTGCCCACAAGGGTGAGTACTTGAACCGAGGTGGAGTAGACCCAAAGTCAAACCACTATACATGTTTGTGTTTGTGATTATTTTAAGCACATTGTTAATCTAGCTTTGTATAGTCGAACCACTTTACATATTTGCTTGATTAGAATGTATGCTAGGCACTAGTTAGGCACATTCACACACAAGATATACCTTCACTAAGTAGTGTAGACTTGAGCCTTATGATCCATTCTCATATAGTCTACATAGGTTGCATAGATTAGGTGTACTTGATTAATTTAATCATTTGATAATCTATGCATGCTTAGGCTAGGTTGTTTAATTGCTTATTATATGTTAGCCTTGTGATTGGACCCACTTAAGCTGGGAAGCTAAGTATTCTTGCTTAATTAGTTTTTAATTGCTAATTAGTTTAATTAGGCAAGAGGTTTTAAAAAGGAATTTTTAAACAGTCCGAATCAAACCCCTCCTAGGACTTAGTCATAGTTCTATAAAGTTCTGCAAGCTTCCGCATGTAAAGCGTAGGGTGTCGTGTTAGACTATCGACATAATTTTAATTAGTATCAGAATGGGTTGCTCTTCAAGGATTTAACCAACTAGAGTAAGATCTGATACCAGAGCTACAGCACGATGTCTACCTAAGAGGGGAGTAGTTTTGTCACTCGACCACTATTTTTTTACGGGTCAAATCATGCTTATTGGAAGGCCCGGATGCGTGTATTCTTAATGTCCCTCGATCCAATGGTATGGCACATTGTAGAAGATGGTTATATCGCACCAGTGGAAACGGTAGATCAAGATGGAGTTCCAATCACTCAGCCAAAACTGATGAGGACTTAGAATGACCGAGAGAGGTCACTGTGTGGCTACAATGCCAAGGGTCTTAACGCAATCTTCTCTCTTATTTCATCCGATGAATTCAATCGCATATATAATTGTAAAACTAGCAAAGAAGCTTGGGAGATCCTAGTGACCACACATGAGGGAACTTCTACCGTCAGGCAAATCCAAATTACAAATCCTCACCACACAATTTGAAAATATTAAAATGGGTGAGGATGAGTCTTTCAATAAATTTTATGCTAGATTAAATAATTTATGTAATTCCATGTTTGGCTTAGGAGAAGGGGTTCCTGATGGGAGAATTTGTAGAAAAATCCTTAGGTCCCTCCCGGAGGGATTTAGCTCCAAGGTGTAGAGAAGAGTGTAGAGAAGAATATCGCCTTGAAGACATCACATAGACACTCACATAGGCAAAAGAAGGTTAAAAGTGAGTTTTTCGAAAATAGCAATGATGAGGATGATGAACTAAATAAAAAGTTCAAGAGATTCCTCAAATTTGAAAGAGGGAAGAGTTGTGACAAGAAGGATAAGAATGAGAAGAAATTCAAAGGAAAATTCAAATTTGTCCAATGTTACAACTGTGATGGATATGGTCATGTTACCAATGAATGCCAAGAAAAGCCCAAAATATGTGGCAAGAAGGCTATGGCAGCAACATGGGATGATACAGAGGAGTCCAAATCTAAATCTAGTGACTCCGCTAGTGATGGGAGTAAAAAACCAGTGAGAATTCTCATGGCTACCACCACTACCTCTCTTCCCCCTAATCTAAAAGAGGATCTCGATGATTTTCCCTTTTAGGAGAAGGAGTTTCTAAACCCTCACCTTATACTACATTTTATGACGGTGTTGAGAAAATTAGTTACCCTTAGGAAGATCAAACCAGAAATAGTTAGTAAAGGTAGCTAAAAATGGATACTATAGGAAAATCTGAGGATTTCAGCCTCATTTTTTAACTTAGGGGCATATCAGAGGATTCTAATCTCATTAGCCCACCAATGGTAGTTTAGCCTTGCTCTTATTTGGTATATTTATTGCTAGACTCTCATCCTTCTTAGATTAGTATAATCATGCTAAATTTCATGCTTATATGCTAATCTATGTCTTGTTCATATGCTTTATGATTATCTTAAATGACCAATTATGTATGATCAACTATGCTTACATAGTTACAATTTCTTTTTATTGATCATGTTCCATTATATGGTCCATGTTTTAATGTTCATGCACCATATACTGTTCACTCCCCAAGTGTAGGGTTGCAAAGTAGTAATAATTCGGAAAGACCGAGTATCGTTCCCACAGAGATTTATGAATGGGTATTCTCAGATTTTGTCTAAAAATAACTAGTAATTAAGATCCTATTAAGAAATAAAGCTAGAAAATAGTGATTTGGGTTTAAACAGTGAATGTGTAAGGTAATATCAATCTAAAAAGGCACTAGAGCGCCAAGGATCCACTTTTGATAAGTTTCAATGCATCAACACAACTAAGTCTCTCACAACACAATCGGCATCGAATTCATATCTCTATCCGATCGGAATATAGAGCGGTTCAATCAACAATCATCTAAAACAGTTGCTCATTTATTGATTTGATTCCCACAACAATGCTCAGGCCTTGGGCACACTCAATTGTGTAGGCTAAGCCTCTTTCCAATCTAGTTGAGATTCACAACCATAGCTTTCATCAAATCCTGTCACTAGACTTGATTACAACTAATTATTAGAACTCTAATTAAATCAAAATCAATCAACAAACAGCTATTCCAGATTATAACAAAAGATAAGAACTTTAGTTGAAAGAGTTCCCACATGAAGATTGGGCCATTGTACACAAGGCAATCAAAGGATCTATCATGCCTGGAGTCGATGATAGATCAATGAACTACACAAGCATAAACAATGCTCAGAAGGTAAGCTACCAAGCTTAGAATCACAAAGAATCACATGAGCCCGGAGTCATCAAGAGATCAAAGTAAAACCAAACTAGTACTTGATTCAAACTCATATTGAACTAAAATTCTTCAATTAAAATATAAAAGGAAACCGAGGTTGCATCAATCCATTAAAACAAATCAAAAGCTTCACCTCTTTGCCTAGCTAAGAGGTTTTAGTTCATCTCTAACATCCTTGAACTAGAAGCCTCAAAAACATAAAAACTACTAAAACAGGAAGAAAACTAAGAAAGCTCGAAGTAGAATCCATCTCCCAAGCAATCCCCACGTCCTAGCATGCCCTGGTATGAAGAGAAGAAGTCCTTTTATAGCTTGGAGGTGTCCATTGCATAAGAAACTTCCAGATTGCACAAGGAATTACGCACTTGCGCAGAGAATTTCGGAGCTCAATTTAGAAACTTGCTGTTTACGCATGGCCGACCGGTCGCACGACCGGTCGGACCTCACCAAAAAATAGTCCAGCGTGCTCTGGAGCCCCTCAGACCTGTTGGCCGACCGGTCTTGACTGGTCAGAGGTGTAGACGACCGGTCGCATGAGCAGTCGCAGATGGTCCAGTGAGGTTTAGGCAGCAGAGGTTGTTCTGTTGAATGGCTAGACCGGTCGGACGACCGGTCGTGAGTGCAGTTTTCTTCCTTCTTTCCTTTATCTCCTTTGCTTCTTTCTTCATCCTTTTGCACTTGGTTCTATGATCTTCAATGTATATAAAGTGCTCTATTTAGCCTTGAATCAGTGAAATCTCCATCATGTCCCTACAATCACAAATCATGCATTAGAGTAGACCTTTAAACATGTAAACCGTGCATAATGAGTGATGAATTGGAGTTAGAATATGCACAATTAAGAGCTTAACACACCCCCCAACCAGCATTTTGCTAGTCCCGAGCAAAACATACGTGAAACAAGTTTCATTCTCCAAAACCCAACTCTCTTTCAGAAACTATTCTTCTATGCATTTCAAGACACACAAGCGTAAAAATCAGAAAAATTAGGTGATCGAGGTTGAAATCTTAAACTCTCAGAACATAATAAGTGTTTATATGAAATTCCCGCTGATTGATTGATAAATAGAAGAATTCGAACAAATTCAACCTAGTGTGCATAGTGAAAGTTCATCTCATGAGTTTTCGGGATTATCTTCTTCATAGATCAACTAAACTATAGATCTCAAGGTGTATAGAGCAACAACAAGCCTATGACAGGAATTTGCTTTACCGTCCTTCCGACGGCTTTCACACTACGTCCCATTTCTGGCTTTGGTTACGGGTAGACCATCCCCCGGTTGGTGGTAGGTAGCCCTAATCGGAATTTTCCACCATTTTCCATCATTCCCAATTTTATCCTTCCTTTTCCTTTTTCTTTTACATTAGATAGAATTTTTAGAAATCCATATCTTTCGTTATTTTCCCATGGACAAGGATGGACAAAGTACCCCGGCTTGGTTTCTCAACACCTTAAATCAAAGTCTAGCTAATCCACAAATCACATAATCCTTTCAAATCATGAAAATCGTGTAATGTGAACTAGGTGCAAAAGGTGTTCAAATTTTCTATCAATCATAAAAATAGGTGAATTCACATATAAAACCATTATATTAAGAGTAGTTCAAAGCTTGCAACATCCCTCACTTCGTATCTCCTCTTCTTATGCTCGTATCATCTTGAATGCATAGAAGCAACGTTTTCCAAAAGAGTTTTGAATTTTAGAAAAATCGAAAATTTTCTATATCATTGCTCGAAATGTCACAAAAGCTAGCAGATTCATCTAAGGAATCTCTCTCACCCCCAACCAAAACTTCACAATGTCCTCAATGTAAGAATGTGTACAATGAATGCAACACATGAGAGCAATGACAAAACAAAAAGGAGTGAGAAAGAGAGATATCACCTGAAGCATGTATTTCATGGCAAGATTAACTTTTAGAGATGGATTACTTCACAACTAAATCAACTATCAAAGCAAATCCTAATGGGAAAGCATTCTAGAAAATCATCCTCCGTCAGACTAGGAGGTTAATCCCAACAACTCATCCAAAAGCATAAAGTCAAGCAGAATCATTAGATGGATCAATAGGTTTCGCAATAACGTCATCCAATATCCTGCTTTACAATAAACGTGTGTGTAGATAAACCACTGAAAATCCCAAAAATGAATATCAGCAGGTTCCTTAATGTGTGCACCACATGTATAAGGGGAGACAAAATCATCTTAATTAGAAAAAATATGTCTCCAATCAGATTTTCCTGGGCATTGATATTGCAGGTATGGATCATCCCAGGGTTGGTGGAGTTCAGTGTGCATGATCCACAAAGGTGTGGAAATATGAATTGATTTCTCAGCACAAAAAGGTATTGTTTCCACATCCTTCTCTCGGCTAACGTCATATGCCGATACCGACTCGAAAAGTGTGACCATATCCCTTATCATATCATCGTTCTCATCAAGGAAGTAAGTCATATCTTCATCTAAGTGACAGGAGTAAAAAGGTGAGAGGGACTCATTTTCCACAATAGAATTGATTATATTTATTTCGTGGACCTCCTCATCCTCATCCTCTTGTTGGTTGTCAATATTGAAAGCATTCAACTCAATCGTCATATTGCCAAAAGACATTTGGATGACCCCACTCCTACAATTTATAATAGCGTTTGATGTAGCTAGGAATGGCGTTTGATGTAGCTAGGAATGGGCGACCAAGTATGACAGGAATTTGAGGGCCAATATTAACCATGGGTTGTGTGTCCAAGACAATAAAGTCCACCGGGTAGTAGACTTTGTCAATTTGGACAAGGACGTCCTCAATCACCCCTCTCGGAATACGAATCGATCGGTCAGCAAGTTGTAATGTGGTTTTGGTGGGTTTTAATTCACCTAAACCCAATTGTTCATAGACCGAAAAGGGAAGTAAGTTCACACTTGCCCCTAGATCAAGTAAAGCATGTTTCACCCGGTAGTCTCCAATCACACATGATATTGTTGGACAACCGAGATCTTTGTATTTCTTGGGCATCCCGTGGTTGATAATGGCACTTACATTCTCTGTCAAAAATGCCTTCTTTTGCACATGTATTTTTCTTTTAACCGTGCAAAGGTCTTTTAAAAATTTAGCATATGACGGTATTTGTTTAATTGCATCCAACAATGGAATGTTGATTTTGACTTGCTTGAAAACCTCCAAAAATTCTTGATATTTATCTTGAGGTTTGGCTGAAATCCAGCGTTGGGGGAATGGAGCAACGGGCCTATATTCTTTCAATGACTTTTTTTCATTCATGGCGGTGCTAGGTCCATCATCCTCTTTGGAAGATACCAGATCATTAGGCGTTGAAACCTTCACCGGATCAGATTTTTCAATAATTTTACCACTTCTAAGAGTGGTGATGGCCTTAGCATGTTCCATGTATTGGTTAGAGGAACTAGGCACGCTTATTTCGCATTGAGGTTTCGGATTTGGTATGGGTTGGGCTGGAAGAATCCCTTCCCTTGCGTTTAAGCGAGCCTTGATTTTCTCCACCGAATTTTTAAGCTCAAGCATTATCGTATGGTTAGATTAATTTATTTGAGCTTGACCTTCCATGAATGCTTTCAAAGTATCCTCTATAGGTATTTGAGGTGGGGCCATAGGAATTTGAATTGGGGGCCCCCTTTGAGGATTATTTTGATTAGCCGTGTTTCCATTTACTCAATTGAAGTTAGGGTTGTTTCTCCAACTAGAATTGTTCGTGTTTGAATTTGGAGTACTAAAAGGTCGTTGATAACTATTCAAAGCATTCGATTGTTAAAATAAAAGTTCTCGAGACGCATAGATTGTTGGACAATCCGGCGTTTGATGTACATTGGAAGCACAAATACCACAAATAGTTTCAACAGTCCCCCTTTGTTGGGTTGTATCCACTTTCCTTAATTCCATCTCCTCGAGCTTTCGTGTGAGATTAGCCACTCTAGAACCTAGATCATCATTCTCATTTAAAACATAAATTTCTCCCTTTTCCTTGGCTTAGGGTTGTTTTGAACTTGTTGGCTTAGATGTATCCCATGCTTGTGTGTTTTTAGCCAACATGTCAAAATAATCCCAAGCTTCCTCCGTTTCCTTGTTCATGAACTCCCCATTGCACATCATCTCCACAAATTGGCGCATGGTTGAGTTTAATCCATCATAGAAGAAACTAATCAACCTCCACCATTCATAGCCATGATGTGGGCATGCGTTTAATAGCTCATTATACCTTTCCCAACATTGGAAAAAGGTTTCTTCTTCTTTTTGGGCGAAGTTCATTATGGCCCTTCTTAGTGCATTGGTTCGATGAGTAGGGAAGAATTTTTTAAGAAATTTCCTAGTCATCTCAGCCCATGTCCCAATAAACCTTGGCCTTAAGGAATGTAGCTATGATTTGGCCTTCTCTTTCAAGGAAAAAGGGAATAATTTAAGTTTTATAGTATCCTTGGTTACATTGTCATAGTTTATTGTGGCAATAACCTCTTCAAATTCCTTAATATGTAAATAAGCGCTTTCAGAGTCGAGTCCATGGAATCTAGGAAGAAGTTGGATCAACCCCGGTTTAAAATCAATATTTCCCACATTGTGAGGGAAAATTATGCAGAGGGAGTACTCGTCCTAGCTGGTTGTAAATAGTCACGTAAAGTTCTAGGTTGAGGTACATCCCCCACTTCATTCTCATCCAATTCAGTAAGGTTTGGGGCTTGATTTTGATGTTGATTAGCCCCTTGATTTGGTTGATTTTCAGCCATCTCTCTAGTAATTTCAGGAAAATTTTGACGTTTTCTAGCACGAGGCTCTCTATCAATCCCTTCAACAATTACTCCGTCACGATTGAGTCGGTTATTAGAATCCCGAGCCCAATGTGGCATGCAAATCCAAAAAGAATGAAAAAAAAAGAAGAAAAAGAATTCTTCCTTCCTTTCTTTACTCTTCTCTAAGACCGAAGCACAAGGTCTCTTGCAATGGCTAAGCCAGAAGCAAGGATAGAGACCGATTTCTCCTGGTCAATAGGGGTTCAGAGAACTCCCCACCCACTCTTTGAGTCTTTTGAGAAAAGTGCAGAAAAAGAAGAAAGAGGAATAAGATTGAGAAGAGAAATCTCTGAGCACAAGGTGATCCAAGACGGCAGAGCCGACCAATAGGAATCCAGGCGGCACAAGCCCAACCTATCAGAGATCCAAAAGGAGTCTCCACCCACTCTACAAGAGATGAATATGGTAGGAATGAGTAGAAGAAGAAGAAGAGTAAGGTTAGAATGATAAAACCTGATTTGTGACTTAAGATGCCTACTTCTTCTTCAACTTCCCAAAAATCCCTGAATTAGACCTATGTTAGAATCCTGCAAAAATCAAAACAAAGTAAGTTAGTATTTAGAAGAAAACCTACCCTAGAAAGCAAAACAAATCCTAAACCTATCTTAACACAATCTCAACTAAGAGTTATTTCAGAAAATTCTAAAAAATACAGCATAGAAATCCCCGGCAACGGCGCCAAAAACTTGTTCACTCCCCAAGTGTAGGGTTGCGAAGTAGTAATAATTCGAAAAGACCGAGTATCGTTCCCACAGAGATTTATGAATGGGTATTCTCAGATTTTGTCTAAAAATAACTAGTAATTAAGATCCTATTAAGAACTAAAGCTAGAAAATAGTGATTTGGGTTTAAACAATGAATATGTAAGGTAATATCAATCTAAAAAGGCACTAGAGCGCCAAGGATCTACTTTTGATAAGTTTCAATGCATCAACACAACTAGGTCTCTCACAACACAATCGGCATCGAATTCATATCTCTATCCGATCGGAATATAGAGTGGTTCAATCAACAATCATCTAAAACAGTTGCTCATTCATTGATTTGATTCCCACAACAATGCTCAGGCCTTGGGCACACTCAATTGTGTAGGCCAAGCCTCTTTCCAATCTAGTTGAGATTCACAACCATAGCTTTCATCAAATCCTGTCACTAGACTTGATTACAACTAATTATTAGAACTCTAATTAAATCAAAATCAATCAACAAACATCTATTCCAGATTATAACAAAAGATAAGAACTTTAGTTGAAAGAGTTCCCACATGAAGATTGGGCCATTGTACACAAGGCAATCAAAGGATCTACCATGCCCGGAGTCGATGATAGATCAATGAACTACACAAGCATAAACAATACTCAGAAGGTAAGCTACCAAGCTTAGAATCACTAAGAATCACATGAGCCCAGAGTCATCAAGAGATCAAAGTAAAACCAAACTAGTACTTGATTCAAACTCATATTGAACTAAAATTCTTCGATTAAAACATAAAAGGAAACCTAGGTTGCATCAATCCATTAAAAACAAATCAAAAGCTTCACCTTTTAGCCCTAGCTAAGAGGTTTTACTTTATCTCTAACATCCATGAACTAGAAGCCTCAAAAACATAAAAACTACTAAAACAGGAAGAAAACTAAGAAAACTCGAAGTAGAATCCGTCTCCCAAGCAATCCCCACATCCTAGCATGCCCTGGTATGAAGAGAAGAAGTCATTTTATAGCTTGGAGGTGTCCATTGCATAAGAAACTTTCAGATTGCGCAAGGAATTACGCACTTATGTAGAGAATTTCGGAGCTCGATTTAGAAACTTGCTGTTTACGCATGGCCAACAGGTCACACGACCGGTCGGACTGCCTAGCCGACCAGTCACGACCGGTCGGACCTCACCAAAAAATAGTCCAGTGTGCTCTGGAGCCCCTCAGACCTGTTGGTCGACCAGTCTTGACCGGTCGGAGGTGTAGACGACCGGTCGCAGATGGTCCAGTGAGGTTTGGGCAGCAGAGGTTGTTCTGTTGAATGGCTAGACCGGTCAGACGACCGATCCTGGTCTTTAGACGACCGGTCGTGAATGCAGTTTTCTTCCTTCTTTCCTTTATCTCCTTTGCTTCTTTCTTCATCCTTTTGCACTTGGTTCTATGATCTTCAATGTATATAAAGTGCTCTATTTAGCCTTAAATCAGTAAAATCTCCATCATGTCACTACAATCACAAATCATGCATTAGAGTAGACCTTTAAACATGTAAACCGTGCATAATGAGTAATGAATTGGGGTTAGAATATGCACAATTAAGAGCTCAACACATACTCTCGTTAGTTAGCATGTGCTTACTATGACAGTCTACCTACTATTACCTTAACCTTAATTGATGTATCATTAAGGAGAAGAGATTAAATTGTCAATTGCTGACAAAAGGGGGGAGAAAGATCAAGTTCCACTAAAACTAGTTTGCTATATTTTGTGTTGCAAGGATTGACAGGTTATAGGAGAGCAACTGAATAGGAGCTGCTTAGTTAGGCATGTCAAGAGTCCTATATTTATTTCAATATCATTGTAATCTCTTATACATGTATTTTGTTAGGTTTTTGTATGTAATTGACAAAGGAGGAGATTGTTACTACACTTTTCTTTGGCATACTAGTGCACCTTGTTTGTCAATTACGTAGGTTTGTGAGTCTAGTGTCAGCTGAGCTTAAAGAAGACGAAGATCGAAGACTTAAGCGGACCTGCTGCATCAAGGAAGAAGAAACAGGTAAAAGAGATGCCTTGGTGAGCCTTGAACCTTGAACTAAAATAAAACTCAAATCTCTAGATGACCTTGACTCATTAGGCATACTTGTAGTCATCTTAGATTGGCCTTAGGTGTCCCAAAAGACCACCCAAACATTGGCCAAAGAAGTTGCATGAGATGCTTCAGTGGAGATGCCCAAGGTGCTAATTGGTGGTGAATTCTCTACAACTAATAGGAAATGAGTTTTCTAGAGGAATACACGTAATTGGATTCCGAGATGATGTTTAGACAAAGGTTCTACCTATGATCAAGGTGTCTAAACTCCTAGGAATCAAGAGAGCAAGTCTATTCTCATTTAAGCCTTGAATGCTTCAAGCTTATGATGAATCACAAGGAGAATGACTCGGATGGGTTAAGATTAGAGCTCTTAATGGTCATCAACAATGGCGGCTTCTAAATCGCTAAAATCCCTCTCTTTTTGCCCAAAAATGAACTCCCTGCTTTTATAGATAAATCTCCAACGGTAAAAAAAGAACGGATTTGTATATCTTCGATTGATCGAAATACCTTCTGATGGATCGAAGGAATCTTCGATGGATAGGAGATCCTACTTCGATGGATTGAAAAACTATCTAGAGAGTTTATACAGTTGCTAAACATCCAGTTCAATTAATCGAAATCTCCACTCCGATGGATCAAAGTCATTGGTTCGATGGATCAGAAAATTGTCCAGAGAGTTCTCAATGTTGATGGACCAACTTCCAATGGATTGAACTGGTTTCCGATGGATCGAAGTCCAGTTGAAAACTGTTGTTTAGGCTGGTTCATTTACAACAACTTACACCTCTTTTATTAGCCTAGCTTATCATGTTTTTCTAAGTGTTCTAAGGCTAATGATGATAATTAAGGGTTTACCAATGTGGTCCAAGTCATCTAGAGCTTAGGGTGTTCTGGTTTTAAGGGTTAGGATCACTAAGGCATCTCTTTTACCTGTTTCTTCTTCCTTAATGATGCTTGTCCACTTGAATCTTCAATCTTCAGCTTGTTAAGGCTCAACCGACATTACAACACATGGATGCACATGATTGACAAATAAGGTGCACTAGTATGCCACAGAAAAGTGCACTAACACACTTAACCGAACAGTCTAGTAGTGTCGTCTTAGGTTAGGGTAACCTCTTAACCAGGCAGTCTTGATATACATCACCATAGATCAAGTTTCATCCATATCACGTTCAGTGCTAAAATACATAATAACAAGATCTTTATTAGGCCTTAAAAAACAACTTTCAATATTATATGGAAGGGATGGTGGTTCCTTCGAAGGCGATTACACTACCCTATGTCTGTAACAATATTACATCATCGCATTCGTTCTCCATGTCCAATGTACGTCCACATCACCTAGTAATGGGAATAAGGTGTCCTAAAGCATCTATGTTCAATATCCAACTCCAATTCTGTTGATTTGGGTTTATTAGCATATAACATCATATGAAAAGAAAAGAAACATTCAAGAGCAATGACATAACATCCACAATCAAATTCATGTAAAAATCATACCAAACTTAAAGGATTTCTCTCCTTACTCTAAAAGAAAATATCAACTTGGAGAAGAATGATGAAATTATAGCAAGCTCGGTGCGGAAGATGGAGAAAGAAGATGAAAGAAGGATGATGAAAGAGTTGTGGGATCTCTCTCTCTCTCTCTCTCTCTCTCTCTAGATGGTTGGGGATGAAAAAAGGGGGTTGGGATGTGCCCAATTATCCCTAAAGGATGCTTAAACAAGAGGTGTTAAATCCTAAAACCAGATTAGCACAAGGGTGCACCTAATACAACTCGGATTGGAAGTTAGCCTCTTAGACATACTGACTTCCGATGCTTCTCACGGCCTCGTAACCCATCAAAATTGCATGAAACTTGGAGAACTACTAAAGGACTTCTAGGACTATTAGATGGACTGACTAGATCCCTAGATGGAGTCCTAGAGATCTCACAATACACAAAATACAGCAATGTTGTGAATCTGCCCATTTTTGCAAAATAGTGAGACTGTTCATTTTTTGGCTAAGATTACGAGTTACACACAAGTTATATTGGAGATATATTTGGGGTATAAGCAGATGGCCATGCTGGGAACAAGATGGTTGGTTTGAATTTTTCAAATGCAACCCATATTAGAAACTACGGAAGGCCAAAGTGGCTACTTTGCGTGACGCCACCAAAATAGAAATTTATCAAAGTCAAAATTTGTAGGGAATGGAAACCCTATTTTAGAGATTCTCAGCAGATATTGGTCGGTTAGGGGCTAGACACATCCTATGTTGGGGTCCACTAGGTCAGATCGAGGTTTGATTCACACCAAACATCAAACGATCAAGTTTTGCATAAAGTAGAGTTTACAATTTTGGTCAACTTTGGAGGGTTGCTGCGACCAACACAAGAAATGGATAGAGAAGATTTTTGGCATAAGGGTAGGTGGCCACGTGGTCAACACGATGGTCAAAGTGGATCATCAAGGTGGGATCCACAGGTGGGGCGGCATACGCACAAAGTGAGCCCCTTGAAATGCTTAGGCTCTGGTTCATAACAGCATGTCGAAGATGTGTTCATCAATTACGAAAATTACCCGTTTTGAGCTGATTTCGAGTGGGGTCCACACAGTGGTTCTCCTATGAGATCCACCCCCATCACTAGGTCGGTCTCGCCATTTTAATCGTATAGAAACTCGAGTGGGCCATAAAGGGTTGATTTGTGATCGAGGCCTTTCTAAGACGATCCAACGGGTGAAATTCATCGTGAACGGTTCAAATGCCGTATAGAAGCTTCGTTTAAAGTTTGAAGTCATACGAAATACGAAAAATAGATTTTCTTAAAAATGAGGGTTTTTTTAATGGTATTTTTACAATTATTTCAAAATATCAATTTTGACGAAATCTAAGTCATCCACTTACTCTAGGGATTATTTTAGGCAACTTTAATAAAGGGGTTCACCTAGAAACACTTATGGTTAGACAATTATTCACAACGCAAGATAAAAATCTCATACATTCAACTTAATTAAATAAACACTAAAAATTTGAGGTGTTACAACTCCCCCTCCTTAAAATCAAACTTCGTCCTCGAAACTATCTGAGTATATGGTGAAAAGATGTGGATAGACTTTCTTCATTTCCTCCTTGGTTTCCCAGGTAGCCTCCTCTCCGTGAAACAACCACAAAACCTTAATTAATGGAATCACTTTCGTACAAAGAACTTGATCGTTTTTGTCAATATTCTCACGTTCGATCATATGAGTATTGTCCCTCATGTACTTTCCAAACATCAACATATGGAAGAAGTTGTGCACATTTGCCAATTGAGGGGACAAGGCAAGACGGAAATCTACTTCTCTAATTCGTTGAAGAATCTGAAACGGCCCAATGAAACGTAGAGCTAACTTTTATTCCTTTTCGAACCTCAACATTCCTTTCATGGGTGATATTTTTAGGCATACATGTTCTCCTTCTTCAAATTCCTAGGTCTCACCATTGATTATCTGCATAATACTTCTGCTTACTCTGAGCTATCTTCAGGCGTTTGTGAATGATGTCTATCTTTTCTGAGGTAATTTGGACAATTTTTTACCCAATCAAACTTTAATCTCCTACTTCAACCCAACATTGCGGCGCGCGATAAGGGCAGCCATAGAATGCCTTAAATGGCATCATGCCTATACTTGCCTGAAAACTATTATTATAGGCAAACTCTACTAGAGGTATGTAATCTTCCCAACTTCCCTTGAAGTCCAACACACATGCTCACAACATGTCCTCCAAGACCTGATTCATATGTTCTGTCTGGCCATCTGTCTGCGGGTGAAAAGTTGTACTATACTTGAGCGATGTTCTCATGGCTTGTTGCATCTTTGACCACAAAAATGACGTATACCGTGAATCTCTATCTGATATAATTGATACTGATACTCCATGCAGACGCACAACTTCCTTTTTACAACTTTGTCAATTTCGACACTGTCGCAGATACACAGGTCATGACAAAGTGAGCTGATTTGGTGAGGTGATCTATTATCACCCAAATGGCATCATACTTCTTACTCGTCTTTAGCAAGTCAGTGACGAAATCCATAGTAATATGCTCCCATTTCCACGTAGAAATCTCGAGTTGTTTCAACAGTCCTCTTGGCTTCTTGTGCTCGGCTTTCACCTGCTGACACGTGAGGCACTTCGATACGTACTTTGCGATCTCTCGTTTCATATTGTTCCACCAGTACTGCCTCTTCATGTCCTGATACATCTTCATGCTCCTGGGGTGAATAGTCAACTTTGAGCAATGTGCTTCGTCCATCACTTCCCTTTTCAAACTTGGATTGTTTGGTACACATAGTCGGTCACGAAAATGTATGCCTCCATCTGATCCGACTTGCCAATCTACGTTTACATCATCAGCAATGGCCTTGGCTAACATCTCCTACAACTCTTCATCTTGATTCTGAGCATCAATGATTTTACGCATCACGGTCGGTTTTACTACAATATTATCCAACTGCACATCTTGGCTTCCAATGTCTAATTTCACATCAAAGTCATTTATGAAGTCCATCATCGCTCACTTCTTGAGGATACAGGACATTGTCACCCCATGCACCTTCCTACGAAGAGCATTAGCTATTGCATTAGCCTTCCCAAGGTTGTAGCACAACTCTATTTGGAAATCCTTCAGCGTCTCCATCCATCTTCATTGACACATATTCAAATCTTTCTGCTGGAATAAATACTTCAGCCTCTTGTGGTCAGTGTTTAACTTGAACTACTCACCATACAAATAATGGCTCCAAATCTTCAAAGCAAAGATCACGGCCGCCAACTCTAAGTCGTGTATGAGATAGTTATGCTTGTGAGATTTCAACTGGCAAGAGGCGTAGGCTATCACTTTATCTTTCTGCATCAATACACGTCCTAAGCCTACTTGTGAAGTGTCAGTATGGACCACGAATTCTAGTCCTTCAGGTAATGTAAGAATTGGGGCTGTTGTTAACAATCCTTTCAACTTCTAAAACGCTTCTTTCGCCTTCGTGTTCCAGACAAAGCCAGCATTTTTCTTAGTTAGATCGATCAAGGGGTGAGTGATTCTAAAGAATTCTTAGATGAAACAACAGTAATATCGTGTTAATACTAGAAAAATTCGCACCTTAGTGACTGTGGTTGGTGGCTCCATTGATGGACCACATCAACTTTGAATTAATCGACTATTATCCCATCACGGGTGACCACATGACCAAGGAACTTCACTTCTTTCTTCTAGAAATTGCATTTCTTTAATTTGGCATACAACTCATTGTCCTTCAGAGTCTGTAGAGCTATTCTCAGATGTTCGGCATGTTCCTCCTTACTCTTCGAGTAAATAAGGATGTCATCAATGAAAACGATCACGAGCTTGTATAATTAGGGTTTAAACACGCAGTTCATTGGGTCCATGAATACTGTTGGGGTATTTGTCAATCCGAAAGGCATGACCACAAACTCATAATGTCCTTACCTCGTCCTGAATGTTGTTTTAGGGATATCTTCCTTCCTCACCCTTAACCGAAGGTACCCGGACCTTAAATCAATCTTTGAAAAAAACTGAGCCCCTCTCAGTTAGTCGAAGAGATTGTCTATGCGCAGGAGGGGATACTTGTTCTTAATAGTTGCTTGGTTCGACTTCCTATAATTAATACACAGACGAAGCAAGCCAGTCCTTCTTCCACACAAAGAGGACAGGTGCGGCCCAGGAGGATATGTTGGGGCGAATGAAACCATGATCCAAGAGTTCTTCTAACTGTTTCTTCAAATCTGGCATCTCTATGGGAGACATACGGTATACTATTAAAGCTATAAGTGTCGTACCAAGCATGAGATCAATGACGAAATCTATTTCACGCTTAGGAGGCAGTCCAGGAATGTTTGAAATACTTCAGGAAATTTAGCAATTATAGGGATTTGCTCAATTGTTAACTCGGGCGATTCTCCTTCCACGACGAACATTGGGCGTTCAATTACTTTTTTCATTTTCTTGCCTTGAAACACTACCGGGTCTCAGCTGGGGAGAGAGTGGTATGGTCTTGGCATGACAATCCAAGTTCACATGGTGCTTTGAGAGAATCCATTCCCAAGATCACGTCAAAGGCCTTTATGTTCATTACGACTAAATTAGCTTTAAACTCAACTCTACCAATAGTTAGAGGACATTCTCGACATTCTTTTCTTGCTTCTACAATTCGGCCGATAGGTGTTGCTACGACCACAATTTTATCTGAGTGTTCTATTTTTAAGCTCATTAATAGCATTCAACCAGCCGGGTAACCATATGCTTCGACCAGCATTGAATGCTGGGCCACTCGTTGAAGATAAGAGTACATCGAACCCATATGAAGTCTTACCATGAGCGGATTGTATCCATTGGGCAAATATAGGTCAGGGGCGGCCGGCCCGGGGGTTACCCGCGATTGGTAATGGCACAACCAGAAGAGGGGTAGGGGAGACAAGGTTACGCGCTGGGTAGCGCAGCGCATCTGTTTCGGGTACAGAGGCGACGAGGGGTGCTAACCCGGCCACCCAACCCAGCAGGGGTGGGCCGGCCATAGGTTCGAATCCTGCCACCTTTCTTGTGGATCATCCTGTGGTTACCGGAATAAAAGAAATAGAGGCACCACTATCAAATAAGACAACTATTGGGACATAGCCAATAAAAATAGTACCTTCAACGATGTGGGGTTCTTCTTCCACATTATCTGGTGGAGCCATGACATAAAGACGTCCTTACGGAATCAAAGAGATAGAGATTTGAATTTTGAGAAGAAGGGGGGTGGGGGGAGGGAGTTTATCAATTGTGAATCGGTGGCATTTAAAGAAAATAATCATTACTTTTTGAAAAATCAGTACAGAATGCCACACGTCGCAGCAGGGATTGGTACTGATTTTCAAAAAGTAATGATTTTCAAGAAAGAAAATCGTCGCTCGATTTCTCTTGTAAAAGAAGCAAGCGACACTGAGCAGACAAGAGGCAAACGAGGGTCAAGCATTTAATGTTATACACAAATCGCCATCCCCTTTCTATCAAAGGTAAAGTGACGTGTGGGGGGGCAATGTTTTACCCCAATCCAGGTTGGACTGTATTAGCCAATGAAAAAAGGACACTCGTAATTTTTGGAGAACAGTTGGCGGCCTTTGGATGCACCACTTGAGTGGTGACTAAGTAAGATAAAGGCGAATCAAATGAAGGATGTTAGACAGCAAGGGAGTTCGTGCAGCCGAAGAGCAAAAGAACCTAGAAGGATTGATCATGGGATTCAATTATAATAACCACCCATTAAAGGAAGCATCTAGATGGTCGATCGTAGGCTATAAATAAGAAGGGTCATGATATTGCAAAGATCTAGCACCAACCAAGCTAAATCAAATCAATTTATCTTTCCAATTACAATGCTCCTAGCAGTAAATCCGTAGCGTTAATCTAGTAGACGATAATTGTGGACGTACTTAAGGTTTACGCTCATACGCTAAACTCATTTTAATGAAGTATCTTTATCAGAAATGTGATCTTCGGCCCATTCTTAGTGACCGACAGTAAGTTTTCCTTTCTCGTCTATTTTATTTCATATTGAAAAGTCATTTCGTATAAAAGGCAAAAGTGCAATCCATTATTGGAGGAAGAACCCCACCATCCAAAATCGCCTGATCATTACTAAACAGCTATTGAAGTGGCTGAATAGGCGACCGATCTTCAGTGATCTTGGTTATATACTATCGATTGCGACGTATCTGCCTATCTTGGCGCTTGGCGTCAAAGTTGTTTGGTTGGAATCAAGCCGCACAATCGGTTCTAACACGCCCAACACTCGGGACCAAAAATAACGAGCAACACCCACACCTGCCACATGTACAAAAAGGAAATAATGAGAATTTTATGGAAAGAAACTACCCAACTAATATGGAATTTACATTTCGATACCATACCTGAAATGGTTTTAAAAAAGCCACCTCATTAACCGATATAATTATTATTCCACTGCCTATCATTACATTTCTTTCTCGTGTGCGTGCAAGCAAACAGGTCAAGTGCAAGGGTGGGCCCCAACATGATGTTTATGCATCCACCCTGACCACTAGTGATTCTTGTGGACTACATGATTGGAACAGTGTACAAAGCAACTATCGTCCTCCAAATTGTTTACCTTGGCATGGTCCACATGAATTATGGGTGGGACTAATTTTCAAGGCCCAGGCCCAAATTTTGATGTGGCATCTAATGGTTGGAGTAGATTTCACATAACCATCCTAGCCGTATTAAAATTAAGGGTGGATGTCTCTCCCAACTGTTTTCTTTGGTGTGGCCTACCTAAATCACAAGTGAAACCTTTTTTTTTTCTTTTTCTTTTTCCCTAAGCTTAACTGAGATTACGCCTCTAATGGTCAGAGTGGATTTCACGTGCACCTCAGTAGGCCTTGCCAAAACTCAAGTCCCCGCTTCCCTCCCAAAGTCCACGGAGAGATTAATGGATTGTATGTTATGCCATTTTGACAAGGCCCAACATGTTTATGTATGATCCACTCTGACAATTGGATATTTAGTCTGTATTAGGCCCAAAGACTAAACAAATAAAGCTGACCTATGATTCTAGTGTGCCACACCAAAGGAAACAGTTGGGAGAGAGCCATCTACCCTTGACTTTTAGACCGTCGACCATGATAACTACATGAAATCCACACCAACCATTCTATTCTAAACAAATTTAGGCTATAGCCCAAAATCATCCCCATCCGAGATTTACTTTAGCAGTTTGGAAGACAAGCATTGCTCTATACACCGTTTCCAATCATGCCATCAACCTAAATTGCAGATGGAGATGCAATTTTTGCCCTTGGCCTAACACGAGGTGAGCACACGGTGGACAGTGAAATTTACATGAATATCACGATGGGGCTCACCCTTGCCACCAACCCACCCATTTGCCCGCACGGTGGCTGTGACAGAAGGCAGTAGAATGATAATTATATAAGATTAATGAGGCAGCTCTTAGAAATTTTGAAAGATGCACTGGAATGTAAATTCAATATTAATTAGGCATTTTTTTAATTCACGTGGATAAATGTAGCTACGAGTCACCATCTCTTTAAAATTCCCTTGGATAAATATAGTTATAAGTCACCATCCCTTTGGAGAGGGAAAAAAAACACTTATACATTTATCACTGTACACACCTAAATCTAGATGTCAACTGGGTCCTTACTCATGCCTTAGGGCCTGTTTGGGCAGCAGCGGTACTTGGGATAGAATGGTATTAGGTGCTCATTTATTGCCCATTAATTGCATGTATGGCAATACCATGCTAGTAGATGGGATTAACATCATCATTTCTTATGTTTGGGATGAAATGCTTGCCTTAGCAAATACACTTTATTATGTAAAGTCTACGTTTGGTGAACCATGGAATTGTAATTAACAGACCACATTTCACCACTGATTTGGTCACCCGCGCACATGTGCACATTGAATGTCACATGTAAAAGGCATGTATGGATGGACAGCGTTGATAAAACACACGCATCAATGTGGGTCCCGGATACCAGGATCTACTAGAAATCCACCCAAATCCACCATTGGCATTGAAGTACGTAATACCAGATTAATCCAAACCTTTCGTGTATTATCAAGAAAGCCTAAAGCCTTCTAAAGACACCTAAAGCCTAAAGCCTTCTACTACCGCTGCCCAAACAGGCCCTTAGTGGTAGACTCATAAGAGTTTCAACACAAGGCCATGGGTTCGAGTACCCATTGTTTTGTGTGGCTGGGTGTGGGGGTGCGAGTGGTGTTACAAAATAATAATAAAAAAAAATTATATGTCAATTGTCCATTATATGGGCTCACATGTAGGCCTACCTTGATGTGGACCATTCATTATGTGGAGCCCCATCTTCAATATGGGTCATTTATCATGCGGGCCCACTGAGAAAGAGTGCAAAGAGCATATAGGAGGCAATGTAGGAATTTTCAAAAATACTTGAAAGCCCTAAACCTCTACCCACCTAAGCCAATTAAGCTCTTAAAATAAAAGTGCTCTCAAAACAGCCAATTAAGCTCTTAATTTAAGAGCTTATCTGCTAGTTTCTAAAAAATGAAATCTTTACCAAACAGTCTATTTTCATAATAAGAATTATTTATTTAGAACAAGCAAATAAGCTCTTATTTGTAGAGATGCCAAATGGCCCCTTAATGTTTCCAGATGCTCCTGACATTCTAGGAATCGCCACTCAAGCTGTTGATCTCACATCTCGCAACTTAGTAGGACTGCTACTTCAAAAAGCCCCTTCAAGCTGATCTTGTAGCCCCTTCAAACTGATCTCGTAGCCGCTCATACTTCTGCAGTTCAGCCATCGACAGAGATGGAGATAGTTCTGCCAAAACCTGTCAAGAGGTAGAGACCTGTAAATGCGAGCACATGAATAACAGAAATTTGACCTTTTCAATGAGTAATTATCGGATCCTCAACTTGGGTTTTCAGACCAAGGCCTTCCAAACTCTCCTAGATTGAATAGTCACCAATCTTGGGCCTTTATGTTGAAAGTGGTCCTTTGCTGTGTTTCTCTTTCCAACCCTCCATTAGTGGGCCAGAATTGGAAGGCTAGAACTGTCATATAAAAGAGGTTTCGGGGCATAGTCCACCCATCATGAGGGCAGGCAGACTGATGGTTTGGATCACCGACCCATGGGACCTACTTGTCAGATCTGAAATCCAGATTATACAGAGCAAATTCTCATGTCAAGGATCCTATAATTCCTCCTATACTTCCTCGTTTTCAATATTCTAATGGTTACCCATCAGAATGGGTGAAATTGAAAGTGGCAACTGCCTGCCTGTAAGAACAAATATGATAACTAACAGAATAAATTGCAGTCCTAGGAACAGGTCTATCAGAGCACAACTATGTGATACCTTCATAAAATCATCAAGTTCAACAACAACTGAATCCAGCTCTCCATCTAGGCATGAAGCCTCTGATTGCTGGAATAAAGCCTACAAAAAGCAAATATGTGCAATCATCGAAACAAACACAATGCACTTGGTATGTTATGATCAGTGTTTTAAATAGCAAATAGCGCCTAAGCTACACGCTGCTACTAGATTTTTAATAAAGGCTGCGTTTGTGTTTGGTTGCTCCAAACATCATGAGATTTCATGATATTTTGCCCCAAAATCTGATACAGGAACCAGATTAAGAACTGGGATTATGCCTCTACTCTTCACAAAATTCAGGATATGGATATGGAGATACTTTCAACCTATGTAGCCAAATAAATCTCATTTAAAAAAGTTTGACTAATTCTATTTGTTTTTATGTTTTACTAACCATAACACTACTCTTTCCCCCACATGCTAAATTTATGAGACAAATGTTAATTAGCATACTTTATTTTCACATGCATTCGTCAACATCGTCAACATCTTTTTTATGTAAATCATCATCATCATCATTATAGCCTTCTCTTAGGCCCGTTTGGCAATGCTAAGAACCTTTTAAGCTTTTTTATTCTCAAACATGAATAGTTGTTAAACACATTTGGTTAACATTCTTAATTAATACTTCTTAAGAACAATGTTTTAAATAGCAAATAGCGTGTAGCGTAGCATTCACTCGTCTAAAGTGTGAGGTATAAGCTCGCTACTTCTAGATTTTTAATCAAAGGTTGAGTTTGGTTGCACCAATTTCTTGACATTTCGTACCAACTTAAACTCAAATGCATCGGCTGATTCAGAAGACCTTTGGGTAACAGACATAGGTAAGAGATCTATGGGCATTCTAGGTTTATACCCACTTACAATTTCAAAAGGACTCAACCCTATAGATCTATTAACTGACCCATTATAAGCAAATTCAGCAGTTGGTAAAATTAGGTCCCAAGTCTTAACATGTTCACTCACTAGACAACGTAGAAGATTTCCAAGACTACGGTTTACCACTTCAGTTTGACCACCTGTTTGTAGGTGGTAAGCGGTAGAAAATTGCAAACGAGTTCCCATAATGTGCCACAGTGTCTTCCAAAAATAGCTAGTAAATCAGACGTCACGATCAGACACTATGGTTTTAGCTAACCCATGGAGATGCACCACACCATCAAAAAAGATACGAGCAACATGAGACGCATCCGGCGTTTTCGAACATGGGAGGAAATGTGCCATCTTAGAAAAACGGTCCACAACGACAAAAACGGAATCGTGCTTCTTGATTGTCTTGGGAAGCCCAAGCATGAAGTCCATACTAATGTCCTGCCACGGAGCATGTGACACTGGCAATGGCGTATACAGCCCGGTATTTTGCTTTCTTTGCTTTGCTAATTGACATGTACGACATTGCCCAAAAACTTTGGCTATGTCTCGCTTGAGACTTGGCCAATAGAAACGATCTTCCACGAGGGCAATGGTCTTATCACGACCAAAATGACTAGCTATCCCTCCTGAATGAAGCTCCCAGATGAGGAATTTACGAAGAGACATACGGGGAATACAAAGTCTGTCTCCCTTGAAAAGGAAGCCATCTTTAGGAACATATTCACCCATAATACCCTGGTCACTAGAGAGCGACGCGTAAGTACCCCCAAAATCAGGACATGTGGGGTATTCATCTTTCAGTTGCTCAAATCTGACTACTTCTACACTCAAGGAGTTGAGCAACGCCACTCTTCTACTAAGGGCATCCGCTGGTTTGTTTTCAACCCCGGTCTTGTGTTTCAGAACAAACGAATATTCCTGAAGAAACACTACCCACTTAGCATGCCTTGGGTTGAGTTTCTTCTAAGAATGCAAATATCTCAAAGCCTCATAGTCAGAAAACAAAACGAATTCCTGCGGTAGGAGATAGTGTCGCCAATGTCTCAAGGATTGCACTACCGCATAAAATTCTTTGTCGTAAGTGGAGTACTTTTGTTTTGCCTCATTCAGTTTCTCACTGAAATAGGCCACTAGGTATCCTTCTTGACTCAACACTCCACCTATACCTACACCAGACGCATCACACGCTACTTCAAAGACTTCAGAAAAGTCAGGTAGACGCATGACAGGAGCTTCTATCATTTTGCTCTTAATTTCCTTGAAAGCCTTGACTGCGGCTTTAGATCACACGAACTCTTCCTTTTTCATGCACTTGGTAATGGGAGCCATGATCGGGCTAAAACCCCTAATGAACCGATGATAAAAAGTTGTTAAGCCGTGAAAGCTTCGCACCTCATGAATGTTCCTCGGTTCAGGCCACTCAACTATGGCACTGACCTTTTCAGGGTTTGCGCGCATTCCTTCAGATGACACTATAAATCCTAAGAACACAACTTGACTAGACATGAACGCACATTTCTTAAGATTAGCGTACAACTTTTCAATCCTAAAGACACTACAGACCTGCTTCATATCTTCAAGGTGTGATTCCTTAGTGGTACTATAAATAAGAATATCGTCAAAGTACACCACTAGGAATTTTTCCATGAACGGCCTCAAAACTTGTGTCATCACCCGTATGAAAGTACTGGGTGCGTTAGTCAAGCCGAAGGGCATAACCAACCACTCATACAGCCCATCTTTCGTTTTAAACACAGTCTTCCACTCATCTCCTGGGCGTATACGGATTTGGTGATATCCACTCTTGAGATCTATCTTAGAGAATATAGTAGACCTGGCCATCATGTCAAGCATATCATCAAGCCTAGGTATAAGGAACCTATACTTGACAGTAATTTTGTTTATGGTACGACTGTCCACACATATGCACCACGTGCCGTCCTTCTTTGGCGTTAACAATGCAGGCACGGCACACGGGCTCATACTCTCTTGGATGAAACCCTTTTGCAGAAGCTCATCAACTTGCTTCTTCAACTCAGCATGCTCTGTGTAGTGAGGAAGGTTCGGTAGAGTAGACCCTTGGACAAGATCAATAGCATGTTGTATGTCCCTCATAGGTGGCAACTCATTCGGTAAGTCTTCGGGAAATACATCACTGTATTCCTTTAGGACTGATGTCACCTCACGGGGCAACTCTGATGGAACCTCAGGTGTTATCTCTCTAGCCACAAGGGCGTACACCATAGAATCCTCCTTAGCCTCTTTTTCAAACTCTCTTGCGCTGATTATATCGAGAGACTTAGGCTTGGATTTCCCCACTCCTCTAGGCTTACTTGCCTTCTCATCCTTCTTCTTCCCTAGTGTGTTCTCAAGGTGGCATGGGGTTAAGTTTGATCTTTTTACCGTTATGCATGAAGGTACATGCATTCGAACGGCCAAAGATCATGACATCATTATCGAATAGCCACGGCCTACCTAGGATAACATGTCCCACATCCATAGGTAAAACTTCACACCACAGGGACTCCTTGCATGACCCAAACTCGATGGGGACTAAACATTGATGGGTGACAGGAAGAGATGTCTTGTCAACCCAAGAGACTTTATATAGATCAGGATGAGGTGTGGATTCCAGTTTCAAGCGATCTAAGGTGTTAGTGGAAATCACATTCTGACAACTTCCACTGTCCACTATCACCTTACAATTCTTTTCACCACACTTGGCAATAGTGAGAAGATAGTGTTTCAACGCCAGTTAACACTACTTCTAGACTGAGCTAGCACACGCCTGACTACTGCAAGCGTTGCTTCCCCATCTAATTCTTCCTCATCAGTAAGTTCTCCTTCAGGGTGATACTCTTCAACTTCATAATCACTCTGGTTATCTCCACCCTTGTGAGACTCGCCCACAACTAAGGCTTTTCCACGGTTCTTCATAGGACACTGATTAGACATATGGCCAGGATTGCCACACTCATAGCACCTCACTTGGCTCATTTTACTAGGACCGGCACCAAGAATCCCTTTACCCTTGTCCTCCCTAGGCCTAGGTGGAATGGTCGCCTGTGCCCTAGGTTGACTACCAATATTAGGTCTAGTCCCTTGGGAACTAGATCTAGCACTGGAGTCTTGGGACTCAAAACGACGAACGACAGGAGCCTTCAGATATTGCTCTAACTCCTGCATGACTTGATATGCTTCATCCAAGTCCGTTAAGGGCCGAGTCATAAGCTCGCGCTGAAGATCCGCACGAAGGCTCGTCCTGAAATGCAAGAGCGTTACTAGAGAGTCTTCTTGGATATCACATCGCACCATATATTCTTCAAATTTAGTGATGTAGTCAGCAGCAGACATTAACTCTTGGTGTAAGGATTGCCATTGGTCAAGGAGCTTCTGACGATATGAGAGAGGAAGGTACTTCTCCTTCAACTTCTCTTTCATCTCATACCAATGTGTGATAGAGGCTCTACCCACTCTTTCTATCTTACGCTCGGTGTTGGTCCAAAATAGCTTGGCTTGGCCCACAAGCTTCATCTTAGCAAATCGCATTTAACGGTTTTCTGAAATGCCATACCACTCAAAGTAGTGGTCCATGTCAGCAACCCAATCAAGGAATGCCTTGGGATCCAGATGCCCATCAAAACTCGGGGCCTCAACTCTCACACTTTTCATCGCACGCTCATCTGGATCATAGCGGTCTTGATGATCACATGTGGCTTGTGCCTCTCGCACAACACCACGACCATTACCACGATCCCTATCCTCACTACCACCACATGTGGCAGCGCGTTCTTCAATGATTCCTCCCACTTGGGAGTGTGCATCATCACCTACAGTGGAGTTTTCCCTTTGGGACGCCTCTAGTTGCTCGACCTTAGTCATGATAGTGGTGATTTGGTTCTCAAGGCGGGCAAACTCACGCTTTTGACTTACTTCTAGAGCAGTTATCTTTTGTATCAATTGAGCAAGTTGCTCAGATAACTGCTCGTTATTCATGGTAGGTTGAAGTCCAAAACCTCGACCTCTTCTCGTGGGCATACAATTACAACTTGAACCAAACTCTACCCAACTAGATTACTAGGTGTTATGACTCACAAGATGAATGCGATGAATCCAAAACTAATATGAACTGACACAATTAAATTAAGACAAGAAACAATTCAAATATAGAAATTTTCCAAATTAGGAAACTTTCCAAAGTTGGAAAGTTTCTAAAATTGAAAACTTTCTAAATCTGGAACTTTCCTAAAACATACCTAAAATCAAAACCCTAATTTGATAACTCAATCTAGACAAAAACCATGCAAGCCTATTCTCTGATACCAAATTTGACGTAGGACAGCCCTAATTATGATGCATGCTCATGAACATAATTAAACAGCAGAAAATAAAAGGAATAAATAATCTAACATCCAGAATCACTCATCATAAACTAAGAAAATCCACAAGAAGCTTGCAATGGATTGGGCCAATCGTCACAACCACGAAGTTTAAGTTTCAAGTATAACTAGGGTTGGATCCGGTGAGGGATAGGACCTCCCGATCTTGCATGGCTATAACCCAATCAATTAAGAGGAATCTCTAATCCAGAAAATCAAGGGATTTCGGATTAGGGATTTTGAAAATCTGAAAACTTTAGGGTTTAGGCTCAAAATCAGATTTTGGGATTGTGGTGAACCAAACAAATAGGTTAGAAAAGATAGAATTACTTGGAAGAAGTATTAGAGGGACATAAGAAGCAAGTAGAAGAAAGAGGGATCAAGGAAGAAGAAACATCACCATGAGAGAGAGAGAGAAGCACTAAGAGGCTTTTCATTAATCAATAATCAAAGTTAAATTCGAGTTTAGGGCTTTAGCCCTCTTAAATAAGCAAATAAAGACATAAAAGTACTAAAATACCCCTCAAACTAAACAAAACGCGCAATTAACAAAAGTGCAGGAAAGTTCAGGCGCTCAGTCGCGCGCCCGAGCAGTCGCCCAAAGTCGTCTGAAAACCTCCAGAGCGGTTCGGGCGCTCGGCAGACAAAGTTCGGGCGCCCGAAGGCTATGGTCAGGCGCCCGAAGGCAGTGATCGGGCGCCCAAAACTTCCAATTCTTCAGCCTTCTTTCTCCTTTCTTCCTTCACACGTGTCTTCCCTGAGTGGGGTCTTCTATGTGTCCAATCACATGTGAAGGGTCTTCAGCGGGTTTTCAGTTCCTCAATAATCGTCTATCCACAAGGACGACACTTGTGGTTGGCGTTTTCTTCGTTGGTACACCTTGAATGCTTTTGTGTCCGCATCATGTACCCTACCTCGATGAATGGCCTTAATCTATATGATGCATGGACCGTCCGCAGTCTGCACCATCCCTAACACATGTTCCATTCCCACTGAAAATTACTCCCATGTGTACTTTTAGTGGAAAAGACCACCCTTCTCCAATTCAATCGGCTAAAACAAGGGAAGTTATTTGATACTCTGGCAGCATATAACGCTTGATATGCATGCACCCTGAAGCGGTATATGCAACACACATTACCTCAAAGTGAACCATCTAAATAATGGCATTCACTGTTGCTAAAACAGTCCTGAAATCAGATTTGATTAATCAATCCTAACGATTGATTTGTTGACACTTGTTTGTTGAAATAGGACCACTGGATATTTTAATTTTAACCAATCCCCACGGTGTCTGCCTTAGTTTTTGATCGGTTTAATTTTTAATATGCATGGTGAACATGTGGGTGCACCCTATTACGGTGGGTCCTATGATATAAGGAGTTTTACCAGCACATACAACAGGTGGTTTTAGAGGATTAAGGTCATTAATGAAGAGGCAAGTTCTGTACTTAAGTTATTCTAAAAGAGCTGCATAAGCCTACTGGCATGTGCGTCACATCCAAACTGTCACCCACAATGATAGTTGGACACGCAAAAAATCAGGTCAATCCAACCATCATGTGAGCCACGATGTGAATTTGGAGGTTCTTGTATGAGTGCCCATTGTTTCAATGGTGTGGCCCACCCAATGAGTGTATAGGCCTGATTTTTAGGGCATCCCATCATCATGGCAGGACTCATGCAATGCAAAAGTTGGATGGCCCATATGATATACCTAACAGTGGGCCCCACCCAAGAAAGCTATGGGCAACCATCCAAAAACTTCCAAAGTCATGCGATACCTATATGACGGTTTGGAGCTTAACTTTTGTATTATGTGTGTTTACCAAACATATTAATAGGGAGTAGATTTTTCATAAACAATTTTCAATAAACACTTTTTTAGAATTGTTTATTGAGAATCCATTATGCAGCTCCTAAAAGAAATGCCAAACAGCCCCTCAGCTGTTTGGGGCTTTTTGGCCCCTCAACCTATGATACTTAGATATGGACAGTAACACAAACATACATGAATATAGATATAGGATTCTTGATATCTCAATTAAGTTCAGGATGTGGATATGGATGTGGTTATCTCATCTACAATATGTCATCAGTATTGTTATTAGTGTTATGAAATATTTGACCCATTTTTTAGTTTTATTAATGAGGTATAGTTTTGTATCTTTCTAGTATGATTACCCATTACTGATACATAATCAGTGTGTAGAATCTAGCTATTCTGTCACATAAGTGTTTCAGACAAGTACCAGCCCGTAAATAGTCCCCAAAGAGCCCATTTATTTAACATCCCTGGAGCAGAAAGGGAAAAAAATAATAAAAAATAGCTCCACCCCATTCTAGTCCATTCTCCACCTCAATTTGGTAACAATTGTTATGCCAACTAGGGGCGGGAGTTCTCAGTGTCCCAGGATGGCAGAAGAAAACTAGAAAGACATGATCCAACAAATTCTAGAACAGTTGAGCCAAATGAATCATAAAACGGCAAATATGGAGAGATTGAACGGTGTAAGACAAATAGCCTGTTGACGGCTTTAGAGGAGAATAGAAAGAGAGAACATTTACCCAGGGTCAAAAGTGTCGAAAGAGAAGAAGGAAACAATGTCAAGGAAGCGGCATCTAAAAGTTCCAAGGGGTTCTTTATGAAAGCATCCCTCGATCCAAAGTAAGAATCACAAGGATCCCATGGTGGATTTGATTAATGGATCCATGGATGGATCAACTGACAGTTTGAATCAAATGGTAGAAAGGCAGGAGATATAAGCATCAATTTGAAAGAACAAAAACCATGACTCAATGACCATATGGGCAAAGCCCAAAGAGTTTATCAAGTTGAGATGAATGGCCAGTTCCGTCCGAACGACGATCAAAATTTAAAGATTGAAGACACGTGATGAGAAGATGACGCGGAGTCGTGAAGCCAATAAAGAGCATGCGAAGAATCCACAACCGATGAGCCAATGTCCAAGGTAACTCCACTACCATAGAGGAAGCAGAAGCCAATTACTAAATGTGGAAGAAACGAAGACAATGGAAGAAGTGGTGTTATCTACAACGATATAGAATGCAAGCGATGCCAACCAGAAGCATAGGCATCACCATCAACTTCCACCGCGGAGGAAGAAGGTTTACCATGGAGGTGTATCAAATTCAAAGACTGACACCAACGTCAAACTCAAGGACAAGTTTTGCTCAAGCCGAGAGGAATAAATGCATCTTGAACATGGATCCTGTATGTGTTGAAAGACCCAAGGTGATTCCCATGTGCCACTAAATGCTTCACAGATGGTCCAAATTGCTGGCCCAATTGTCTGATGGTCCAGATTGTCAGTCAATTGGACTGTGGGACAGCAGATCCAATCGGAAATCTTCTCCAGATTGTTGGTCCAGCAGAAAGTCTCATTTGGATGTAACTTTTAAAAAGGATTTGCAATCAGCAGCAGATTCTGTTATTTAAATCAGTCAACATCAACTGTATTAGCTTTTAATTATATATATGCAGCTGCGACCAACCATTTCAGATGACACTATAAATCCTAAGAACACAACTTGACTAGACATGAACGCACATTTCTTAAGATTAGCGTACAACTTTTCATTCTTAAGGACGCTACAAACCTGCTTCAAATGTTCAAGGTGTGATTCCTTAGTGGTACTATAAATAAGAATGTCATCAAAGTACACCACTAGGAATTTTCCCATGAACGGCCTCAAAACTTGTGTCATCACCCGCATGAAAGTACTGGGTGCATTAGTCAAGCCGAAGGGCATGACCAACTACTCATACAACCCATCTTTCGTTTTAAACACAATCTTCCACTCATCTCCTGGGCGTATACGGATTTGGTGATATCCACTCTTGAGATCGATCTTAAAGAATATAGTAGACATGGCCATCATGTCAAGCATATCATCAAGTCTAGGTATAGGGAACCTGTACTTGACAGTGATTTTGTTTATGGCACAAATGTCCACACACATGCACCACGTGCCGTCTTTCTTTGGCGTCAACAATGCAGGCACGGCACACGGGCTCATACTCTCTTGGATGAAACCCTTTTGCAGAAGCTCATCAACTTGCTTCTTCAACTCCGCATGCTCTGCAGGGTTCATCCTGTAGTGAGGAAGGTTCAGTAGAGTAGACCCTAGGACAAGATCAATGGCATATTGTATGTCCCTCATAGGTGGCAACTCATTCGGTAAGTCTTCGGGAAATACATTACTGTATTCCTTCAGGACCGAGGTCACCTCACGGAGCAACTCTGAGGGAACCTCAGTTGTAATCTCTCTAGCCACAAGGGCATACACCATAGAATCCTCCTTAGCCTCTTTTTCAAACTCTCTTGCGCTGATTATATGAAGAGACTTAGGTTTGGATTTCCCCACTCCTCTAGGCTCACTTGCCTTCTCATCATTTTTCTTCCTTAGCGTGTACTCAGGTGGCATAGAGTTAACTTTGATCTTTTTACCGTTATGCATTAAGGTACACGCATTCGAACGGCCAAAGATCGTGACATCATTATCGAATAGCCACGGTCTACTAAGGATAACATGTCCCACATCCATAAGTAAAACATCACACCACAGGGATTCCTTGCATGACCCAAACTCGATGGGAACTAAACATTGATGGGTAATAGGAAGAGATGTCTTGTCAACCCAAGAGACTTTAAATGGATCAGGATGAAATGTGGATTTCAGTTTCAAGCGATCCATGGTGCTAGTGGAAATCACATTCTGACAGCTTCCACTGTCCACTATCACCTTACAATTCTTTTCACCACACTTGGCAATAGTGTAGAAGATATTGTTTCGACGCCAGTCAACACTACTTCTAAACTGAGCTAGCACACACCTGACTACTGCAAGCGTTGCTTCTCCATCTAATTCTTCCTCATCAGTAAGTCCTGCTTCAGGGTGCTGCTCTTCAACTTCACAATCACCCTGGTTATCTCCACCCTCATGGGACTCGCCTATAACTAAGGCTTTCCCACGGTTCTTCGTGGGACACTGATTAGACATGTGACCGAGATTCCCACATCCGTAGGACCTCACTTAGCTCATGTTATTAGGACCAGCACCAAAAACCCATTTGCCCTTGTCCTCCCTTGGCCTAGGAGGAATAGTTGACTACACTCTAGGTTGCCTACCAACATTAGGTTTAGTCCCCTGGGAACTAGATCTAGCACTGGAGTCTCGGGACTCAAAACGACGAACGACAGGAGCCTTCGGATATTGCTCTAACTCCTGCACGACTTAATATGCTTCATCCAAGTCCGTTAAGGGCCGAGTCATAAGCTCGCGCTGAAGATCCGCACGAAGGCCCGTCTTGAAACGTGAGAGCGTTACTAGAGAGTCTTCTTGGATATCACATTGCATCATATATTCTTCAAATTTAGCAATGTAGTCAGCGGCAGACATTGACCCTTATGGTAAGGATTGCCATTGGTCAAGGAGCTTCTGACAGTATGAGAGAGGAAGGTACTTCTCCTTCAACTTCTCTTTCATCTCATACCAATGTGTGATAGAGGCTCTACCAACTCTTTCTATCTTACGCTCGGTGTTGGTCCAAAATAGCTTGGCTTGGCCCACAAGCTTCATCTTTGCAAACCGCATTTGACGGTTTTTTGACATGCCATACCACTCAAAGTAGTGGTCAATGTCAGCAACCCAGTCAAGGAATGTCTTGGGATCCAGACGCCCATCAAAACTCGGGGCCTCAACTCTCACACTTTTCATCGCACGCTCATCTGGATCATAGCGGTCTTGATGATAACATGTGGCTCGTGCCTCTCGCACAATACCACGACCATTACCACGATCCCTATCCTCACTACCTCCACATGTGGCAGCGCGTTCTTCAATGATTCCTCCCACCTGGGAGTGCGTATCATCCCCTACAGTGGGGTTTTCCCTTTGGGACGCCTCTAGTTGCTCGACCTTAGTCATGGTAGTGGTGATTTGGTTCTCAAGGCGGGCAAACTTACGCTTTTGACTTACTTTTAGAGCGGTTATCTTTTATATCAATTAAGCAAGTTGCTCAGATAACTGCTCGTTGTTCATGGTAGGTTGAAGTCCAAAACCTCTACCTCTTCTCGTGGGCATACAATTAAAACTTAGACCAAACTCTACACAACTAGACTACTAAGTGTTATGACTCACAAGATGAATGCGATGAATGCAAAACTGATATGAACTGACACAAATAAATAAAGATAGGAAACAATTCAAATCTAGAAATTTTCCAAATTAGGAAACTTTCTAAAGTTGGAAAGTTCTAAAATTGGAAACTTTCTAAATCTGAAACTTTCCTAAAATAGACCTAAAAATCAAAACCCTAATTTGATAACTCGATCTAGACAAAAACCATGCAAGCCTATTCTCTGATACCAAATTTGACGTAGGACAGCCCTAATTATGATGCATGCTCATGAACATAAGTAAATGGCGGAAAATAAAATGAATAAATAATCTAAAATCCAGAATCACCCTTCATAAACTAAGAAAATCCACAAGGAGCTTGCAATGAATTGGGCTAATCATCACAACCACGAAGTTTGAGTTTCAATTATAACTAGGGTTGGATCCGACGAGGGATGGGACCTCCCGATCTTGCATAGTTATAACCTAATCAATCAAGAGGAATCTCTAATCCAGGAAATCAAGGGATTTCGGATTAGGGATTTGAAAATCTGAAAACTTTGGGGTTTATGCTCAAAATCAGATTTTGGGATTGTGGTTAACGAAACAAATAGGTTAGAAAATATAGAATTACTTGGAAGAAGGATTAGAGGGACATAAGTAGCAAATAGAAGAAAGAGAGATCAATGAAGAAGAAACATCACCATGAGAGAGAGAGAGAGAGCGAGAGAAGCACCAAGAGGCTTTTCATTAATCAATAATCAAAGTTCCATCCGAGTTTAGGGCTTTAGCCCACTTAAATAAGCAAATAAAGACATAAAAGTACTAAAATACCCCTAAAACTAAGCAAAACGCGTAATTAAACATAAGTGCAAGAAAGTTCGGGCGCTCGGTCGGGCGCCCGAGCAGTCGTCCGAAAACATCCAGAGATGGTCGGGCGCTCGTCAGACAAAGTTCGGGCGCCCGGGTGCCCAAAGGCAGTGGTCGAGCGCCCGATGGGCGCCCGAATTTTCCAGTTCTTCGGCCTTCTTTCTCCTTTCTTCCTTAACACGTGTCTTTCCTCAGTAGGGTCTTCTATGTGTCTAATCACATGTGAAGGGTCTTCAGCGGGTCTTTAGTTCTTCAATAATCGTCTATCCACAAGGACGGCACTTGTGGTTGGTGCTTTCTTCGTTGGTACACCTTGAATGCTTTTGTGTCCACATCACTCTTGCACAACATGCAGTATCTAGGTTGCAACCAGCCGAATGGTGGATAAATTTCGGAAAGACTGCACCGGCTCTCCAAAAAATTGCATTGAGGATTTTACGTCTTCCTCTAGTTGCGAAACAAATTGGAGTTGTTTTGCACTTGTTCATAAGAAGAATAGAAATAGATTGCAGACTAGGATGTTAGATAGACTTGTCTTTATGCATTACAACATAAGGCTAAGAATGCGCATACATCATAGGAGGCTTAGCGCCAACAATGCCGGTGATGTGGATTATTGTCCAATAAACTTAGACAATATTTATGATGATGAAGACCCACTTCTACCTTGGTTGGAAGCAAGGGAAAAAGAAATAGAAAAGGATAGTGAAGAAATCGAAGTTAAAGACCAAAAAATACGCAAGGCGCAGCAAGAGAGTCGTGCATTTGTGTTGGACCCAGAAAGGGGGGCGGATTTCATGCAAAGTCAGCAGAAGAGTGCGAGCTCTAGCGATACTGAAACAAATGATGATGATGATGATGATGATGATGATGCACCTAATGCTGGTCCCACTTCTGGCATTGCTCAACCCACCAGGGCCATTGATACCACCATACAGCCATCTACGGATCGCGAGGATAATGAGCATCGACGAAGTAGGGAGGGGTTGAACTTATAAGTGTACTGAGTCACAATACAGCTAGCAGGAGGAGCCTGGCTCCAGTAGTGCACTTGCAGGTCCTGCACCGCGATCGACACTGACAGATCTGGAACATCAGCATACATATGGCTATGATCCAAGGAATTATGGGTATTCTTACGGCCAATGGGATTATAGGGAACCTGTTCCGCCACTTTCATGTTGGAGTACTCCTCTTCACGCTGAACCAAATGAACCAAATCCAAGCTATTCATCTCAATCTCAACGGCCTGAATACGAGTACAAGTATGAGCACGACTATTCGACATCCATTGTGTACGGGCTATGTAATCTCAACAGCCACAACAGCCTGAATACGGGCTATGTAATGATCAATGGAGTCATCTGGAAGAAACATAATTATGTACACCCATCGACATCCATCAGGTTTGTGCCCTGGAGGAAGAGGGACTAGCTCCCACGTATGATTTTTCTCAAGAGCAAGCATTTCTTCCATCATCGCCTTCGTCCAGTCAGAACTTTGAAGAGCATGTAAGAGAGACCGAGGAATAGCCTGTTGTTGAGCTCTTAATTGTGCATATTCTAACCCCAATTCATCATTCATTGTGCGAGGTTTTCATGATTCAAAGGCTAATTAAATGCATGTTTTGTAATTACGGGAATGAGAGTGAACTCTGCCTAATTGAAGGTGAAAAGGTCCATTTAGAACCATTAGAATGAAGATCAAGGAGGACCAAAGAAAGAAGCAAGCAAAGAGAGAAGAAAAGAAGAAGAACATGAAGAAGCAATGGCCACGACCGGTCATTCGACCGGTCGGCCAAGGGAGCCAGACTGGTCAAGACCGGTCGGCCAACCCTGTGCACTCGCTGGACCTAAGCCAAACACAGCCCGACCGGTCGGGACCGGTCGGCCAGCCCAGTCCGACCGGTCAAGACCGGTCGGCCAGAAGTCTTTTTATAGTCTAGAGCTTGCTGGACTGATTTCCCCGTGAGGCACGACCGGTCGGCCATGCGTAAGATGCGAATTTCTAATTCTGGCGCCGAATTTCTCTGCGCACTGCGTAAGTGTTACGCAGATTCTCGAATTTTCTGAAGTTGCAAAGCCTCTCCACTATAAAAGGACACCTAGGGATCATTCCTAAGATATATTAGAAGGGTTTAAGCAAGGTTGGAGGCGGCGGAAGTGGATTTCGGAGTTCCACAACTCCTTCTAGTTTGTTTTACTGTTTTTATGAGTTTTTTGGTTGTTTCATGTTTCCTTGGATCATGAGCAGCTAAACCTCTTAGCTAGGGCTAAGAGGTGAAGCTTGTAGTGGATCTAAGATGTTTCAATTCGTTCTAAGTTGGTTTCAAGTTTGGAATTCATGTTTATGAACTATGGTTTGAAGTTTATACGAGTTTTAAGTAGTTTTTCTTAGTCTTATGATGACTCATGGATGTTTGGGAGAATTACTTAAATTCTTAATTAGTTTGTATAGTCTAGACCTGTATGATCCGAGGAATTGGAGTACGCTCTAGTACTATGATCTTCATGTGGGGACTTCCTATCAAAGTTCTACTTTTCTGAATTTCTGTAATGTGTATGGACTGTGCATGTGATTTGAATCAAGTTCAAATCATGATCTAGCCTTGTCATGTGACAGGACTTGAGGATGGTTATGATTGTGAACTGAGCCTTTTGGAATTAGGACTGACCTATGCAATTGAGCATGCTCAGCCTAGCTTACATTGAGTGAATCCTATGCATTAGACTTACATATAACGGATTGTTTGGTTTAACAGCTCTATCATCCGGTTAGATAGATCTTAATATCGATTCTAGTTGAGAAAGTGAGAAACCACAGCGGATTGAACATCAAGGATTGCTACAAGTGGATCCTTGAACCCCTAGTGCTTTTTTATAATTATTTACCTTCAATTTAATTCCATTTTGTTACTCACATCAAATCCATACAAAATCTGGTTGTTAGCTTTCAATAGACACTATTGGATGTGTTTGTGAATTCCTACACAAGTCCCTGTGGATCGACCTCGGTCTTACCGAGTTTATTACTACATCGCAACCCTACACTTGGGGAAGCGAACAAGTTTTTGGCGCCGTTGCCGGGGACTTTGACGGTTTTTCACAAATTTCTGAAATTAGTATCTATTTAGGATTTTTAGGATTTTAGGACTAACTTAGCTTGTTTATTTGATTTTTCTTTTTAGGGATTTCTAGGAAGCTGAAGAAGATACAAGGATTTCAAGTGCCGAATCAGGTTCTATCTTTCTAAACCTTACTCTTCTCCTTCTCCTATTCATTCCTATCATATTCATCTCTTGTAGAGTGGGTGGAGACTCCTTTTGGATCTCTGAAAGGTCGGCCTTGTGCCACCTGGATTCCTATTGGTCGGCTCTGCCGTCTTGGATCACCTTGTGCTCAGAGATTTCTTTTCTCACCTCTACTCCTCTCTCATTTTTCTGCACTTTTTCTCAAACGATTCAAAGAGTGGGTGGGGAGTTCTCTGAACCCCTATTGACCAGGAGAAATCGGTCTCTATCCTTGCTTCTGGCTTAACCATTGCAGGACACCTTGTACTTCGGTCTTAGAGAAGAGTAAAGAAAGGGAGGAAGAATTCTTCTTTCTCTTTGTTTCATATTTTTTTTGGTTTTGCATGCCACATTGGGCTCAGGATTCCAATAACCGACTCATAAGTGAAGGGGGGAAAGTAAAAGGGATTGACAGAGAGCCACATGCTAGGAGACATCTAAACTCTCCAATTTTGTCTGAAAACATGGCTGCAAATCAACCTAATCCGATGGCCAATCCTAATCTGGGCCAAAACCAAACTGAAACGGGGGAGAATGTGGTTGAGAATGTTCCCCGACCAAGAACTTTACGTGATTTCTTGCAACCAGCAAGAACGAGCACTCCCTCATGCATAGTTTTTTCCACAAAATGCAGGGAATGTGGATTTGAAACCGGGAGTGATCCAACTTCTCCCTAAATTCCATGGATTAGACAGTGAAAGTGCCTATCAACACCTTAAGGAGTTTGATGAGGTAATAACCACCATGCACTTTGCTAATGTAACTGATGATGTGGTGAGACTCAAATTCTTCCCTTTTACTCTTAAAGACAAAGCTAAAGGTTGGCTTCATGCATTAAGGCCAAGATCAATTGGTGCATGGACTGATATGCATAGGGAATTCATAAAAAAATTATTCCCTACTCACAAAACAAACATGTTGAAGCGCCTTATCATGAACTTTGCCCAAAAGGAAGATGAAACCTTCTTCCAATGTTGGGAGAGGTTTAAGGACCTATTAAACGCATGCCCACATCATGGCTATGAAATTTGGCAGGTTATAAGCTTTTTCTATGAATGACTGACTTCACCCATGCGCCAATTCGTAGAGATGATGTGTAATAGGGAATTCATGAATAAGGAGGCTGATGAAGCATGGGATTATTTGGAAGAATTGGCTGAGAATGCACAGTCTTGGGATACATCTAAACCAACAAATTCCAAGACTGGCCAACAAAAGGAAAAAGGGGGAATTTACGTCTTATCGGAAGAAGATAGCTTAAGTGCACGTGTGGCTAGCCTCACAAGAAAAGTCGAGGCCATGGAATTAAGGAAAGGAGAGACGATCAATTCTAAGGATGTTGAAACTGTTTGTGGAGTTTGTGCTGGAAATCAATATACAATACAAGACTCAGCAGTTCAAGACATCTTACAAGAACAAGCAAATGCCATAAACAGTTATCAATGGCAATTTGGTGCTCCAAAGTCAAATACGTATGATTCTAGTTGGAAGAACCATCCCAACTTCAGTTGGAAGAATGGACCCACTGCGAATGCAACCAATATCCCTCAAGCTCGACCTATACTAGGTTCATCTCTAGTCATTACTCCAAAAGTTTCGCTAGAGGAGATGTTGGCTGCATTTGTATCGGTCCAAGCTGAGTATAACAAGACTAATTCTCTGAAAATAGATGGGTTCATGCAAGAGCAATTGAAATTTAATCAAAATACAACCCAAGCAATCAATGACTTGAAAACCTCAATGGCTAGAGTTGAATCGCACCTTAGTGTTAGGGAGAAAGGCACACTTCCTGCCCAACCTCTTCCTAACCCAAGGACCCAATTTGAGATACAAGATGCAAGCTTATCCTCCCAACATATGGACCATGTTCAAGCTATCACCACTTTGAGAAGTGGGAAGATTATTGATAAATCTAATCCGGTGAAGGCCCCACAGCCTAATGATCCGGAAATCTCTAAAGAGGATGATAACTTGAACAACACTCCACAGGAGAAAGAACCGGAAAGGCAATACAAACCGGTTGCCTCGTTTCCACAAAGGTTGATTTCACCTAAACCTTTAGACAAAAATCTGGAAATTTTAGAGGTTTTTAAGCAGGTGAAGATCAACATCCCATTGTTGGATGCCATTAAACAAATTCTGTCATATGCTAAGTTTTTGAAGAATCTTTGCACGATAAAAAGAAAAATACATGTGCAAAAGAAGGCATTTTTGACAGAGAATGTAAGCGCCATTATAAATCACGAGATGCCCAAGAAATACAAAGATCCTGATAGTTCGACAATATCATGCATGATTGGAGACTACCGGGTGAAACATGCTTTACTTGATCTAGGAGCAAGTGTGAACTTGATACCCTTTTCGGTCTATGAAAAATTGGGTTTAGGTGAATCAAAACCCACCAAAACCACATTACAACTCGCTGACCGATCGATTCGTATTCCGAGAGGGGTGATTGAGGACGTTCTTGTCCAAGTTGACAAGGTCTACTACCCAGTGGACTTCATTGTCTTGGACACACAACCCATGGTTAATAGTGGCCCTCAAATTCCTGTCATACTTGGCCGTCCATTCCTAGCTACATCAAACGCTATCATAAATTGTAGGAGTGGGGTCATACAAATGTCCTTTGGTAATATGACGATTGAGTTAAATGCTTTCAATGTTGACAACCAACAAGAGGATGAAGATGAAGAGGTCCACGAAATAAACATGATCAATTCTATTGTGGAAGATGTGTCCCTCTCAACTCCTTACCCCAATCACTTAGAAGAAGATGCGGCCTATTCTCTTGATAAAAATGTTGATGTGATAGGGGACATAGTCGCACCTTTTGAGTCGGTATTAGCATATAACGTTAGCCAAAAGAGGGATGTGGAAACAACACTTTGTTGTACTAAGAAATCAATTCATATTTCCGCACCTCTATGAATCATGCATACCGATCCCTACCAACCCTGGGATGATCCATATTTGCAAATTCAATGCCCAGGAAAATCTGAATGGAGACATTTTTTCTGATAAATATGACGATGTCTCCCCTTATACATGTGGTAAAAACATTAATGAACCCACTAAAATTCTTTTTTGGAATCTTCAGTGGCTTATCTGGATCACTCACACACGTGTATTGTAACACAGGATATTGGATGACGTTTTTGTAAAACCTTTTGATCCATCTAATGATTCTGCTTGACTTTATGCTTTTGGATGAGTTGATGGAATTGATCTCATAGTCTGACGGAGGTATAGAGTAGTTAGGATTAGGATTTTGTTGCTTTTGTTTGCTTTCTCTTAGGTTTGTTAGAAGGAGGAAGAATTCCACTTTTCACTCTCTCAGGTACTATTGTTCCTCACTCCCTTTTATTTTCAAATTGCTCTCATGTTTTGCTTATTGCACATCTTTTACATTGAGGACAATGCAAGATTTGGTTGGGGGGTGTAAGATCACTTGGATGAATCCAGCGTTTTGTAACATTTCGAGCAACTGTGTAGAAATTTTTAGATTTTTCAACAATTCAAGACTCTTTTGGAAAACTTTGCTTCTATGCATTCAAGATGATATGAGCATAAGAGGAGGAGATATGAAGTGAGTGAGGTTGCAAGTTTTGAATTTCTCACAACATAATGGTTTTATATGTGAATTCCCCTATTTTTGTGATTGATAGAAAATTTGAACACTTTTACATCTAGTTCACATTACACGATTTTCACGGGTTGAAGGGATTATGTGATTTGTGGATCAGTTAGATGTTGATTCAAGGTGTTGAGACATCAAGCCGGGGTACGTTGTCCATCCTTGTCCATGGGAAAACAATGCAAGATATGGATTTCTAAAAATCCTATCTAAATTAAAAGAAAAAGGAAAAGGAAGGATGAAATTGGGAATGATGGAAAAATGGTGGAAAATTCCGATTAGGGCTACCTACTACCAACCGGGGGATGGTCTACCCGTAACCAAAGCCGGAAATGGGACGTAGTGTAAAAGTCGTCGGAAGGACGGTAAGGCAAATTCCTGTCATTGGCTTGATGTGGCTCTATGTACCTTGAGATCTATAGTCTGGTTGATCTATGAAGAAGATAATCCTAGAAACTTATGAGATGAGTTTTCACTATCCACACTAGATTGAATTTGTTCAAGTTCCTCTATTTATCAACCAATCAGCGGGAATTTCATATGAATTCTTATCATGTCTTGGGGGTTTACGATGGGGGTTTACGATTTCAACTTCTGTCACCAAATATTTCTGAATCTTACACTTGTGTGTCTTGGGACGTATAGAAGAATTGTTTCTAAAAGAGAGTTGAGTTTTGAAGAATGGAATTAGTTTCACGCATGTTTTGCTCGGGACTAGCAAAATGCTGGTTGGGGGGTGTGTTGAGCTCTTAATTGTGCATATTCTAACCCCAATTCATCACTCATTGTGCGAGGTTTTCATGATTCAAAGGCTAATTAAATGCATGTTTTGTAATTACAGGAATGAGAGTGAACTCTGCCTAATTGAAGGTGAAAAGGTTCATTTAGAGCCATTGGAATGAAGATCAAGGAGGACCAAAGAAAGAATGAAGCAAAGAGAGAAGAAAAGAAGAAGAACATGAAGAAGCAATGGCCACGACCGGTCGGCCAACCCTGTGCACTCGCTGGACCTAAGCCAAACACAGCCCGACCGGTCGTGACCGGTCGGCCAGAAGTCTTTTTATAGTCCAGAGCTTGCTGGACTGATTTCCCAATGAGGCACGACCAGTCGCGACCGGTCGGCCAGTTACTCAGACTGGTCGTCCGACCGGTCGGCCATGCGTAAGATGCGAATTTCTAATTCTGGCGCCGAATTTCTCTACGCACTGCGTAAGTGTTACGCAGATTTTCGAATTTTCTGAAGTTGCGGAGCCTCCCCACTATAAAAGGACACCTAGGGATCGTTCATAAGATATATTAGAAGGGTTTAAGCAAGGTTGGAGGCGGCGGAAGTGGATTTCGGAGTTCCACAACTCCTTCTAGTTTGTTTTACTGTTTTTATGAGTTTTTTTGTTGTTTCATGTTTCCTTGGATCATGAGCAGCTAAACCTCTTAGCTAGGGCTAAGAGGTGAAGCTTGTAGTGGATCTAAGATGTTTCAATTCGTTTTAAGTTGGTTTTAAGTTTGGAATTCATGTTTATGAACTATGGTTTGAAGTTTATACAAGTTTTAAGTAGTTTGTCTTAGTCTTATGATAACTCATGGATGTTTGGAAGAATTACTTAAATTCTTAATTAGTTTGTATTAGTTTAGACCTGTATGATCCGAGGAATTGGAGTACGCTCTAGTACTATGATCTTCATGTGGGGACTTCTTATCAAAGTTCTACTTTTCTGAATTTCTGTAATGTGTATGGACTGTGCATGTGATTTGAATCAAGTTCAAATCATGATCTAGCCTTGTCTTGTGACAGGACTTGAGGATGGTTATGATTGTGAACCGAGCCTTTTGGAATTAGGACTGACCTATGCAATTGAGCATGCTCAGCCTAGCTTACATTGAGTGAATCCTATGCATTGGACTTACATATAACGGATTGTTTGGTTTAACAGCTCTATCATCCGGTTAGATAGATCTTAATATCGATTCTAGTTGAGAAAGTGAGAAACCACAGCGGATTGAACATCAAGGATTACTACAAGTGGATCCTTAAACCCCTAGTGCTTTTTTATAATTATTTACCTTCAATTTAATTCCATTTTGTTACTCACATCAAATCCATACAAAATCTGGTTGTTAGCTTTCAATAGACACTATTGGATGTGTTTGTGAATTCCTACACAAGTCCCTGTGGATCGACCTCGGTCTTACCGAGTTTATTACTACATCGCAACCCTACACTTGGGGAAGCGAACACCTGTTATGAAATGGAAGCTGCAAAGGACTGAAAAGATGGTGAAAGATGATCATATGAAACAAAGTTGCTAACTAGATGTTGAGTACATGATCGTGACCCTTTGCGCAAGGCAATGGAAAGATCTAGAAGGGTGGACGGCTGAGCATGTGAAGATTTATCTCAACGATGATACACTCGCAGAGGCTTAGGGTCACTCAAATCATCAACAGAATCAGGATCAGGGGAGAGGAGTCTCCCCGTGATCATTAGTGACAAGAGGAAGAGATAGAAGCATTATGCTCCCCCTGACTCTCAAGAGGATCACAGAAGGATCGATCGTGAGCCAAAAAAAAAATGGAACATCTTAAAAAAATGTTACATCGACAAAGATATATTTTTTGCGAGCCAATGGGTCATAACACTTATATCCTTTTTTGCTTTGAGTGTACCCTAAGAAGACACATTTAGTTACCCGATGGCTAAGTTTATCATTACTACCATCCAAAATTTGAACAAAGCATGTACAACCAAAAACTTTAGGAGGTAAAGAAAAAGGATTGTCATGAGGATACAACATAGTAAATGAAGATTTGTAAGACAAGATATGAGAGGGAATACGATTAATAAGGAAAGTATCAGTTAGAAGAGCATCACCCCAAAAATGTTTAGATAGGTGCATACCAAGGAGAAAGGTACGAGCAACTTCAAGAAGATGACGATTCTTTCATTCTGCAATACCATTTTGTTGTGGTACACGAACACATGATGTCCGAGACAAAATACAATGTTCTTGAAAGAAGGACACAAAAGTAATGGACATGTACTCCCCCCCCCCCCCAAAAAAAAAAATTTATCAGAATGGAGGGTTTTGATTGAACATTGAAATTGAGTGCACACTTCATGATAAAACACTTTAAATACATCAAACACTTCACCCTTAGATTTTAAAAGATAAACCCCAAGTCATGCGAGCATAATCATCAATGAATGTAACAAAATATTTAAATCCCTAGCCCCCAAACATCCGAGCGAACCAATTCAAAAGGGTGAGGTTTCCTCCCAAAAGTACTCGGAGGGAACGTAGTACGATGATGTTTAGACAATTCACAAATATCACAATGTAAGGGGATAGTAATAGATAAGGATGGAAACAAAAGTCTCAATCGAGCTAAGGAATGATGGCCTAAGCGACAGTGCCACCGTATCATGGAGTCTCGATCAAGAGAAAGTGTACTTGAAGCAGCAACGAATGTATTATTGAGAAGATAAACGCCTCCTCGCTCATGCCCCCCACCAATCACTCTCTTTGTCTGGAGGTCATGAAAAAGACAATGAGAATAAAAGAAGGTAATGGAACAATTTAACGATTTAGTAAGAGAGCTAACAGACAATAAGTTTAATGGAAAATGAGGCACATGCAAAACTGAGGACAATGGCAAGGAAGGGGAAAGAGAGATGGAACCAATTCCAGAAATGAGTGTTTAGGTTCCATCTACGATAGTTACATACTGAGAGTGAGAGGAATGCGAATAAGAGGAAAAGAGTTGTGACTTACCAGTCATGTGGGAAGAAGCTCCAGAATCTATGACCCAGGAGGTAGGAGAGGAAGACACAAGAATAGCGGTACCTGACTGGGCCGAAGCTGCATGGGAAGGCTCAAGAACATCACGAACATGAAGCCGCATCAAGGCATCATATACAGTTCGAGAAATAATAAGAGACTCCCCTGAAGAAGGTTGCTCAACTGCAACAAAGGTGGCTGTCGAAGGTTGTCCCTCAAGACTAGATGTGGCATAGCGGAGGCAGCTGCACACGTAGGACGACCAAGGAGCTACCAGCAATAATCAATAGTGTGATTGGTTCCACCGCAATGCGAACAAATGCGAGAACCATCACACCCTCGTCCACATCCATCACGACCACGAAGATTACGACTGCCTCTATTGCGATCTCCCTCACGGCCCCTACCATGACCACCATAACTAAAAGTGTCCCGAACTCAAGGAGGATGCCCGAAAGCCAGAAAGAAGAGAAGACTGATCTGCAGCAAGGTGTGCCGAACTCTCAGGTGACACAAATGAAGGACGAGCGGAGACTGTAGCACGCTGGCACATGGCATAGACTGTCGTCAACGAGGGAAGAGGATCCTGTACAACAACCTAATCCCCAACACGGAGATAATCAGAGTTCAACCTGGCTAGGAACTGCATGATGCGAGTGTCATCCCGCTGCTTACGAACATGATCATGATCGTCTTTACATTTGGAAGGAAGAGGCTGATATAGATCTAGCTCATCCCACATGCCTCAAAGTGTCGAATAGTAATCTTTTAAGGATCTTGAGTCTTAATGGAACCGGCCAATGTCTTGAATAAGCTGAAATATCCGAGAGAAATTTCGAGACTCAGAGAACATATCATGAAGAATATCCCAAATGCCTTTAGCAGAGGATAAAAACATCACCAAGTGGCTAACCGATGAGTCCATACTATTCAACAGTCATGCAATGCCTCGATAGTTCTCCTTTGTCCAAGACTTGTAAGAGGCATCTGTAGAGCTTGGAGGATCATCCAAAATATACGATAACTTCTCATGGGCCCCTAAGAACACTTTGACATATTGCGCCCATTGGAGGTAGTTGTCACCATTCAACTTTATGGAGGTGATTTGAAGGGGGTTGGATTCAAGAGAGAAGAGGGTCCTTTGTCTTCCATAAGAGGGGAGTTCCAAGTAAAAAGCACTACAAGCAACTATTTTTCACTCAATCCTTCAAGGTAATGAAAAACAACCACCAATCTTCCGAAAATATCACAAAATTTGTCAGATTCGACACAAGGAACCCCAAAAACGGTAGGGACGCGGGTCTATTTTGGGTTAAAATCCAATCAAAAAACAATCATAGCTCAAAACTCCTCTAGGAATAGCTTGGGAGGAAGATTTGGGTCCACCTTGAGGAAAGAAACTGTAGAAAAACTAATCGATTTGAGAAAAATCGAAGAAAATCTTATTGGTGACCCGACTTCCAAATCTTCTTATTTCGATCAAAACACCATCAAAGAAGCTCCAAAAAATTCTCAAAATATCATGACAAATCCTCTAAAATCAAGATCTATCAAATCTATCAAATCCCTAAACTTTCAGCTCAAACGGGGTCTATGCGTCCGTACAACGCTGACGTCTGACGTCAATCAGCTCATTTGTCGCCTTTCAACTTTCTTGGTGCGGAATGGCCTGATCTTGGCTCTGATACCAAATAAAAGATGATTTGGTGATTGGGATAAGGAGAAAAGAGGTGAAAAGTGAGAAAGAAGAAGAGAGTTTGAGGGAATGTTGTGTTAGAGCAACATGCTCTCACGCACAAAGCTTTATTAAAATAAAACATATAGTACACTGCAGGAGAAGAAGAAAAGGTGCACATGCACTTACACTAAAAGAGCTAAAGGAGCTAAAAGAGCCACTTAACACACTAACACCAACAGTTTGCACATTTCGAGATCTCTCAATCTGAGAGAGGGAGGGAGGGAGAAGCCCATGTTTTAGGAAATTTTCCAGGAGTCATTTCAAGGATTGCACTTCTTTTTGTCTCTCTCCCCCTTTAAAGGCATGTTAAGACTCAACCAGATTTTGCATGCAGTTTAGGGTTTCAAGACTTCTCTATTCTAATCTATTAATATAAATGTTATGAATGGAAAGAAGAGGACAAGGTGATATTCTTTTAGAGAGAGTATCTAAACTTTGGAGGTAATTTCTCAAAACCTGAAGGCTCAACACTAGTATGGTGTGATGATATGCTAACTCTATACGTAATGCTTAGTATCTGATATGTGGTTGAATGTTCACATGGGAACCGGTTCTCATGAGTTCGTGAACACTTTTTGACACGTGATCTGTACACAAAATCCGAATGGTCCATTAGATGAATCACCTCATGAAACCCCTAGGCCCGAAAGTTAGTCTGATCCAAAAACTTGGTGGGCCATAGCAAAGCGAGAGGTAATTTCCTCGCTTGATTTGCCTCTCACTTTGCTATGGCCCACCATATTTTTGGATCAGGCTAACTTTTGGACCATTGAGGTTTCATGAGGTGACTCATTTGGTGGACCATTTGGATTGCTTATACATATCATGTGAGATGTGTTCTCAAAAAGTTCTGACGAGTTCTCATGAGAACCAGTTCCTAGGGGAACATTACTCATGATATGTGATGCTAATCAAAACTGTGGTTTAATGCTGCGATACATGTAAGATCTAAAATCTATGAATCAGGTTGTTTTTGGTGAATTAAGATTGAGATTGTCGACTGATCCTGCCAATCCAATGGTCGTATCCTGCATGACTAACTATTCAATCAATAGGTGCCAGCATTTTATTTGTGCAATTCTGCATTTCTTAAACAATCAAACAAATCAGCCATTACAAACAAATTAATTTCTTTTTGCAATTAAAATTACAAATAACAACAATAGCAATTTCAAATTACAAATAACAACAATAGCCAATAAACCAGGTTTTTGTGATGAGAGGTGCCACGGTGATATGCAGGATGAGATTGAAAAGGCAATTCATGGCAGCCATGAGCAGGATCAAGGCTTCCTCATCAGGGGGCAGTAACCATGAATGTGCACATACCCAAAACTCAAGAAAATCCACTCATTATACAGGCCATATGTGCTAGAGGACAATGGATGGTTAGAAAAACAATGACAGTCTGATTTTCAACACAGGAGTGGTCCCTCTTATGAGTGGGCCTTGAATTTCAAGAGCACATGTTCTATGAATTGCCTCTTCAATCTATCCTTATGTGATAGACTCAACATTTCTCTCTTCAGGTAAATTGGTTTCCTTGACAAGCCTACCAAAAATGGAATAGAAAAAAGGAAAGGACTATTGGGTTAATTATAACATCAACAAAAATGTAGCAACAATTACCCTGCGCTTTGCAGAATGAAACCATGCATCTGCACATAATGCATACATGTCCGCACCAGTAAAGTTTGGAGGGCACCTCTTAGCGATGGAGAAAAGAGAAACGTTATCATGCAATTTAAATTTGCGTGTAAGCGCAGCAAGGACCCTGCAATGAGAGGATAGGTCAAACAGGAGTGCAAGATATGAAATCATGATGAACAGAACAATGTACAAATCTGGATGAGAACTGACCGCTCTCTGTAAGTGGCATCAGAGTTTACTCCAACGTACAGTAACTTATCAAAGCGGCCCGGGCGCAGGAGTGCTGGGTCAATAAGATCTGGTCTATTGCTAGCTCCTATAATAAACAAATCCTGAAGAATGAAGCAAGAAAGGGTAATGGGTGGATAAGAAGTAAAATGAGAACAATGATAAAACAGTGCTTTTCCAAATGCACATGCACCTTCTAATGTGGCACAAGTTGGCATACATGCAGGGCATCTGAATGCATCACCTGGAAGCCACTTTGAGTTGAACTGGCCAAAAAAATTATGCTTGGGTGGGCTCATACATGTACACCGAATATGGAGATGCTCCAGAAAAATTTTAATTATCCACTGCTTTCATCAAAGTATCCAATAACACTAAGCCAAAGTTATGGCTTTTACGATACGGACCATAATGGCTGTTACAGCCCTAGAACGGTTGCTGTTTTTTTTTTTTTTTTTAAGGAATTGGCCTGTTACAGGCCTTTTCTTTTCAAATTGGTGGTTACAGAGCCCCATATCGCATAACGGTCACCACCATTACTGTTACATGATAGCCGTTGTGGCCATAATGTAACCATTTTTTAATACCATGGTTTTCGTACATGAGTGGCCCACATGATGAATGGACCAGCCTGTTTTCTGGCCAAGTTACCTTAATGGTGAGGCCCAGTTTGCAAAAGCATGCATTTCCTATGCACATGTGGGGTTGGACATGTGGTCACAGGTACAAGTGTGTGCGTGTGGGACTAACAAAGTTCTGATGAGACAAACGATTGATATGATCCTTCTTCAAAAGTTAAGTATTAAATAAGAAAAAAGAAAACAAGCAAACCTGTGTGGATTCGTTTAGGCCATCTATCTCTGCAAGCATCTAGAAACAAGGGAGAAAAACCACAGTCAAAGAACATTAACAGGAGACTATACTGTCAAAGAAAATAAACATGTTCAAGAAAAAGAAAGCAAAAATCAGAGCAAGCATTTTGACACAATCTACAAAAAATAAAAGCACTGTCACCTGAGAAACCACTCTGTCCATGACTCCTCCAGAATCTCCTGAGACTCCCCTAGCAGGAGCAAGTGAATCGAGCTCATCAAAGAAAATAACACATGGGCGTGCTGATCTAGCCTGTAGAAGATGAGAGTTGGTGTTACAATTGTTGGTAGAAGAAAAGAGTTCATTTAAGCACTGAATCAGGAGATGCAATGCTCTACTCATGGAAGTAGGATTTTTAACCCTGCTTTCCGCATGTGCCACAATGGCATGTCTTAGAGATAAGGGACATTCATCGAGTGGACACTACCATGTATCTGCTATTATACAAACGTAGGTAGGTCCATTCATCTGGTAGGACAGGCATGTAAAATAAAAACAAAATAAAGTGGATAGTTAAAATATTGACCGAGGATTCACATTCAACATAAAATTGTGGCCTGCCTGATGAATGGACAGGCCTGATTTCCGGACGATGGAAAATAATGATAAGGCCCACCAAACAAATAGCCATGATCGCAGTTCAAGATCCTATTCATACAAGTAGCTAACACAAGGCTCCTGAACCAGTTCACTACCTCTAACAAGAGAATGTACCTTCTGAAAAATGTCTCGAACATTTTTTTCTGATTCGCCAATGTACATATTGATCAATTCTGGTCCCTTTACACTGAGAAAATTCAAGGAACACTCGGTTGCAACAGCCTTTGCCAATAATGTCTGAATATTTTGTAAGAAGAATACATATGAGGGAGAAGATTCTTTGCTCATGGAATAATATGAAAACACATGATGGAAAATATTTTCGATTGGAGAGCAGCTACTATACAGAAGTACCGGAAACGCCCTAGCTCACCTTAATTCCATTATCCATATACAGTATATTCCGAACTTACCTTGCCTGTCCCAGGAGGACCATAGAGAAGAACACCTGACCGCTTTCGTAATCCAGATGAAAATAAATCCTTATGCAAGAGAGGTAACTGTACACATCATTCATCGAATATGTTAGACGTGAATGGAAAGATATAGGAACTAATACATGAAAAGTTAAACCCAAGCTCTAATTGACAATTACTAGTGAGATCACTCCCAAAGTAGGATTTCACATCATATTCTCACCACACATGCAAACCATGTATGTGCCTAACAATAGGCCAGGCCAGTCACTGGGTGGGTCAGACATGTTGAACATGGACTGTAAACCTGTCTGGACTTCCTGATGACTGGACTGTCCTCAGTTTTAGACCATGGAACAAACACAATAGAGCCACATGCTGAACCACCCGGTTCTTGCACACATATGCCACATCAGCACGTGTGAGAAATTAGGAAGTAGAATTCCAGGTCCTCGTATCAGAATTCACAACTAGCCATCTCATTTCTCTAATTGAAAAGAAGAGAAGCCTCAAGAATGAAATGTGCAGAACAACAATACTATGAAGTCGATATCATATCAATGAAAAAGATAGCATATCTAATCTTCCTAAACATTAAGCCAAAGAACTCATTCTTACAATAATCATATAGCAGACAAATACAGCTAAAGAGAATTGAAATTATAAGGTAAAAACAACCAGCCCACACATATCCAGAAAGTGAATACTTAATCTTCCAACGAAACAAAGAGGCGATCAAAATGATCACGAACTTATACAAGGAAAGAAAGATTTACCTGAACAGTATCCAGAATCGATTTCTTCACATCCTCGAGTCCACCAACATCTTCCCATTTCACATTAGGCACCTATGGTCATATAGCACTTCGAAATTCAAACATCCACTCTACATGCAGTGAGAAACTTTCTTCATGGAGAACTAAGACTCTGTCCATTCATACATACCATTCGAAGTTTACTTAATTCTTAACATGAAAGGCTGGCATCCAATGCACCCATATATATTAAGAGGGACTACTCGAAAAGAGAATATCTACAATACGCTCAGGTTTTCAGTTTGTGAAAGTGGGGCCCATGGTTCAGTGGTCCAAACTGCTGGCACTATGGGTTCCATCCTGGATGTCGCCAGCACCAAAAATTTCCCAGATTAGAAGATCCAACCCATTGAATCACTAGCCTTTTCTTGGTTGAATATGGCTATAGCTGTATTTTCTTGTTAACTGTCTTTTGCTGGCCATCATTTGACCGGTTAAGATTTACCCATGAGGATTATTACTGCATTGCTATCCAGAGTAGGGCCCATCATATCAACAATTGGATCATTGAACAGTGGGTCCCACTCATATAAGCCAAAAACCCAAACGTATGGGAGATGTTCTCATTTCAAGCAATGTATAATGTGTCATACATTATTAAAAGAAAATCTCTATTTTGTAACACTAAGGGCTTGTTTGGCATCTCTACTCTAATTCAATAAGAGCTTTTTGAATAAGAGCTACTTCAATAAGTCCTTTTTGTTCTAGCTCTGTTTTAAATAAGCTCGTTTGGTAAAATATCCAAAAAAAAAAGCTCTTATTTAAAATAAGCACATTTGGTAAAACTTCAAATAAGAGCTTTTTTTAAGGGTAGTTGATGTCATTTCTAAAGATTACAACAACTTTAATATAAGAGCAATCCAAATGGTTGTTTTGGTGGACCATCCATCATGTGGGGCCCAACATTCCTAATTGTTCTTTATGTGGGACCCCTCAATGTCCACTACCCATCACCCATCGCGTGGACTCCACATTTGATGTGTCCATAGTGTGGGCCCTACCTTTGAAGTGGTTTGTCCATCATGTGGGGCCCACTTTTAATATCCACCATTCATCATGTGGGGTGCACTTTCTATGTGGATCATCCATCATATGGCCCACTTTGGATATGGGTCATCCATCATGAGAGACCTTAGATGTGGACCGTCCATTGGTGGGGCCCACTTGATATGAATTGTCCATTATGAGGGCCCACACTTTTATGTGGGCCATCCATCATGTGATGCCCACTCCATCCATTATGTGGGCCCACCTCGATGTGGACCATTCATTGTGTGGGGCCCCACCTTCATTATGTGTCGTTCATCATGTGGGCCCATCTTTGATATCAACTAACCATCATGTGGGCCCACCTTCAATGACCATCATTCATCACGTGGGTCCCACCTTCGACGTGGACTGTCCATCAAATGGGACCCACTTGATGCGGCCCACCTTTGATGTGAACCTTTCATTATGTGGGCCCGCCTTGATGTGCGGCCCCACTTTAATATGAATCATTCATCATGAGGGGCCCATCTTTGATGTCCACCATCCATCATGTGGGTCCCACCTTTGTCGTGGACCACTATCATGTGGGGCCCACTTGATGTGGATAGTCCATCATGTGGAACCCACCTTTGATGTCCACCATCCATCATGTACGTCCCACCTTGGCTGTGGACCGTCCATCATGTGGGGCCCAACCTTTAGTATGGGTCATTCATCATGTAGGCACACCTTTAATGTCAACCTTCCATCATGTGGTCTCACATTCAATGTCCACCATCTATCACGTGGGTCCTACCTTTGATCTGGAACATCCATCATGTGAGTCCCATATTTGTTGTGGACCATCTATCATGTGGGGCCCACTTGATGTAGATAGTCCATCATGTGGGACCCACCTTTCATCCATCATGTAGGTCCCACCTTTGCTATGGACCACCCATCATGTGGGGCTGAACCTTCAAGATGCGTCATTCATCATGTGGGGCCCACCTTTAATGTCAATCTTCCATCATGTGGTCCCACATTCAATGTCCACCATTCATCGTGTGGGTCCCACCTTTGATGTGGACCATCATCAGGTAGGGCTTGCTTGATGTGGATCGTTCATCATGCAAGGCCACACTTTAATGTGACTATGCATTATGTAGACCCACCTTTGATACGGGCCATTCATCATGTGGGGCCCACCTTCACTATGGGTCATTCATCATGTGGGCCTTTCTTGAAGAAATTGTAAAGAGAAGAGAAAAGGGTAAGATGGGAATTACTTGAAAAGTTTAAGGGTAAACTTGTCCAAAAATTAGTCCAAAATGTCTACCCGCATAAGCTGAAAAAGCTCCATTTCAAAAAGTACCCCCTCCCCAACTTATTAAATCGGAGCTTATTTGCTACTTTCTTAAAAATAAGCACTTCATTAGACTTTTACCAAACGGTCTAAAAGCTTATTTTTTTAGAAATAAGCCAATAAGCTCTTATTTGTAGAGATGCCAAACGCCCCCTAATAATATCAAGAAATAAATTTCATTTCACTAACTTTATACCATCTTACTTTCGGAGTTCCCAATGCAGAAGCGTTCCTTTTCTTCGATCTCTCCAAAGCTTTTGCAAAGTCTTCTCTACCTAGACTGTGAGCTGCATTTTGACATGAGCTACTGTCCTGAATAGGCTTAGAACCAACAGCATGGTTTCTATTATTATCTCGGGCCTCCACACTATCGATTTTGGTACTGAGCCTGGGTACTAAATTTGCAGCTGCATCAGCAACTAAAGCCTGTATATCCCTGGGCATAAAACCAGATGTTTGTCCAGTGATGTCCTTTAGAACATCCTCAATATCAATCTGCAAGCAACAATCATGTTACTTGTTAATGTTGACTGCTTAATGTAACAAATATCAAGGCCAGTTCTCCACAAGGGAATATCCAAGGAGATTCTAAAATTTTGGGTTTTTCTAGCATATACAAAGAAAAATGTCATGTAAAACAGAATAACTAAAAAGTTCAAAGTTCAAAGTTCAAAAGGGGGATATAAATAAATAGTGGTATAGAAGGCTTATTTATTTTCATAGTAAGCGATAAAAAAACAGAATTAAGAGGAAAAGAAAAGGATCACTTTATCATGAAAACATCAACACAACAAAAAGATATGGATAATTGCAGAACGTGGAGCATTCAGATGATTCTTCTCTTCAAAGAGTAGATTATAAATAACAGAAGAAAAAAAAAAAAAACAACAAAGCAAGGGGCCTCTCACACCAAATCAGAATCTATCTTTCAAATTACTTAGTACTTAACATTACCAAACTTTACATTCCCTAGTGTAATCGATATCTTTACTAACCTTTAAAGGGTGTTTGATTTTCATTTACACCATGTAAATACAAGCAAATGGGTAATAATTACTTACCATGTAATTCCTGTACTTTTTTACAATGACAGTTTTGTTTTTTTTTGTGTACTAAAATCAAGGTATAGATTTTTTGTGGGGCCCACTGTGATACATGTGGCTTATCCACGCCGTCTATTCATTTTGTGAGGTGATTTTAGGGCACAGTAAATTGAAAATATACTGATAGTCTCCTGATATATTTGGTTTTCAAAGATACAATGAAAAACATTACCATATTTAACTATATACCTGCTAGGACAAGATGATCATCCTCCATTACGAAGAGAAAGATCATAAACTAAATCTGAGGATGCATTTGGTTCACTCACTTGCGTAGAAACATTTGAAACAGGCTTAAGCGATTGGGATAACATTTCAAGCCTTTGAGCTTCGCTTAGCGGACCCATGCTGATTTCATGACTGAAGCAACGTCTAATAGATGGTGGCAAACCTTCGGAACTGTCAGCGGCTGCAACCAGCAGTATCCGGTGTCTGCTCATCCTCTCAGCCTCCACCAAATACTGTATTGGAAGAAAATAACAATAACCTTCTTGATACTCTTAACAAATCCAGAGAAGTGACAGAAAAGTGCAAGTTTGCTGATCCCACACGTGCCTCTCAATCCACATATACATGTGCATGCATACATGACAATGCCCATGCAACATCCAAGCCACTCAGGAGGGACACTTCAAGATGACCTGGTCCTGTTACAAGGTCTGTCCACTCTTTAGGCAGGTGCCCAAACGTGCGGAAGAAATAGGCCATAGGGCTATATTCAGCATCCATGCAGGGAACCATGATGAGTGGACTAGAGGAATTGTCTGATTTTGGGCCAGTTAATATGTGCAACGGAACTCGCACATGTTGGCTGGCATTTGGCACACGTTACACATCAGACTGTATGCTTGCATGTACGTGTGCATGTGTTCATAGAGAGAAGTTTGTGTGAGATTAACAAACCTCAGAATAATGACAATGGCAATAATTGCATCTTACAGAACCACCATTTGCATTTTCTTCAGGGTAATAATCTCTGCATTCGGGAACTGGCTCAGTGAACTCCCTAATAATAGATGCAACTTCAGACGTAATGCCAGCTTGATCACTTGGTGAACCCTCATTGGAGGATAAATTCGCGAACAATTCAAAATGTCGTAGAAGAATTATTGATGGTGAGTATCTGTTCCAATATCGTACTTCAGAGCAGCAATAATTAACACTAACAACACAGAGACGGAGAAACATAGCATGTGAATGCCAAAACAGGCTATACAAAACAATGAACAATTTTATTACATGATGGAGCCAACCTATTGGACAGCTTAGATGTTGCATGCACATGACAGGTTAGAAGTTATTCGCTGGGTGGATGGTAACATATTGTGTTAATGCACTTTTCTGTGACATACAAGTACACCTTGTTTATCAATTACTTAGGTCAGTGAGTCTAGTGTCAGTTGAGCTTAATGAAGACGAAGACCGAAGACTCAAGTGGACATGCTGCATCAAGGAAGAAGAAACAGGTAAAAGAAATGCCCTGGTGAGCCTTGAACCTTGACCAAAATCATAACCCAAACATCTTGATGACCCTAAACCTTTAGGAATACTTGTAGTCATCATAGATTGGCCCTAGGTGTCCCAAAAGATCACCCAAACATTGGCCATTGAAGTCAGGTTGTGAAGAAAATGGGACAGCAGCATTTCTGGCTAATTTCAGGCCTGTCCGACCAGTCATGATCAGTCGGCTGGACTTGTCTAACCGGTCAGACCGGCCCCCAGACTAGACAGCAAGCTCTGTCTTAAGAAAACCATTGGCCAACCGGTCACGACCGGCCGGGACTAGCTGTTAACTGCCCGTTTTATGTCCGTTGGGAATTTCTTATAAATGGGGTAGGCTCGATTTTTGGGGTTAAAGAGAGGGATTTTGAGAGGATTGAAGCCACCATTGTTGGAAACCATTAGAGGCTCAATTCTTAACCCTAGCAAGAATTGAGCATTCCAAGCTCATCAAGAAGATAGCCTCCATCCTCTTTTGATCTCTAGAGTTTGGATCAAACTTGATAATTATATTTCTATCCAAAGGTCTATGATGAGATCTTTGTAGGTGAGCAACTCTAGGCAACCCATTCTCATTAATTATAAGTTCTCAACCTACTCTCCTATTACCTTGAGCACCTCAAAAGCATCATTTGCAAGGTGATTGATCAAGTGTAGCTGAGGCATTGGCGACACCGCGGCAACACGATCGAGGGAGCAAAGGGGAGTTGATTGAAGCATATGAGAGCGGAGATCAAGCAACCCAAAGCGGCACTGAACAAGGGGCTCATCCGACAAGTAAGGTTGTCATTTGTTGAGAGTTCACCCACGATTGAGTGTAGAATTTGTTTGTCAAACTCGATCTAGGATCGTTTACCGATCTTTGGCTTGTTAGTTGAGCCTAAAACTCTAGAGATATTGGTTGTTCCTTAGCACGTTAGTCGGCCTAAAGACTAGGGGCATTTGGCGCTCCTTGGCTCGTTTGTCGGGCATAAACAAAGTCTCCAAGGGAGAGCCTCCGACACAGGAGTGAACGTGTGTCGGGTTAAAAGTTAGAACTGTCCAAAACTCCGTTCTGGTTACGAGGTGAACTGGTAAAACCTCCATGTAAAGGTTGAGGGGTGAACCTCTTTTAAAACTTCCGTATAATGAATGCCAATGTGTAACATCCCAGATTTTAAGGATTTATTGGAAAATTTCTGAAATTTTAATTGATTTAATTTTAGCTAAAATATGGAGCGTTCACTTCGTTTGAAAATAACGGACCATCTGTGAGAGTTTTGATGGGTGACCCTTTACAAAAACTGCCTAGAATAATCCTATGAACGATGTAGAAAGACTAGATTTCGAAAAACTCACAATTTTCAGTTAATTACGAAAACGCCACTAAGTTAAGACCTCACTAACAGTAAACCAATTTATGCCGATCAATGAAGCTCCAAACCTTGTATATCGTCTATTTGGCCCAAAATAACCGTACACGTTAAATTTCAGCCCTCCAATCATCCTACAAATAGCCAAACCAGAAATCAGCCAATAAACGGCCCATTTCAACTCGGACCCATCCCATCTTTCTTGTCAGCGGCTGAAACTTCAATGTCGACCATATGGATGGAGCGGATGCCCCTGACCCACCTAGAGTGGACACCGCTCATGAGAGCAGCGTAACACATTGGTACACGTGCGATGCACATTATTAAAAGAAAAAAATCAAAAGAGGATTCACGTCTTCTTCTTCCTCACGTAACAACGTGGTTCGCTACCGACCCGTGCGTTGCACGTCATCCACCCTCTGGACCCCACTGACTCATCTAACCCGTCCATTAGAACCCCACCCCACCGAAACCCAAGTCGTCCACGTTCTGAAGCCAATAGCCGACGCTGTGGGCCGCTCCAAATCACCGTTTAAACCAAGATAGGTCGAGATCCGACCCAACGTTTTGCATGGACACTCGGGGTCAGTTCTAAGACCTTCATGTGGACCCCACCCGACCTTTGGACAGTCCCCATGGGACATAGATCGCGAGGTGTGGGATTCACACCGTCTCCCACTCGAACCAGGAAACCGAAGCTCTTTTGTGCCGTATCCTTCACCGACTGTGCACCGACCATGGGGCCCTACATGTAGCTCCCTTGAACACTCCCTGCCCTCTATAGAAACCCGAAGAGAGAGAGAGAGAGAGAGAGAGAGAGAGAGAGAGAAAGAGACCGACCGTGAGGAGAGAGAACGGTTTGAGAGAGAGTTAAAGTGTGATAGAGAGAGAGAGAGAGAAAGACAGGGAAAGTGCTGCTGCTGTTGAGGCCTTGCCCAGGCCAGGGAAAGAAGAAGAAGGAAGAGAAGAAGAAGAAGGAAAGGAAGAAGAACCGAGTCGAACTGAGTCAACTCGGCCGAGTTGCCGAGTTCCTGTCTAAGGAAGGTTTCTCAGCCCTAGCATAGTCTCAAATCATCTAAAACTCAGAGGTGGGAATTTCCTTTAAGCCTAGCTACGATAATATTAAATCGTATGTTGATTTTATGCTTAGAATTAAGGTTTTTGTTACGTGATTTCTTGAAACCGTGCTTGTTGAAAACTTTCCATGTAAATATGATTTGTATGATGTCCCTTGTGTTGTACGCTGAATTTTGATGTATGAACTATGCTTAAGTGGTTGAAACTTGAATTGTGATGATGTACATGCTTATGTGGAAACTATGCTTGATTTACGTTGTCACATGCTCAGGATGGTTGATGTGTTGAGATTTATGTATGTGGATGTCGTCCTAATGGAAACCTTTTGCCCCATGAATGATATAACCGTAAGTGTGGAGAATGATTCATTCATACGAAGGCCGTATGGTATGTTTGGGCAAGACTGTGTATGATGTTAATGGTTTGCCAAGGAACTATGTAAAGATGTCAATGATAGACCTTAAGATAGTTAAGGGTGTTTTGTACACCGTGTGTCTCATCTTGACTAAGATGTGTACGCCTTTTCGTGGTTAGCCCCTATTGAGAGGAAACGGCTATTCCATGTATGACGGACCATGGGATGGGGTAAAGAGTGACCATTGTTCATGAACATCACTAAATTGGCTGGATGTGAAACTACTTAAGTAAAGATGAAATTAAACATGCATTCATTTACACTTGGGGGTATTATCTGGTTTGGTGCATGGGAAGAGTGGAATTAGTCCCGTCCTAGCTAGAACCTCTGGTGACTAGTGGCTAGTGAGAAGAGTGGAATTGGTCCCGTCTCATTTAAGCAAGGTGCCTTAGCCAGAGCATGCATGTCATACATTGCATTAACAAAGATCTTTTACTAGGTTGTTTTGATTTGATTAAATGATAATATCATGCTTGTGTTTACTCTGTGCCATTATTATTACCATGATTGTCTTTGAGGAATATTCCCCACTATGATAGCGTTTAACGTTATCTAACCACATTTCAGATAATCCAGGTAAAGATCCAGTAAGGAAATCGAATACTACGACAAGGTGTTCGAAGGCTCGTGGCAGCAAATGGCGGACGATGAGGCTGAAATGGTGTGAAGATGTTTCGCCTAGTTTCTTTATTTAAGTAGATTTACTTTCCTTTGAACATGTAATAAGTCTCTCATGGAGATAATAAGTGGAACGTTCGGTTAAATATGTTTTATTTTCTTACGTTGATTTAGAACTTAAAATAGAATAGTTATGGAATAAGAACTTTAATTTCCGTCATTATGCTATATATGCCATGAATGTATGAGATTACAGGTAAATGTGTGGAAACGTAACCCTAACACACGAATTATTACCCGGAAACTCAACCCACCGTGTCGTCCACGAGAGTCGAAATTTCTAGTCGTTACATGGTGTGCTCAATGGGGTATGGGGTTGAGTACTTGAACTAAGAGTGGAGTAGACCCAAAGTCAAACCACTATACATGCTTGTGTTTGTGACTGAATTGAGCATATTGTTATCTTAGCATTGTATGTTTAATTGTTTAATTATGAATGCTTGATAGGAATGTACGCTAGGCACTAGATAGGCACATCCAAACACAAGATGTACTTTCACTAAGTAGTGTAGACTTGAGCTCATTGATCCATTCTCATACTCTACATAGGTTGGATAGATTAGGAGCTTGATTTGTTTAATCATTTGATTATCTATGTATGCTTAGACTAGGTAGCTTATTACTTAAACCATATGCTAGTCTTGTGATTGGACCCACTTAGGCTTGGAAGCTGAAGTGTTAATTGCTTACTTAGTTTAAATTGTAAAATTGCATAAGTAAGCAAAACTATTTTTAAAGGTCCTAATCACCCCCCCCCGACTTAGCCATAATACTAGTTGCTCCACAAGCTTCCGCACGCATATGCCTATACAAGTGTGTTGATCCAAAAAGGCGTAATTTCATATTGTCCAACCGGTTGGACTTGCGACCTTATATATATAACTCTCTCTCTCCCTATTTTACTGTCCATTGGCTTTGTTAATAAAAAACATCACAATCAGGTTGGTATCAGGCCAACGGTATTGCAGCGTCTACTTTGGTTTTCCTTGTCTACAAAACTGTGAACATCCTTGTTTACCTCCATTCAGTTCACTTTTCATGAATCTCGGTTCTTTATGCATACACTGTTTGTTTCGAACTAGCTTCATTGTTACGCTTCCTTTGTTATCCATCCATTTCTCTCTCATCTCACTGCTGTTCTCATGTGTGTTCTTTGTTCCAACTTTTGGAGGAAAAAAGAAAAGTACTCCTGTCTGCATTAAAAGAAAATCCACAATCTCCTTCAATTCGCAAGTCTTACCTGAAGATTAAAGGTACTTGTTCCAAGACAATATATTTCAGGTGAAAGACCATTTCCTAACGGAGTTCCAAACAGTCGGCCATCCTCTTTGTATGGACAATATGGTGATCTTCCTATGTGGTGCAAAGAACATAATCCGTCACCGTACGAACTTGAATTCATCATACCCCAGTATCGAATGGAACTTCCCAAATTTAAACCCAGTGATCATCATGACGAATGGATTTTTGATCCATTTCCATTTGATGAAATTCGTAGATGGGGAGGCTAGCATTGATGGAGTAGAAGTCTTCACGTTATCCCATATCATTCCAACAGAGGAACAAATGATGTGGCAGCATACCTCCCAGAACCTGGAAGCACTAACATTCATCACTATGCGAGAAAAGACTCACTCTCTGAGGTGCAGAATGAAGAAGGTGATGGGCAACCTACTGCAGAAGTTGCTTAAGTACTCCTCTTTCTCCTGAAGAAGAAGAAGATGATGAAAGAGGAACAACAAATTTGGACGAAGTCATTTTCACTCCTAAGCCAATGACCAGCAAGGACTTTTGTAAAAGATGGAAAGAGGCAGTTCGAGATCCAATCACTGTACGCGATGGAGTAGAGTATGTTCCTAGATGATCTTTGCAAACAGGAACATATGAAGTAACAGATCTAATCGAAGCCATGATCCATTCTCCAGGTAAGAATTCTTCTGTCGCGAAACTGTTTTGGAAATGACAAAATTATTCGCAGAAAACACTGACAATTCAGTGCAGGCTCAGTCTCCTCAGGCTCAACTTAAGATGCTTAAATTTGTTCCAGTTCAAAACGCATCTGTTAATGAGTCCTCATCCGGTGTTATTTCTTTGCTTCCATCAACTTCTTCTGTTCATGAAAGTCTCTCAGAACAAGAAGCTGTTATGGACCAGTTACCAAAGAAGCCATCTATAATGTCTCTTACCCCTTCAAGTTCATCTCATGAGAACTGTCAAACAAATTGAAGTGAATTTACATATTCAAGGTTAGGGAATACAATCCATCTTTCTACCGTTCTTTTCCTCCCATGATCGCGAACGATGGCGAAAACAAGATAATCAAAATGTCCGTAATGGGCAGATTGATATTCTCATTCACCCTCACTTTAATTATTCAATCAATGCTAAGTATTTGCTGTCATTACTGGATGTAAGGCATATTGAATGGGAAAATGCCTTGATATGTCAGTTCAAGGGGAAATTAGACAAAGATGAACTTTGTTCTGTTCAACCCAATTTTACACTCTCTCTGATAAATTTTTAACCAAAGCTTTCATGATTTGTATTAAATTCAAAGATCTGGATTTGCTCCTAGGATCTGTTCGTGCTTTCATGATTCACCTGCTAAAGTGGCATATGCAACAACATCAGAACAACTTTCTAAAAACATGGAGAATCCACTACTCCTAATCAATGTCAGTTGCTCTTGCATGATGCCGATTATCCTCATCAAAAGGATGAAATCAGACAGCTTAATTATCAATTATCTCATTCATTAGCCCACATACGCGGATATATATATATATATATATATATATATATATATATATATATATATATATATATTGAGAAACAACTCAAGCAAATTCAGCAAAGTATAAAAATAGTAGAAAAGCAGAAGGAAGAAGAACGAGAAGTGAAAAGCGATCAAAAGAAAATTGAAAATTGCAGCGCAAATCCATAATGAGCGTCTTCACCCTACTTGAAGACAATGCGGAATAATTTAAAACGAAAAAATTGGAGCAATCGTGACAGCTTTTCATGATGCCTGAAATAAGGCAAAAAAGGCTAGTATCTGAAGATTCAGAGGTATGTGAAAGTTCGTCACATATCAAAATGATGCACACAATGCCTTTAGGCTTAAAAGGAAGCATTATCAGAATGGATATGCCTATCCTAAGTCTTAAAAGTATTCAACCCGAACACATTGAAAGATGTGTTAGTCATCTGGCAAGGCGTGTTGTGACAGTAACGGTGAGCATAACGGTCCCCACCGTTACCGATACGCGTAGTGGCCATTACGCACCCATAACGGTCAAATTTTTTTTTTTAAGGAAAAAATCTGAAAAAAAAAAATCAGAAAAATCCTAATACTAGAAACTTGTAATAAAATAAAATAAAATAAAAAATAAAAAAAAGAGTAAATAAATAAGAGAAAAATCCTTAGGGAGTCCAAATATTACTTGTATTCTAATCTATACACAACTGCATGGAAGTACAGGTCTGTATAGTCGTACAAAAGGACCTTTTCACTTGTATGGTTGTGGTTGTATTTAGAACCCCTAAAAGACTATAGTTGGATCTGTGTGCCCAACAGTCCGATCAATGGATATTCTGGACCGTCCAATTGGCCTGTGGACCCCATAGTCCAACTGGACCATAATCTAGGCCTGATCTTCCACTGGCCAGTGTTGAAGCCCCTTGTGGGTCCTGTCTAGTGATTGGATGGTCCTGCATCAGACTATTAGATATGTAGAATCAGCTATATGATATTATGAAATTTTGGTTGATCTGAACGAAGCAAAGAGTACTCAAGACAGTAGAAACATTGTAAAGTGATCATATTGCAACAGACATTGAACGAACAACATGCCTAGGGCCCTAGAGACAACGTAAAAAAGCTCAATATGCTCAAGAATACCTATTAGCTGTGTTGAAGGCATTTTCAAGTGCAACAGATGCCTTTCTTTCTGAAGACATCATTAGATCGTTGCAGCTATATTCCACCACATGCAGTCCCAGGAGACAAGCAACATATCGAACAACAGTTCGTTTCCCACTCCCTGTGGGAATTATTAGAAGAGCAATGTTACAAGCAATTCCTATACCAAATAGTGCATATTCAACAGATTCAAGAACATAAATAGTCAACACGTCAACATGCTTTATCAAATAAGAAGAAATCAGCTTCCATTGAGAGAGAAATACACTTTACAAGCTTTAAGCAAAAGTCAGAAAGCACATCAAAAATAGAAATCCATGTATCTCTGAAGCTGGAAAAAAGTGCAGAAATTTACCTGCAAGACCATACAAGAGAACAGCAACCCTGAATTTTGAAGAAAGCACTGATGGGCATAAAGGTGGTGTAAGAACGGACGCCAAAATCTTAACTACATCCCCTTGCAAAGGCTTACATACTTTGGAATCACCAATCAGTGAATCAGGGGGAACAGCAGAAGCCACACTCCCTCCAAGTACAAGTGCTGTTTGATTGCAATTGACACGAAGAAAAGGTTCATTTAATGGCTCCATTGCTATTACCTAAAAACAAAAATTACCACCAACCAGAACTGTCATTGCAATCATAGTAGTATGTGATGATCTACTGAAAGAAACAGCAACTTCTGTTTTGTTGGACAAAGTAATGGTACAAATGGGGTCACTTCTTGGTATCCTATTCTTTTGATCTGGTTTGTCTCATCATGGATGGCCACAAACTAGCATCTCCCTCATTGGATGACACAAGCCATCTGATGAGAATAGACAATTATAACCATCTGCATTCAGCGGGAGCTCAACCAGACAGGATCATCCAATGGGGGGAATTTTCAGATATCCACCATCCATCATGGAGAACCCCATATGAACATTTAGAATCACCAAAAAGGCTGTACATGTATAATCCACGGGGCCTAGCAAATGCTTAATGTAATATGTATGGTTCTGCTTCAATTTTTCCTTACAACTCCAATGTCTATGATAAGAAAAGAGAAATACAGAATATGCAATAACCTTGAAGTGAATCGTAATGCCAGGGATACTTTTATGGGTCTTCTTGCTGCACGAAATGCACATCTCCGAATTGCAATTCCAATTTATTTGAATGCAGAAAATGTCACCTCTTGCAAGATACCTATCAACTTTGAAGTAATCATGCAAAGCTGAATCAATCATCTCTTGACGATCTTCGGCTTCAATCAGTGAACTTCCCCTAAGTGATTCCAGAGTACCACATTCTGGTATCTTCACGAATGAAACCCTCAAGTGTGAGGCAAATCTAGGCGAAAGAGACCAAGGAAGAAGTTCCACATGGACAGCAGAACCCTTGATTCTATCCTCATCTGACTCACTCTCTTTGCCTTCAAACAACAACCTCAAAGACTCTTGGCCCCCGTGGACAAGAACTTTCCAGCACGATACATGCAATCCAAGGTTAAATGCTAAAATAGGAGATAGATATGCAACTTCTCGATCTAATGTCAGATGATCTGTTCGAGGGAAAGCATAAGAAGGAAGAATGGCCATCACGCGCTGTGATTGAGAAGGTAACTTTGTCTCATTAGTGCATCCTCGAAGAGTTGTGTCAGGAGGATCTAAAACAATGACTGTACCAATCCTCCCTAAATTTGTATCAACATTCTTGACAAGAACCTATAAGAAAAGTGAATGAGTTTCAAAAAATTTACATCAACTAGCAAAATCCTAGAAAAAGAAAAAGATAATAATATATTAGTTTCTACCAATAAAGAATCCAACCAAAACCTCAAAACTGCGGTGAATGCTAGAAGAAGCTACAGAAAAGGACCAAACTAGGAAAGAAGAACAATTACAAATGGAGGACTGGAGGAAAGAAGTTCTCAATAAAATCAGTGCCCCCTGATGGGAAAAGGCTTGACTGTGGAGGTGAGCTCCACTGTACAGCACCAATCATAGGGAATTGCAGTTTGTTCAGCATGTCCTCATGCATCATTTCTCTGAAGAATGATGCATACAACATTTGAATATCAACTACATTGTAGAAACATCAGAGGAATACACTGAATTAGATCATAAATCATAAGATTTATGATTTTTTGAAAAATAAAAATAAAAATAAAGAAAATCTTAGAATTCAGGCGCATTAAAGTAAAACACCTTAAAACATTCTACATCCAAATTTAGCGAATTTATAATTCAGACGTGTAGATGCAATTGCACCCCAATCCACACATGTATAAGAAGAGGCCTAGACAAGGCTCCACCTGACCACACATGTGGCAGTCTCTCCTAGGATCAACTTATCTTCAAATGTTAGCATGCATAACATATAAAATCCTTATTTTCATCCTTATGTTACTTTTAGGTAGAAATCTTTTTCTTTATTTGCTCCTATATGCTTAGAAAGAGATTTTGCAATTCTTTCCTTCTTTATCTCTACAAAGATCAGAGTGTCTTCTAGGATTAGAATCAGATTTAAAATGGAAAGACGTATATGCATGGTTATAATTATAAATATGGCTTCTTCGCCATATGTAGGAGAATCTATGCATGATTTATGAATGCACAAAATCCTTAGTTTCTTGTGCAGAAGCAGTGAAGGGGGGAACATTTCTTTATTGTGCTTGCTAGCTTTAGGCTAGTAGACAGTTGAACAACATTTCGTAGTATTTACAGTTCTAGGAAGGCGGAAGAAAACAGGAGATGTGCACCAACAATTTCTGGAACAGTCGAGCCAAATGGATGACCAGATGGCAAAGATGGAAGGGAAACAGCACAAAATGAAGCTGGGTGACACCATCCTAGAAAAGGATAGCAGGAAAAATTATAGTGAGCCACGTGCCAATCCCAAAGAGTACATGAAGTCATGGGAATTATTTACATAGGCAACCCAGGTTTCAGACACTAAAGATGGCCTGAATCATGGGTATAAACACGAGACGAACACACATTATTAAGCAGCCCCGATAACCAAGGCAAGTCTATGAGCACCCACAACCCCTCATCATGATTATCCTGATTATGCTGAGGAAACTCAACCTCCTCGAGTGGATGACCCAACCTGGCTAATGAATGTAGGAATTGAAGATTATATAGGAAATTTGGACCCCCAATGCCTTCCATGACTGGTTAAGGTCATTGGAGAATCACTTCAAGTGGTAACAGTTGTCCCATCCTGTCAATTTACATTTTGCTGCTCAAAATTAAGGGGGTCAGCACTGAATTCGTGGCATGGGATTGTTAGAGATCTCTGACGCAGTGGCCTTCTACCTATGTCAACTTGGATGAAATGGAGGCCAAGTTGAAAAAAAGCTTTTTACCTTTAAATTATAAAGCCAGTGCGCTCCGATAACTTATTCTTACGCAGATGAGCCTGGCCATTGAGAAGCGCATTCGGAAGTCCTTTGATCTAAATATTTAGCAACAGATAGACCTGGAGTAGAAAGACCCTAAGCAACCTAAAAAAGTTGGGAAATAAACTCAAGGGTAAGGTAGGCTGGCGACGAAAGGTATGCATCCGATTGAGAAGTGTCAACTCCAGAGAGACCAACAGCAACAACTTGAGCAGCGTTGTCCTTTGAACGTCCAGCTATAGCATGTTCTTTAACAATTCAAACATGGCAATGGACGACTAGATAACCCAACTTCTGAGAGAAATTACAACATTTCCGGTGTCTATCTTGAGTGGATATATGACTGGTCCTACCACAATGGAAGCACTTAATTTGACTCATATAGTTCCTTTCCCTTTTAAAGGAGCCGCAGCCATAGGAGCATCACCGACTGACATAGGTGAAGGAATGAGGATGTAAAGCTGTGTCCCTTAGCAAGTAATTCTGAATATGCACCCATAGCTATCCTGGGATCTTTCCTATTTAGAATTGCACTCTTCACCAGCTCAAAGTCACTGTGAAGCTTCATGAAAAGTTCCATCAATGCCCACACATTGTGAAGTTTCAGGATTGCTGACAACCTAGCAAGGCTAATGATGCAGGACAGCCCTAAATATGATGCATGCTCATGAACACAATTATTCAGCGGAAATAAAAGCAATAATAATAATGAAATCTAGCATCAATCATCATAAACTAAGAAAATCATAAAGGAAACATGCAATGGGACGGGCCATCATCACAACCATGGAGTATGGGATTCAAGTAGCGTATAGGTTGGATCCGGCGAGGGATGGAACCTCCCGATCTTGCATGGTCATACCCAATCGATCAATGATGATCACTAGTCCGAAGAATCAAAAAGTTTCTCGGATTAGGGATTTGAGAATTTGGGGGTTTAGGGTTTAGATCGATTCTCAAGGTTTAGATCGTGGGGAATAAACAAAACAGAAGTTTAGAAGGATAATAATAGAAGATGAAATACCTGGAAGAAGTTGGAGGGGCACAAGAAGAATAGAGAAGAAGGAGATCAAGGAAGAAGAAGAAGCACCATGAGAGAGGGAAAGAAGAAGGAGGCAACCAAAGGTTTGCTCTTTTTCATAAATCAACAACTAATCAAAAAGGTTTAGGGCAACACCCTTATAAAATTCGGAATTAGCATAATTACCAAAATACCCCTACTAACAAAATTTCAAAAAAAAAGACATTTGCATGAAAAAAACGTACCCACACTAACCCAAAACTCAAATAAGTAAAAAATGCGTAAAATAAACTCAAATCTAAGATGTCCAATGCGCTCCAATGATGGTGTGATGAAAGTGGGCCACAATGAACCAACGGTCCGATCACATCATCATCACGATCCAACGGTCTGATCATCTCCTCAAAGCAACTTACACATGTCTTCCCAAGGTGGGGTCTTTTCAAATGTCTCGGACTACATGTGTAAGGTCTTCAATGCTCCTCAATAGTCGCCTATCCACAAGGACGGTGCTTGTGGATGGCGCTTTCTTCGTTGGTACACTTGAAATGATCTTGTGTCCTCATCAGCTAATATCTTAAACTGCTAATTTTAGAATAAAAGTAAGGCCTGCTTCAACTTGTGAAGGTCCTATTTGACTTGATAATTGTGAGCTTGGCTCTAGGCAAAGAAGTCATACAGATATTCCCACATTTCTTGAGCCACTTTGAAAAGTATGGAGCCTTTATCTAGCATTAACCGAGCTAAGAATCTATGTTCATACCTTGACATCTGTAACTCTCCACCTTGCATATTCCATTTTATCAGTCAGTTTAGATGAGCTCCCATCCAAATGTCCTCATAGATCTAGTCCTTCAATAAAGGTCTAAACAAAATTTGTCTAAGTATAATTTGTACCATTCAATGCAAAATCAATTTTCAGATCCAAGTACGAACCTGCATCAACACCCAGCACGATGCAAATCAAGATTGTAGAAATCCATATGTGGGTCATTCTCATGTATAGGCCTATTCTATTAGATGCATGTGCAGTTGTGTTGTTGGGCTGGAGTGTTTATGGGGCTTACTTCTCATTGTAATTCTCCTTTTAATAAAAGCAATAGGGGAGAGGTAAAACCCTAACTTTGTCTCCTCCCATTCTCTCTCTAACTCATTTCTCCACCTTCACCCCTCTCTCCTATTGTTCTTCCATTCTTCTTCCTCTCCTTCTTCTTGCTTCTCTTCTATGCACCACACGCTGATCCTAATGTCCATTGGGACACTTTACCTGATATCAGACCATTGATACTTTGAGCAATCAAGTTTTCTTAGATATGAAGATGTGATCATTTGAAGCCTCTATCATCTTGTCATTTTGATTGGCTAATCACATCTGCTCACTTCTTTCCCCCTTTCAGAACCAGTTGGGTTCTGAGGCATCCAATGTGGTGAGATGCAGTGCTTATCTTTCTTTTTCTTTTTTCTTTTTTTGGATCAGTTGGGATCCAAAGACCAGTCATGCAGATGAGCAATAACTTCACAAAAGCAATATTGTAGACTCAGCCCAGACTCGGCCTCGTTTGGCTCCACCTCTATCACCAATTCAGTAACGCCCTTGACTCATCCTCTGGTTCATCACTTTGGGTGATCGACTCAGGGGCCACTAATCACATGACAGGTAATATATATCTTCTTTCATCTCTAGATTCTTCTGTTCGAGTTTTGATCTCTGTTACAACTAAGAGGTCTTGGCCATTGTACTAGTTAGACGTGAAGAATGCTTTCCTCCATGGTGAGTTATCCGAAGAAGTTTACATGGAATAACTTCCTTGGTTTGTTGCTCAGGGGAAGAGGGGGAGAGTATGCAAACTTCGAAAAGCTATCTATGGATTGAAGCATCCTCCATGAGCCTGGTTTGAAAAATTCAGCAATACATTAATCACCTTTGGTTTTCATACATGCTGCATCAATTACTCATCCTTTGTCAAACAGGCTCCAAAGAAAATGGTGGCTCTAATCGTTTATGTGGACAATATACAAGCGACGATGAAGGAGGCATCACAGAAGTCAAGCATCACGTGCATGAGATTTTCGAAGGGCCTTGGAGCCTTGAGATACTTCCTCGGTATCGAAATGGCTCAGTCCACTTCGGGAATTGTTTTATCTCAACAAAAGTAGATGCTAGATCTTCTAAAAGAAACAAGGTTGCTATGGTGCAAGCCATGTAACACCCCAATAGACATGAATAGCAAATTATCTAATTATTGAGGCGAGCTATTTGAAGACCATGGGAAGTACCAAAGGATGGTGGGCAGACTCATATACCTCACTGTTACTTGACCAAACATCTCTTTTGCAATGAGAATGGCGTACTGGTTTATGCACCAACCAAAGACTCGGCATTGGAAAGCCATAGCTCACATTCTATCATACTTGAAAGGAGCCCCAGGATGGACTCATTTACCGATCTAACAGGCATCTCTGAGTCGAGTCCTACGCTGACACAGACTGGGTGGGCTCTATGACATATAAGAGATCCACCCCAAGGTTCTGGACGTCTCTCTCCCAACGGTTTCCTTTGGTGTAGTACACATGAATCACAAGTCAACCTGATTTTTTAGCTCTGGGCCTAACGTGAGATTACACATTTAATGGTCGAAATGGATTTCACATACACATCACAGTGGGCCTGTTAAAAACCAATTATGGGTGTCCCATAAAATTCTTTATTTTAATATATGAGCAAAAATCTCTGTTTTTAAAACAGTTGGGAAGGGTACGACACCCTTGATTTTTTACGAGGCCCTTTGTGATGTGTATTTAAAATCCACTCTAACCACTAGATGTGTAATCCCACCCAGGTCAAAAAAAAATCAAGCTAACCTATGATTCATGTGGGCACACCAAAGGAACAGTTGGTAGAGAAATGTCCACCCTTGACTTTTACAGGGCCCACTATGATGATTATAAACCACTCCAACCATTAGATTTAGATGCCACGCCAAAATTTGGGCATGGGGCCCAAAAATTAGGCTGATGCGTGATTCGTGTGGGCCACACCAAGGGAAACAATTTGAAGGGTGAACATTGCCCTATACACGTATTTCCAATCATGTGGTCCACTTGAATCATGGATAGGGCATATTTTTGGGCCCTTTGTCTAACATGGGGTGAGGCACCTAGCAGTTAGTGTTGATTTCACATAAACATTACGGTGGGCCCACCTGAGTCGCCTATCACTCTCCCTCCATCTATGATGTAAGAAACTGTAAAAGGGCTTCCAATTAGCATCGGGAATCAATTTATCTTAGCGGAAGTATGTGTTAGACTTATCGAAAGAAATTGGACTATTGGGGTGCAAACCACATGACACTCTAATGGATCCAAACAAAAAACTTCCGGATCAAGGTGAACCATTTGAAGACCCAGAGAGATACAGAAGTTGATTGGAAGACTGATTTATTTAAATGTTACTCAACCAGTTATCTCATTCGCAGTTGATGCAGTGAGTAGATTTATGCATCAACTAAAGGTTCAAAACTGGGAAGCCATCATCAGTCATCTGCATCCTTCAATATCTGAAGAATACTCCTGAGCAAGGTCTTCTCGACAGATCTGATTGAAATTGCGTCGGGTGGTCTAACACGACACCCTATGCATACACGTGCGGAAGCTTAAGGAGCAACTAGAATTATGGCTAAGTCCTAGAGGGAGGGGTTGATTAAGACCTTTTTAAAATCTTTTTGCCTACTTAACAAATTTAGTAAATTAAACTACGTAAGCGATTAACACTTCGGCTTCCAAGCCTTAGTGGGTCCAATCAAAAGACTAGCATATGATGAAAGCAATAAAAATCCTAGTCTAAGAAAGCATAGATCAATGAATGATTAAACTAATGAAGAATCTAATCTATGCAATTCAAGTAGACTTAAATGAGGATGGATCAATTAAGCTCGTCTACATGAGGAGTGAAAGTACATCTTGTGTGTGTGAATGTGCCTATCAAGTGCCTAGCATACATTCCTAATTAAGCATTCATAATTAACCAATTAAACACAATGCATAAAGAGAAATGTACTTAAGAAAAATCACAAACACAAGGATGTATAGTGGTTCGACTACTTGTCTACTCCACTCCCAGTTCAAGTGCTCAACCCCTTTGAGCACACCGGCATTCACTGGTGAGTTTAAATCTAGTTCCTCCCAACCAAGGTGTTTTAACTCGGATCCACCCAACCGGGGAGTTTACAGGTTCCTCCTACACGTTCACACCCGTGTTGGTGGCTCCCCCTTAGAGACTTTGTTTAGGCCGACTAACGAGCCAAGGAACGGCTAACGTCCCTGAATTTAGGCCCGACAAACAAGCCAAGGAGTTCCGAACAACCCCTAGTCTATAGGCCGACAAACAAGCCAAGGAACGGCTAACGTCCCTAGATTTTAGCCGACAAACAGGCTAAGGATCAGCAAACGACCCTAGTTCGAGTTTGTTAAACAAACTCTACACTCAACTCCCACAGGGAATTGAGTGGATTGACTCCTAACAAGACAACCTTACTTGTCGGATTGAGCCCCTTTGTAGCGCCGCTTTGGGTTGCTTCTTCTTGCTCTCCCGTGCTTGAATCAGCTCCCCTTGTGCTCCCCCGATCTTTGATGTCGCTGCTTCACCAAGGCTTTAGCTCCAAGATCAGCTACCTTGCATATGATACTCCATTAAAGATGCCCAAGGTGCTAGGGAATGGTGAAACCTCTACAAATGGTAGGAAATGGGTTTCCTAGAGGAATACACCTATTTGGACTCCTAGGTAGTGTTTAGACAAGGGATTTAACTATGATCGAGGTGTCTAAACCTTAGGAATCAAAAGGGAACAAGTCCATTCTCAAGATGTCATTGAATGGCCCAAGCTTGTGATGAAAACACAAGGAGAATGACTTACTATGGGTTTACGATAGAGCCTCTGATGGTTTCTAGCAATAGTGGCTCCTATCTCCTCAAAATCCCCTCTCATAGCCCTAAAATCGAATCCCCCGCTTTTATAAAGTTTCCTCCAACGGTCAAATAACGGGCAGATTCGCGTAGGGTCGAGCGCCTGGTCAACTTGGGTCGAGCGCCCGGAATCCGGTCTATAAAAAAAATTTAAACGCTGGACTGTTTTTGAGCTGGTCGAGCGCCCGGTCAAGTTGTGGTAGGGCGCCCGATGGCCATTTCTTTCATTGGTCGGGCGCCCGGTGCACACTCTGGCCGGGCACCCGGAATTGATCCAGACTGGGTCTTGTGCTGCTGGAGAGTTTTTGCAATGGTCGGGTGCCCGGACAGGTTGTGGTCGGGCACCCGATGACCATCTAGTTTTAGGCCAACTCACATGGGCGGATTCCACTAAGGTCGGGCGCCCGGTGGACACTGGATCGGGCACCCGGCCAAGCATGTTTTCCTGCTATATTTTTCTGTTTTTCAGCAAAACATGCAACCTCTTTGGCCATTCTTTTGGTGGTCTTTTGGGACACTTAGGGCCAATCTAAGATGACTAAGGGTATGCCTATTGGGTCATGGTCATCTAGAGATTAATGGTTTGGGTAGGTACTAAGTTAAGGCTCACCAAGGCATCACTTTTACCTGTTTCTTCTTCTTGATGAAGCAGGTCCGTCTTGAATCTTCGGTCTTCGTCTTCATTAAGCTCAACCGACACTAGACTCACTGACCTAAGTAATTGACAAACAAGGTGCACTGGTATGCCACAGAAAAGTGCACTAACACTGATGACCACGTCAAAGTCAAATCCTACGCAAATGCTAGTTGGGCAGATTCCATCATAGATAGAAAGTCTACATCTGGATATTGTACCTTTATAGGAGGGAACTTGGTGACCTGGAAAAGCACAAACAAATTGTTATCACCTGATTAAACACTGAAGCAGGATACAGTGCCATGGATCATGCAGTATGTGATATGTTGTTGATACAATCACCTTTGCTGGAACTTTTAACTCTTCAATGGAGAACCAACGATTCCATACTATGATAATCAAGCAACATCACACATAACCAACAATCTGGTTTTCCATTAACAGACAAAGCATGTAGAGATGGACTGCCACTTCATCAAAGAGAGGATAGCAACCTAGGAAGTTCTCACCCGATATCTTCCATCCAAAGCTCAGTTAGCCGACATATTCACCAAGACTTTGCCACAGACACAAAGATTGTTTATTACTAACAAGCTAGGCATGTTTGATGTATATGTTATAGCTTGAGGGGGAGTGTTGAAACACAAATTTGTACTCGGTTGAATAGGTCGTGGAAATAGTTGAACAAGTTACTAAGAACAATTGAATAAGTAGGACCTTTAGACCAAACCCACGTTAAAAGGCCTAGGGCCGAATGCACGTATTATACACAATTCTCATGCTAATAAAAGGGGTAAGAGGAGATTAGGGTTTGACCACTCAAAACTCTCTCTCTCTCTCTCTCTCTCTCTCTCTCTCACACACACACACACACACACACACAACACACATTAAAGGTCCTTTTTCTCATATTTCAAACGCATCAACCCTTAACTGATGTAGGACAGCCTAAACCTTTATGCATGTATGAGACATAAAATTCAGCGTAATAAATCAAGCAATCTAAATTAAATATTCAACAACTATCATCATAATCAAGAAAAATATAAAGGAAACATGCAATAAAAGAAGCCATCATCACAATCTCACAGTGAGGGTTTCAAATCATGCGTGGATTGGATCCAGCGAGGAATGAAACATCCCGATCTTGCATGGTTATGATCCAACGCTCAATAACGTTCACTAATCCGGGGAATCAGGGGATTTCTCGGATTAGGGAATGAAAATCTGAGAGAAATAGGTTTAGGGATCAATTCTCAGATTTTAAGGTTGCGGATAATGGGAGAAAATAAGTTTAGAAGAAATAGGGAAGAAAAAGAATTACCTTAGAAGAAAGTTAGAAGAAGGATGGAAAAAGAAAGAAGAAAGAAGATGAAGATGAAGATCCACAAAGAGAAGGAGAGGAGGGAGATAAGCCACTAAAGTTTTTTCTTCGTTTATCAAATCAATAGCATAATGAAAAAAGTTTAGGGCAACACCCTTATAAAATTCAGAATTAACATAATTATCAAAATACCCCTACTAACAAAATTTCAAAAAAAAAAAGACATTTGCACGAAAAAAAAAAGTAAAAGTGCATGAAATAAACTCAAATCTAAGATGCCCGATGGGCTCCGATGATGGTGTTATGAAAGTGGGCCTCAACGAACCAACAGTCCGATCACATCATCATTGTGATCCAACGGTCTGATCGTCTCCTCCAAGCAACTTACACATGTCTTCCCAAGGTGGGGTCTTCTCAAATGTCTCGAACTATATGTGTAAGGTCTTCAATGTTCCTCAAGTCGTCACGAGCTATAAAGATATAGGTGTCACTCACCTCCTACGCTGATAAACCCTAAAGGGCTTGATGTCCACACCATTCTCCTCGTCTGAAAAAAGCTCGACTCTAGCAAGATAAAGCTCTGGTGCTTCTCCAACATGTCTGGATCTAGTCTCTGTAAGCCATGCAGAATCGGATGGTGGCTTGTTCTTCCATTTAACAAGATATCGCTGAAAGCCTCTCTCTCAAGTGGATACAATCTCCTCATCCACAATCCCTTCAATTTCTTCCTTATATTCAAGGAAGGAGCAGAGTGGGTTGTGAAACAAACTCAGAATATGGCCATGAAAGAGAAGAAGGATCAATGGTAGGATTACGGGAAAGGACTAGATCTTCCACATTAAACGTTAGATTAATGCCCATTACAGGTGGAAGGTCAATCCTATACGCGTTGGACCCAATTCTTTGCAATATTTTGAATGGTCCAGCACTACAAGCTTGTAATTTCTTAGCGGTACCCTAAGGAAACTGCTCTGGCCTTATCCTCACCATTACATAATCTCCTTCCTGAATTTCTTATAACTTACAATGCAAGTCAGCTGAACGTTTATAACTATCATTGCTCTTATTTATCCGTTGTCTAATATATGTATGCAAATCATGAATGTGACGGGCAAATGACTCTGAAGATCTCTGGGAGACAGACATGAATGAAACTAAAGGATGCTCTGAAAAAGTAACGGACTCGAAATAAACAATCCTACGGAAATAAACAAACCTATGATCTAGAACTTGAAAATTGTAACAAAAGGACACTTCTCATGGGTGGCACATAACTTATTATTCTTTAAGATTCCATGGGTCTGCTCTAACTGATAGAGGTGTTGATCCTCATTATAAGTGTTATAAACAAAGATGATTTTCAAGTATCCCAACACTTGAGAACACACAATATTGATACCAAGTCTTGGGCAAATCTTAGCATCAGCCATTATGTCCAAAATGTCATTAAAATGCGAGATAGGGGCTCTAACCATCATATCAACCATGAAGTGAGTACGTCGCAGGGTGGCGTGACACTTGACTGAAGCTTTGTAGACAGTCAGGATATGCCCACATGTGCGCCATATGCCATTGTTCTTGGAAGTGAAAAGGGAAGGCATGGCACACAAAACAAAACTCCAACTCAAACTTTCCTTATTGAATTCTTCCCCGAGAAGTTTATCAAATTGACGTTGCAGTTCTATATTGTCTGCGGGGTTCACCTGATATGGAGGAAAGTTTGACAAGATCGACCCAAGGACAAGATCGATTGTGTATTGAATGTCCCATTTGGGTGAAAATTCATCCCATAAATCATCTAGCGGGATATCGCAAGTCATGTAGGTGTCTACCATCATATCATCACTAGTCTCTTTTTCAAACTCATTTGTATGCATTATGGTAAGAGACTTAGATTGGGACTCTACATCACTTACGTCACACATGACATCTGGAAGTGGTGCGGTCTCAATCTCTTCGACCTTTTCATCACTAGCACACACTTCGTCATTCTCAACGATGGTGAGCGATGCCTTAATTTCTTCCATTTCATCACTATCGATGTCAGGCATGTACTCTTCCACTTCATAAACAACCTGTTTGGACCCTTCCAACTTGCCATTCACCACGGGTATTATCTCGCTCCCAATGAAATATAATTGGTGTTAAACACTCCTCAACTTGTTCAAAAGCCGAGATTTCCTTAATGACAGGTCGGACCACTTTATAAGGAGGTGGTGGCCAAATGGGCTCTCTTTCTGGATGGTAAGGTGGGACAACTCTCTTCTGAGCCAAGGGCTTTTGACGATAAGAGATGTGAAGATATTTTTCTTTCAAACGCTTTTTCATCTCGTCCCATTGTGAGATCGGGGCCTCACCTCTCCGCTCAATTAGTTGCTCCAAATCTGTCCAAAACGACTTGGCTTAGCCCTCCAATTTCCACTTGGCAAACCTCACTCGACGGCTATTCAACATATCATACCAATAAAAATTTCAGAAAAAAAGACATTTGCATGAAAAAAAAAAAAAAGTGCGCACACTAACCCAAAACTCAAATAAGTAAAAGTGCATAAAATAAACTCAAATCTAAGATGCCCGATGGGCTCCGATGATGGTGTGATGAAAGAAGGCCACGACGAACCAACGGTCCGATCACATCATCATTGCAATCCAACAGTTTGATCATCTCCTCCAAGTAACTTACACGTCTTCACAAGGTGGGGTCTTCTCAAATGTCTCGGACTACATGTGTAAGGTCTCCGATGCTCCTCAAGTCATCACGAACGATCCAGGCCCATCATCATCGAGCCATAAAGATACATGTGTCACTCGCCTCCTACGCTGATAAACCCTAAAGGGCTTGATGTCCGCATCATTAACTCTATGAGGAGCACTGATGAGGACATCCAAGCACCATTAAGAGTATACCAGAGGAGGAGAGCTTTAGCCCTCGTTCTAGCATCCCTATAATTGAATGATCATTATATGGGGCCCGGATCGAGTACGTAGCCGTGTTGGAAGACCCTACATGCATGTTTATGCATCTTTGAATACCTCATATTAGGAAGATGCATGTGGGCTGCATATAGGAGCACATTAAACACATTTAGACCAATGGATTGAGTGGACACTTTCGTCGAACCATTGGATTTCACGCATTGGATCATTCGGATCTTTGGCCCATCTTAATCATTAGGCCATCTTGGTTGTAGACATCATGGGACATTACTTTAGTTATTTTATAATTTTATGGTTTTTTTATGTTTTAGTTAATTTAGTGGGTATTTTGGATATTTTAAAATAATAAGGGTGTTTATGTAAAAACACCCTAAACATAGGTATTAAGGCTTGGACATGTAAACCCCTTAGTATTGTTGGCTTTTGGAATAAAAAACTTTTCTTTTGCTTTCTTTAGGAGCAAAACCTCCTGTAAATGGAGTTGGTGCAATGCCATGGAGTGATTCCAATTTATCGTTCTCTCTCAGGCTTCTCTTCAAGGTAGTTCCTTCACTATCCTCTTTCTCATTTACTTTTTCTTTACTCTTCCTCTTCTTCTTCTTTTTTTTATCGAAACCCCAACTAATCAAACCCTAACACATCCAAACCTCAACCAAATCAAACCCTAACCCATCCAAACCTCAACCCAACCTACCCCAATCACCCGACCCAAAACCATGTCCGTACGGATAGCCCTCCCCCCGTTCTATGGCCTCTTGCTTCATCTCCCTCGTTCCTCTCTACTCCTTGACCTTTTCTTCAATCCAAGCCAAAACCCTAGTTCCCAAAACCCTAATTCTCACAACCCTAAATCCCCAATTCCTAAACCTAAATCCCCAATTCCCAAAATCTAAAACCCTAAACCTAAACCTAGTTTAGCCAAGACCCTAAAACCAAGTGAATCCCTTTGAATTAAGAATAATCCTTGTGCTAGATGGGAGTTCTACCTTCCATAGATCCTAGTCGATTCCTACTTTGTGATATTTGCATTGCAAGATTGTTTATGGCTTTGAACTGGAACATATTTTGTTATTTGGATTCTTAAACTTTGTGATAGAGTAGTCTTATTTTGTGTTTTGATTGTTTTAATTAATCCGTTATTTAATTTCAGCACACCATTCTAAGTTAGACCATCCGTCCTGCATCAAATTTTGGTATCAGAGCCTATGTCTAGTATAAGGTTTAGTGTGGTCATCAAATTAGCATAGGACTTTCATGTTGCATTTAGAGTAGGCTTTTCATATTGCCATATCTAAGGATTAGCAGCCTTCCCGTTCTCACCACATTGCATCTAGAGTTTTTAATTCTTAAGCCCATTAGATTCTCGGTTTATGCCCACTTGTACTGGGCGTGGTTTTGGTCTACACCCCATAATGAATTCAGAACAGCTTGCCGAGGCTATCAATGTCATCAATTACTATCTCGCAGCCATCGAGGCCCAAAGTAGAGCCACCAATAACCAGCTGGTAGCCCTCAGGAATGAGACCAATACCTGCATGACCCAGTTGGAAACCTCCCTCCAGGCAAACCCCGACGATGGGGAAGATGGCCAATCTCAAGCGGGAGATCAAGTTAGAGGACATGGAGGAGGTCGTGGCCGAGTTAATGGTCGTGGCCAAGGTAATGGTCGTGGTTGGGTGCGTACCCAACTACCCCTTGGAGAGCATCAAGACCACCATGATCCTGATGACTGAGTAATGAAGAGTGTGAAGATTGAGGCCCCGAACTATGATGGTCACTTAAACCCTAAGGCCTTTCTCGATTGGCTTGCGGATATGGATCATTATTTTGAGTGGTACAATATGTCCGATCGCCGTCGGGTGAGAATCGCCAAGATGAAGTTGGTGGGCCAAGCTAAGTAGTTTTAAACGAATGTTGAGCTAAAGGTGGAGAGGTCTAGAGATGATCCAGTCTCACCGTGGGCTGAGATGAAAGAGATTTTGAAAGAAAAGTACCTTCTACTCTCATACAACCAGAAGCTTTTAGATCAGTGGCAATCCCTTCAACAGGGATCAATGTCCGTGGTTGATTACATCGCCAAGTTTGATAAATATATGATGCATTGTAACATCGAGGAGGACCCATTAATGACCCTTACACATTTCAGGATGGGCCTCTGACCTAAGCTTCAACGTGACCTCATTCCTCATGACGTCAGCACTCGAGATCATGCCTATCAAGTGGTGCAAGAACTTTAGAGGTAACTAAAACCGTAATTCATGAGGCGATTCGACTCTCGTGAATCCAACATCAAGGCCACTCCCCAGGGAGCTAAGCTTAGTTTTGGGAGTCAATCCAAAGCCCCAACTGGTACTCAACCCAACAATAGGGATGTGAGGGACAAAGGTCTGGCTAGTACCAGTTTGAGGGAAGGTGAGCATACGCGGTGTTACAATTGCCAAGGATGTGGTCATTTCACATACCAGTGCCCTAAGAAAGAGCGAGGTAAGGCCCTCGTAATTGGCGAGTTTGATGAGGTTGCAAATGATTGGGGTGATTGTGAAGAAGAAGAATATCAGCCCGAAATTGGTGCTAGTGATGAAGAAGTTGGAGTTGAGACCATACCACTTGCAATTGTTAGATGCACTTTAGCCCAGGCTAAAGAGAGTGATGATTGGCACAAATATTCAATTTTCCATACTTACGTCAAGTGTGGCGACAAAATCTGGAAGGTGATACTTGATAGTGATAGTTGCACCAATGTGGTCTCCGCTAGCACTATGTCTCATTTGGGTTTGAAACCCGTCCCTCACCCTCAACCCTATAGAGTTTCATGGGTTGATGCATCCTCGATACCGACTTCTCAGCGGTGTCTTATTCCCATTCAGTTTACTTCCTACAAAGACATGTTTTGGTGTGATATTTTGCCTATAGATGTAGGCCACATCATTTTGGGCAAACTTTGGCTGTATGATCGTGATGTGACACTATTCGACCACTCGAATACGTGTTCATTAATGTATGAAGGTAAGAGGATAAAGCTAATCCTCTTTCGCCCAAAAGTACCCTGGAGAAGAAAGAGGACATCAAGAAGAGTGATCCAAAAGATGTGAGGAAATCCCAGCCTAAGTCTCTCCACATAATAAATGCCAAGGAGTTTGAAAGGGAGACTAAAGCTGATTCGATGGTGTGTGCTCTCATAGCAAGGGAGGTCACACCCGAGGTTAGAGTAGATTGGCCACCTGAAGTGATTCCAGTGTTAGAGGAGTTTAGTGATGTTTCCCCTGAGGACCTATCGGATGAGCTTCCACCCATGCGGGACATCCAGCATGTCATTGGTCTTTGTTGAAACATAAGGGCCTTCATGTAAGATTTCTATTGGGGGGTTTATGTTATTTCTCCTACTCTAAGGCAGTAAGTTGTAAAAAGGCAAATAAGCCCTATTAAAATAAAACTTGGAGGATTAGAGTTTCATACCCAATCTCTCTTCTTCTCTCTCTCAAAACTCCTCTTTCTACTGTTGGAAATCTTCATGGTATCAAAGCCAAGGAGGTGCCCCTAGATCTCGTAGACCCCACCAAAGGTGCCCCTTCTTCCAACCGCACCACCTAAGAACTCCACCGGACCGTCTGTCTCGCAGCCGCACCCTATAGGAACTCCACCGGACAACTCATGAGGGCGTCGGATCTATGATCCGACGCCGGCAGGGTCGCCGGACCCACGTTCCAATGCCACCAGGGGTGCCGGAACCCAGAACCGACGCCGGCAGGGCCGTCGGACCACAGATCTGATGCCGGCAGATGTGCCGGAAGCAAGATCCGACCACCCCAGGGCCATCGGACCTCAGATCTAACACCGGCAGGTGCACCAGAAGCCAGATCCAACCACCCCAAGGTCGTCGGACTGCAGATGTGACGCCGACAGGGCCGCCGGAAGCTAGATCCGACCCCCCGGGGTTGTTGGAGTGTAGATTTGACGCCGGCAGGGCCACCAGACTGACAATCTGATGTTGAAGCTGATATTCATGGGTCTCCAGATGGTTGTTTGTTTGCAATGGAGCCTATTCGAAGCCATTCGGGATGATTGAAGCCTTTTTTGCCACCTAGTATTGAGTATTTATTTTTTTTCCTCGAGATTGCTGCAACTAGGGACTCGAAATCTTCTGAGGGCCCACTCTCCATTACTTCCACCAAATTCAATGGAAAAAATTTTCTGTTCTGGTCCCGAGCAGTCCGAATGAATGTTGGTGGAAAAGAAAATTTTGGATATCTCACAGGTGCCAACAAGAAACCTACAGATCCCACAAAAGTTGATGCATGAGAGTCTGCAACGCCATTTTATGGAACAACATATTGCGTCTGCTTATTTCTTTTATGAAAGTGCCGCAGCTTTATGGACTGCACTCCAAAAATCATATGGAACGACCTCAAATAAACCTTGCATTTTTCAGTTGACAACAGAACTTTACTCATTAGCTCAAAATAATGTATCAGTCACTGAGTACTTTAGGGCTTACAGATCATATGGGAAGAGTTGAGTTACTTGCAACCATTAAGTGAACTACCGGATATTAGCAGTACTGAAATAGTGCGCAAACGTGAAGACAAAGCCAAAACTTATAAGTTTCTCGCTGGACTAAATGCAAATTACGAGTCCCTTCGTACCCAACTGATTACTACGATTCCATTTCCATCACTTGAGACAGTTTACTCCATTGTTCATACCGAGGAGACTCGTCAAATGATGACCATGCCTACTACTTTATCATCTCCCGCACAAGAGCGAGCAGCTTTTACATCTTCCACTGCTTCACCTAATGGAAGGGGTGGCCGTTTTGATTCATGTGGCAATTCCTCAGTTCGTGGTCAAGGACTTGGACGTGGAGGTTCATGTTACTTCTGTACTCACTGCAACCGCTCAGGGCATTCAGTGAAACAATGCTTCAAAATACATGGCTATCCTTCAGCACATGCTGCCACAATAGATGTTGAGGAACAACCTATGGATAATGTCAAAATCCCTGATACTTCTCCTTCTGAGTCTACATTGATGACCAGAGCAGAAGTTATGAAACTCCTGAGATCACTGCAGCCTTCTACATCCACTATGCCTTCCTCTGATCTACGACCCTTATCTACTTCCTTCGCTGCAACCACAAGTACTGCCTTGCATGCTTCTTCAGCCCCATCTGCTTGGATCATCGATTCTGGGGCTTCTAACCATATGACTGGTATGCATCACTTCCTACATCTTCTACTATTACATCCTGCTCTCGGTTTGTTCGTCTTACTAATGGTAGCACCACTCCTGTACAATCTATTAGTTCTATTCGTGTATCCTCCTCTCTTACTCCCAAATGTCATGTATATTCCAAAATTTCATGCGAATTTAATTTCTATCAGTAATCGCACCCATGCTCTGAATTGCAGTATAACTTTTTCTCCCAAATCTTGTACGTTTCAGGACTTGAGTACGAGGAGGATTATTGGTATGGGATTTGAACAAGATGGTCTTTACTTTCTACAACAAGGGGAGTTATTGATGGCACTCACTAATAGTAGTAGTGGCTCTTGTCTTTCTGTTGATACCACTGCTCCTATTACTGCTTCAAATAATGAGTCTGTAAGCTTGTGGCATGCTCAATTAAGCCATGTTCCAAGTCGTGTCTTGAACTTGATTATTTCAAATGTAAATAAAAGTGATGATATTACTGGTTGTGAAGTGTGTCAAGTTAGCAAACACATTCGTAATTCATTCCCTGTGGTTGAACATAGAAGTACCAAAGCATTTGAACTTGTCTATTCTAACATATGGGGACCTAGTCCCGTAGCCTCGTTTGATGGGTTCAAATACTTTGTTACTTTCATTGATGATTTCTCACGAGTAACATGGGTATATCTTATGCGTCGATGAGATAAATTATTCTCATTGTTTAAAACATTTCACAAGCTGGTGACAAATCAATACGGTTGTTCCATTCGGATCATGCGGTCTGACAATGGAGGGGAATATTCATCCAAGTCCTTTACAAACTATCTCCAGGATAATGGCATTATTCATCAACTTTCCTGCGTGTATACTCCTCAACAAAATGGGGTTTCCGAGCGAAAGAATCGTCATTTATTAGAAGTTACACGCTCTCTATTACTAGGGATGGATGTTCCCAAGTCATATTGGTCTGCCGCAGTTATAATGGCCTGTTTCTTGATTAATCGGTTTCCTACCCATGTCCTTCAAGGAAAAATCCTAATGCATATCTTTGTTCCATCCTCACCATTATTCCATATTATCCCTCGTGTGTTTTGGTGTGTTTGTTTTGTCCATAACTCTAGTCCTTCCAGAGACAAACTTGACTGCAGAGCAATTAAATGTATCTTCATTGGATACTCTATGCAACATAAGGGGTATAGGTGCTATGATCCCACATGCATGTCACCTTTCTTGAGAATCGTGCTTTCTACAATGCTAATGTCGAACTTGGCTCTTCCTCACCTACTCTTCCATTAACTGCATTGGTCACTCCGCCGGCTACTAGTGAACTGGAGAAACTCATTACCTATGTTCGTCAGCAGGTAAGACCAACTCAAGTTCAATCCATGGCAATGGATCCGACTCTCACCTCAGGTACCTCTTCCTCTCCTATTGCAACTCGCACTCGTAGTCATCATCCCGTTTTGCATCCTATATCAAATTTTGTGTTATGAGTCCCTGTCACCATCCTATTGTTCCTTCTTAGCAGCTATATCTTCTCATACTATTCCCAGATCTGTTCATGATGCTTTGGCAGTTACTGCTTGGAAACAAGCTATAGAAGCCGAGATGGTAGCTCTACACAAGAGTGGTACGTGGGATGTTATCTCTCTACCTCCTAGGAAGAAGACGGTTGTAAATGGGTCTTCTCCATCAAATATCGTGCAAATGGTACTGTAGAAAGATACAAAGCTTAACTGGTGGCTAAGGGCTACACTCAACTTTTCGGACTTGATTATACTGAGACTTCTTCTCCTGTGGCAAAACTCAATTATGTTCGTCTCATCCTTTCTCTAGCGGCTAACCTGGATTGGCCTCTGTTCCAATTGGATGTCAAGAATGCTTTTCTGAATGGTGATCTGAATGAGGAGGTGTACATGGACCTTCCCCCTGGTTTTCAGCTTAAGGGGAAGTTAGGAAAGGTGTGTAAGCTAAAAAAGGCTTTGTCTGGTTTAAAACAGTCTCCCGGAGCTTGGTTTGCAAAATTTAGTTCTGCAGTTCTCTCCTTTGGGTTCAAACGCTGCCAAACAGATCATACAATGTTCATTCATTCACGCCCAGAGGGAAGAACTATTCTGCTTGTGTATGTGGACAACATTGTCCTTACTGGTGATGACTTGCAATTCATCCAACAAACCAAACATCGACTAAGCAAGGAGTTTGAAATGAAGGACTTGGTTGTCTGCAATATTTTCTGAAAATTGAGGTGGCCCGCTCATCAAAGGGCATCTTCATTTCTCAGAGAAAATATACCCTTGATCTTCTCAAGGAGACAGGAAAGTTGGGTTCATGACTAGCGCCTTCTCCTATGGAGCAGAAACACTTACTACATGCAGACATAGGTGATAAGCTCGAAGACACTGGCATGTATCAGAGACTAGTTGGGAAATTGATTTATTTGACAATCACAAGGCCAAATATTACTCAAGTGGTGAGTATTGTGAGTCGATACATGCATTCTCCCAGGAAGCCTCACTTGGAGGCGGTTCATCATATCCTAAGATACTTAAAGACGTGTCCAGGTCGAGAAATTTTGTACAAGAATCATTGGCATGTGAATATACGTGGTTTCTCAGATGCGGATTGGGTAGGATGCTCCACAAATAGAAAATCTACGTCTGGGTATTGTACTTTTGTAGGAGGAAACTTGATGACTTGGAGAAGTAAGAAACAACCTGTGGTCTCCAAGTCAAGTGCAGAGGCAGAGTACAGAGCTATTGCTCATGGGACATGCAAGCTGCTTTGGTTAAAGTCCATGAAAGAGTTAGGTTTATTCTCTGACTCAACCATTCCTCTCTATTGTGACAACCAAGCAGCCATTCATATCGCTTCAGACTCAGTCTTTCATGAGAGGACTAAACGTATTGAGGTTGATATCCATTTCGTTCGAGAGAAGATTGCTTCAGGAGAACTTTCCACAACCTTCTTTCGCTCTTCAGATCAGTTGGCAGATATATTTACAAAGGCTCTAAATTCCACTATTCTTCGTGAGATTTCTGGCAAGTTGGGCATGATAGATATTCACACACCAACTTGAGGGGGAGTGTTGAAACATAAGGGCCTTTGTGTAAGATTTCTATTGGGGGTTTTATGTTATTTCTCCTACTCTAAGGCAGTAAGTTGTAAAAAGGCAAATAAGCCCTATTAAAATAAAACTTGGAGGATTAGGGTTTCATACCCAATCTTTCTTCTTCTCTCTCTCAAAACTCCTTCTCTTTCTACTGTTGGAAATCTTCAGTCTTGTCCCCAATCAACTCTATCAAACCTTCCTCACTACCAAATGAACTCTGCGGAGCATGCGGAGTTAAAGAGACAAGTTGATGAGCTTCTTAGAAAATGGTTCATTCAGGAGAGTTTGAGTCCATGTGCCGTGCCAGCCCTCCTCACGCTTAAGAAAGATGGCACTTGGCGTATATGCATGGACAGTCAGGCCATCAACAAGATCACGATTAAGTATCGGTTTCCCATACCAGGTCTTGATGACATGTTGGATATGATGGCCAGTGCCACGATTTTTTCCAAGATTAACCTCAAAAGCAGGTATCATCAGATACGTATTCGCCCAAGAGATGAATAGAAGACAACCTTCAAGACGAAGGATGGGCTATACGAGTGGTTAGTCATGCCTTATGGCTTGACCAACGCTCCAAGTACATTTACGAAAGTGACGACCCAGGTGTTGAGGCCCTTTTATGGGTAAGTTCCTAGTGGTATATTTTGATGACATCCTCATTTATAGTACCTCCAAGGAACAACACCTCCACCATTTAAGGCAAGTTTGCAAGGTCCTTACGACAGAGAAGTAATATGCCAACCTGAAAAAGTATTCTTTCATGTCCGACAAGTTATCATCTTAGGGTTCATTACCTCATTTGATGGCATGTCTGCAAATACTGAGAAAGTCAAGGCCATAGTAAGTTGGCCCGAACCGTAGAACATTCATGAGGTGCATAGCTTGGCTTCCACGGTTTAGCTACCTTCTATAGGCGGTTCATTCGAGGCTTTAGTTCCATTATGGCCCCCATCACGGATTGCATTAACAAGGGAGAGTTCAAATGGACTAATGTGGCCTCCAAAGCGTGTTAGTGCACTTTTCTGTGGCATACTAGCGCACATTGTTTGTCAATTACGTAGGTCAGTGAGTCTAGTGTCAGTTGAGCTTAAAGAAGATGAAGATCGACGACTCAAGCGGACCTGCTGCATTAAGGAAGAAGAAACAGGTAAAAGAGATGCCTTGGTGAAGCCTTTAACCTTGAACCAAACCAAAACCCAAACCTGTAAATGACCTTGACCCGCTTAGGCAAACTTGTAGTCATCTTAGATTGGCCTTAGGTGTCCCAAAAGACCACCCAAAGAATGGCCAAAGAGGTTGCTTCTACTGCTGTAAAAATGGAAGTGAAACAGCATGCAGAACAAGGCTACCAACCAGTCGTCAGACCACATTTTGGGATAACAACATTGCTGGACTCCCTGGCCTTGATCCGACCGGTCGTGACCGGTCGGGACAGGTCGGCAACTAGCCGTTTATGCCCGTTTAACGAACGTTTGAGCTCGAAATTTATATATAGAGAGCTCAGTTTTTTGGGCATTGGTAGAGGGATTTGAGAGCCCATTACCCACATCATTTGCACATCATATGGGGCCTCAAAGAGGAGGAGATTCAAGTCATATCCCTTGTGTTTAATCACAAGTGAGGGCATTCAAATGCAAAGTTAGAGATGACTTGATTCCTCTCTCAATCCTAGAGGTGAGACACTAAACCACATAGTAAAACATCTTGTTCAAAACCTCTAGAAGACCCTTTAGGTGAATCTCCTAGTTAGAATAAGCTACATTTCCTATGTAGGAGATTCAACCATCCTCCCATCACCTTAGTCATCTCGAAAAAGATCATATGCAAGGCGATTGATCGTTGGAACTAGAGCATTGGCAAAACAACGGCAACAACATCGGGGGAGCACAAGGGAAGCTGATTCGAGCATGGGAACCCAAGTGGCGCAACAATGGGGCTCAAATCCGACAAGTAAGGTTGTCAATTTGTGTTGAGTCCAACCACTCTTTTCCCAGTGGGAATTGAGTGTAGAGTTTGTCAAACTCGAACTAGGGACGTTTGCCGTTCCTTGGCACATTTATCGGGCCTAAAGTCTAGAGGCATTTAGCGCTCCTTGGCACGTTTGCTGGGCCTAAACAAGTCTCCAAGGGGGAGCCTCCAACATGGGAGAATACGTGCATTTGGGTTGAGAGTTGGCCCTTGTCCAAAACTCCGATCAGGTTGAGAGTTAGCCCTTGTCCAAAACTCCGTTCAGGTTGAGAGGTGAACAGGTAAAACCTCCGTGTAAAGGTTGAGAGGTGAACCTAATTTAAAACCTCCGTATAGTGAATATCGGTGTGCTCAAGGAATGAGTACTTGAACTGAAAGTGGAGTAAACCCAAAGTCGAACCATTATACATACTTGTGTTTATGATTGTATTTGAGCACATTTCTTGTTATGAATTGTGTTTAATTGTTTTATTATGAATGCTTAATTAGAATGTATACTAGGCACTAGATAGGCACATCCACACACAAGATGTACTTTCACTTATTAGACTTGAGCTTTATGATCCATTCTCATATGGTCTACTTAGGTTGCATAGATTGGGAGCTTGATTAGTTTAATCATTTAATAAGCCATGCTTGCTTAGACTAGGTAGCTTATTGCTTAAATCATATGTTAGTCTTATGATTAGACCAACTTAGGCTTGGAAGCCGAAGTGTTATTGCTTAGTTTAAATTGTTAAATTGGTCAAGTAGGCAAAAAGATTTTAAAAGGTCTTAATCACCCCCCCCCCCCCCCTCTGGGACTTACTTAGCCATAATTCTAGTTGCTCTCTAAGCTTCCGCACGCACACGCCTTTACAAGTGTATTAGATCAAAAGGCATAATTTCAAAGCATTCAAATAGATTAAGGGCAAGATGATTGTGGCTCGTCATACGCCTTCCTAACTTTTCTAAAGTCTTCGAGGTTACGTGTGATACATCTAGAGTAGGTATACGTGGAGTACTTAGCAAGGAAGGGCACATTGTTGCTTATTTCAGTGAGAAGTTGAATGAGGCGAAGCAACGATCTTCTACCTATGACAAGGAGTTTTATGCGGTAGTCCAATCCTTGCGACATTGGTAACATTACCTACTACCGCAAGAGTTTGTTTTGTTTTCTAGCCATGAGGCCTCACGATACCTCAACTTTCAAAAGAAATTAAATCGAAGGCATACCAAGTGGGTTGCGTTTCTCCAGGAGTACACCTTTGTTCTGAAACACAAGGTTCGAGAAGAAACTTGTCAATGCCCTTAGTCGTAGAGTGGCGTTACTACACCTTTGTTCTGAAACACAAGGCTCGAGAAGAAACTTGTCGATGCCCTTAGTCGTAGAGTGACGTTACTCCAAGTCACTGGGTTCAAACAATTGAAAGGAGAATATTCTGCGTTGCCTAGATTTTGGGAAAGTGTACACGTCACTTATGGATGATGGATCGAGGAGTGATAGTGGATTTGTCCAAATCGATAAGTATTTATTTAAAGATGAAAGATTCTGCATTCCCCGCACCTCCCTTCGAGATTTTCTTGTTTGGGAGCTTCATGCCGGAGGAATAGCCAGTCATTTTGGTCAAGACAAGACTATTGCCCTTGTCGAGGATAGATTTTATTGGCCTAATTTCAAGCGAGACGTTACCAAAATTATTGGGCAGTGTAAGACTTGTCAACTAGCAAAGCAGAAAAGGCAAAACACTGTAATATATGCATTTGCTAGTACCACACGTTCCGTGGCAAGATATTAGTATGGATTTCGTGCTTGGGCTACCCAAGACAATCAAAAGGCACGATTCCATTTTTGTGGTGATAGACCGTTTTTCGAAAATTGCCCATTTCCTCCCATGTTCCAAAATGTCTGATGCCCCCAACATTGCCAAGATTTTCTTTTAAAAGGTGGTTCGCTTGCATAGACTACCAAAGACAATTGTGTCTGATAAAGATGTGAGATTCATGAGTTATTTTTGGAAGACACTTTAGCATATGATGGGTACGAGATTTCAATTCTCGTCGACATACCATCCACAAACTGACGGTCAAGCGGGAGTGGTTAATCGAAGCTTGGGAAACCTATTACGATTTCTTATTGACGCAAGACAGCCTATTTTAAGCATGTATGCACATGAAACATGTAGAAATAGCGGAATAATGTAATCAAATCAATTTAATACTAAACTAACATCATCATAATCCAGAAAAACATGAGGGAACATGCAATAGAAGGGGCCATCATCACAAACACAATGTACAAGGTTCAAATTCATGCGTGGATTGGATCCTGCGAGGAATAGAACCCTCGCACTTTGTTCGCTCGCCTCAAGTGCAAGGTTGATGAGCAGTAATAATTCGATCATGAGACCAAGGTCGATCCACAATGATTAGGGTAAAACCAATTCAAACTATTCTAATAACTTGAAGTAAGAAATTCATGATCTAGAACTAAGATAAAATTAGAAAAGTAATTAAGAAAAATCTGAGAATTAAAAACTAACTAGAGTGTCAAGGATCCACTTGTAGTAGATTAATGTTAATCCATTCATCCAAGCACAAACACAATTGAAATTGAAGTCCTATCTCTCATCCAATTGGAAGATATTGCATTCAAACACAAACAGTCCAAACTCAATCTGGAAATCACAACTTCTAATGAAGCACGGAGAAGATGAACTTGTAACCTTCGAAGTAACGGTTATACCAAGAGATAATGGCATGCTCCAGGGTTACTACAATTCAAATCTCATCAAACCACAATGACAATTCTCAGAAATTCATAAGCAACATGTGACCAGAGTACACATGCTCTCAAAATTGTCTAAAAATCTCAACTTTTATTCATACTAGAACTTGAAAATCCAAAGTCAAACTTAGAGTACTTGAAATAAACGAATTAAGCATTAAAACTAACTACAAGCTTCACGCCTTAGCCCTAGCTAAGATATTCTAGCCAATCATTATCATGATTAAACTAGAAATCAAAAGAAAAACTACTAAAAACATGGAAAAATTAGAAAAACCCTAAAAACCGGAGTTATAGACTCTCCATGTTGATCCTCTCCACCTCCAGCAGTTTTAGAACTCTTCTAAGATGCCTTAGGAAGAACGTAGAGGTGCCCTTTTATAGCAAAAATTCGCCGCCACCTCGGAATCTTCTAGATTTTGCGAAATACTTACGCAGCTGCTCAGACAAGTTTGATTGATCGAAGCTCCTCTCTGATTGATTGGAATGTGCACTTTGATTGATTAGACAGTTGTCGATTGATCGAAAAAGTGTCCAGAGAGTTACTATTTTTCATCCCTATTTCCGACTGATCGGACATGATTCCGATTGATTAGAATACCCTGTTCGATTGACCGTAATTCCTCCGATTGATTGGAAATCTGTCGAGAGACTTATTCAAAAATTCGATTTTTCAAGTGTGTCCGATGGATGATTCGATTGATCTAAACCTATCGGAACATGTCCTCCGATTGATCGGAGACCTATCGGTGATCCATCGAAACTGCTTGTTTCTGCATTTTTTCCTAGTTTCGATTCGGACTTTCTTCACTTAATTTCTTCCTCTCTTTCTACCTTTCCTTGACTCTTCTTTACTTGATCTTCAAAGTGGTCTAAATAAGTCTTTTTGACATGAAATACATGAGGTCTCTCTCTTATTCCTATAATCACAAATACAGGTATAAGATGAGTCTTTTAATAGTGAAATCAATGTAAATGTGTGATGAATTAGGGTTAGAATATGCACAATTCAGAGCTCAACACACTTGCAAGGTTATGTCCAATTAATCAACGGGATTCTCTAGTCTAGGAAATCGGGTGATTTCTAGGTTAGAGAATCACAAAAATTTGAGAAAAAGATGTTTGATTTGAATTCTCAGGTTCTATAATGATGGAGAAGGTGAAAGAAGGTTTAGAAGAAAGAGGAAGATGAGAAGAATACCTTAGAAGAAGAAGAATCTAAGAATAATAGAAGAAATGATGAGAATAGGGAGGACGAGAGATCCATAAGGGAGAGGAGAAGTAGCCACCACAAGGTTGTCTTTTCTTTTCATAAACAATGCATAATCCATTAGGTTTAGGGCTCAGCCCCTTACATAATTAGTACTTAAAAAAAAAAAAAAACTAAAATACCCCTTAAACTAAAGAAAAATGCAACACAAAGTTCCTAAAAAAAAAATCCGTCGAGTTGTCGATTGATTGCCTAGATCGAGCGATCGATCGCTTGGTCGAGCGATTGATCGGGTGATCGATCGTTGAGGTTGGGCGATCGATCAATCGACGCATCTGTCGATCAATCGTAGGTTCGCCACTTCGTGTCAATCTTCAATTCACTTGCTCCTTTTCACTCCATGTCTTTCTTCGTTCCTCTTACACATGTCTTCCCATGATGGGGTCTTCTCAAATGTCCCGAACCACATGTGTAAGGTCTTCATTGCTCCTCAAGTCCTCAAGTACGATCCATGCTCATCATCAAGCCATAAAGATGCAGGCGTCGCTCGCCTCCTGCATTGGTACACTCTAAAAGGAGGCCTAATGTCCTCATCAACTCCCCTCGGCTAAGAAGAGCTCGACTCCAGCGAGATAAAACTCATGTGCCTCTCCAACAAGTCTGGATCAAACCTCTGTAACTCTGCTTCTGTAAGCTATGTACACTCGGATGGTGGTCTATTCTTCCATTTAACTAAGTATCATTGGAAGCCTCCATCTCGTGTGGATACGATCTCTTCATCTACAATCCCTTCAATTTCTTTTTTTTGCTCTGGTAAAGTTGGGATAGGTGAAATAGGTTGGGAAGAAAATTCTGAATATGACCATGTATGAGGAGAATGGTCTATAGAAGGGTTTGGGCAAAGGACTAGATCCTCCACATTGATTGTTGGATTGATTCCCATGTTAGGTGGAAGGTCTATCCAGTACGCATTAGACCCAATTTTCCACATGACTTTAAATGGTCCAGCACTGTGCCTGTAATTTTCTGGCGGTACCTTGGGGAAACCGCTCTAGCCTTATCCGTACCATTACATAATTTCCCTCATTGTATTCTTGAATTTTACGATGCAAGATAGTGAATGTTTATAACTTTCATTGCTTACATTTATCTGCTTTCTAATATATGAATACAAATCATGAATGTGACGGGCAAATGCATCAGCTGACTCTGACAACCACGTGAGACAGACATAAATAAAACTAAAGGACGCTCTAGTGAAGTGATGAACTTAAAATAAACAACACTATTTGAAAGTACGTCGGTAGTCTAACATGACACCTTCGTATGTGCGGAAGCTTAAAGAGCAACTAGAATTATGGCTAAACCTATAGGAGGGGGTGATTAGGACCTTTTTGAAATTCTTTTCGCCTACTTACACAATTCAACAAATTAAACTAAGCAAGAAAGAACATTTCGGCTTCCAAGCCTTAGTAGGTCCAATCACAAGACTAGCATATGGTTAAGTAATAAACAATCATAGTCTAAGCATGCATAGGTAAATAAATGATTTAACTAATCAAGCTCCTAACCTAAGCAACCTATGTAGACTTATGAGAATGGATCAATGAGCTCAAGTTTACACAACTAGTGAAAGTACATCTTGTGTGTGGATGTGCCAATCTAGTGCCTAGCATACATTCCTATCAAGCATTCATAATTAAACAATTAAACATCCAATGCTAAGATATCAATGTGCTCAATACAATCACAAACACAAGCATGTATAGTGGTTTGACTTTGGGTCTACTCCACTCCCGGTTCCAGTACTCAACTCCTCTGAGTACACCGGCATTCACTATCGGAGGTTTTAAATGAGGTTCACCTCTCAACCTTTACATGGAGGTTTTACCGGCTCACCTCTCAACCATAACCGGAGTTTTGGACAAAGGCTAACTCTCAACCCGACGCACGTTCACTCCCGAGTCGGAGGCTCCCCCTTGGAGACTTTGTTTAGGCCCGGCTAACAGGCCAAGGAACGGCTAACGTCCCTAGATCGAGTTTGACAAACAAACTCTAAATGGACTCTCAATAAATACAACCTTACTTGTCGGATGAGCCCCTTGTTCAACGCCGGTTCGGGTTGCTTGATCTCCGCTCTCCCGTGCTTCAATCAGCTTCCCTTGCTCCCATGATCGTGTTGCCGTTGCGTCGCCAATGCCTCAGCTACACTCGATCAATCACCTTGCTTGTGATGCCTTTGAGATGCCCAAGGTGATAGGAGGGTAGGTTTGAGAACTCTACAACTGATGGAAATGGGTGGCCTAGAGGTTCTCTCCTACAACGATCTCATCTTAGAGTTTTGGCCAAGAATATGCCTATCAAGGAAGGTCTAAACTCTAGAGATCAAGAGGGGATGAAGGTCATCTTCTTCATGAGCTTGGAATGCTCTAATCTTGTGTTAAAGCACAAGGAAGATGCCTTGCATAGGTTGGGTATGAGCCTCAAATGGTCTCCAACAATGATGGCTTCACTCCTCTCGAAATCCCTCTTCTTTTCCCTCAAAACAAGCCAAGCCCCTTTATAAAAGGATGAGCAACGGATACAAAACAGGCAAATAACAGCTAGTGCCGACCAATTGTGACCGGTCGGCCAGGGGTCCACAACCGGCCAGCCATAGGCCTTTTGAAGACAAAAACATTGTTGTCTAAGAGGGAGAGACTGTCCGACTGGTCTTGACCGGTCGGACCAGCCCAGCCGACCGGTCAAGACCGGTTGGCCCCAATGGCCTGCACACAGTGGGTTGTTGTATGATCTGGACTATCTGTCCGACCGGTCTTGACCAGTCGGCCAGGAGTCCACGACCGGTTGTGACCGATCGGACAGGCCTGGGTTCAGCCTATTTGCCTAGCTGACCCACTTAGTTCACAACCCTCTACAATGGCCAAAGTTTTGGATAATCTTTTGGTGCACTTAGGGCCAATATATGATGACTAAAGGTTTCCTAATATGGTCAAGGTCATCAAAGAGGTTAAGGGTTAGGTTTTGATCAAGGTTAAGACACATCAAAGCATCACTTTTACCTGTTTCTTCTTCCTTGATGCAGCGGGGCCACTTGAGTCTTCAGTCTTCGTCTTCATTAAGCTCAACCGACACTAGACTCACTGACGTAAGTGATGGACAAACAAGGTGCACTAGTATGCCACGAAAAAAGTGCACTAACACTATTAGCTATAACTTAGGAAATTTCAACAAAAGAACACTTCTTACAGGTGACAAATAATTTTTCACTCTTTAAAATTCCACGAACCCGCTCTAACTGGATATTGCTCCTCATATGTGTTATAAACAAGGATAATGTTCAAGTACCCCAATACTTGAGAACACACACTTTTGATACCATGTCTTGAGCAAATCTTGGCATTGGCCAATATGTCCAAAATGTCATTAAGATGTGGGGTAGGGACTCTAACCATCACATCCGCCATGACATGAATACGCCACAAGGTGAACTGACACTTGACTAAAATTTTGTGGACGGCCAGAATGTGCCCATATGTGTGCCACGTGCCATCGTACTTGAAACTGAAAAGGGCGGGCACGGCACATGGAATTAGACTCAAACTTAAACTCTCCTGAGTGAACTCTTCGCTAAGAAATTTATCAAATTGCCTTTGCATTTCCGCGTATTCTGCGGCGTTCACTCAGTAAGGGGGAAAGCTTGACAAAATCGACCCCGGGACAAGATCAACTGCGTGTTGAATGTCTCGCTTGGGTGGAAGTTCGCCCCATAAATCATCCATAATGGAATCCACACTAGTCTCCCTTTCAATTTCACTCGTGTTCGCTATGGTAAGAGACTTAGATTGAGACTCTCTATCATTCAAGTCACAAGTGACATCTGGAAGTGGTGTGGTCTCAATCTCTTCGAACTTTTCATCACTAGCACACACTCCTCCATGCCCAACAATAGTGAGTGATGCCTCAATTTCCTCTTCTTCATCACTAAAGATTTCAGGCACGTAATCAACCTCTTCATACACAACTTGTTTGGACCCTTCCAACTTGCCATTTACTAAGGCAGTATCTCGCTCCCAGGGAAATATAATTGGTGGCAAACACTCTTCAAATTACTCAGAAGCTGAGATTTCCTTAATGACAGGTTGGACCACTTTATAAGAAGGTGACCATATTGGTTCCCTTTTTGGACGGTAAGGTGGGACGATTCTTTCCTGAGCTAAAGGCCTCTGATGATAGGAGATGAGAAGATACTTTTCTTTTAAACGCTCTTTCATCTAGTCCCATTGTGAGATCGGGGCTTCATCTCTACGCTCAATTTTTCGCTTCAAAACGACTTGGCTTGACCCACCAATTTCAACTTGGCGAACCCTCGACGGCTCTCCAACGTATTATACCAATCAAAATAATAGTCCAAGTCTTCAAGCCAATCAAGGAATGTCTGTGGGTCCATTTGACCATTAAAATATACCAAATCATTGGAGTTCGGCTTTCCATTAGGTCTCAAAGGCCACATGACAACACTTAATGGCCCTGAGGATCTCAAGCGCCTATACTCCATTAATTATGGGTAGACTCTTCAACTCGATAGACTGGTTAACTCAAAACATGAATGAGATGAACCTAAATCTACAATGATGCGCAAACCTTGAAATTTTCAAATTTGATGATAACTAGGATGTGAATCTGAAAAGATTTGGATCCAAAGAGATTCAAACCTGGAAAATTCGGATTTATATCAAGCAAGATGCAGGAATCTGAAAATTAAAAGCTACCATTGTGAATGCAAGATGAATCTGAAATTTTCAAATTTAAGTCTCTAATAGACGCAAATCTTAGAAAATCAGAATTATGCACCAAAAATCTGAAAATTCATATTTAGATCACACGAAGATTGCAAATCTGAAAATTCAGACTTGTAGTCTACGTTAGACGCAAATCTGAGAATGTCCATATTGATCTAGACTCGTGCAAATCAGAAAATTGAAAACCCTAGGCTTCAGATAACTCGATCTACAATTAACCATACAAGGATCCTAAGCTCCGATACCAAATTTGACACAGTACAGCCTATTCTAAGCATGTATGCACATGAAACATGTAGAAATAGCGGAATAATGTAATCAAATCAGTTTAACACTAAACTAACATCATCATAATCCAGAAAAACATGAGGGAACATGCAATAGAAGGGGCCATCATCATAAACACACTGTGCAAGGTTCGAATTCATGCGTGGATTGGATCCCGCGAGGAATAGAACCCTCGCACTTGCAAGGTTATGTCCAATCAATCAACGGGATTCTCTAGTCCAAGAAATCAGGTGATTTCTGGATTAAGAAATCACAAAAATATGAGAAAATAGTGTTTGATTTGAATTCTCAGGTTCTAGGATGATGGAGAAGGTGAAAGAAGGTTTAGAAGAAAGAGGAAGATGAGAAGAATACCTTGGAAGAAGAATCTGAGAATAATAGAAGAAATTATGAGAATAAGGAGGAAGAGAGATCCACAAGAGAGAGGAGAAGGAGCCACCACAAGGTTGTCTTTTCTTTTCATAAACAATGCATAATCCATTAGGTTTAGGGCTCAACACCTTATATAATTCGTACTTAAAAAGACTAAAATACCCCTTAAACTAAAGAAAAACACAACACAAAGTTTCTAAAAAGAAAACGGTCCGTCGGGTTGTCAATTGATCGCCCAGATCATTCGAACAGGGTTGCTTTGTTCAAACTCGGTTTGGTCTGGCCTAGCCATGTTCGAACATATTTGAGCATATAGATTTCAGACAATTTTTACGAGTTCGAACAAAAATATTTTTTCTACTGCTGAATAGTGAATACCGATTTGTTCACAAATTACAAATTACAAATTCCATCCACAAACGCAGCTTGGATGGTGGCGCGAGCACCACCCAACAAGCTGGTGTCAAAGCTCTATGGGTCCCACCATGATGTATTTGTTTTATCCACTTCATCCATCCATTTGTACAGCTCATTTTGAGGCATTAAACAAAAAATGAGGCAGATACAAAGCTCAAGTGGACCACACCACAAGAAATGGTGAGGAGAATGATGTCCACCATTGAAACCTTCCTAGGGCCCACAATCATGTTTATTTGTCATCCAAACACCCCCCCCCCCCCCCCCCCCCCCCCCCCAATCTCTCTCTCTCTCTCTCTCTCTCTCTCTCTCTCTCTCTCTATATATATATATATATAACCAAGTCGAATGAATGAGTCGAGTCGATCAATATTTGAGTCGAGTTCGAGTTCGAGTCGAGTCGAACAGGGCTGTGATTGAAACCAACTCGAATTTTTTTTCGAACATACCCTGTGTGTTCGAACAAAAACTTTGTTCGAACACGAAGACTTTTTGTTCGAAGAGAGTTTTGCCGAGTCAAGCCGAATGATCAAACTCGGTTCATGTCCAGCTCTACTCGCCTCCTGCACTGGTACACTCTAAAAGGAGGCCTGATGTCCTCATCATTTGTAGGTGACCATATTAGGACCTGGGATTCAGTTTTACCAGTCACAGAGTTTACATATAACAGTTCTGTCAATAGGTCGATAGGCACGAGTCCTTTTGAAGCAATTCATGGTTACAAGTCTAGGAAGCCTATAGATCTCATTCCCATGTCAGTCTCACATAGATCATCAGCGTCCGCAGACGCATTTGCACAACATATTCATGATTTGCATGCTAAAATTAAGAAACAGTTTAATGCGAGCAATGAAAAATACAAAATATTTGCCGACTCTCATTGCGGGTTCAAGGAATTTCAAGGGAATATGTGATAATTCGGATAAGGCCCAAATCGTTTCCTAAAGGGACTGTGAAGAAATTACAAGCCCATAGTGCAGGACTATATACGATATTAAAAAGATTGGGCTACAATGTGTATGTTGTAGATCTTCCACCTGATATGGGCATTAGTTCTACATTCAATGTGGAAGATCTTATGTCCTTTTAAGAGTACAGCATCTCCACCCACTAGCCATTCTCTCGACCTACATAATGACCCATATCCCGATCATTTCCAAGACCCATGGCTCTTGCCAGTAATGTTATCAAATCATAAATCATTTTCTTGTCTGAATCGTATCATATCGCAAATCGTATCATAAATCGTAAGATTTTTTCAGATTTTCATAAAATATCATAAAAAAATACAAAAAAAAAATATATATATACATAGATAAGAAAAATTAAAAAAACATATCAATCATCCATTTTCTCATGAATATACTAAAAGCACAATTTAACCATGACATTAATCTAATCTAGTCTATGTCATTCATCCGTTTTACCAACTCATTTTATGACATGGTCCAAAAATAAGGTAGACCAATATCTCAGCTGGACCACTAGTGGGTGAGACCCTAAATTTGGGGCCATCTCAATTATTTTACCAACTCATTTTAAGGGTGGGTACAAAATCAAACATATCTAAATCTTAGGTGGACCATAGTGAGTGATGTCTTGAATGTGGGGCTCACCTCTAACATTTATTGTATATCCATGCCATCCATTCTTTTTGCCAATTCATTTTAGGGCATGGTCCCAAAAATGAGGCATATCCAAACGTTGGTGGACCGCACAATAGGGATTAAATTCCCACCATTAAAAACTTTTTGGGCCCAAAGAATATTTGGATCGAGCTGTTGTTTGTGTTTTCCCTTCATCCATGTCCATGTGACCTTATCAACACGTTCAATGGCAAATAAAAATTACAATGGACCGTAGGATGTTTTTAACTGTGGGTATTCAATCCCTACTGTGCGGCCCACCTGAGATTTAGATTTGTTTTATTTTGGGATCATGGCCTAAAATGAACTAAAAAAAATTGATGGACAGCCGGATTGCAACACATAAATCAAGGTGGGCCCCGTGCACCGAAACAGTGCGTGCATGTGCGCCAAGCTGCATGTGTTACAGAGTATTGAAAAAAAAAAGTTAAAAGTGCGTGGCAATTCGTTTTTCGTTTTTCGAGAGAGAGGAGGGAACCGCACCTTTCCAACGAAGAAGAAGTAGAAGAAGAAGAAGCAGTCGCAGCAGCCTCTGAAGAAGAAGAAGAAAGAAGAAGACAGAAAAGTATGTGTTTTTTCTTCTTTTTCTTCTTTTCTTCTTTTTTCTTTTTCCCTTTTCTTTTCTTTTTCCATCACGATGTAGTAGCCTCCGATCCACATGCTTTTTTTTTCATGAAGCCTAAAAAAATTTACAAAAAACAAAAAAAAAAGCAAAAAAATCGATTTTGCTGTCGGATGTTGCCGGTTTTCTGCGCAGAATATCGAATCATACGATTCTATACAAATTGTACGATTCACGATATAATCGTACGATTTGAAATCAAATCGTATGATTCATCCTAATTTGCAATCCAATCATACGATTTGTATCGTATGATGGTACGATACGATACAAATCGTACTATTTGTATCGCAAATCGTACGATTTTGACAACACAGCTTGCCAGATCAACCTTCCCAGCCTTTGCCTCCTTTACCATCCATGCCTACCAAAAGAGAAGAGATAGAAGGCATTTTGGATAAACAAGTGGTTTCTACCAGACATGGAGTTTACTAGGAATATCTCATCCAGTGGAAGAACAAGCCAGAGTTAGACAGTACATGGATTACAAAGACCGAGCTTTAGAGGCTAAACTCGGATCTCCTAGAGCACTATCGTAGTTTTATTTCACCAAAGACGAACTCTTCTCATCAAGAAGAGTTGATGAGGACATCCGAGCACCATTTAGAACATACCAAAGGACGAGAAGAGCTTTGACCCCCGTTACAGCATCCCCATGTGATGCGGACACAAGCGCGTTCAAGGTGTACCAACGAAGAAAGCGCCAACCACAAGTACTGTCCTTGTGGATAGGCGACTATTGAGGAGCTGAAGACCCTCCACATATGATCAGACACATAGAAGACCCTACTCAAGGAAGACACATGTGAAGAAAGAAAGGAGAAAGAAGACCCAAGAACTGAAGATTTCGGGCGCCCGAACTTTGCCTGCCGAGCGCCCGAACCTCTCTGGAGGTTTTCCGACGACTTCGGGCGGAAGCTCGGGCGCCCGACCGAGCGCCCGAACCTTCCCGCACTTCTGTTATTTACGCGTTTTTACTTAAACTTTGAGGGTAGTTTAGTCTTTTTACTTGTTTTAATGCTTATTTAAGAGGGCTAAGCCCTAAACTCGAATTAGTTGATTGATTAATGAAAAAGCAAACCCTTTGGTTGCCTCCCTCCTCTTGTCTCTCTCATGGTGATGCTTCCTCTTCCTCGATCTCTTTCTTCTACTTGCTTCTTATGCCCCTCATATCCTTCTTCCAGGTAGTTCTATCTTTACTAACCTATTTGTTTCACTAACCTCAATCCCCAAAATCTGATTTTGATCCTAAACCCTAAGTTTTCAGATATTCAAATCCCTAATCTAAAATCTCTTGATTTCCTGGATTAGAGATTCCTCTTAATTAATTGGGTTGTAGCCATGCAAGATCGAGAGGTTCCATCCCTCGCCGAATCCAACCATAGTGATAATTGAATCTCATACGTCATGGTTGTGATGAATGGCCCGTTCCATTGTATGTTTCCTTGTGATTTTCTTGGTTCATGATGATTACTGCTAGATTTTATATTGTTATTGTCTTTTAATTCCGCTGATTTAATGGTGTTCATGAGCATGCATCATAATTAGGGCATCCTACATCAAATTTGGTATCAGAGAATAGTCTTGCATGGTTTTGTCTAGATCGAGTTATCAAAATAGAGTTTTGATTTTTTTTATTTAATTTAGGAAAGTTCCAAATTTAGAAAGTTTTCAATTTCAGAAACTTTTCAATTTTAGAAAGTTTCCTAATTTGGAAAATTTCCGGATTTGAGTCGTTTCCTGTTTTAATCGTGTCAGTTCATATTAGTGTTGCATTCATCGCATTCATCTTATAAGTCATAACACCCAGTAGTCTAGTTGGGTAGAGTTTGGTTCAAGTCTTCATTGTATGCCCACGAGAAGAGGTAGAGGTTTCGGACTTCAGCCTACCATGAATAACGAGCAGTTATCTGAGCAACTTGCTCAATTGATACAAAGGATAACCGCTCTAGAAGCAGGTCAAAAGCGTGAGTTTGCCCGCCTTGAGAACCAAATCACCACTACCGTGACTAAGGTCGAACAACTAGAGGCGTCCCAAAAGGAAAACCCCGCTGTAGGGGATGATGCGTACTCCCAAGTGGGAGGAATCATTGAAGAATGCGCTGCCACACGTGGAGGTAGTGAGGATAGAGATCATGGTAATGGTCGTGGTGTTGTGCCAGAGGCACGAGCCACATGTGATCATCAAGACCGCTGTGATCCAGATGAGCGTGCGATGAAAAGTGTGAGAGTTGAGGACCCGAGTTTTGATGGGCGTTTGGACCCCAACGCATTCCTTGACTAAGTTGCTGACATGGACCACTACTTTGAGTGGTATGGCATGTCAGAAAACCATCAAATGCGGTTTACTAAGATGAAGCTTGTGGGCCAAGCCAAGCTCTTTTGGACCAACACCGAGCGTAAGATAGAGAGAGTTGGTAGAGCCCCTATCACACATTGGTATGAGATGAAAGAGAAGTTGAAGGAGAAATACATTCCTCTCTCATACCATCAGAAGCTCCTTGACCAATGGCAATCCTTACGCTAAGGGTTAATGTCTGCCGCTGACTACATCGCTAAATTTGAAGAATATGTGATGCGATGTGATATCCAAGAAGACCCTCTAGTAATACTCTCGCGTTTCAAGACAGGCCTTCGAGCGGATCTTCAACGCGAGCTTATGACTCGGCCCTTAACGGACTTGGATGAAGCATATCAAGTCATGCAGGAGTTAGAGCAATATCTGAAGGCTCCTGTCGTTCGTCGTTTTGAGTCCCAAGACTCCAGTGCTAGATCTAGTTCCCAAGGGACTAGACCTAATATTGGTAGTCAACCTAGGGCACAGGCGACCATTCCACCTAGGCCTAGGGAGGACAAGGGTAAAGGGATTCTTGGTGCCGGTCCTAGTAAAATGAGCCAAGTGAGGTGCTATGAGTGTGGCAATCCTGGCCATATGTCTAATCAGTGTCCTACGAAGAGCCGTGGAAAAGCCTTAGTTATAGGCGAGTCCCACGAAGGGAAAGATAACCAGGGTGATTATGAAGTTAAAGAGTATCACCCTGAAGGAGGACTTACTGATGAGAAAGAATTGGATGGAGAAGCAACGCTTGCAGTAGTCAGGCGTGTGCTAACTCAGTCTAGAAGTAGTGCTGACTGGCGTTGAAGCACTATCTTCTACACTATTGCCAAGTGTGGTGAAAAGAATTGTAAGGTGATAGTGGACAGTGGAAGTTGTCAGAATGTGATCTCATCACTTGAAACTGAAATCCACACCTCATCCTGATCCGTATAAAGTCTCTTGGGTTGACAAGACATCTCTTCCTGTCACTCATCAATGTCTAGTCCCCATCGAGTTTGGGTCATACAAAGAGTCCCTGTGGTGTGATGTTTTACCTATGGATGTGGGATATGTTATCCTTGGCAGACCGTGGCTATTCGATAATGATGTCACGATCTTTGGCCGTTCGAATGCGTGTACCTTCATGCATAACGGTAAAAAGATCAAACTTAACCCCATGCCACCTAAGAACACACTAGGGAAGAAGAAGGATGAGAAGGCAAGTGAGCCTAAAGGAGTGGGGAAATCCAAGCCTAAGTCTCTACATATAATCAGCGCAAGAGAGTTTGAAAAAGAGGCTAAAGAGGATTCTATGGTGTATGCCCTTGTGGCTAGAGAGATTACACTTGAGGTTCCATCAAAGTTGCCCCGTGAGGTGACCTCGGTCCTGAAGGAATACAATGATGTATTTCCTGAAGACTTACCGAATGAGTTGCCACCTATGAGGGACATACAGCATGCCATTGATCTTGTCCCAGGGTCTACTCTACCGAACCTTCCTCACTACAGGATGAACCCTGCAGAACATGCAGAATTGAAGAAGCAAGTTGATGAGCTTCTGCAAAAGGGTTTCATCTAAGAGAGTATGAGCCCGTGTGCCATGCCTACACTGTTGACGCCAAAGAAAGACGGCTCGTGACGCATGTGTGTGGATAGCCGTGCCATAAACAAAATTACTGTCAAGTATCGGTTCCCTATACCTAGGCTTGACGATATGCTTGACATGATGGCCAGGTCCACTATATTCTCTAAGATAGACATCAAGAGTGGATATCACCAAATCCGTATACGCCCAGGAGATGAGTGGAAGACTGTGTTTAAAACGAAAGATGGGCTGTATGAGCGGTTGGTCATGCCCTTCGACTTGACTAACGCACCCAGTACTTTCATGCGGGTGATGACACAAGTTTTGAGGCCGTTCATGGAAAAGTTCCTAGTGGTGTACTTTGACGACATTCTCATTTATAGTGCCACTAAGGAATCACACCTTGAACATTTAAAGAAGGTCTGTAGCGTCCTTAGGAAAGAAAAGTTGTATGCTAATCTTAAGAAATGTGCATTCATGTCTAGCCAAGTTGTGTTCTTAGGATTTATAGTGTCATCTGAAGGGATGCGCGCAGACTCTGAAAAGGTCAGGGCCATAGTTGAATGGCCTGAACCGAGGAACATTCATGAGGTGCGAAGCTTTCACGGCCTAGCAACTTTTTATCGTCGGTTCATTAGGGGTTTTAGCACGATCATGGCTCCCATTACCGAGTGCATGAAAAAATGAGAGTTCGTATGGTCTAAAGCCGCAGTCGAGGCTTTCAAAGAAATTAAGGGCAAGATGGTGGAAGCTTCTGTCATGCGTCTACCTGACTTTTCTAAAGTCTTTGAAGTAGCATGTGATACGTCTGGTGTTGGTATAGGTGGAGTGTTAAGTCAAGAAGGACACTTAGTGGCCTATTTCAGTGAGAAGCTGAATGAAGCAAAACAAAAGTACTCCACTTACGACAAAGAATTTTATGCAGTAGTACAATCCCTGAGACATTGGCGACACTATCTCCTACCGCAAGAATTCATTTTGTTTTCTGACCATGAGGCTTTGAGACATTTGCATTCTCAGAAGAAACTCAACCCAAGGCATGCCAAGTGGGTAGCGTTTCTTCAGGAATATTCGTTTGTTCTGAAACATAAGGCCGGGGTTGAAAACAAACCAGCAGATGCCCTTAGTAGAAGAGTGGTGTTGCTCAACTCCTTGAGTGTAGAAGTAGTCGGATTTGAGCAACTGAAAGATGAATACCCAACATGTCCTGATTTTGGGGATACTTATGCGTCGCTCTCTAGTGACCAACGTACTATGGGTGAATATGTTCTTAAAGATGGCTTCCTTTTCAAGGGAGACAGACTTTGTATTCCCCGTATGTCCCTTTGTGAATTCCTCATCTGGGAGCTTCATTCAGGAGGGATAGCTGGCCATTTCGGTCGTGATAAGACCATTACCCTCGTGAAAGATCGTTTCTATTGGCCAAGTCTCAAGCGAGATGTAGCCAAAGTTTTAGGACAGTGTCGTACATGTCAGCTGGCAAAGCAAAGAAAGCAAAATACCGGGCTATATACGCCATTGCCAGTGCCACATGCTCCGTGGTAGGACATTAGTATGGACTTCGTGCTTGGGCTTCCCAAGACAATCAAGAAGCACGATTCCGGTCTTTGTTGTTGTGAACCGTTTTTCTAAAATGGCGCATTTCCTCCCATGTTCGAAAACGTCAGATGCGTCTCATGTTGCTCGTATCTTTTTTTATGGTGTGGTGCGTCTCCATGGGTTACCTAAAACCATAGTGCCTGATCGTGATGTTCGATTTACTAGCTATTTTTGGAAGACACTGTGGCACATTATGGGAACTCGTTTGCAATTCTCTACTGCTTACCACCCACAAACAGATGGTCAAACTGAAGTGGTAAACCGTAGCCTTGGAAATCTCCTACGTTGTCTAGTGGGTGAACATGTTAAGACTTGGGACCTAATTTTACCAAATGCTGAATTTGCTCACAATGGGTAAGTTAATAGATCTACAGGGTTGAGTCCTTTTGAAATTGTAAGTGGGTATAAACCTAGAATGCTCATAGATCTCTTACCTATGTCAGTTACCCAAAGGTCTTCTGAATCAGCTGATGCATTTGCACACCATATTCATGATTTGCATACACATATTAGAAAGCGGATAAATAAGAGCAATGATGATTATAAAATTTCAGCTGATTCTCATCGTAGAGCACAAGAATTTCAGGAAGGAGACTACATAATGGTGCGAATAAGGCCAGAACGATTCTCTCGAGGATCCGCTAAAAAGTTACAAGCGCATAGTACTGGACCATTCAAGATATTACAAAAGGTTGAGTCCAACGCGTATCGGATTAACCTTCTACCTGAAATGAGCATTAATCCAACTTTTAATGTGGAAGATCTAGTCCGTTCCCATACTCCCATTGTCGATCCATCGTCCCTTTCAGGGCCTCTTTCTGATTTTGCTACCCAACCCCTTCCTCCCCTTCCTCCACCCATTACCCATAAAGAAGAAATTGAGGAGATCTTGGATGACGAGATAGTATCTACAAGAGATGGAGGTTTCCAGAGGTATCTTGTCAAGTGGAAAAACAAACCATCGTCTGAATCTACGTGGCTGTCGGGCGAAGCATTGCAGGGTATTGATCCAGATCTACTAGAGTGCTACAAAAGTTTCAACTCATCGGAGTCGAGTTTTTCTCACCCGGGGGGAATTGATGCGGACACAAGCGCATTCAAGGTGTACCAACAAAGAAAGCGCCAACCACAAGTACTATCCTTGTGGATAGGCGACTATTGAGGAGCTGAAGACCCTCCACATGTGATCAGACACATAGAAGACCCCACTCAGGGAAGACACATGTGAAGAAAGAAAGGAGAAAGAAGACCGAAGAACTGAAGATTTCGGGCGCTCGAACTTTGCCTGCCGAGCGCCCGAACCTCTCTGGAGGTTTTCCGACGACTTCGGGCGGAAGCTCGGGCGCCCAACCGAGCGCCCGAACTTTCCCACACTTTTGTTATTTACGCGTTTTTACTTAAACTTTGAGGGTAGTTTAGTCTTTTTACTTGTTTTAATGTTTATTTAAGAGGGCTAAGCCCTAAACTCGAATTAGTTGATTGATTAATGAAAAGAAAACCCTTTGGTTGCCTCCCTCCTCTTGTCTCTCTCATGGTGATGCTTCATCTTCCTTGATCTCTTTCTTCTACTTGCTTCTTATGCCCCTCCTATCCTTCTTCCAGGTAGTTCTATCTTTCCTAACCTATTTGTTTCGCTAACCTCAATCCCCAAAATCTGATTTTGATCCTAAACCCTAAGTTTTCAGATTTTCAAATCCCTAATCCAAAATCTCTTGATTTCCTGGATTAGAGATTCCTCTTAATTAATTGGGTTGTGGCCATGCAAGATCAGGAGGTTCCATCCCTCGCCGAATCCAACCATAGTGATAATTGAATCTCATACTTCATGGTTGTGATGAATGGCCCGTTCCATTGTATGTTTCCTTGTGATTTTCTTAGTTCATGATGATTACTACTAGATTTTATATTGTTATTGTCTTTTAATTCCGCTGATTTAATGGTGTTCATGAGCATGCATCATAATTAGGGCATCCTACATCACCATGGTTGAATGATCATTATATGGGGCCCGAATCCAGTATGTAGCCGTGTTGGAAGACCCCACATGAATGTTTATGCATCTTTGAAGACCCCACACGGGGAAGATGCATGTGGGTTGCATATAGGAGCCTATTGAACACATCTAGACTATTGAATTGAGTGGACACTTTCATTAGACCGTTGGATTTCGCATGTTGGATCATCCGAACCATTGGCCCATCTTGATGATTGGGCCATCTTGGCCGTGGACATTGTGGGACATTAGTTTAGTTGTTTTCTTTGTTATTATATTTATTTTGTAGTTTGTTTTATGTTTTAGTTGATTTAGGGAGTATTTTGGATATTTAAGAATAATGAGGGTGTTTATGTAAAAATACCCCAAAAGGGGTATTAAGGCTTGGACGTGTGAACCCCTTAATATTATTGGCTTCTAGGATAAAAAAAACTTATCATTTGCTTTCTTTGGGAGCAAAAACTCTTGTGAAAAGAGTTGGTGTGATGCCATGGAGTGATTCTAACTTATCCTTCTCTCTCATTCTTCTCTTCAAGGTAGTTCCTTCAATTTCTTCTTTCACATTTGCTTATTCTTTATTCTTCCCCTTCTTTTTCTTTTGATCCAAACCTCAACCAATCAATCCCTAACCCAACCTACCCCAACCACCCCAGCCGTACAGATGCACCTGCATGGCTATCCATACAGATAGCCCTCCCCCCTTTCCCACGGCCCCTTGCTTCGTCTCCCTCGTTCCTCTGTACTCCTTAACCTTTACTTCAATCTCAAACCCCAAAACCCTAACTCTCATAACTCCAAATCCCCAATTCCTAAACTTAAATCCCCAATTCCCAAAATCTAAAACCCTAAACCTAGTTTAGCCAAAACCCTAAAACCAAGTGAATCCCTTTGAATTAAGAATAAGCCCTATGCTAGATGGGAGTTCTACCTTCCATAAATCCTAGTCGATTCTTATTTTGTTAGATCTGCATTGCGGGATTGTTTATGGCTTTGAACTGGAACATGTTTTGTTATTTGGATTCTTTAACTTTGTGATAGAGTGGTCTTATTTTGTTTTTTATTGTTTTAATTAAACCGTTATTTAATTTCAGCACATCATTCTAGGTTAAACCATCCAACCTGCAACAAGCACACTACCATCAACTCAAAGGAGAGAAGTTCATTCAAGCTAGGGGGGAGATAACGCAATTGTACCCCATACAGCACACGTTAATTCCACATATGCGTACAATAGAGGCCTAGATTGGGCATTTAGGCCCACCTGACCACACGTGTGCAGGATTTCCTAAGAGTCAATTTGTCTTCTAATATTAGCATGTGGATAACATATAGAATCCCTCTTCTCATACATAAGCTAATTTCAGGGACTTGCTAGGAGTCTTTTCCTTATTTTCTTATTCATATGTACGGAGATATTTTTCAAGTCTTTCCCTTATCTGCTTCTTTATGTTTAGAAAGATCAAACTGTCTTCTCAAAGTAGTATTGGACTTAAATAAAGATGTATATGCATGATTATAAATATGGCTTCTTGGTCATATGTAAGAGAGAGTTTATGAATGATTTCTGATTGAACGCAAATTTTTTTTTTTTTTATGTGGTAGTAGCGGAGGGAGCATTTCTTTATGATGATTACTAGCTTTAGGCTAGTAGATTGTTGAACAAAAGGTTCAAAGTACATTTGAATATATCCCCAAATTCTTATGTGTGGATTTTCTCTTAGTTTTCTAGAGATTTCAAGCTTTGAATCTGCTATGAATCAGTTCAAATTTTTGCATTAGTTTCTGTTTCGAATCCTGTTTGTCACTTCCCATTGAGCAACAAATTGCATAAAGCATCCAGACCATCAAAAATTGAAAACAAGTATTTTAAGCATGTTGCTCCATTTCATCACCTTCCAGTCCATCCAATAACTACGTTTAAAAGCATCAATGATTGCAAAACACTACATTTTACTTTTCAATTCACCTATTGGTTTTTCAATAAACAAGAATCACTTTGAATCACATATCATTTTGATAAGATTCAAATCAAGTCATAAGATCTGAATGATATCGACTGGTGGTAGCCATCAAAGTGGGAAATGTTCGTTGATCAAACGGCTAGGACATGAGTTCGATTTTTGGGTGTGCCACATCGATAGTGGGACACATTTGGAGAGTGTTGTTGCTTAAATGCATGCCAATAAATGCCAACGCACTCAAAAATCAAGAGAAAGAAAAAGAAAAAATTGAGTCAGTGAGTTTGGCACAATTATTCAACGGGTTTCTTCAAACTACCAAGAAGCTCCAGTTGCATTGTCACAGTAAGACTGAGTTCGGATGCACAGCTGAATTTAACTAAGACTATGTTCACATAATGAGGAAAGTAGCCCTCAAATTGAAGGACGCCCCTTTCAAGCCATCATACGATATTCAATTGCCACAAACATTAAATTGCAATACGGTTATTTCCACCAACTACTTATTGCAATCCAATTGGATGGCGCATCCAAACGGAGTCTTAACAAAATCAAATTCACAAAGATAATGAAGACAACCAGAAGGAATTCTACCAGTGAGCCAGAAGCTACAGACAATCTTTTCAGAACCAATGTGGAGACACCGACAAAAGCTGAATCATCCAACGAGGCCTCCTTCGGACCAATGCCAGAGATTGAATCCTCGGAGCAACGGAGAATCCCAGCCGTTAATCGTAGTGCAGACGACGGGTTCTTATGATCGGATGGAGGACTCCTTTCTGTTGGTGATGGATTGAGCACGGAATGGAGGAGGGTTTTTGTAGAGGAGAGGACGAGAGGCTTCCTTCTTTCCACCATTTGATCATCCGAGGAGGATACGGCGTCGACGGACGGAAAATGAAAAAGGAGATATGGAAGAGCTAAGGCTCCAAACCCTAGAAAAGTTGCGGTGGAGATGATGAGAGTGATGACGAAGGCTTCAGCTGCTGTTACCTGCTAGGAACAGAACAGCTGAAGGGCCGTGAATTTTTGCTGCGAGAATTGGGACTCAGGTTCGGTAGTAACGCCTCCACCACCGACGTCGGTGCTGGAAAAGCTACGTGAGCCCCACCATGATGTGTATGTTTTATCTACGCCGTTCATCCATCTTGCCCGCTCATTTTATGTCATGAGCCCTAAAATGAGGCAGATCCAAACCTCAAGTGAACCCCAGCATAGGAAACAGTGATGATTGAATGCCCACCGTTAAAAACACTTTGGGCATAAAGTTTTTGGATCAAGCTTATATTTGTATTTTACCTTGGATGTGATCTGATCTGATCAACAGGTAAATTAGGAGTCGTTTGCATGCCTGTAAAGTTGATTAGTTGTAATCCAAGGTGTAAAGTGTTTAAATGTAACCTTGTTAGGCTTTAAGTTGTAATTTGTTTACCGGTAAATAGATGTTCGTATTTGGATAATTGGTAAATTATTTCCAGTCTGCAATCGAGTATTCCCACACAATAGAGCTTGGAGTGATAAATCTTCTAAAATTCACCGAATAACATATAAAGTCGTCATTTAAGATAAATGCTCGGAATAATCCCAACTCAATAAAACACATGGCCTAATCCTTACACTAAAACAATCATTTGGTGGGCCATAAAAGTGGGCCCACTAGTTCAAAATCCCTTTTATACATATACACAACTGACAACTTTATACAGGCATGGCGGATCCACCGAGCTAGGGTTGTCAATGGGCCAACCCTGGGGTTGGCCTTGGCCTAGATTTTAAACTATTTAGGCAGGTATATTCAAAATTTTGACTTTGGCAGGCCGAGCTTGACCCATTGACAACCCTACATCCAGGTGGGTGGGACCCTTGACTGTAGGGCCACTGTGATGTATGTTCCTTACATCCACACTGTCCAACCATTTTGATAGATTATTTTATGGGAAGATCCTAAAAATGAAGCAAGTCCAAATCTTGGTTGGACCTGCATGCCACTCGAAACGATAGCAATTGACCATTAAAAACTTGTCGCGGGCCACAAAAGTTTTAGATCAAGCTGATATTTGTGTAGGTCATTCATCCAGGTCTTTGTGACCTTATCAAAAGGTTGGATGGCAAATAAACATTTCGGTGGACCCGCAATAAGTTTTTAATGGAGGGGATTCAATCACCATTGTTTCCTGTGGTGTGGTCCACCTAAGATTTGAATCTGCTTCATTTTTTGTATCATTCCTTAAAATTATCCGTCAAAACAGATGGACCGCATGGATGTAAGGTATATAAATTCCAGCTGGCCCCACAACTAGGGATCTACCCATAGAATGAAGTGGGACGATGCCACCGTTGAAACCTTCTTAGGCCCACTATGATGTTTATTTGGCATCCAACCTGTTCATAAGGTCACACAAACCTGGTTGAAGAGAAAACACAAATATCAACTTGATACAAAACTTCTATATATCCTAAGAAGTTTTCAATGGTAAGTGTTCATTCTCCGTTGCTTATTGTGGTGTGGTCCACTCAAGGTTTGGATTGGCTTCATTTTTTTTGGTTCATGCCATAAAATGATCTTGCAAAATGGATGGACTGGTGTGGATATAACACATACATCATGGTGGGGTCCACACTTTTGGCACGTCAAATACAATGAAGGGTAGGTGGTAGGCCTGGCAAAATTCCACACGACCCGCCAACTCGCACAAAAATACCAATGTTTGGTCCAGCCTTATCGTGTTGGGTCACTAACGGGTTGACCCGTTAAGACCCATTAACATAACAGGTCGGGTCAGTGTTTCACCCACGAACCCGATTAACCCATTAACATAATGGTCTAGATCACCAAACCATGGCCCACCTACGAACCTTGACACTCCATATGCAAAATTGCAATGTACAAGTGATTCCTCCTCATCTCATGAATGAATCTGATTGTTACTGGTGATAGAATGGGCCCACTAGGTGGACCACAGCTGTATGTTGGGTCAGACTGTCAGTTGTCCTCATCAACGGTGTGGCCATTTGATGGGTAGAATGGCCTAACGGGTTAAATGGGTCGGGTTACAGGTAACCCGTTAAATTAACGAATGGGTTTGGGTTTCTAGATTTCGACCCGTTAGTTAACGGGCCAGGTTTGGGTGAGCAAATTTTTTTACACGACACGAACACGGTTCAACACGACTAGTTACTAGGCCTAGTAGGTGGTGCCGCACAATATGGTTCCTCCTTTTTCACGGAGGCAGACTTTCTCACGAAGTTCCTGCTACCCTAATCTAGGTGTGCCCACAGTGATGCTTGTTAGAAATCCACCACCACCTCCATCCATTTGACCATATCATGTTAGCACATGGGTCCAAAAAATGAGGCAAATAAAAACTCAAGTGGGCTACAGGACATGAAAAAGTGAGGATTGAAAGTACACCATTGAAACATTTGTGGGGCCACATATTGTTTGAAAAAGGCTAATAGTTTTGTGTTTTCAGTTCATCCCTGTAGGAATGATCTTATGAAGGGTATGGATGGCTTATAAACATGGTGGTGGCCTTTGTGATTGCCCAGCAAATCTTTGCAAAAAGTCCTTCGGAGCTCTCCTGCTACACAGGCGGAGAGAAGTTTGCAGAGGCTTCACAAACTCAAGTGCGAAGAGAGGTTTCTAGGAGGCTTCACAAACTCTGACGCCCTTAAATCCATAACTCTCCTTCATTGAGAAATTTGAAGAAAAAAAATGTCGATTGCCTGAAAACCTTTTATCTATAATCTGAAACATGTCATTTTGTTATGTTTCAGATTACAACTAAAAGTTATAATCCGATTACAACCTGTAATCTGTTTACATGTAAATATACCCATCCAAACACCCCACATAATCCGATTACCTATAATCGGATTACAACTAATCAACTTTACAGGCTTCTAAACGACCCCTTAGAATGAGCCCTAGGTGGGTTAAATGACCACCATCTCGAATAACCTTAAATTTTGATCTACCTTAATTTTTTGAGTTAACACCCACCACGAACACTTACAAGGGGACACAGATTTCATGTGAAAGCCTTTGTAGGAATTTCCTGCACTGGGAATCTAAGTGGGGCCCACTATGATGTTTGTGAGAAACCCACTCCGTCCATCCATTTTATGGGTTCATTTTAGGACATACGACAAAAAATTCAAGACTCAAGTGGGCTGAAATAAAGGAAAGGGTGGGTTGGGAAATTCCTACCGTTGAAACCCCCTGCATCCACAGTGATGTTTATGTAAGGCCCGTACCCTTATTTGCTCTCCATACGCTTAGTTTCCCGTGCCGATACATCCCGGATGGACCAGATTAATGAGCCTTGATCACGACCCTATTTTAGTACCGCATCGACCTAAGATCTATACCCTGGCGACTGCGTAGGCGTTGCGATTCCAACGCCACGCAGCACGCCCCATTGCGATACCCGGTGTGAAAGTTACAATCATTTGCGCAATCTGAGACAGGTCGCGCAACGCACGTGTGGCGCGGGCCTCACTTGCACAAGTTCCTAGAAAGTTTAATCAATCAATCAATCACTCTATCTATCCATCAATCAATCACCCACCTACCCCCATCACCTTTTTCCATCAATCCATCACCTTTCATGCCAAAAACCCCTAAAGTCAACACCTACCCTATTTGATAGCTATTAACCATCATTTCACTTACTTTTTCCTTCCCTATCTACCCCTCTTTTCCCTTTTAATCCCTCCTCTATCCTCAAAATCTCTACCCATACAAAGGCCATACGTATGGGGCTTTCTCATTCCTATTTTTTTTTTACAAAAAGAGAGAGAGAGAGAGAGAGAGAGAGAGAGAGAGAGAGAGAGAGAGAGAGATAAGAGTGAGAGAAGAAAGAAAGAGAGTTTAAGAGAAAGATTAAGAGAGAGCTTAGGGAGTTGGGAGAGTTAGAGGAGCTAGGAGTGAAGAGGAGCTCATCCGAACCGTCCGATCGACGACCCGACCCGATCTAATCGTTCATTCTTCATGTGAGTGCATGGGAGGATGAAATCCCCCCTTTTTCCCTTGGTTTCTATTCATCTTGTGGGCCCACAAGGGTGGGGGCCACATTGATGTGGTTCAATTTGTGTGGAGGGCCAGCAAGGTCCAGACGTTGGACGTTCATGTTCTCTCGCCTCAAGTGTAAGGTTGCGATGTAGTAATAATTCTCGGTAAGACCGAGGTCGATCCACAGGGAAAAAGGTAAACAATTTCAACTAATCTAATAACTAGAATCTAAGAAGTTTAGGAAAATAATTTTTCACATGTGTTGTAGGATAAAGTTGACTATCAAGAATGCGATCGAAGAATGATTGAGAGCCAGCCATCCCAAATGCGGGCAGCTCAGCTCGTGCTCGTCAAAAGGGGTCGCATGCCAAATGCGAGTAGCTCGGCTCGTGCTCGTCGAAGGGGTCGCATCCCAAATGCGAGCAGCTCGGCTCGTGCTCGTCGAAGGGGTCGCATCCCAAATGCGAGCAGCTCGGCTCGTGCTCGTCGAAGGGGTCGCATCCCAAATGCGAGCAGCTCGGCTTGTGCTCGTCGAAGGGGTCGCATACCAAATGCGAGCAGCTCGGCTCGTGCTCGTCGAAAGGGGTCGTATCCCAAATGCGAGCAGCTCGACTCGTGCTCATCGGAAGGGGTCGCATCCCAAATGCGAGCAGTCCACCGAGTCCGAGTATCCTCCGTTTTTCTAGTACCAGCAGCCTGTATAGGCCGGTCTTGCGCTTATCTCTATTCATGGCTCGAACCATTGGGGATCTCCATCAAGAGACGTAATCAGTTGGACGTATAGAACGGTTAGGCTATCCCCTTATCTAAGGATTGATAGGATAAGCTCCTTATCCCCAAAAATTGCAGTAATCTTAATGGCTTGTGTAACGGACTGGACCACCCGGATTTGCATAAATAGATAATCCTACAGGTGGTAAAGGTACAATATACACAATCTCTAAACTCCTAAATTGTGAGTTTCTTTTACAACCATATCCTATCTGACTTAAGCTTTGGAGGGCTAATGGCTGGACGCCGGCCACCCTTAGTTTTCTCTTATATTCTTTCAGGTTCGAAGGAGAGCTGGCTTGAAGGAGGGTGAACGTCTGGAGGATCCTGTTGCCAAATCCGACGTTAACAGATTGGCACCGTCTGTGGGAAATGACTTGATCGTCAGGATTAGCCGCTTTCACCACTGATCGAAGTCCTCCCACCATGCCTCCTAAAAAGACAGCTCATCCTTCCACTTCAAGGCAAACGTTACCTCCGCCTGACACTACCGAACCAGCGCCTATCCCTCAGACCACTTCGATGGGCCTCCCTCAGGGAGAGCCTAATGTGTCATCTTAAAACCCGTTATTTGATGCTACCGGGAGTCAAGAAGATGTTATGCGTCTCCTCGGAAACACACTCCTAACCCTCAACACCGGATTTCAAGCCTTGTCTAATCGGCTAGATCAGCATTTCCTGGAGCCCCAACGACAACCTTCCGAAGGGTTGCCGGCGCAACCTATACTAGTGGCTCTAGACATTCCGCGGATGAACCACAAGTCCAACCAAATCACCCTCCATCGAATCGAATACCGCTCATTCTATACATTTTAGTACTTCCCGGCAACAACAATCTCAAGGGTCCACCGTCGAAACGTCAGGTTATACCTTACCACGGGAAGGAGACCTCAAGAGAATCCATGATCGTTTTGATGACATGGAACAATGATACCAGGCAAATCGACCATCTGCTGCTGTGGCGTCGATACATCGAGCCGAGTCTCCTTTTACCTGCGAGGTCATGGGGGCACCTTTACCTAGGAAGTATCGCACGCCCGTCATCACCCCGTATACCGGTGTTGGCGAACCTCTTGAACACTTGGAAACGTATAGGTCTCTTATGGAGTTGGAGGGACATGGGTCAGAAATCATGTGTAGGGCTTTTTCCTTAACCTTAAAGGAGGCAGCTCGTACATGGTTCCGAGGGCTAAAACCCCGATCCATCAGGTCCTTCGCACAGCTATCGGAGCTATTCCTCTCTCAATTCATGGGAAGCATCCGTACTAAAAAGTCGGCATCTCACATAATGGATCTGAAATAGTAGTATGGGGAGACGATAAAGGAATTCATAGTACGGTTTACTACAGAAGCCGTCCAAACTGAAGGCTATACCGAAGAAAAAGGCCTCATCGCCCTCATAACCGGAATTACAAGCGAGAGATTTAGATTCGCCTTAGATAAGAACCCTCCTAAAACCATGACAGAATTCCAAGCAAAAGCTCAGAAATATATTAATGTAGAAGAAGTTGCTTTGGCACGTCATGGTGTACAGGGCAAGAAATGCAAACCGGAGGTAATCTCGCCCCCGGATAAGAAATATCGGCGTGATCGACGGGACCGCTCTCCCAATAAGCCTTATTCTGGTAGATATCATAACTACACTCCTCTTAACCGATCCCCCAAAAAGGTGTTAATGGAGATCAAGCATAAACCATATGTGAAATGGCCTGTAAAGATAAAATCTGATCCTAAAAAGAGAGATAAGAGCAAGTTTTGTTACTTCCACAAAGACCAAAGGCATAGTACCTAAGATTGCATATCTCTGCGAGATCACATCGAAGCTCTTATTCGAAAAGGTCATCTCCAAGATTATGTTGTTCGTCAAGGTCGATCACCTAAAAGGGCGGAAGCCCCACCATATCAGAAGAAGTCGCCTCACCATCATACTTCACAAGAAGACGTTGAACCTACTGGAGAAATTCAGACCATCGCCGGAGGACCAGTTTGCGGGGGCGATTCTCAAGCTTCAAGAAAAGCATACACTCGAAAGGCGTCCAAGAAGCCCCAGCATATTTATTGGTTGGAACAGACGCCCAAGACGTCAGAAATCGCTCACCCTCCAATCTCCTTCTCCCTCGAGGATGCAGAGGGGATTCACTTCCCTCATGAAGATTCCATCGTGGTCGCGTTAAAGGTATCAAATTATTTGACTCATCGTATTATGGTGGATACAGGTAGCTCTGTTGACATTCTCTACCTGGAGGCTTTCAACAAAATGGCACTCGCCAGAAGCCTGCTCAAATCGGTCTCTACTCCTCTCATTGGATTCGGGGGCGAGGTGGTAACGCCAGAAGGAAGCATTGATGTTCGCTTCCCCAAGTGTAGGGTTGCGATGTAGTAATAATCTCGGTAAGACCGAGGTCGATCCACAGGGACTTATGTAGGATTTCACAAACACATCCAAAAGCGTCTATTGAAAGCTAATAATCAGATTTTGAATAGAATTGATGTGAATAATAGTTTTAAACTAATTTGAATGTAAACAATTATAAAAAGGCACTAGGGGTTCAAGGATCCACTTGTAGCAATCCTTGATGTTCAATCCGCTGTGGTTTCTCATTCTCTCAACTAGAATCGACATTAAGGTCTATCTAGTCGGATGATAGAACTGTTAAACCAAACAATCTGTAATATGTAAGTGCTATGCTTAAGATTCACTCAATGTAGGCTGAGCTGAGCATGCTCAATTGCATAGGTCATTCCCCTTTCCAAAAGGTCTAGTTCACAATCATAACCATCCTCAAGTCCTGTCACAAGATAAGGCTAGATCAGGATTTGAACTTGATTCAAATCATATGCACAGTCCATACATATTTCAGAAACTCAATAAAATAGAACTTTGGTAGGAAGTCCCTTCGTGAAGATCATAGTACTAGAGCGCACTCCGATTCCTCGAATCATACAGGTCTAGACTGATACAAATCAACTAAGAAATTAAGTAATTCTCCCAAACATCCATGAGTCATCATAAGACTAAGAAAAACTACTCAAAAACTTGTATAAACTTCAAGCCATAGTTCATAATCATGAATTCCACACTTAAAGCAGCTAGCTACGAATTGAAACATCTTGGATCCACTACAAGCTTCACCTCTTAGCCCTAGCTAAGAGGTTTAGCTGCTCATGATCCAAGGAAACATGAAACAACTAAAAAGTTCATAAAAACAGCAAAAACAAACTCCAAGGAGTTGTGGAACTCCAAAATTCACTTCCGCCGCCTCCAAGCTTGCTTCAACCCTTCTTCGATACCCTAGGAACAATCCCTAGGTGTCCTTTTATAGTCTGGAGGCTCCGCAACTTCAGAAGAATCGAGAAACTGCGTAGGAGTTACGCAGTGCGCAGAGAAAATCGGACTTAAAATAGAAGTTTCTGTTTTCATTCACATGGCCGACCGGTCTGGACCGGTCGGACTGGGCTGGCCGACCGGTCACGACCGGTCTGGCCTCTTTTGGTAGTAGTCCAGCAACCATGCCCGACCGGTCAAGACCGGTCGGATGTCTTCAGCACTGCCCCAGCAGGTATGGCCGACCGGTCAAGACCGGTCGGGCTTATTCAGCTTGGTTCCAGCAACCATGGCCGACCGGTCAAGACCGGTCGGACCATCTCATTCCTTCTTTTTCTTTCTTTTCTCTCCTTGTTCTTGTTTCTTTCTTTCTTCCCTTGCTTCTTTCTTCCTTCGGCCCACCTTTGGGTCTTCATCCAAGGTCCTAAACAAGCTCTCTTTATCCTCAATTAGGCGGAGTCCACTCTCAAACCTGTAATCACAAAACACGCATTAGATTCGTCTATAAACCATGCAAACCTCGCACAATGAGTGATGAATTAGGGTTAGAATATGCACAATTAAGAGCTCAACAATTGACCTCCCAGTCACCTTTGGAGAAAGTCCAGCGAAAATGACTACTTTCGTTAATTTCCTCGTGGTAGATCGGAGGTCAGCATATAACACCATTTTGGGTCGACCTTCACTTAATAAGGTAGGGGCAACTTTACATCCTTTGTATTTATGCGTCAAATTTCCTACCCCAAATGGTGTTGGGGTCGTACGAGGAAATCAAAAGGAAGCCCGATCGTGTTATGAGATAGCCGTACGAGACCGAAAGAGGGCTCAGACGACACCAGTTATGATGGTGGCACAAGATCCATCAAGTCCTCCGACGGTCACCTCGTTGGACCCGAGAGAGAATGCTCTCCAATTTGGAACTCCCGGAGAAGAGACAGTAGCAATCCATTTAACTAAAGATGACTCATCGAAAGTTGTCTATGTGGGATCCTCTTTGAGCAGCGTCTTTCAGGGAGAATCTAGTCTGTTTCCTCACCGAATACCAAGATGTGTTTACCTGGTCTCACAGAGACATGCCGGGCATCGACCCCAGCGTCATAGCACATTGTCTGAACGTTGATCCGAAGTATAAACCTGTTCATCAGTGCCGACGTGCTTTCACCGTAGAGAGGTAAATGGTAATCAAGGCTGAAGTGGAGAAGCTGCTCACAGTCAGTTTTATAAAAGAAGTTGACTACCCTAGAGTGGGTTGCGAATGTGGTTCTCGTCCGAAAAGCGAATGGCAAGTGGAAAATGTGTATTGATTATTTGGATCTGAACAAAGCGTGCCCCAAAGATAGCTTCCTGACCCCGCGAATCGACCAGCTGGTTGATTCAACGGCAAGGCATGCCTTGCTCAGTTTTATGGACGCCTATTCTAGTTATAACCAGATCATGATGCATCCACCCGATAGCCAGCACACTACTTTCATCACCGACCGAGGCTTGTATTGTTATCAGGTAATGCCTTTTGGCCTTAAAAATGTAGGGGGCACCTATCAACGCCTTGTCAATAAAATATTCGCCACACAAATCGGCAGGAATATGGAGGTTTACGTCGACGAAATGCTCGTGAAAAGTATCGCAGAAGATGACCATCTTGCAGATCTTCGAGAAGCCTTTGACTTGATGAGGAAATATCAGATGAAGCTAAATCCTGAGAAATGCGCGTTCGGAGTGTCTGCTGGTAAATTTCTCAGATTTATGGTCGGCCAACGAGGAATCGAGGCAAATTCTGAAAAATAAAAGCATTAATCGAAATGAAGTCTCCGACCACTCTCAAAGATGTCTAACGTTTGGTGGGCCGCATCGCATCATTGAACAAGTTCATTTCACGGACCTCGGACAAGTGTTTACCCTTTTTTAAGCTCCTCCGGTCTACTGCCAAATCTAATTGGGAGTGGACACCACAATGCGAAGAAGCGTTCCAACAACTGAAGCAATATATGAGTGCACCCCCCGTTTTATCTAAACCTGTGGCGCACGAGCAACTTCTTCTTTATTTATCTGTGTCTTCTACGGCCGTTAGTGCCGCTTTAATAAAAGAAGATTCCGGGGTACAAAGGCCCGTTTATTATATTAGTCGAGCGATGGTGGATGCCGAAACTCGGTATTCCTATATGGAGAAGTTGACCCTTGCTTTAGTCACGGCTACTCGAAAACTACAACCCTACTTCCAAGCCCACGCTATATTAGTGCCAACAAATCATCCGTTACGGCAGGTAGTACAAAAACCCGAGGTTTCAGGGCGATTAACTAAATGGGTAGTCGAGATCAGCGAACACGTTATTTCGTTCTGCCCCAGGACCGCCATCAAGGGTCAAGCCGTGGCCGACTTCATCGCCGAATTCACTTACTCCTCTCCCGATGATAATTCCGCGATTGGCGACCAACCACCTTGGTCACTCTTCGTGGATGGATCCTCACGGGCCACCGGAAGAGGAGCGAGCCTAATTCTAGTTGCTCTAGACAGGTCGCATTTCCAATACGCTCTACGATTCGATTCTCGCATCTCGAATAATGAAGCAGAATATGAGGCTCTGATCTTCGGCCTCGAACTGGTAAACGTCCTCTCGATTCAGAGTCTTCGCATTCATAGTGACTCCCAGCTCATAGTCAATCAGGTACTCGGTGAATTTGAGGCAAAAGAAGAAAAGATGGCCTTATACAAATCGAGAGTGCTCATCCTGCTCGCGAAGCTGAAGAATTATGAAATAATCCACATCCCTCGCGAGAAGAACAAACTCGCAGATTCTTTGGCTAAACTCGCCTCCGCATTAGAATCTGAGTTATCACATTCAATTCCCGTCGAGCATCTTCGGACCCCGAGTATCGACCAAGCAACTCCTGGGCAAGTGATCGTGGTCCATCCCTCTCCATGTTGGATGGACCCCATTGTCCTCTATCTCAAGGACGAGCATCTTCTAGATAACAAGAAATCCGCACGACAAATTCGCCATCAAGTCGCCAGGTATACTTTACAAAATGGAGCGTTATTACGTAAAAGTTTCTCTTTGCCCTACTTAAGGTGTCTTCTCTCAGAAGAAGCACATCGTGTCCTAGATGAAATACACCAGGGGGCATGTGGTAACCACCCAAGGGGACGATCTCTAGCATATAAGGCAATGAGGCAAGGATACTACTGGCCCACTATGAAGGCAGATGCGATCGAATTCTCTAAAAATGTGATAAGTGCCAACGATATTCTCCTATACCTCATGTACCGTCCGAGCAAATGACCCCAATGGATAGCCCTTGGCCCTTCGCCCAATGGGGAGTCGACATCATCGGGCCCTTGCCTATCGGGAAAGGTCAAAATAGGTTTACAGTTGTGGCAGTCGATTACTTCACCAAATGGGTCGAGGCAGAACCATTAGCCAGAATTACCGAGAAACAGACCAATAAATTCGTATGGAGAAATATTGTATGCCGCTATGGGCTCCCCCACATTATAATCACTGATAATGGAAAGCAATTCGACAACGCCGCTTTCAATGAGTTTTGCAAAAAATGGAAGATATACAATGTCCGCACCTCTCCATACCATCCTCAGGCAAATGGGCAAGTTAAAGCGGTGAATAAAATCATTAAGCATCACTTAAAGACCAAGCTCGGTGAGTGTAAAGGTATGTGGCCAGAACTCCTGCCAGAAGTCTTATGAGCATATAGGACTACGACTCGCACGTCAACAGGCGAAACTCCTTTCTCCTTGGCATTCGGTACCGACGTAGTAATACCAGTTGAAATTCAAGTACCTTCGTATCGAATAGAGCAGTATGATCCCACTTGTAATCAGGAAGGTCTTCGACTTCATCTCGATCTCTTGGAAGAGCGGAGGGATGCCTCCCAGCTGCAAGTAGCAGCGTATCAGCAACGCATTGCTCGCTATCGTAATGCTAAAGTTCGGCCTAGAGCTTTCCAGCTCGGCGATTTGGTCCTTAGACAGAATCTCGGAGCTCCTGTTCGTTCGCTGGATCCAAATTGGGAAGGCCCGTATCGAGTCATCAAAATCGTGTGACCCGGTACTTACTATCTTGAAGATATGCAGGGAAGACCTGTACGTCGCCCTTGGCACGTGGAACATTTGCTACGATATTTCCCTTAATTCAGTGTAATTTAGAACGACATTCGAATAAAGATCAGTCCTTTGGTCACTACTCCATTTGATTGGACCCGAATAGCCCCGAAGAGAATACACACATTCTCTTGGCCAATTGTCTACCCTTAGTAGAGTCGAAGTCTTAATCGATAGATAAATCTATCTCAACGCGGACATGGTCACCACGACCCCCGGATTAAGCCTAACTCATTACTACATGAGTTAAGTATACAAGCATTCAACATGCGATCAACAGGGGGAAACAAAGCGAGAAAATGCACGTGGTGTCGAGAAAACGCAATTTTCATTAAAAGTGACTAAAAAGTCAGATCATTTACATGAATACAATTTCTTCTCAAAATACTAAGAGAGAGAGAGAGAGAGAGAGAGAGAGAGAAGGGCGACGACTCTAAGATCGATCGTTCTCGTCTTGGGCAGGCTCACGACTCTCTGCTTCAGGACCGATCTTGGGAGCAGGTGCCGCATCGGTAGCTCCAGTGACCTCATTCTCGGCTGCAGCCCGCTCTCTAGCTGCGACCTCGAAGGCCACTCTCTCAAATTCCTCAAAATTGAAGGAAGGAGCAATTTGCTACATAAATCTGACCGCAAAATCGCGACCAGCAATATACGCCTCATAACGCTCCTCGTCGTAGAGCTGAGAGGTTCGGAACTCTTGGACGGCACGAGGACCCTCGTCAGATAGCATCTTGACGAGGGCCACTCTTTCCTCCTCCCAGTGAATGGAATCGTCCTTCAGCTGGTCGAGAGTTTTCTTGGCCTCCTCAAGCTTAGCCCGAGAGTCCTTGAGCTGCTCCTCGAGGGAGATCTTGTCCTGGCGAAAAATCTCTTTCTCTCTCTCGGACTTGGTATGAATTTCTTGAAGCTTTACAAACTGTAGATCCAGTGATTGAAAACGATAAGTCATGGCCTGGATCTTGGCGAGAAGAATCTGCTTCTCCTTGTTTATTTTGGCGATTTGGGCTTCCAGGGCCTTTATTATGCGGTCCCTTCCCTGGACCTTGCCTTCCATTGCTTTCTTCTTCTTTTCCGCGTCATCAACGACTCGGCGGGCGGCATCAATGTCACATCTAACTCGGAGCGTGAGATCCAAACTCTGCTCAGATAAAGAAAGAAGAATTAGAGTAACCCATAACATAAATAATTCAAAAAGAATGAGGAATGGGGAGAAGTTGTCACCTGGATCAACCTAACTCCTATGTCTGTGGAGAGAGCCTCTGGACTCGGCTCAGGAAGGCCCCCGAAGGAGTTGGGGGAAATATTATCAAACATAAACTTGCATATCGGATGCAAGTATCGCGGGATGACGAAGACTCCTGACCCGTAGGGCTGAGCTACAACCATCTCGCCGGAACTTACCTCGCGAGCATTCGCAGCCCCCAAAGCAGGTGTCGCCGAATCGCGAGCAGTGATGGGCTCGTATGATGTCTCCCTTGGAGGGAGACCTTCCTCCGTTTGATCTCCTTTCGGCGAATTGTCAACGACTTCGATTATCGGCTGGTTATGGGCGCCAGCCGGAAGGGTCGCAGAGGCAGGAGGGGTCACGGAAGTGCGAGGGATCGTGACAACCCCCCCTTTGGTAGCAGTATGCGGCTGTGTGCAGCGAGCAGACCCCTCTGCTGGAGCTGGCGCAACTGAAGGTCTAGTCGCTGACTTCTTTTGCCTCTTCGAGGCAGTACCCTTCAGACAGGGGAGCACTCCCAGCGCACCCCTTTTGTCTCCCACATTCACCATCTCTTCTTGAGATATCAAGCCCGCGGTGCAGAGGCAGCGTGGGTCCAAGGCAACGTTGACGTTGCGTGCGGTCGCTGAAAGCTTGGAGACCTTTACAAGTTTTTTGTTAAGTCCTCCCCGCAAGTTTGGTCTGGCTCCAATCGGAATGCTTGCAAAAAGAATATAAGGGCACATCAGTCGATGTAAGCGAAGCAAATTTCCTTTTACTTTCTTCAGTTGAAGGGGTAGAAATTCAAACCCACCTTCGCCAAAGTGGCAGATAACATTATGGCCTTTAGGGTCGGAGCCCACATCTGACTCCCAATTTTCGGAGACGTAAAACCATTTTTTCCTCCACCCAGGGCAATTGGAGGAAGGGTTTCCCAGAATGAAGTTGTCCCGGTGCCAGAAGCAGAGGTAGTACCAACCCTCGGTAGCCGAGGCCTTTTTCAGCTGAAATAGTCGCAAAAACTCCTTAGCAGTTAAGTCATCATTACCCGCTTGCTTCCAGAGGATGAAAGCAGTTATAAGCACCCGCCAGCCGTTTACGATAAGTTGGCCGGGGGCAATCTTATAAGTGCGAAGGAAGTTTTGGATGAATGGGTGAAGGGGAAGACGCACACCAACCCGGAAAAAATATTCATAAAAGGCTACACAGCCTGGTGGTGGTGCATCGGCTGTCTCCCCTCTCCCAGGTAACCTGAGAATAACGGACTCCGGAACCCAGTGCCTTTCTCGAAAGCTCGAGAGCTGCTCTTCTGTCATTATAGAGGGATAACCGGAGGCGGAATATCTTCCGGCCGGTACTCGGGCATTATTAGATTCGGATGAATCGAGGGTCTCATCTCCCAGAGGGACGATCTCTTCATCGGAAACCCCCGCCATTGTAAAAGAAAGAAAGAGAAGAGAAAAAGAAAATAAGAAGAAAGACTACCTCCACGAAGAGGTTTGCGCCGAGAACAAAGGAAGAAAAGAAGGAAGAACTCTCTGCAGCAGAAATTCGAAAATAAAGCAAACTCCGCAGGACTCGATATTTATACGCAATCATTCCATTTGATTTGGTTGACACGCGGCGGCTTCTCATCCGGCATGATAGACGAACGGGCACAAGCATTAATTACAAAGGCACGTGGCGAGCGACGCTTCACCTCTCACGGCCGAAAAGCTGCATAAAGCTGGCCATCATAAATGCAGGATCTCTCCGTATGAGTCACGCGCGATTCTCTCCCAACAGCCGGTCACGCATACAAATAAAACCCTTGGCATAGCTCTTTAACACCAAGGGTTTGGGGGCATCTGTTGTAGGATAAAGTTGACTATCAAGAATGCGATCGAAGAATGATTGAGAGCCAGCCATCCCAAATGCGGGCAGCTCAGCTCGTGCTCGTCAAAAGGGGTCGCATCCCAAATGCGAGCAGCTCGGCTCGTGCTCGTCGAAGGGGCGTATCCCAAATGCGAGCAGCTCGGCTCGTGCTCGTCGGAAGGGGTCGCATCTCAAATGCGAGCAGCTCAGCTCGTGCTCGTCGAAGGAGTCGCATCCTAAATGCGAGCAGCTCGGCTCGTGCTCGTCGAAGGGGCGCATCCCAAATGCGAGTAGCTCGGCTCGTGCTCGTCGAAAGGGGTCGCATCCCAAATGCGAGCAGCTCGGCTCGTGCTCGTCGAAAGGGGTCGCATCCCAAATGCGAGCAGTTCGGCTCGTGCTCGTCGGAAGGGGTCGCATCTCAAATGCGAGAAGTCCACCGAGTTTGAGTATCCTCCATTTTTCTAGTACCAGCAGCCTGTATAGGCCGGTCTTGCGCTTATCTCTATTCATGGCTCCGAACCATTGGGGATCTCCATCAAGAGACGTAATCAGTTGGACGTATAGAACGGTTAGGCTATCCCCTTATCTAAGGATTGATAGGATAAGCTCCTTATCCCAAAAATCGCAGTAATCTTAATGGCTTACGTAACGGACTGGACCATCCGGATTTGCATAAATAGATAATCCTACAGGTGGTAAAGGTACAATATACACAATCTCTAAACTCCTAAATTGTGAGTTTCCTTTGCAACCATATCCTATCTGACTTAAGCTTCGGAGGGCTAACGGCTGGACGCCGGCCACCCTTAGTTTTCTCTTATATTCTTTCAGGTTCGAAAGAGAGCTGGCTTGAAGGAGGGTGAACGTCTGGAGGATCCTGTTACCAAATCCGACGTTAACAACATGAAATAGGAAAATTAAAAAATAAGAAGAACTAGAGTATCAAGGATCTACTTGTAGTTGTCTAATGCCAATCCATTCATCCAAGTACAACACAATTAGAATCAAAGTCCTATCTCTCATCTAATTGTAAGATACAACATTAAAGCACAAACAATCCCACTTAAAATCTGGAAATCAGATTTATAGTTTTAATGAAGCACATAGAACTTGAACTTGTAGCCTTCGGAGTAACAGCCATGCCTATGGACTATGGCATGCTCAAGGGTTACTACAATTCGAATTCAAACAACCTAATCATGGTTATCTCAGAGAATTGTAAGGAACTCATGTTCGGAGCACACAAACTCTCACAAAACTTCTAAAAAGCCAAACTTTATTCAAACTAAAACTTGAAAATCCATAATTAAAGTAAAGGGTACTTGAAGTAAAAGAAATAAAGCATTGAAACCAACTACAAATTTTATCTCTAGCTCTAGCTAAGAGGTTAACTAAGAAAAAGCATATTAAAATTAGAACTAGAACTAAGAAAAGGAAGAAAAACTAGCTGTAGGAGGCTAGGTATCCTCCTAGGACTTGAACTCCTTGCTTCCCACATCCTTGCTTGATTTTGAATAGAAGAGAGCACCTCCTTTTATAATATAGCAAGAGTACCGCAACATAATAGATTTTGTTTCGCTTCGTACGGCTTAACCAATGGTCGGATTGCCTTCAAATTTGATTTGTAGATTCCTTGTAATGTGATCTTCCTCATAGATGATTTAGATTTTCAAGATTATCTTCTGAATGGGCCCACCAATCAGATCAGCGACCGCCTCTCAAAATCGTGCAATTCGGGTACCTTCAGAACTAGTCATCTTGCTTTCAACGCTACGGAGTGTATAGAGGTCGGATTGATCTTAAATTTTGAACATTGGTAGAAAACTTCCTCCTCTACATGATAGATGGATTAGATTGTCCAAAAAAAAATTCAGAATATAGTTCGAAAATTAGAACACTTAGGGCTTTTTATAAAATCTGCACAGTTGGATCTTTCTAGATGGTCCATCTTTCTTCAGCCGGTACGATCAAACCACACATCCTTTTGATCTGAAACTTTATGGTTATTCATATATGGATGTGGTCTAGAAGTTGGTTAAAGTAGATTCTTCATATCATCAAGATGGGCCACCTGGACCGGCCCAGAGTAGAGTAGGCGGAATCTGGAACTTTTTGGACAGTTCGTATTGTTTTGGCCACCACGGTCAATCTGTAGCTCCGATCGACACAAAACCACTTGGGTTATTTCGACGTCGAGCTCCTCTTCGACATGGATGTATTGGATTTCAAAATATCATTAAAATGGCCCCCGAAAATGGGGTCAAAAATAAAAAAACGGGAATAGCCTGCTGTTTGAAATCTGAAAGTCTGAAATTGCATGGCCGACCGATCTTGACCGGTCTAGCCTTTCTGTTAAGTGTCCAGGGAGTGCAGCCGACCGGTCTTGACTAGTCATGACCGGTCGGACCCATTTTCTACATTCTTTCTTCTTTCTTTTCTTCTCTCCTTCCTCTCTCTTTGCTTTCTTCTTTCTTTGGCCCACCTTGGGTCTTCATGCAAGGCTCCTAAATGTCTCCTTTTGGTCTCCGATTAGGTGAAGTCTGCTCTCATTCCTACAATCACAAAACCTGCATTAGATGGACCTTTTAAACATACAAACCATGCATATAATGTGATGGAATGGCCTATACAATGTATAAATTGGAGGTTCAACACACCCCCCAACCGGCTTTTCGTTAGTCTCGAGCAAAACATGCGTGAAACAATTTCAAACCTCCAAACCAACTCTCCTTCAGAAACCATGTTTCTATCCATTCCAAGACATACAAGTATAAAATTTGGAGAAATTAGGTGATAGAAGTTGAAACCTTAAACTCTCAAAGCATAATAAGTGTCTACATGAAATTCCCGCTGATTGATTGATAAATTGAAGAACTCGAACAACTTCAACCTAGTGTGCATAGTGAAAGTTCATCTCATGAGTTTCTGGGATTATCTTCTTCATAGATCAACTAAACTATAGATCTCAAGGTGTACAGAGCAACAACAAGCCTATGACAGGAATTTGTCTTACTGTCCTTCCGACGACTTTCACACTACGTCCCATTTTCGGCTTTGGTTATGGGTAGACCATCCCCCGGTTGGTAATAGGTAGCCCTTTTCGAAATTTTCCACCATGTTTTCCATCATTCCCAATTTTCATCCTTCCCTTTCCTTTTTCTTTTTCATTAGATAGGATTTTTAAAAATCCGTATCTTTCGTTATTTCCCATGGACAAGGATGGACAAAGTACCCCGGCTTGGTTTCTCAACACCTTAAATCAAAGTCTAGCTAATCCACAAATCACATAATCCTTTCAACCCATGAAAATCGTGTAATGTGAACTAGGTGTAAGGGTGTTTAAATTTTCTATCAATCACATAACCATTATATTAAGAGAAGTTCAAAGCTTGCAACATCACTCACTTCGTATCTCCTCTTCTTATACTCGTATCATCTCGAATACATAGAAACAAAGTTTTCCAAAAGAGTTTTGAATTTTAGAAAAATAAAATTTTTTCTACATAATTGCTCGAAATGTCACAAAAGCTAGTAGATTCATCTAAGGAATCTCACCCCCCCGACCAAAATCTTACATTGTCCTCAATGTAACAAGATATGCAATAAGCATGACATGAGAGCAATGAAATAAAATAAAGGAGAGTGAGAACGAGAGTACTTGGGGTAGCAAGTTGATCAATTATAGCATCTTCCATTGTCTCGATGAGATTTATTCAATCCAAATTGTCGAAAAATAAATCCTAACCTACTTACCTACCTTCGATTAGTCCGATCGACTACATGATCAAATTTGAGCAGGATCTTCATGAATTTCAATGAATTTCTTATGAGGACCATCCAAAGTCCTGCTTGACAGTAAACATGTGTGCTTCTTATTATTGAAGTCCAATTGTATTGTGCACCACATGCATAAAAGGAGGAGATAAGAACAGCAAAAAGATATCTCCTCAAATTCTGATATGGGTTATGATCGATTAAAAATGGGTCCCCCCCAATCAGAATTTTCAATGGACTGAAGGACCCATGATGGTGGAGAGACATTCGTCAAGTTTTCATTGGTTAAAGTTGTCTCCTCCACAATTTCAGAATTGTACAGTGCTTCCACAATGGTAAAGAGTGTAAATCAGTGGAATGATGTTCTTTCGGCACTGACACTGTGTCTAGCAAAATATCCAACTCAATCATCTCATCATCAAGATCATAAGAATGGGCCAAACATTCCTCTAGGAAATCGAGATAGTCGGATGAAGGATCATGATCTTGCTTGAGTGAGTGCAAAAATTCAATTTCGATGGTGAGGGACTCGCCCTCCATGGAGTGAAATTCTTCAAAACTAAGTTCTCCATAACTAGTATGAGGCACCAAGTCAAAAGTATGCAAGGCTTTAATAATCTCTTGAATAATGGGGTCGTTTAAATTTTCAAAGTGAGCCAAGCATTCATCCAAAGAATCTGAATTTTCACTCATGGGAGTCTCATTCTCCACATTAAAATTAAGCATGTCAAGTTGGTGGAGTGACTCAAAAATATCAACCTCGTCTATCTCTCTAGCATGCATATCCTCTAGAGACTCACAATCATTATGCCCTTGGGAAAAAGAAACCATAGGTTCATAACCATTCACCAAACCCTCATTATAGGCAACCCCACTACCGCTTTCAAATTTTATGGATTCCTTGGGTTCGTCAACCGTCATTGAAATCTCTTCATCATTAAGTTCAAAGCATCCAAAAGAGATAGTGGACCCACCATAATTGATGATAATATTGAGATCATTGAAATCAATCTCCTCTAAAAGCCTATCCATTAAATCCGAAGAAGGTGGGACTTGGGTAGCCCCATCCTCCTCATTAAAGGGGATTGATTCGATGCCCCCAATTTCGGGCTCAACGTCTTCACAAGATAGCGAGTAAGCTTGATTTGATTCTTCCTCTACATACTCTTTCCATATTTCCTCAAGTATTTGTGTATATATGTCATTACAAGAGGAAGACATTTTAGGGTGATTGTTAATAACCACGGTTGGTTCGTCCCTTGAACAAGGAGAATGGTGGTTTTCCCAATTAAGACCATACACATCGTAGGATGAAGAGTTATATGATGGTTGATAGGCATATCCGTACAAGTGATCACGCATTGTCTTAACCGGTTGACCACTATACACCCGTTCCTTTTGTTGTTGCACACCTCCTACCATAACCGGTGGAACACTCATGTTATTTTCAATCCAGTAATCACGTAATGTTTTTTCGGATGATTATTCGATTTTGCTTCATTCTAGTATTCCCCCATCGTCTTATGTCGTGTCTCAATATGTATATTGCTTTCATTAATGTAATCACGCATCGTCTTGCGTGAGGGGGGGGGGGGGGGGGGGGTAGTGGAGGTTCTTTGAATCTCAGAAAAATACTCATGTTTGGAAGGATCCTGATCACAATGAGTTTGGGTCCCCTAATCCGACGTCTTATCCTCCAAAAGGTACTTATACGCACCATTCGTCCAATCATACATAATGAAATTTTAAAGAATTGGAAACTACCATAATCTAGAAAAAAGAACAAAAAGAAGGGAGATGGGGAGATGGGGAGATGTTACCTAATAAAGTGAGATCTATGTCAGCAACAATGTCCTACAAAATCAAACAAAAAATTGTTAGTAATCTAGAAAAAAAAAATCAGAAAATCTACTTCTATAAAAACTAAAAATCCTAACTAAAACTACTCTATACCTACTAGAACAATTAGAACAGTTTAACCTTTTCCCCGGCAACGGCGCTAAAAACTTGTTCGCTCGCCTCAAGTGTAAGGTTGCGATGTAGTAATAATTCTCGGTAAGACCGAGGTCGATCCATACGGAAGAGGTAAACAATTCCAACTAATCTAATAACTAGAATCTAAGAAGTTTAGGAAAATAATTTTTCACATGAAGTAGGAAAATCCGAAGATAAGAAGAACTAGAGCATCAAGGATCCACTTGTAGTAGTCCAATGCCAATCCATTCATCCAAGTACAACACAATTAGAATCAAAGTCTTATCTCTCATCTAATTGGAAGATATAACATTCAAGCACAAACAGTCCCACTTAAAATTTGGAAATCAGATTTCTAGTTCTAATGAAGCACATAGAACTTGAACTTGTAGCCTTCGGAGTAACAGCCATGCCTATGGACTATGGCATGCTCAAGGGTTACTACAATTCGAATTCAAACAATCCAATCATGGTAATCTCAGAGAATTGCAAGGAACTCATGTCCGGAGCTCACAAACTCTCACAAAACTTCTAAAAAACCAAACTTTATTCAAACTAGAACTTGAAAATCTATAATTAAAGTAAACGGTACTTGAAGTAAAAGAATTAAATCATTGAAACCAACTACAAATTTCACCTCTAGCTCTAGCTAAGAGGTTAACTAAGAAAAAGCATATTAAAACTAGAATTAGAACTAAGAAAAGGAAGAAAAACTAGCTGTAGGAGGCTAGGTAGCCTCCTAGGACTTGAACTCCTTGCTTCCCATATCCTTGCTTGATTTTGAATAGAAGAGAGCACCTCCTTTTATAATACAGCAAGTGTACCGTAACATAACAGATTTTGTTTTGCTTCATACTGCTTAACCAATGGTCGGATTGCCTTCAAATTTGATTTGTAGATTCCTTGTAATGTGATCTTCCTCATAAAAGATTTAGATTTCCAAGATTATCTTCTGAATGGGCCCACCAATCAGATTAATGACTGCCTCTCAAAATCGTGCAATTCGGGTACCTTTAGAACCAGTCATCTTGCTTTCAACGCTACGGAGTGTACAGAGGTCGTATTAATCTCAAATTTTGAACATTGGTAGAAAACTTCCTCCTCTACATGATAGACGGATTAGATTGTCCAAAAAAAAAAAATTCCAGAATGTAGTCTGAAAATTAGAACACTTAGGGCTTTTTATAAAATCTGCACAGTTGGATCTTTCTGAATGGTCCATCTTTCTTCAACCGGTACGATCAAACCACACATCCTTTTGATCTGAAACTTTGTGGTTATTCATATATGGATGTGGTTTAGAAGATAGTCAAAGTAGATAAATCCTTTCAGCATGTTACAAATGATGAGTCAGCCTATTTTATGATAAGTGGAAGCATGTATGCTTAAAAATATTGACCATCATTCAATTACATGAGGCTTATTCCTCAGATATACCTATATGCACATGATTTTTCAAACCGACTAGAGTGAGCATACCCCGATAGATTTTCGAAGGTGTTCAAAACTTGTAGAATCTAACGATTTTGTAAGAATGTCGGCCAATTGCCGCTCGGTTTGGATGTATTCAAGATTGACCACTTTTTCTTCAACTAATTCTCTTATAAAATGGTGCCGGATGTCGATATGCTTGGTTCGAGAATGTTGAACAGGATTTTTTGAAATATTAATGGTGCTTGTGTTGTCACAAAAGAGCGTCATTTCTTCCTGATTAATACCATAATCCTTCAACATTTACTTCATCCAAAGTAGTTGAGCACAACAACTACTGGAAGCAATATATTCAGCTTCAGCAGTGGACAAAGAGATGGAATTTTACTTTTTGCTATGCCAAGCAACTAAGTAGTTTTCGATGTAAAAACAGCCATCGCTTGTGGATTTGCGATCATCCATATTTCCGGCCCAATCGGCATCGGAGTAGCCCGCAATGATGGATGATGTGTCAAAGGGGTACCACAAGCCATATTCAGTTGTGCAGGCCACATATCTGATCACTCTTTTTACAGCAATGAGATGTGATTCCCTAGGATCGGCTTGAAATCTAGCACATGCCCCTATGCTAAAAGCAATATCGGGTCTACTTGTTGTGAGGTAAAGAAGACTCCCAATCATACTTCTATATAAATGTTGGTCAACACTTTTGCCTGACAAGTCTTTGGATAGTTTAATGGTAGTGGCCATAGGCGTGCTGTGCGATCGACCCGAGTCTAGCCCAAACCTCTTGACTAAATATTTTGCATACTTAGTTTGGTTGATGAAGATTCCATTTTTCAGTTGTTTAATTTGCAATCCTAGGAAAAAATTCAGTTCGCCTACCAAACTCATCTCAAATTCAGATTTCATTAATTCAGCAAATAAGCCAGAAAATTCTTCACAGTTTGAGCCAAATACAATATCATCCACATAAATCTGAGCAATGAGAAATGAATCAGTCGTCCTTTTAACAAATAGGGTTTTGTCAACACTCCCCCTAACAAACTTGTGATCAATTAGAAATTGAGTAAGACGTTCATACAATGCTCGAGGGGCTTGTTTTAACTAGAGGTGGGCACAAACCAAGCCAGCTCGAAAGCTCGACTCGGATTGGTTTGAAAAAGCTCGACTTGGATTGGTTCGAATGGAAGTTCAAACCAAACCAAGCCTCCGAGTCAAGCTCGTTTGAAAAAACAAACCAAACTCAAACTAGGGTAGTTCCGGCTCGGCTCGACTCAAAGCTCGATTTGATTCAGCTCAGTTTAATTCGGCTCTTAGATTATAAGCACACGGTTTCCTGTGATGTGATCCACTTGGGCTTTGGATGTGATTCCATTTTGGGATCATGTCCTAAAATGATATGTAAAACATATGGATAACATGGATAATACATATACATGATGACATGGATAATACATAATACATTTACATGAACACACACTGTTTCCTTGCACTTGTAAGATTATGCTTGTGTACTTTTGTTTGGAAAATACTCTTACATGTCTTTTTTGAAGTTGCACTCTTTTGGAGGATGTTAAACATCATATGGTAAGATATGTTTGTACTTTTTTTTCTAACCTTTTAAATTCTTTTCTATTTAAATGAATAAGGAAAAAAAGAGCCACTGTTTGTTTGAACTTGGCCCGGCCCGGTTCGAAATTTTCAACCAAGCCGATTCCGGCTCGAACCAAATTTTTTTGGAGCAAACCAAACTCGGGCCGCATGGGTCAGCCCGAAACCCAAACCAAACCGATCCACAAACTGCGGTGGTACAAAAACAAATCAAACCAAACTAAGGCTAACTCGGCTCGGCCCGGATCGTTGCCCACCTCTAGTTTTAACCCATAGAGAGCCTTTTTCAATGGTAGACTCTTTGAGGATATCTAGGGTCCACAAACCCTTTAGGTTGTTCAACATAAACTTCCTCATCAAGTATACCATTTAGAACGGCACTCTTCACGTCCATTTGAAATAATTTGAATTTGAGTGCACATGCTATGGACATGAGAATTCGAATGGATTCTAGTCTAGCTACCGGGGCAAAAGTTTCATCAAAATCAATTCCCCCGATTTGAGAGTACCCTTGAGCTACAAGACGTGCTTTATTTCGAATCACATTGCCAGATTCATCTGTTTTGTTCTTGAAGATCCATTTAGTTACAATGACATTCTTCTCATATGGTCTTTCAACCAGAAACCAAACTTCATTTCTGGTGAACTGTTGAAGTTCCTCTTACATTGCAAGTATCCAAAACTCATCATTGAGAGCCTCATCTATATTTTTTGGTTCATTTTTTGAGGTGAAGCACACATGACTATTGATGGCCTCAAGTTATCTCCTAGTCTTGACTCCAACATCCGGATCTCCAATGATTTGATTGAGGGGATGATCCTTGACATGTGGAACATTTCTAGAAGCTATTGAGGCATTGGGAGTGGGAGATTTTTCAACAGGTTTACCTATGTGGCATGGTTCTCCCACTTCATCATCATCAAGTCTTGTATCTTCTTTGGATTGGTCATCAATGATAACATTTATGGATTCTTGAGTTGTTTTAGTCCTTGTGTTATAAACTCTATAGGCATGACTATCAGAAGCATATCCTAAAAATATTCCCTCATCGCTCTTAGAGTCAAATTTTCCTAGATTTTCTCGATCACGAAGGATGTGGCATTTGCTACCAAAGACCCTAAAGTACTTGATGTTTGGAACTTTTCCATTCCACAGCTCATATGGGGTTTTATCTAGGCCAGCTCTCAAGTAAACTCGATTAATGATGTGACAAGCTGTATTCACCGCTTCAGCCTGTTAGTGCACTTTTCCGTGGCATACTAGTGCACCTTGTTTGTCAATCACTTACGTCGGTGAGTCTAGTGTCGGTTGAGCCCAATGAAGACGAAGACCGAAGACTCAAGACAGACCGGCTGCATCAAGGAAGAAGATTCAGGTAAAAGTGATGCCTTGGTGCCTTAACCTTGACCAAAACCCAACCCCTTTGTATCTTTGATGACCTTGACCATATTTAGAACCATTTAGGCATCATAGATAAGCCCTAGGTGTCCCATTTGATCACCCTAACCTAGGACTAAATGATCTTGCTGGAGAGAGTGGAGTTCAGCTTTATGCATAGGGGGAACCAGACTGGTCCGACCGGTCATGACCGGTCGGCCAGCAGCGCTGCTGCATTTGCAAAAGGCCAGCCGACCGGTCATGACCAGTCGGCCTCTACAAAGCATGTAGGCCAGCAGGTGTGGCTGACCGGTCATGACCGGTCGGCTTGGTATCTCCACATGTCTAGCAAAGGGCGCCGATCGGTCATGACCGGTCGGCCTAGTGAGTTTGGGCTGTCCAGTAAGGGGGTCCGACCGGTCATGACCGGTCGGCCCATATATTTGGCCTATACTCTTAATGTTCTCCAGCAGGGGGGTCCGACCGGTCATGACCGGTCGGGTCAGGTCGGCATATAGCCGTTTTTTGACCGTTGGGGCTCTATTTCCCTACAAATAGAGCTCCGGTTTTGGGCATTTTGAGAGGGATCTTTGAGGGAGTAAAGCCACCATTGAAGGAGATCTTTTGAGGCTCATTCCTTGACCTATGCAAGGCATCTGCCTTGTGCTATTAACACAAGATTAGAGCATTCCAAGCTCATGAAGAAGATGACCTCCATCCCCTCTTGATCTCTAGAGTTAGGAAGCTTCTTGATTGGCAAATCCTTGTCCTAAACTCGAAGATGAGATCGTTGTAGGTAAGAGACTCTAGGCAACCCATTCCCACTAAGTTGTAGAGCTCTCAAACCCATCCTCCTAGCACCTTGGGCATTTCAAGGCATCGCATGCAAGGTGTTTGATCGAATGTGGCTGAGGCATTGGCGACGCAACGGCAGCACGATCGTGGGAGCAAGGGAAGCTGATTGAAGCACGGGAGAGCGGAGATCAAGCAACCCAATGCAGCGCTAAACAAGGGGCTCATCCGACAAGTAGGTTGTCTTATTTTCCATTTTAGAGTTTGTTTTTCGAACTCGACCTAGGGACGTTAGTCGTTCCTTGGCCCGTCAGCCGGGCCTAAACTAAGTCTCCAAGGGGGAGCCTCCGACACGGGAGTAAACGTGCGATTAGGTTGAGAGTTAGCCTATGTCTAAAACTCCGGATACGGTTGAGAGGTAAACTGATAAAACCTCCGTGTAAAGGTTGAGAGGTGAACCTCATTTAAAACCTCCGATAGTGAATCCCTGTTGGGGCTCAAATTTGCACCCATTATAAAACAACATCCCATGATCTAGTGTCAATGATTTGGATAAGTTTTAAAGCCAGGAAAGTCCTGAAAACGCCTGCACAACCCTGATCGCTTGATAGCAACCAAAATTCATAAACAGCATTTTGAAGTGGAACTGGACATGCGTTTTGCCGCCAAATGATCCAAAATATCCTAAAACCCTTAACCTGTAAGTTTCGAAGTCATCCGGTGCATATTTTTAGCTGCGCACCTCGAAATGCGTTTCGTCCCTGCCCGGAACTGATAAAAAGGGTTCGTAAGCCTACAGCTACCATTTCAGAGCGGAACTGGACATGCGCTTCACCGCCAAACGATCCAAAATGTCCTAAAACCCTTAACCTGCAAGTTTCGAAGTCATCCGGTGCATATTTTTACCTGCGCACCTTGAAATGCATTTCGTCCCTGCCCGGAACTGACAAAAAGGGGTCCGTAAGCCTACAGCTACCATTTCAGAGTGGAACTGGACATGCGCTTCACCACCAAATGATCCAGAGCACCCCAAAACCCTTAAATAGCAAGTTTGAAGTCATTACGATGCATATTTCCATGCGCGCGTTGCCCGGAACAACGTTCCTATACGACAAGCCGACCCGGAGGCTCCAAATTAGGAAGGAAGTACCAAAATTAGCAACATCTAGACTTCCACACCCCATCCCGTTCATTCAGGAGGTTAATCATAGCCTAGAAGTGGCTTGGCGACAGTGAGTGCATGTCTAGAAAAGGTAGCTGTCCTTTGGAGGTCCCCCGTCGGAGCTGAAATGCTGAAATTTTCTAAGTGCTGGAATCCTGAAAATCTGGCTAAGTAGTGGGAAAGCGCCGGCAAAGGACATGCGCCTGGCCTCTAACCACATGCGCTTGCACCCTAGTAGTGAAAGGAAGTGATCCGAACACTTTTCTGAAAAGCGCCGGGAAATGCGCCGGTAAAGCACATGCGCCCGGATCCACCACATGCGCCCGGTGTGTTTTTCTCACATGCGCTTGACATAGTTTCTGACACATGCGCTGGGAAATACCCGCCGGGTAGACCCGAACCCGATTTCCCTCCTATAAATAGTGAAGTCACCTCATTACATCAGCACGAAATCATCCCCCGCCGACCTCAGAGTGATGTAAGCACCACATGCGCTCACTTTCTCTCCCCTCGCCGGATGCCTTGGCCGGAGTGGATTTCCTCGCCGGAAACCCTCGCCGGAAAGGGATTTCCTCGCCGGAATCCCAAGTTCAGGAAGAAAATCCTGAAATTTTCTAAGTGCTGGGCACATGCGCCGGCATATCCCCCACATGCGCCGGCTTTTTCCACCACATGCGCTGGCTTTTCCCACCGGAAAATCCTGAAAATCTGCTAAGTCCAGGAGGGACATGCGCCCACTCTTTGAGTCCAGGCGCATGTGCATTGCCACATGCGCCCGGAACACCTCTTCTCCATCTGTTTTTCATAAAAAAATACCTCACATGCGCCCGGGAGAAGGGACATGCGCCCGGGTCCCTACCACATGCGCCCGGAAGCATGTGCGACACCACATGCGCCTGCATATCCACCCCTCCATGCGCCTGGACGCTGATGGGAGGGGTGGACCTTCGATCGTGTGCCCCGCCTTCGTCCGGAATCCGATTTTGATGAAACCACATCCGCCGGATGCGTCTCGATGAGATCTATCCATCCACCGGATCAGATTCTCCAACGGTCAATGATAAATGGCCCAAATCAGTGTTTTGGTCCAAAATAACCAACACTTAGCCAATTTGGTAGCCCCGGAAATCCTTCCGAAAGAGCCGAAAACGAGAAGAATCAGGCGGAATTGGACCGAGCCCAAGAGGGAAACTTTTCTTCTACATGACATGATACACCATAATCATGTACCTGCAATGAGGTTATCCGATCTCAGGACCCTCGAATACTCTAATCAAGCGGTCGGCAGGTCCACTACTTAGTCATTTTCAGCCCTGGGAAGTGCCCTGTTGGCCCGAAAATTGACTTCTACTAAGCGAATCGAAACACGAACGCACCGCGATCTTCGTGGACATAATCCACCCCTGTTTAAAGACGGTTATCGATAATATTCACTGATCTCCGCAATCAGACCGCAAACAGGCCCATTACCTAATCGTTTTCAGCCCTGGGAAGTGCCCTGTTGGCTTGAGAATTGACTAGTGCCAGTTGAAATCAATCGCGATCTCAAAGACGCTGAGGCAAAGCTGAAGCGCTCAGGCTATCCAACAGCCAAGTTAAGCATTTACGGGGCACCGATCCCCATTATTCATAAGAAATTGGCATGAACAGGAGTCCATCGGACCCTATACTTAGCCATTTGCAGGCATCGGGAACAGCCGATCCAGCCCATTGAATTTGGATCCTCAAGAGATCTTGGCTCGACAAAGCCTATCTGATCCCATACAGATCGTTGAAAATACTCAGAAGAAAGAGTGTTCTCGAAGACGAGTCGCCCGACTCCAGAAGAAATACATTTACTTTACTGTACAAAGCTCTATTCATCCCGGATAAAGGTCCGAGGCTAAACCCAAGGGGTTATGGTCACCACGAGAAACCACAAACAAAGAGTTCTAACTAAGCTTGAAACGTCTTGCTATGGACTGCCACTATGAAAAAGACCGTCGATGCCCTACCCATCGACAACGGGTCCGTTGGTTGAGCTGATGAGGTAGTTGCGGATTGCTTTCCTAAGGTCACCCGTCATAAAAATACGGGCGCGGGCTTTAGGTTATGCCGACCAACATTTCGAGGTTCGTGTATTCCAGCGGTCACCTGTTCACAGTAACAGGCGCGGGCCCCGAGTTGCACCACTCGATTAAAACCCTCGTTCGGGAACGTTGCGGAGTGCTTTCCTAAGGTCACCCGTCATAAAAGTACGGGCGCGGGCCTTGGGTCATGCCGACCAACATTCGAGGTTCGTGTATTCCAGCGGTCACCTGTTCACAGTAACAGGCGCGGGCCCCGAGTTGCACCACTCGAATCCTGACAGTCTCTCAACCCGGACACACCGAAAGAAAATGGGACATAGACATCCGGCGTGTCTAATAAATGTGGCTCAGTCCATAACAAGAAAACAAAGGTCTCTACGACCATGAACTCAAGACCATAATCCCCGGCGGATTAGTCTTTTGCCTTCCAATCAAGGGTGATCAACCGTTGATGTAATTAAAGGCTCGTGACCAGTATCACAGCCTGGAATGTAAAAGATCTCAGAATCTCTGGAATAAAATTCGCCTTGCGATATCTCTCTCTTGTGTACACTTTGTGATTGCTTATGATTGTCTATGAATGTCTCTATACTCAGAATTCCCCCAGAATAAAAGAAACACGAAAAAAAGAAAGAAGGACTGCTGACGAGTAGTTCTGATCTTTCCCCTCTTTTTCTAAGCGTTCTAACAAACTGGCGACTCTGCTGGGGATTATTCAATACCAGAATCTCTGGTAATTTCTGAGTAAATAGACATTCTGCGATAAATCATTTGCAGACACTAATGTATACATGGGAAAGATTACCGCAAGGAGAAATGTTCGGCGCCTTCACGGGCGCCAAACTGGCGACTCTCAACGGGAACGTTCTTCCCTTCATCTTTAAGGCAAAAGAATTTCGAAACTTCGCATAGCATGCATGTAGTTCATACTTGTATGTTTCTGTCTATCCGCTGTCGAGCCGTATCGCGATTGGTAAGGTCGCGTCCCCTCTCTTTCCCAAGCGCGCGGAATATTCTAATGCGTGTATGACTGTGCAGAGAGAGAGAGAGAAAGACAGAGAGAGACAGAGAAAGGAACAGAAAGACAGAAAAGAATCAACCAAATGGCGTCCACAATGATCTTCTTAGCATCCGGAGGATTTTACTTCCCCCATCTGGCAGCAACCTCTGAAGCCGGATGGCAGATTGTTCAGAAGCGCAAGACCGTCAAGAAGACTGAGAACAAGAAGATTATTCCTAGCTGAGACAGAGAGGACAGCAAGGGTGCAGGGCAGAACAAAGAGACAGTGGAAGCCAGTCTACAGGGGCGACGCCCGCGACTCCGGCAGAACTACCGTGTCAGCCAGGCCAGAGTTCTCCTTCGCCGATATCGACTTCCCAGCGATACCGAAGACAACATCGCCAGCGAAGATACCGAACAGATCCGCTGTTCGACAGTCGACTGAGACGACGATAAAGACAATCCCTACTAAAGCTGCTGTGATCAAGATGAGGCCGCAGCGAGCACAAGTCATGATGGTGCAGGTCACCGAAGGAGAAGCGAGTGAGCGATACCCAGAGCTGCCTCCAATCCAAGAACAGATAGATGAGATTATCCAGGTCCAAGAGGACACAGCCAGAGAGATGAGAGAGATGAAAGAAGCATTGTTGGCTCTATTTGCCCACGGGGCAAACAGAAGCCCAGCTGTACCCACTCGACAGTCTATGGAGGAATGCCAGGGGGCAGCAGGAGAGCCAGCTACCGCCGAACCACAAGCTCGCCCGAGAAACGTTGTGTTCGGACGTGTACCGCCATTGCCGTCTCAAGCCACGAGAGAAGAACTATCTCAGACAGTTGCGGACCTGATGCGTCAGGAAAGAGAAAAGGAGAAGAGGGGAAAATATGTATACCGGGTGCCGTACTTACCCGAGGTCCACGACCTCCCATTTCCCAGCAATTTCAAGCGTCAGGACTTCCCCAGATTCGATGGCAGAGGATCGCCAGAGGAACACATGGCTCAATTCATGACAATGATGGGCAACCTGTCGACAATTCCCCAATACTGTCTCAGATTGTTTGGCTCAACGCTCACGAGCAAGGCATTCCAGTGGTATATGTCACTGCCCGCGGGGTCAGCCAAGTCCTGGGAGCAGATGCAGGACTTGTTCATCTCCAAATTTTTCTCTACCGAGCGAGAAGTCTCACTGACAGATTTAGCCTTGGTTCGTCAAAGGCAGGGAGAGTCGGTCGAGAAGTTCATCGACAGGTGGGGGACTATAGCAGCACAGTGCCGGGAACTGCCCAGCGAATCTGAGCAGGTCAAGATGTGCATGCAGGCCATGGATGCGATGATCTCATTTGGCCTATCTGGACACAACTTCTCGATGTTTCGAGACCTCGCTACTAAAGCCCACCTGGTGGAAGGAGCCGCGTCCAGAGCGCAGTTCAAGGCAGAGAAGCCCAGGAGAGAAGCCGGAAGGATGATAACATCTAACTACGTTGACAAAGGAAAGAGTTCGAATGACAGGAAACGCCCAAACACCGAGCGTAGAGTCGAGGCCAGGCCAGTAACCACGATTCAAGACAAAGGCAAGAGTTTTCAGAGGCCGCGACATCTCACGATAGAAGAGCGTAATCTAGCAAACGGACCTTATACCTTCGACATGGAAGATCTGGTTCCGATCATGGAACAGCTGGTTGAAGAGAGGTTAATAAGACTGCCAGAATGCACACGCCCGGAGGAAGCGAAGATGGTTGATCATCCCAGCTACTGCAGGTATCATCGTGTGATCACCCACAAGACTGAAGACTGCTTTGTCCTAAAAGGCAAGATTCAACGGATGATCAACGATGGCACCATCAATATGAAGGCGGAAGAGGCGAGCCGGAACACTGCGACAGTAGTGTCCGCCCTCCCTGTGCCAGTTCAAATTCCAACGGCGAATCCATTCCCAGAACCGGAAGAACCATGGACACTTGTGAGCAGCAAGAAGAGGCTGGAGAACAAAAGAAGACTCTTGGAGAGAGAGAGGAAGATGAAGAACAGAATGAGAAGAAGAAACGTTGGACAAGAACAGCCACGTGCGCAGCCCGTTCAGTGCGCCATGGTCTCGGTGGTCGCTCAACCAGGGGCCAGTGACAAGGACCAAGTCCTAGATAAAGGAGAAGTCAATGTAGTGGCTCTGCGGTCAGGAAAGCAGGTCGTACAGAGAGAATTTCCAAGGCGACCAGACCCTAGAAGGACAAATGCGGTCATAGGTGAGCCATCAGGGACACCTCGAGAAAAAGAACAGGCAGAAGCAGTCAATGAGCCAGCAACTGACCAACGAGATCACACTCGAGATAAGGCACCGGTGATGTATGATGTGGTGTCTCATCTGAAGAAGGTTCCGGCCCGACTTAGCATCTACGATGCCCTGTGCCTTTCGAAGAAATATCGGGAAATGTTACTCAACGCATTGCTCGATCAAGAAGCCCGTGAGGTCATGATAGCAGAGATCGAGTCAGAAATGGAAGGAATGAAGATAACGGGGACTGGGGATCGACCCGCAGAACAGGTCATGCAGATCGATCGATCGTCCATGATCACATTCTCCGAAGAAGACAGAACGATTAGCTTGACAGACCACAACCGCCCGTTGATGGTGACAGGTCTCATCCGAGACATAGAGGTCCGAAGATGCATGCTGGACGACGGATCCGCTGTGAATATAATGTCTCTGAAGACATTGCAGCAGTTGGGTTTCAGACAGACAGCACTCCGCCCAAGCGCCATGGTTATCCAAGGGTTCAATCAGGACGGCCAACGCGTCCTAGGGTCCATTACTGTCATGCTGGAAATAGAAGAATTGAGCACCAAAGTCACCTGTCAGGTGATCGATGCGATGACGACATACAATATCCTGTTGGGACGACCGTGGCTTCATCAATACGGCATTATTCCCTCGACATACCACCAATGCTTCAAGTACAATAGAGATGGCGTCCAATATAGAGTGGCGGCAGACCCGAGGCCGTACTCCGTCACTGAATCTTTCCTAGCAGATGCACAATACTATCGGGAGAGCGATGGAGCCGAGATTGCCAGAGAAGCCAACAAACCGACAAAAGTGGCACAGGGGGCAGAACCCCAGGGCGAGAATCCAAGACAAGCAGACGAAGCTCCGCGAGTGGTCGCTGAAGTGACAAGGGCTCACAGAGGAAATCCGTTGCAAAGGAAGAAGTTTTACCTGATCCCGAAACACCTCCGGAAGGAAGGGCAGTCAGTGTTGAAACAGATGACAAGCCAACAGATGAGCGTGTTGCAGTCCAGCTTCAATATGCCGGTACCAAAGGTTGAGAGGATTCATCCTTTCCCTAAAGCTCCGAGCCAGTTCTACGTACCGCCTACAATGGGAGCCAGGCATGAGATAAGGTTTCAGGCTGAACTTCGCAACCCGTTGCAGATCGAAGAGAACGCGAAGAGAACACCGGTAGAGACACCGCCCATTGAAGAAGAAAGATATAGCAAGGCCAGTAGAAACATCATGAGAAATATGGGGTTCATCTGTTCAGAACCGCCAGCTCGGAAAGGCATGCTAGCACCCTTCGAAGTAAAGACGAAGGTATACAGAGGAAAGGAAGCCCTGGGGGCAGAACGTGAGATCAGGCATATTAACATGGTGACAATTAGTCCCGTGGAAGAGTTGAGGCCCGCTGGACCGAATGAAGTCATACAGCCGAGTGCCGCACCAGAGCAGATCGAAGATGGAGGTCAGCCCACGATAGATGAGCTACAAGAAGTCAATCTGGGGACCACCGAAGAGCCGAGGAATACTTATATCAGTAAGAACATTCCAGAAGAAGAGAGGGAGAGCTACATTCAACTCCTGAAAGAGAACAGAGACGTGTTCGCATGGACTTATTCTGAAATGCCAGGACTGAACCCGGCAATCGCGATGCACAGGTTGAATATCGCGAAGGAAAAGAGGTCGGTCAAACAGCCACAGAGACGCTTCCATCCTGACATCGTCCCGAAGATAGAGGAAGAGGTGAAGAAGCTGCTTCAGGCCGGGTTTATCAGGGAAGTTCAGTATCCCAAATGGATCTCGAACATAGTACCCGTAAAGAAGAAGAGCGGCCAGATCCGGGTGTGCGTTGATTTCCGCAACCTGAACGAGGCTTGTCCCAAGGATGACTTTCCTCTACCCATCCCAGAGCTTCTGATCGATAGCACATCAGCATATACAACGATGTCCTTTATGGACGGCTACTCAGGATATAATCAGATCCGAATGGCTCCAGAAGACGAAGAGTCCACTGCCTTCCGCACATCTCTCGGGATATTCTGTTATCGTGTGATGCCGTTTGGGCTGAAAAATGCAGGCGCCACGTATCAGAGAGCGATGCAGGTAATCTTCCAAGACATGATGCACAAGCATGTGGAATGCTACGTCGACGACCTGGTAGTAAGGTCCGACGGACATCAACAGCATCGCGAACATTTGAAGCTAGTATTTCAGAGGTTGAGGAAGAAGAGCCTCCGCATGAACCCGTTGAAGTGCGCCTTTGGGGTGTCCTCCGGAAAATTCCTTGGCTTTGTGATCAGGCATCGGGGAATTGAGATTGACCCCGCGAAGATCAAGGCGATCCGAGAAATGCCTCCTCCGAAGAATTTGAAAGAGCTGAAGAGCTTCCAAGGGAGAGTTGCTTACTTGCGGCGGTTCATCTCGAACCTGTCAGGTCGTTGCCAGCCTTTCTCTCGGCTGAACAAGAAAGACGTCCGCTTCGAGTGGGACGAAGCGTGCCAGAAAGCCTTCGATTCGCTCAAAGAGTTACTCGGGAAAGCTCCAGTTCTCGCAGCGCCAATCGAGGGAAAGCCTCTGATACTATATGTAGCAGTGGGAGAGAACTCACTGGGGGCACTGCTCGCCCAGAAGAATGAAGAAGGGAAAGAGAATGCTCTGTACTATTTGAGCCGCACGCTCGTCGGCGCTGAGTTTAATTACTCACCGATTGAGAAGATATGCCTGGCCTTGATATTCGCTGTGAAGAAGTTGAGGCATTACTGCCTGTCATACCAGATTACATTGATCTCCAGAGCAGATCCTATCAAGTTCCTGATGAACCGACCTATGTTGTCCGGGCGATTGGCCAAATGGGCCCTACTGCTATCCGAGTTCGACATCACGTATCTGCCGTCTCGAGCTGTTAAAGGACAGGCGATAGCCGATTTTCTAGCAGCTCACCCAATACCAGATAACACGGAAATGGAATGTGATCTTCCCGACGACCAGGCCATGATGATAAGGGTCGCAAAGCAGTGGCGGATGTATTTCGACGGAGCCTCCAGAGCTGCAGGATCAGGGGCCGGTGTGATCTTCATCAGTCCTCAAGGCGACTTGTTGCCCTACTCATTCACAATAGTGCCGTCGTGCACAAACAACGAGGCAGAGTATCAGGCCCTCATCATTGGGTTACAGCTGGCACGAGACATGTGAATCCGATCACTACAGGTATACGGTGATTCTCGGTTAGTTGTGGGACAGCTTATGACGGAATATGAAGTCCGCAAGCCGGAGCTGTCATCTCTTTGCCATCAGGCCCGAGCCCTATTCGATCATTTCCGGGACAGTACAGTGTCGCACGTCCCAAGAGCTGAAAATTCTCAAGCAGACGCATTGGCTAACCTGGCCGCGGCTCTCGCGCACCCAGGGGGCAGCCCACTTCAAGTCACCATAGAAGAAAGGAGAATATTACCATTCCTCACAGTGGCCGAGAATGTCACGAGCGCAAGTCCCGTACATTGCTTTGAGATCACAGAAGAGGAAGATTGGAGAAGGCCATTCTCTAATTACTTGAAGTATGGGTTCTTACCCGAGGATCCGCAGATGCGCACTCAAGTCAGAAGGCGTGCCAGCTCGTTCGTCCTCTTAGAAGAGATATTGTATCGACGCTCCAGCGATGGAACACTGTCAAGGTGCCTCGCCCGAGAAGAAGTTCATGATACGCTGAGAGAGGCGCACGGAGGAGAATGTGGTGCCCATCAAGGCGGACGGAACCTACATCATCGAGTGCGGCATATGGGCTATTATTGGCCCACCATGGTGAAAGATGCGATGGACTACGTCAGAAAATGCCATCAGTGTCAGATACATGCTGACATCATACATATACCTCCAGAAGAACTGCATCAGTCAGTGATGTCTTGGCCTTTTGCGGCCTGGGGAATGGATGTGATAGGCCCCATTAGCCCCTCTTTCTCTCAAGGGCACCAGTACATACTGGCGGCAACAAATTATTTCTCTAAGTGGGCTGAGGCTGTGGCCCTGAAGAACGTGAAAGCTAAACAAGTGGAGGGTTTCATCCGGAACGCCATCATCTATAGACATGGTATTCCCGATCGGATCGTCACGGATAATGGCACGCCCTTCCGAAATGCTGTGATCGACAAGCTGTGTGCCAAGTTCAAGATCAAGCATTGCTACTCAACACCCTATTATCCTCCTGCAAACGGGCTTGCTGAGGCATTCAACAAAACCATCGTGAAGATTCTGAAGAAAACGGTGGCAGAGAATAAGAAAGATTGGGACAAACGGTTGCCCGAAGCGCTCTGGGCATATCGTACTACGCACCGCACAGCAACGTGGGCTACTCCCTATTCACTAGTATATGGCACGGACGCCATCATCCCTATGGAAGTTCAGGTCGAGTCCCTGCGAGTAGCACTTCGGAACTCCTTGACAGGTGACTGTAATGCTGAGCTCAGGATGGTCGAGCTCGATGCCTTGGACGAGAAGAGGCTCGCGGCACAACAACGGCTAGAGATGTACCAGAAGCATATCTCAACAGCGTATGACAAGCGAGTCAGGGGTAGATCCTTCAAGAAGGGTGACTTGGTGCTCGTAATGAAGCGACCGACAGCCGCGCACACTACAAAGAGCAAGTTCGACCCTAAGTGGGACCCGATATGCATCATAGAAGAAGTTTACTCCAACGGGGCCTACCGTTTAGTGAATTTTGACGGTGGTGGAGCCGGTTTTGCAATTAATGGCCGGTTTCTAAAGAAATATTACCCCTAACAGTCAACCTGTTACTTTCCTTTACATGAATATGAGAAATGTAAACTCCCCAAGAGAGGGAATGTAATAAGTAAGGATAGAAATGGAGAATGAAATGGAGTAGAATACAGTAGATAAGCCTGTAGTTACAAAAGCTAATCAGTTACTCCGCATTCGTGCAGGTCTTCCTTGCTCTTGCTATGGAGAAATAACCAAGAAGGACCATTCGTCTACAACGCGAGCATATCCCGAGTTCAGAAACCCTGGACACTCCCGAAATCGACGATAAAGGGAAGTATTACTCTTTTCATTTCATTCTACATTCATCACTTATTAGAATTGTGATTATTATTGTTATTATTGTAGACCATTCTAACACACATCACACAAACATAACACGATAGGAAAAAGTAATTGCCATTGTCATTTCATTTAACAAAAGTTTGGTTGACATCTTTTCCGACGTCGTATACATGAATGGTCAAAAGGTAAGTATCTCTTACACCAACTACAAAATTTTCTAAAGGTAAGATCCTACGATCATTTCTATACATTTGAAGTCAAGAAGGAGAGCATCGGGAGCGAAAGATCAAAGCTTCTCCAAACATCCCGATATCAGCCTGATCACGGCCACCCTGGCAGTTTCCATTGCTGACTTTGCTGCAGATAACACTTCCGCAGGATCAGGAGCATGTTGAAGTTCAGCAGTCAAATCCTCCAACTGCTTGCGCGCTGCTTCGCCCTCACTTTCGAGCCGCGTGACCGTTATCTGACCCTGAGTAACTACTGACTCGAGACGGGCAGCTTCGAAGCTCACGGCGATCTTCTCCGCTTGTAGACGCTCAATCTCAGCGTCGATTTCAGCTATACGACCTAAGCACCCTTCATACTGAATCTTATTATTTTGTAGGGATTCTCGTGCGTTCGCCGTAGAATGCGCATGGCGTTCCACTGCAGGTCCTAAAGACTCCGCAATTCTCCGTTTCTCCTCGATAGCAGGATCGGGCTCGACGCGCTCAGCAGCCGCCACATTTGCGAGGGAGCTTTCGAACGCAGAGATGTGATTGACAACCACGAGCGCATCAGACCCAACTACTCCGACACAAGCTTCCAGCGCTTTCATGCCAGCGCCTAACATATGCCATTCTTGTGGATCGGCCAACGCCTTCGCAAGGCTAGACAGCAGGCCCTTCAACACGCTCTGACCAAAATAATCTAAGTGTTCAAATGCAGGAATGTCCGGCATCATAGCAATGGCGACGCCAGAATCGACAGCAGCTGCAAGAAAGAATGCAAGACAAACAAATGATGAGTTAGCAAAAATGGAAGCAGAAACTACAAGTCCTAATCTAATGTAAAGTGCAAAGGAGTCGTACCAGGAACGGCAGGAAGATCAACAGCAGGCTCCGAAGGTCCCGCAATGCATGTCCCGGAATCAACAACTGTTTCCAAAGCTTCGCCCGGCAGTTCAATAGTCACAACCGGAGACGACACGACGGAAGTAGCAGAGGTAGGAATTGATCCAATAAGATCTGTAGAAATAAGATAATAATAACAAAATATGGTTAGTATGATTATGCAGGAACCAAAGAAGAAAAGAAAAGAAAAAAAGGAGCAGAACCACAATCGCATTTCTTACCTTGTGCTCGCGGAATGTTGGGTCCGACTTCGACTGCAGCAGGGCGTGACGCATCCACGACCTCTAACTCAACAGAACAATTCGCTTGCAATGAACAGCCTGATGGAAAGACCGAAGAAGGATCGACGTTCCCCTCACGTATCTCAAGCCCAGGAACGGATTCCTCGGCGTTATCAGAACGAACGGGCAAACAAGGAGGAACATCCGTCGACAACCCCGTAGTCGGTGCTGCAACAGCCTGAGAAACAAAGACTAAAGGCTCGGAAGAAGGTTGGACCCTGACGTTGTCGTAGAGTTGTGGTTCGAGCACTGCCATGGCAGCATCATCAAGATCACCTACGCCCCCGACTCCGGCATCGTTATCATAATAGTTCACGAGGGAATCATCGTTGCTGTGATCATCAGCACGATCCACTCCTCAATCATCGCCGGAATAATCTACAGGCTCATCTTCGAGCCGTGACCCCAAACCATCACCGGCTTCAGAACCGCCTTCGGCATTGTCCCCCTCGACATCTGCAGGCTCGGACTCACCTCCGTCACAATTGACGGCAATCATATCTTCTTCGTCTACAATCTCCTCTGTAGCACCAGATCGAAGCTCACCTTCTTCAAGACTATCGGCAGCAGTTGCACCTGCCACTACTTTCGGAAGATTGATCTGCAACGACGGATCCAAACTCCCCCACTTCTTGATATGTAATATTTCTGCCTTTCTTAAGTTTTTCTCAGGTGCGGACGGGCGAACTCTTGGTGTGAGTCTTATCTTGACTCTCAACTGATCTCTCGCGTGGCCCGGTGGAAGATCGTCAACGAAATCATCAGAAGGTCTAACTCCTGCCATGCCTTCCGTAGGCTCATTCTCTTCGACAGACGGAGGAGCATTCTCTGCCGGAGGACGCGAAGATCCGACCCCTTGCTGATGTCTCTGTATAGGGACCCCAAAGCAATACCATCCGTCTAACCTTCCATCTTCTTTCCTATGAGTAATCGTCACGTTCAAGGAAGTCAGATGGCTGGTACCAGGGAACTCCGACGGCCTCACGCTGCTCACGAAGATAACCAAGACCGTCCTCAGGAACGTCAGTCAACCTTGGAGGAGAGAGATAGAGAGGGAAATCGACAGGTTTGGCTTCCCGGATGCGCGCATACTGATGCACCCACCATCTCATCCAACCGTAAGAAGTCGCAGGACGTCGACTACCGCCAGGCAACACGAACCTCGCGCCAGTTCGCGTCAACAAAAGCTGGTCCCACATCCACTCCCAATGGACAGGACCCGTGCCATATGCTCGTTCTATTCTCGTCACGCTCGGAAGAGTTGACGGAACACCCTGATCGTAGCCGAACTGTCTGGCGAACCTGCTCGGATAATAAGGCTCGCGCCAGAACTCCATGCCTTCGCGGAACGGGAGAGAGGCGGTCCGGATTGATATTAGAAATTCTCTGTCAGAAGAGTCAACCGAATCCTCATCATCAACGACTTCAATATCTTCATCAGCAATGGAAGCAGGAAAATGATAGAAGTCAACTTCATTCTCATTGCAGATCCTTGAAGACACCCATTCTGGCGTCTTAAGCATCATCTTGGCCTTCATGAACCTGATAAGAGGCGCTCGGTCCGGAAAGAAGTAGGCGTGAGGCTTCATGCCATATACCCATGGAAAATAAACGCCTAACCAGCCGCAGAAATAATGCCACGGGCAATAGGCCGCATCCATCCCATCAGCAGGTTTGTCCGGATTACTGGCAACATAACCAAACGCTCTATATATGCTGCAGAGTACAGGTGGCGCTATAGCAAGACGTCGGCCACTGGCAAGGGCACCCGCCATGACGAAGCAAGAAACCCTGATGCCATCAGCACCCTTCGAGCTGGGAAGCGCGACTGCGGACAACCAGTAAGCGAGGAAGCCTGCTAGCTCACAAGTGGGAGACAATACGTTTGGGCAAGGAAATTTCCGTTGAAAGCGTTGTCGTAAGGCTCTTACTCTTTTAATATCAACCTTGTATTTTTCGTAGTCGATCCTGAAAGAGAGAAAGGAGAGAGAACTTCACATAAGAAGCTACGCAAAAGGAAAGAGCATACATCATGAGAAGAAAGAAAGAAGACGTCCCGGGAAGACTTACTTCAAGCCATGGCTGAAGTAGACTGACCAATCTTCATAGTGTATCTTTGTAATGTAGTCAAATTGTTGCAGTTCATGGAACAACTCTAAACACGCCTTGGAATGATAGGCCTTCCGATCACCTTCGCGCCTGAAGCCAGACAATTCTTCATCAGAGGGGATATATTCGTGATAATACCCGCCTCGTATGGGCAAGCCCGCCATCATCTTAAGATCCCAGAGGGTTATACTCATCTCTCCTTGAGGAAGATGGAAAGAGTTGGTAACGGAACTCCAGTAATTTAAGAAGCCCCTGAGAATTGTCGGATCTCGCGGAAAGAAGCCGGCAGTCGCCTCGATGGCATAGTAGAGCCCGACGTCCCTCAGCACGGCCTCGTGCCGGATCAGAATCTCCTTCGCCCAGGGGATGTAGCTGTCACGACGATTCAAATGCCCTCGTGTGCGGAAGTTCGGAGTCTCCCACATTGCGGACGTGCTCATAGGAAGGAACCTTTGACGCACCGTCTCAAAGAAATGAGTCGGATAAGGTGCATGCGGATCACATGTAGGCATGAGGAAAGTCATTTCCTTAATCTCACCAACCTTTTGTTGCTTCCCGTTGCTTCCCAGGATGGCGGTGAGTAATCTCTCAGGAACTGAAGACCATCTCTCCACTCCATAGAACTGGTTAGGTCTACGAACATCAGATGGCTCGATGCTTGGAAAAGGTTTACATCTCATAAGAGACTTCTGGTGCAAGATGACTTCGCCATTGTAGGGGTTCGTGATGCAGATGCCACGCTCAGCAGCGATCTTGTTGCTCTCCCATCCAATCTTCATCCTTTCATATTTCAAGTCGAGGAGCTGCGTCAATCGCTCCGCTTGACTGAGCGCCTTGATCGGTTGTTTTCCTCGTCCTCCTTTCTTCTTACCTTTCTGACCCGTCAGATTCTCTTCTACATTTTGAACAGGTATATCTTGAGGACCTGCCTCGATGGCACTCACCACACCAGCAAGTTGGGCATACCAATAGACCCACTCTTGTTCTGTTCCCCACTTTGGAGGTTCGGGCGCTGTCTTGTTGACAAAGATACGTACTAACACTTCATGAGGAAGCTGCCCAATACGCTCCGAGAAATCCTTGATCTCGGGTTCGACCGTAGGAAAGAAGCGAGAGTTACGTCTTGGAGGAGGAGGGTTAGAAGGACCTTCAGCTGTTCTTTTCCGACTGCGCTTCATCGGCGTCGGACCAGAAGCATGCGACCCAGAAGTTTCACCAGAAGATCCCATTGTCGCTACTGCAATTCACTGCAACGCGTAAACAGAACAACATTAGAAAACAACTCGATGCACATGGGCAAATAGCCTAACGAAATCATATCACAAACACAAGCATAACATGAAGAGCATGAAAGCAACCAAATCAAGAGCATAGCATATCAATCATCATACGCATTTCATAACAAAGCAACTACCATCATACATACGCAACCGTTAGCACACAGCAACTTTACAAACAATTGGGACGCTATAAGCGCACTTTGGCAAACATACTCTGAACCTGCCTAAAATAGACAGTTGCAAGCTGTGACAGGCTAAAGTAGGTAGTCAACTGCAGGCCCAAGGCACTAAGTTCCAATCGTGCTTGAATTTTAAGTGATCTAGCCTCAAACAGCACTGAATTTGACTGAGAAATAGAGCTGGAAATGCCATTTCTCCACCAAGTGCAAAGCAGGGGCTAACAATGGGACTTTTGGCTAAGTGTTGGGGTGACATGCGCCCAAGGTGGAGCCCCTAGGTGCATGTGGCCCCTCACATGCGCCCAATCTCTAAAAATTGAAAGTGAAACTTCATTCCATAAGGCATCAGGCGCATGTGCAATTTGACATGCGCCCGGCTCAGAAGAAAGGAAGAAACAAGCTTGGAATTCAATGCACCAGGCGCATGTGCATCCTCACATGCGCCCATCTCTGAAATTCGAAGAAAAGACAAGTTCTGGGCAGTGCCCTGGGCGCATGCCCAGAACAACATGCGCCTGGGACATGCGCCCACATCCTCAGAGGCAGTTTGACGTGTGCTTGGAGGAAGAATTTTGCCGAAAAAAAAGCAATGAATGGCAGGCCACATGCGCCCACAAGGGGACCACATGCGCCTGTACCCTGAGGGTGAGCTCTCTCACCTTGGGAGAAATCAAGCTTTCTGACTCAGAAAATTGCGGAATGACTCAGTGAGTCAACTATTTATACTTGAGCCTAAGGGACCGGTGCACTGCACTAGCATGACGTAAGCATCCAGCGCAGCACACCGGGGGGGCACTTGTTGGGGCTCAAATTTGCACCCATTATAAAACAACATCCCATGATCTAGTGTCAATGATTTGGATAAGTTTTAAGGCCAGGAAAGTCCTGAAAACGCCTGCACAACCCTGATCGCTTGATAGCAACCAAAATTCGTAAACAGCATTTCGAAGCGGAACTGGACATGCGCTTCACCGCCAAATGATCCAAAATGTCCTAAAACCCTTAACCTGCAAGTTTCGAAGTCATCCGGTGCATATTTTTACCTGCGCACCTCGAAATGCGTTTCGTCCCTGCCCGAACTGATAAAAAGGGTCCGTAAGCCTACAGCTACCATTTCAGAGCGGAACTGGACATGCGCTTCACCGTCAAACGATCCAAAATGTCCTAAAACCCTTAACCTGTAAGTTTCGAAGTCATCCGGTGCATATTTTTACCTATGCACCTTAAAATGCGTTTCGTCCCTGCCCGGAACTGACAAAAAGGGGTCCGTAAGCCTACAGCTACCATTTTAGAGTGAAACTGGACATGCGCTTCACCGCCAAATGATCTGGAGCGCCCCAAAACCCTTAAATAGCAAGTTTGAAGTCATTACGATGCATATTTCCATGCGCGCTGCCCGGAACAACGTTCCTATACGACAAGCCGACCCGGAGGCTCCAAATTAGGAAGGAAGTACCAAAATTAGCAACATCTGGACTTCCACACCCCATCCCGTTCATTCAGGAGGTTAATCATAGCCTAGAAGTGGCTTGGCGACAGTGAGTGCATGTCTAGAAAAGGTAGCTGTCCTTTGGAGGTCCCCCGTCGGAGCTGAAATGCTGAAATTTTCTAAGTGCTGGAATCCTGAAAATCTGGCTAAGTAGTGGAAAAGCGCCGGCAAAGGACATGCGCCTGGCCTCTAACCACATGCGCTTCCACCCTAGTAGTGAAAGGAAGTGATCCGAACACTTTTCCGAAAAGCGCCGGGAAATGCGCCGGTAAAGCACATGCGCCCGGATCCACCACATGCGCCCGGTGTGTTTTTCTCACATGCGCTTGACATAGTTTCTGGCACATGCGCCGGGAAATACTCGTCGGGTAGACCCGAACCCGATTTCCCTCCTATAAATAGTGAAGTCACCTCATTACATCAGCACGAAATCATCCCCCGCCGACCTCAGAGTGATGTAAGCACCACATGCGCTCACTTTCTCTCCCCTCGCCGGATGCCTTGGCCGGAGTGGATTTCCTTGCGGGAAACCCTCGCCGAAAAGGTATTTCCTCGCCGGAATCCCAAGTTCAGGAAGAAAATCCTGAAATTTTCTAAGTGCTGGGCACATGCGCCGGCATATCCCCCACATGCACCGGCTTTTTCCACCACATGCGCTGGCTTTTCCCACCGGAAAATCCTGAAAATCTGCTAAGTCCACGAGGGACATGCGCCCACTCTTTGAGTCCAGGCGCATGTGCATTGCCACATGCGCCCGGAACACCTCTTCTCCATCTGTTTTTCATAAAAAACACCTCACATGCGCCCGGGAGAAGGGACATGCGCCCGGGTCCCTACCACATGCGCCCGGAAGCATGTGCATTGCCACATGCGCCTGCATATCCACCCGTCCATGCGCCTGGACGCTGATGGGAGGGGTGGACCTTCGATCGTGTGCCCCGCCTTCGTCCGGAATCCGATTTTGATGAAACCACATCCGCCGGATGCTTCTCGATGAGATCTATCCATCCACCGGATCAGATTCTCCAACGGTAAATGATAAATAGCCCAAATCAGTGTTTTGGTCCAAAATAACCAACACTTAGCCAATTTGGTAGCTCCGGAAGTCCTTCCGAAAGAGCCGAAAACGGCCGAAAACGAGAAGAATCAGGCGGAATTGGACCGAGCCCAAGAGGGAAACTTTTCTTCTACATGACATGATACACCATAATCATGTACTGCAATGAGGTTATAGGATCTCAGGACCCTCGAATACTCTAATCAAGCGGTCGGCAGGTCCACTACTTAGTCATTTTCAGCCTTGGGAAGTGCCCTGTTGGCCCGAAAATTGACTTCTACTAAGCGAATCGAAACACGAACACACCGCGATCTTCGTGGACATAATCCACCCCTGTTTAAAGATGGTTATCAATAATATTCACTGATCTCCGCAATCAGACCGCAAACAGGCCCATTACCTAATCGTTTTCAGCCCTGGGAAGTGCCCTGTTGGCTTGAGAATTGACTAGTGCCAGTTGAAATCAATCGCGATCTCAAAGACGCTGAGGCAAAGCTGAAGCGCTCAGGCTATCCAACAGCCGAGTTAAGCATTTACGGGGCACCGATCCCCATTATTCATAAGAAATTGGCATGAACAGGAGTCCATCGGACCCTATACTTAGCCATTTGCAGGCATCGGGAACAGCCGATCCAGCCCATTGAATTTGGATCCTCAAGAGATCTTGGCTCGACAAAGCCTATCTGATCCCATACAGATCGTTGAAAAATACTCAGAAGAAAGAGTGTTCTCGAAGACGAGTCGTCCGACTCCAGAAGAAATACATTTACTTTACTGTACAAAGCTCTATTCATCCCGAATAAAGGTCCGAGGCTAAACCCAAGGGGTTATGGTCACCACGAGAAACCACAAACAAAGAGTTCTAACTAAGATTGAAACGTCTTGCTATGGACTGCCACTATGAAAAAGACCGTCGATGCCCTACCCATCGACAACGGGTCCCTTGGTTGAGCTGATGAGGTAGTTGCGAATTGCTTTCCTAAGGTCACCCGTCATAAAAATACGGGCGCGGGCTTTAGGTTATGCCGACCAACATTTCGAGGTTCGTGTATTCCAGCGGTCACCTGTTCACAGTAACAGGCGCGGGCCCCGAGTTGCACCACTCGATTAAAACCCTCGTTCGGGAACGTTGCGGAGTGCTTTCCTAAGGTCACCCGTCATAAAAGTACGGGCGCGGGCCTTGGGTCATGCCGACCAACATTCGAGGTTCGTGTATTCCAGCGGTCACCTGTTCACAGTAACAGGCGCGGGCTCCGAGTTGCACCACTCGAATCCTGACAGTCTCTCAACCCGGACACACCGAAAGAAAATGGGACATAGACATCCGGCGTGTCTAATAAATGTGGCTCAGTCCATAACAAGAAAACAAAGGTCTCTACGACCATGAACTCAAGACCATAATCCCCGGCGGATTAGTCTTTTGCCTTCCAATCAAGGGTGATCAACCGTTGATGTAATTAAAGGCTCGTGACCAGTATCACAGCATGGAATGTAAAAGATCTCAGAATCTCTGGAATAAAATTCGCCTTGCGATATCTCTCTCTTGTGTACACTTTGTGATTGCTTATGATTGTCTATGAATGTCTCTATACTCAGAATTCCCCCAGAATAAAAGAAACACGAAAAAAAGAAAGAAGGACTGCTGACGAGTAGTTCTGATCTTTCCCCCTTTTTCTAAGCGTTCTAACAAGCACCTGAGAAAAACTTGAAACAGGCAGAGGCATTACATATCAAGAAGTGGGGGGAGCTTGGATCCGTCGTTGTAGATCAATGTTTCAGAGGTTGTAGGCGATGATGCCGTAGGTGTTACTGTTGCTGATAGTCGTGAAGAAGGTGAGCTCCAATCCGGTGCCATAGGGGAGATTGCCGACGAAGAAGATAGGATTATTGATAATTGTGATGGAGATGAGTCCGGGCCTGTAGATGTTGAGGGGGACAATGCCGAAGGTAATCTTGAAGTCAGTGGTGGTTAGGAAGCGACATGTATTGATGATTCAGGGTCATATTTGAAGATGAACCTACCAATTATTCCGGCGACCCTGGGAAGTGGATTGTGCTAACAATTATAGTAATGATGATTCCCTTGCGAATTATTATGATAATTAAGTCGGTGTCGGGGGTGTAGGCGATCTTGAGGATGTTGTCGTAGCTGCGATTGAAGCACAACTCTATGACGACGTCAAGGTCCAGCGTTCTTCTGACCCTTTAGTCTTTGTTTCCCAGGCTGTCAAGGTATCGTCTATGGGGTTGCCAACGGATGTTCATCCTTGTTCACCTATTTGTGCCGATAATGCTGAAGAATCCGTTCTTGAGCCTAGATACATGAGGGGGACATCGATCCTTCTTCAGTCCTTCCATCAAGCTATTCATTGCAAGCAGACTGTTCTGTTGGCCTGGAGGTCGTGGATACATCACATTCTACTGCGGTCAAAGTTGAACCCAACATCCCACAAGCACAAGGTAAGAAATTCAATTTTAATTCTACTTTGTACTTCTTTTGCTTTGATTCCTATGTAATCATACTAACAATGTTTTTATTATTATCTTATTTCTGCAGATCCTATTGAGCCGATATCTGCTTCTGCAACTTCCGTCGCACCGTCTCCGGTCGTGATTGCTGAACCGCCGGGCAAAGTTTTAGAAAAAATCGTTGATGTTGGGACATGCGTTGTCGAGCCTTCGGAGCCTGCTATTAATCTTCCTGTTGTTCCTGGTATGATTCCTTTATGACTTATATTAGATTATGACTTGTAGTTTATGCTTTCATGTTTGTTGGCGTGTCATTTGTTTATCTTGTATTTCTTTCCTGCAGCTGCTGTTGATTCTGACGTTGTTCTTGTGGCTACTGTCTTGGACATTCCCGTTTTCGATCAGTTGGATTGTTTTGAGCAGAGTGTGTTGAAAGGCCTATTGTCTAGCATCACAAAGGCGTTGGCCGATCCACGTGAATGTCATATGTTAGGTGCTGGGATGAAAGCACTAGAAGCTTGCGTCGGAGTGGTGGGGCCTAATGCACTCGTGATCGTCAACTGCATTTCTTCATTCGAGAGTTCCATCACAAGGGTAGAAGCTGCTAAACACTTTGAGCTCGATCATGTTGTTGAGGAGAAATGGAGGATTGCAGAGTCTCTGGGACCTGTAGTGGAACATCATGCGCACTTGACGGCGGACGCGCGAGAATCTCTGCAAAATATTAAGATTCAGTATGAAGGGTGCCTAGATCGCCTAACTGAAATTGACGTCGAGATTGAGCGTTTGCAGGCAGAGAAGATCGATGCAAGCTTTGAAGTTGGTTGTCTTGAGTTGCTAGTTGCTCAGGATTAGATAGCTATTACTAGGCTTGAAAGCGAGGGCGAAGTAGTGCTTAAGCAGCTGGAAGATTTGACTGCTGAGCTTCAACATGTTCCCGATCCTGCAATGGTGTTGTCTACAGCGAAGTCGGCGATGGAAACTGCCAGGGTGGCCATGATCAGGCTGATATGGGGATGTTTGGAGAAGCTTTGATCGTTTACTCCCGATGCTCTCTTTTTTTTACTTTTGATGTATAAAAATGATCATAGGGTCTTACCTTGACTAAACTTTAGGATTATTGTAATTGGTATAAGAAATACTTAACTTTTGACCATTCATGTATATGGTGTTGAAAGATGTTAACCATACTTTTGTTAATGAAATGACAATGGCAATTACCTTTCTATCATGTGATATTTGTGTGATGGGTGTTAGAGTGGTTTGCAATATAATTTAACAACAATCATAATTCTAATGAATGATAAATGCATAACAAAATGAAGAGAGTAATACTTTCCTTTGTCGTCGATTTTAGGAATGTCCTGGATTTCTAAACTCGGGATATGCTCGTGTCGTAGACGAATGCTCTTTCTTGGTTATTTCTCCATAGCAAAGGCAAGGAAGACCTGTAAGAATACGGAGTAACTGATTAGCTTTTTTAACTACAAGCTTATCTACTGTACTTTACTTCATTTCATGCTCCATTTTTATTTTATTTATCACATTCCCTCTTTCGGGGCGTTTACATTTCTCACGTGTGTATAAAAAGGTAAAAGGCTAACTGTCAGGGCTAATATTTCTTCAAAAATATGCCATTAATTGCAAAATCGGCTCCCCCACCGTCAAAATTCACTAAACGGTAAGCCTCGTTGTAGTAGACTTCTTTCACAATGCATATTGGATCCTGTTAACGCCAAAAATTGGCTAACAGATGTTGGTCAGAGACCAACTTTGATTCTTCGTCGTCTGACCTCCAATCGGAGATGAATGGTGTAGATTGGGGAACCTGCAATCACCAAGAAAGGTTAGGACCATCGCCGGTTGGCCCGGCTTATGGCCCTCCGATGGCAAAGTCAGTACGGGTACTGTGATAGTAAGATGAAGTGTCCAATGTACGCTTAGAGATTGTGTACCTTCTCATTGATGAAACCATCTATTTATATAGATCTGAATGTCTCATTCTGTTACGTAAGATACCGAGATCATCTACTGATTTCATGGGATAAGGTGCTTATCCTGCTTATCCTCAGATAAAGGAATAATCTAATCCAATTACTCATCTGGTCAATTACATTCCTTGATAGCGATCCCTTGAGACACGGAGCCGAAGATAAGGCTAAGGGATGGCATCGCTGATCATCAGTAGTTAAAGCTGCTCGCACGTTGGAAGATACTCTTGAGACAAGATGCTCGCATATATAGGCTGCTTGTACTATTAGCTGAAGGACGTCCTCGCTAGAGACCAGAGAGCAGAGACAAGTGACCAGGGTTGCTCGCATGACCAGAGACCAGGGCTGCTCCCATGTTCGGGAGCTGCTCACATGTCGGGAGTGCTCATGACGAGAGTGGTCATATGTCGGGAGTGGCCATATTCGGGAGTGCTCATGACGAGAGTGGTCTTATGTCCGGAGTGCTCATGACGAGAGTGGTCTTACAAGCCGAGCTGCTCGCATGTTGATCGGATGGCATTGCTCGGGGATCTGAGATGAACTATAAACGGAGGAGGCTCGCTATCGAACAATCTGATAATGACTTCTCTCAATTACCTTCTGATCACATCTTTCGACGACCAACTTTATTCTACAACAGATGCCCCCCAAGTCCTTAGTGTTGAGGAGCTACGCGAAGGACTTGTATGTATATGTAACCGCCTATTTTTGGAGAAGCCGTACATGATTGAGCATGCATTTATAAGTGCCAGCTTTCTGCATAGAGATAGGCTAGCCTATCAATTTGAGTCTTTGGCCTTGCGGTGAGCAGATGACTTAGTCACTTCATGCTATAATATTTTTACTCAACTCATGAAAATGAGTTGGGCTCAATCTGGGAGGTCTTGGCGACCATATCCGCATAGAGATAGACTGATCTATCGATTGAGGCTTTGATTCTACCAAGGGCAGAAGATTGGCCAAGAGAATGTATGTATTCCCTTCGGGGCTATTCGGGTCCAAAAAATGGAGTAGCGACCAAGTTATAGATTCCATAGCTGAACAGCTGGAATGAGAGAGATCGTCTTTATTTAAGAATGGTCCAATATTCACATGCTTTATGAAAAATATCAGAGTAAATGTTCCATGTGCCAAGGGTGACGTAGGGGTCTTCCTCCCATGTCTTCTAGATAATATGTACCTGGTCGAGCAATCTCGATGACTCGATACGGGCCTTCCCAGTTAAGATGCAATGACCAAGTGGCTGTTCTGATGTTTTGCCTGAGCACCAAGTTGTCGAGCTAAAAAACCCTGATTTTGACCTTTGAATTATGACAACGGGCTATATGTTGTTGATAAGCCACTACTCGAAGACAAGATATGTTCATTTTCTCTTCTAGGAGATCGAGGTGAAGTAATCGACTGCCACGTCCTTTTTCCATAGGTAGTGGTCTGATTATATCGATTCTCCATTGAGCAAAAGGACAAGGACCGTCCATCGGCGTCATTTACTCAGACGGTAAATGAGGGAATGGAGAATATCACTGATATTTGTTACATTTCTTTGAGAATTCGATAGCATCCGCCTTCATAGTGGGCCAATAGTATCATTGTCTCATTGCTTTGTTTGTTAGAGACCGTCCTTTGGGATGATTGCCGCATGCCCCCTGGTGTATTTCATCTAGAACACGGTGTGCTTCTTCTAGATGGAGTCACTTTAAATACAGTAAAGTAAAACTTTTACGTAACAATTTTTCATTTTGTAAGATGTACCTGGTAGCACGATAGCGAATTGTCGGGCTGATTTTTATCATTTGGGAGTCATCCACTTTGGAGTAAAGGATGATGGGGTCCATCCAATAGGAATATAAAAATAATGTGTGAGCTGCTCTGAAGCAACTTGATCGACACTCGGGGTAGATAGATGCTCGATAAGAATAGCTTGAGTCAGATCGGACTCAGGTGCAGAAGATAATTTTGCCAAAGAACCTGCGAGCTTGTTCTCCTCTCGAGGAATATGACTTATTTTATATTTGTTCAATTTGAGCGAGCAAGATGAGTACCTGAGATTTGTACGAAGCCATCCGCTCCTCCTTTGCCTCGAATTCGTTGAGCACTTGATATACAACGAGCTGAGAGTCGTTGTGAATGAGTAGGTTCCTTATTGCATGTATATTTGCTTAATTTGAGGCCGACAATTAAGGCTTCATATTCCGTTTCGTTGAGGCACGAGAGCTTCAACGCTACTACGATAGAATCCTCATGAAGGAAATGGATTCCTTTAGCACCTTCGTGAGAGAGAGATTGGATGATGGCTCCAAACTTAACATGCTGGATGATTTCTCCACCCAATAAATATGCTAAGGCTTCTTGGGAGAGCGGTCTCGTCGATATTTTTTATCTGGGGGCGAGATTTCCTCCGGCTTGTACTTCTTACCCTGTATACCATGACGCGCCAGAGCAACTTCTTCTGCATTGATATACTTCTGAGCTTTAGCTTAGAATTCCGCCATGGTTTTTGGAGGGTTTTTATCTAAGGCAAATCTGAATTTTTCGCTCGTAATTCCGGCTATGAGGGCGGTAAGGCCTTTTTCTTTGGTATATCCTTCAGTTTGGACGGCTTCGGCAGTGAACCGTACTGTGAACTCCTTTATCGTCTCCCCACGCTGCTGTTTCAAATCCATTAGGTGGGACGCTGGCTTTTTGGTGCGGATGCTTCCCATGAATTGGGAAAGGAAAAGCTCTGATAACTGTGAAAAGGAGCCGATAGAACGAGGCTTCAGCTCCCGGAACCACGTACGAGGTGCTTCCTTTAAGGTTAGGGAAAAAGCTCTACACATGATTTCTGACCCATGTCCCTCCAGCTCCATAAGAGACCTATAAGTTTCCAAGTGTTCGAGAGGATCGCCTATACCTGTATATGGAGTGATGACAGGTGTACGATATTTTCTAGGTAAAGGTGCTCCCATGACCTCGCTGGTGAAAGGAGACTCGGATCGATGTATCGACGCCACTACAGCTGACGGTCGATTTGCCTGATATCGCTGCTCCATGACATCAAAACCATCATGGATTCTTTTGAGGTCTCCTTCCCACGATAAAGTATAACCTGACGTTTCAACGGTGGACCCCTGAGATTGATGTTGACGAGAAGCACTAGAATGTATGGAATGTGGAGGTAGCACAGGGGGTTGGTTGCCAAGCGGCATTCGATTTGATGGAGGATGATTTGGTTGGACCTGTGGCTCATCCACGGAATGTCTGGAAGCCACCCGTATGGGTTGCGCTGGCAACCCTTCGGAAGGTTGTCTCTGCGGCTCCAGAAAATGCTGATCAAGCCGATTAGGCAGGGCTTGAACTCCGGCGTTGAGGGTTAGAAGAGTATTTCCGAGGAAACGCATGACGTCCTCTTGACTCCCGGAAACCTCCAATAATGGGTTCGCTGATGGCATGTTTGGAGCTCCTTGAGGGATGTTTGTTGAAGTGGTTTGAGGAATAGGCACTGATTCCGTAACGTCAGGCGGAGGTAATGTATGCCTTGATGTGGAAGGATGAACAGTCTTTTTAGGAGGCATTGTGGAAGGATATTGATCAGTGGTAAGAACGACTGACTTTGATGATCAAATTGTTCCCACAGACGGCGTCAATCTGTTAACGCCAAAAATTGGCTAACAGATGTTGGTCAGAGACCAACTTTGATTCTTCGTCGTCTGACCTCCAATCGGAGATGAATGGTGTAGATTGGGGAACCTGCAATCACCAAGAAAGGTTAGGACCACCGCCGGTTCGCCCGGCTTATGGCCCTCCGATGGCAAAGTCAGTACGGGTACTGTGATAGTAAGATGAAGTGTCCAATGTAGGCTTAGAGATTGTGTAGCTTCTCATTGATGAAACCATCTATTTATATAGATCTGAATGTCTCATTCTGTTACGTAAGATACCGAGATCATCTACTGATTTCATGGGATAAGGTGCTTATCCTGCTTATCCTCAGATAAAGGAATAATCTAATCCAATTACTCATCTGGTCAATTACGTTCCTTGATAGCGATCCCTTGAGACACGGAGCCGAAGATAAGGCTAAGGGATGGCATCGCTGATCATCAGTAGTTAAAGCTGCTCGCACGTTGGAAGATGCTCGCGAGACAAGATGCTCGCATATATAGGCTGCTGGTATTATGAGCTGAAGGACGTCCTCGCCAGAGACCAGAGAGTAGAGACAAGTGACTAGGGCTGCTCGCATGACCAGAGACCAGAGACCAGAGACCAGGGCTGCTCGCATGTTCGGGAGCTGCTCACATGTCGGGAGTGCTCATGACGAGAGTGGTCATATGTCGGGAGTGGTCATGACGGGAGTGGCCATATTCGGGAGTGCTCATGACGAGAGTGGTCTTATGTTTGGAGTGCTCATGACGAGAGTGGTCTTACGAGCCGAGCTGCTCGCATGTTGATCGGATGGCATTGCTTGGGGATCTGAGATGAACTATAAACGGAGGAGGCTCGCTATCGAACAATCTGATAATGACTTCTCTCAATTACCTTCTGATCACATCTTTCGACGACCAACTTTATTCTACAACAGATCCCACTTAGGGTTGAACTTGCTTCTCGTAGTATGCACGGCTGTCGGTCGTTTCATTATGAGTATTAAGTCACCCTTTTCGAAGGATCTACCCCTGACTCGCTTGTCATACGCCGCTGAGATATGTTTCTGGTACATCTCTAGTCGTTATTGTGCTGCGAGCCTCTTCTCATCCAAAGCATCGAGCTCGGCCATCCTAAGTTCGACATTACGTTCATCTATAAGGGAGTTCCGGAGTGTGACTCGCAGGGACTCGACCTGAACTTCCATTGGGATGATGGCCTCTGTGCTGTATACTAGTGAATAGGGAGTAGCCCGTGTTGCTGTGCGGTGCGTGGTGTGATATGCCCAGAGCGCTTCGGGCAACTGTTTGTCCCAATCTTTCTTATTTTCTACCACCATTTTCTTCAAAATCTTCACGATGGTTTTGTTGAATGCCTCTGCATGCCCGTTTGCAGGAGGATAGTAGGGTGTCAAGTAGCAATGCTTGATCTTGAATTTGGCGCACAACTTGTTGATCATGACATTTCGGAAAGGGTGTACCGTTATCCGTGACATTTCGATCGGGAATATTGTGTCTGTAGATGATGGCGTTCCGGATGAAACCCTCCACTTGTTTAGCTTTTACATTCTTCAGGGCAACAGCCTCAGCTCAATTAGAGAAGTAATCAGTTGCTGCTAGTATATATTGGTGTCCTTGAGAGGAAGAAGGGCTGATGGGACCTATCACATCCGTACCCCAAGCTACGAAAGGTCAAAATATCACTAACTGATGCAATTCTTCTGGAGGGACATGTATGATGTCAGCATGAATCTGGCACTAATGACATCTTCTCACATATTCCATCCCATCTTTCACCATGGTGGGCCAATAATAGCCCATGTGCTGCACTCGATGATGCAGGTTCCGGCCACCTTGGTGGGCACCACATTCTCCTCCGTGCGCCTCTCTCAGCGTGTCGTGCACTTCTTCTCGAGCCAGGCATCTTAATAATGTTCTGTTGTTCGAGCGTCGATATAATATCTCTTCTAAGAGGATGAACGAGCTGGCGCACCTTTTGACTTGAGTGCGCATTTACGGGTCCTCAGGTAAGAACCCGTATTTCAGGTAATCAAAGAATAGTCTTTGCCAATCTTCTTCTTCCATGATCTTGAAGTAATCAACTGGGCTTGTACTCGTGATATTTTCAGCTACTATGAGGGATGGAAATATTCTCCTTTCTTCTATGGTGACTTGAAGTAGGCTGTCCCTTGGTTGCGTGAGAGCGATGGCTAGGTTAGCCAATGCATCTGCTTAGGAATTTTTGGCTCTTGGGACGTGCGACACTGTACTGTCCTGGAAATGATCAAACAGGGCTCGGGCCTGATGGCAGAGAGGTGATAGTTTTGGCTTACGAACTTCATACTCGGTCATAAGTTGTCCCACAACTAGCAGAGAATCGCCATAGACTTGTAATGATCGGATTTGCATGTCTTGTGCCAACTGTAGCCCGATGATGAGATCTTGATATTCGGCCTCATTATTTGTGCATGATGGCACTATTGTGAATGAGTAGGGCAATAAATTGCCTTGAGGACTGATGAAGATCACACCGGCCCCTGATCCTGCAGCTCCGGAGGCTCTGTCGAAGTACATCTGCCATTGCTTCGCAATTCCTGCTGTCATGGCCTGATCATCGGGAAGATCGCATTCCATCTCCATATTATCTTGTATCGGATGGGGTACTAGAAAATCAGTCATTGCCTGTCCTTTAACAACTCGAGACGGCAAATACATAAGGTCGAATTCGAATAGCAGTAAAGCCCAGTTGGCTAATTGTCCTAAGAGCATAGGCCGATTCATCAGGAATTTGATGGGATCCACTCTGAAAATCAATGTAATCTGGTATGACAGGTGTTGAGCTCTTAATTGTGCATATTCTAACCCCAATTCATCACTCATTATGCATGGTTTTCATGATTTAAAGGCTAATCTAATGCATAGTTTTGTGGTTGTAGGAATGAAAGAGAGACTTCATCATTCGGATGCTTTGAGACCCTTCTTACATACCTTGAAGATCAAAGGAAAGGAAGAACAAAAGAGGGAAGAAGAAAGGAAAGAAGAGAAAGAAGAAAGGAAAGAAAAAGGAGCCCCACAAGGTGGTCCGACCGGTCTTGACCGGTCGGCCAGTTGTTTTCCCCTCTCTTAAAGCTGCTGGAGCAAGGCCAGCCCTGTCCGACCGGTCTTGACCGGTCGGCCAGGCAATTTCAGATTTCAAATTTTCAAACAGCAGGCTATTCCCCTTTTTATATTTTTAGAATAGTTTCTTGAAGCCATCTTGATAATATTTGGAAATCCAATACATCTATGTCGAAGAGGAGCTCGACGCCGAAATAACCCAAGTGGTTTCATGTCGATCGGAGCTACGGATTGATGGTGGTGGCCAAAACAATATGAACTCTCCAGAAAGTTCTAGATTCTGCCTACACCACTCTGGGCCGGTCCAGGTGGCCCATCATTGATGATATGAGGAATCTACCTTGACCATCTTCTAGACCACATCCATATATGAATAACCATAAAGTTTCAAATCAAACGGATGTGTGGTTTGATCGTACCGGTTGAAGAAAGATGGACCATCCAGAAAGATTCAACTGCACAGAGTTTATAAAAGCCCTAAGTGTTCTAATTTTCAGACCACATTCTGGGATTTTTTTGGACAATTAATCCATCTATCATGTAGAAGAGGACGTTTTCTACCAATGTTCAAAATTTGGGATCAATCCGACATCTGTACACTCCGGAGCGTTGAAACCAAGATGACTGGTTCTGAAGGTACCCGAATTGCGCGATTTTGAGAGGCGGTCGCTGATCTGATTGGTGGGCCCATTCAAAAGATAATCTTAAAAATCTAAATCATCTATGAGAAAGATCACATTACAAGGAAGCTACAAATCAAATTTGAAGGCAATCCAGCCATTGGTTAAGCCGTACGAAGCGAAACAAAATCTATTATGTTGCGGTACTCTTGCTGCACTATAAAAGGAGGTGCTCTCTTCTATTCCAAATCAACCAAGGACGTGGGGAGCAAGGAGTTCAAGTCATAGGAGGCTTCCTAGCCTCCTCCAGCTATTTTTTTCTTCCTTTTCTTAGTTCTAGTTTTATTTTTAATATACTTTTCATTAGCTAATCTCTTAGCTAGAGCTAAGAGGTGAACCTTATAGTTTTCTTATATTGTTTAGTTCGTTTTATTGGTTTCAAGTTGGATTTCTATTGAAGAACAATGGTTTGAAGTTTAAATAAAGTTCTAAGTAGTTTTTCTTAATCTTATGATGGCTCATGGATGTTTGGAAGAATTGCTTGAGTTCTTAATTGTTTTGAGCTAGTCTAGACCTATATGATCCGAGGAATTGGAATACGCTCTAGATCTATGATCTTCATGTGGGAGCTTCATACCAAAAGTCTACTTTTCTGGAAATTCTGAAGTATGTGAGACTGTGTATGTGATTTGGATCAAGTTCAAATCATAATATAGTTTTGTCTTATGACAGGATTTAATGATGGTTATGATTGTGATCTTAACCTATTGGAATTGGGACTGACCTATGCAATTGAGTATGCTCGCCCTAGCTTGCATTGAGTGAATTATATACATGAATCATACATATGTCAGGTTGATTGTTTTAACCCCTCTATCATCCGACTAGATAGAACTTAATTTCGATTCTAGTTAAGAAAGTGAGAAACCATAGCGAATTATGCATCTAAGGAGAGCTATAAGTGGATCCTTGTTGCTCTAGTTATCTTTTCATTATCAGATTTTCTATTTTATGTTCAAAACCAATTTCACAAACCTCTTAAGATTCTAGTTATTAGAATAGTTGGAATTGTTTACTTCCTTCCCTGTGGATCGACCTCGGTCTTACCGAGATTATTACTACATCGCAGCCTTGCACTTGAGGCGAGCGAACAACAGGCAATAATGCCTTAGCTTCTTCACAACAAATATCAAGGCTAGGCATATTTTCTCGATTAGTGAGTAATTAAACTAAGCACCGACGAGCATGCGGCTCAAGTAATACAGAGCGTTCTCTTTTCCTTCTTTAATCTTCTAGGCGAGCAGTGCCCCCAATGAGTTCTCTCCCACTGCTACGTATAGTATCAGAGGCTTCCCCTCGATCGGAGCTGCGAGAACTGGTGCTTTTCCGAGTAGCTCTTTGAGGAAATCGAAGGCTTTCCGGCATGCTTCGTCCCACTCAAAGCGGACATCTTTCTTGTTCAACCGAGAGAAAGGTTGGCAACAACCTAATAGGTTTGAGATGAACCACCGCAGGTAAGCAACTCTCCCCGGAAAGCTCTTTGGCTCTTTCAAGTTCTTCGGAGGAGGCATTTCTTGGATCGCTTTAATCTTTGCGGGGTCAATTTTGATGCCCCGATGTCTGATCACGAAACCTAGAAATTTTTCAGAGGATACCCCAAAGGCGCACTTCAACGGGTTCATGCGGAGGCTCTTCTTCCTCAACCTCTAAAATACTAACTTCAAATGTTCACGATGCTGCTGATGTCCGTCAGACCTCACTACCAGGTCATCGATATAGCCTTCTACATGCTTGTGCATCATGTCATGAAAAATTACCTGCATCGCTCTCTGATACTTGGTGCCTACATTCTTCAGCCCAAATGGCATCACTCGATAACAGAATATCCCGAGAGATGTGCGGAAGGTGATGGACTCTTCATCTTTCGGAGCCATTCGGATCTGATTATATCCCGAGTAGCCGTCTATAAAGGACATCGTCGTATATGCTTATGTGCTATTGATCAGAAGCTCCAGGATGGGTAGAGGAAAGTCGTCTTTTGGACAGACCTCGTTCAGATTACAGAACTCAATGCACACCCGGATCTGGTCGCTCTTCTTCTTCACAGGTATTATGCTCAAGATCCATTTGGGATACTGAACTTCCTTGATAAATCCGGCCTAAAGTAGCTTCTTCACTTCTTCTTCTATCTTCGGGACGATGTCGGGATGAAAGCGCCTCTGTGGCTATTTGACTGACCTCTTCTCCTTCGCGATATTCAACCTGTGCATCACGATTGCCGGGTTCAGTCCTGACATCTCAGAACAGGTCCATGCGAACACGTCTCTGTTCTCTTTCAAGAGTTGAATGTAGCTCTCCTTCTCTTCTTCTGGAATGTTCTTGCTTATATAAGTGTTCCTCGGCTCTTCAGGAGTCCCCAGATTAACTTCTTATAATTCATCTATCGTGGGCTGACCTTCATCTTCGATATGCTCTGGCGCGGCGCTCGGCTGTACGACTTCATTCGGCCCAACATGCCTCACTTCTTCCACGGGATTGATCGTCACTATTTACGTCGGATTTGGTAACAGGATCCTCCAGACGTTCACCTTCCTTCAAGCCAGCTTCCTTTCGAACCTGAAAGAATACAAGAGAAAACTAAGGGTGGCCGGCGTCCAGCCGTTGGCCCTCCGAAGCTTAAGTCAGACGGGACGTGATTGTAAAAAGAAACAGTGGGATATCAGCTTAGAGATTGTGTACCTTTCTCATCGATGAAGCCATCCATTTATATATATATCCAAGTGATCCAATCTGTTACACAAGACGTTAAGATTACTGTTGATTTCGGGGATAAGGTGTTTATCCTGTTGATCCCCAAATAAGGGAACGGCCTGGTCCAATCAGACATCTGGTCGATTACGTTCCCTGATGATGATCCCCTGAAGTCCGGAGCCACAAACAAAGATAAGCCTAAAATATGTCTATCTGGGCTGCTGGTACTATAAAGAAGGAGGATACTCAGGCTTGGAGGTAAGTGCTCGCATGCTGAGATGCGACCCCTTTTGGCGACCACGAGTCGAGCTGCTCGCATGCTAAGATGCGACCCCTTTCGGTGACCACGAGCCGAGCTGCTCGCATGTTGATCGGATGGCATTGATTGGGGATCTGAAATGAACTATAAACGGAGGAGGCTCACTATCAAATAATCTGATCATGACTTCTCTCAATCACTTTCTGATCGTATCTTTCGACGACCAACTTTATCCTACAACAGTCACCATATTAATGTGCCTGATTTCAACCTTGCCCCCAGGGCTTCTTTTCCTCTGTAGACTTTCGTCTTTTCTCCAAAAGGTGCTAGCATGCCTTTTCGGGCTGGTGGTTCTGAACAAATGAAGCTCATGTTTCTCATGGTGTGTCTGTTAATGCAAAGATTTGTCAATTACCATGGTTAGTGTGTCGTCGAGTCCCTGGCGACTGAAGACAGTTTTCCTTGCGGCTGAAGACAGAAGCTTCTCGAAGATCAAGTCAGCTTCTAGCCTCTCCACCCCAAACCTTTGATCCTAAAAACTTCTATAGATGGCCCAAGACCTTTCTAGGCACATCCTTAGCACCATCTATAGCTCACCTTCCATTAAGATCAGCAATGGATAGGTTCTTGGTAGCAGAAGTTTCTTTAAAATTGAAAATATTTAAGTCTGCTCTCTCCGATACATACCCGATCCATCGGAGAATATTCCGATAGATGTCCGATCAATCGGACAATGTGTCCGATCCATCGAAAAATAGTCCAGTTACATTGCAAACTCTCTGGACACTTTTTCAAGCCATCGGAGGGATGTCCGATCCATCGGACAGTGTGTTCCGATCAATCGGACAGTATGTCCGATCAATCGTACATTTGTCCAGCAAACTTTGAAAAACTCTCTGGACTCTTTTACGATCAATCGGAGGTCTGTCCGATCCATCGGACAGGGCTCTCCGATCCATCGGACATAGATACGATCCATCGGAGGAATTTCCAAAAAAATTGCATCAACTCTCTGGAAGAAATTCCGATCAATCGGACCACCTATCCGATCAATCGGACAGGGTATTCCGATCAATCGGAACTAAGTCCGATCAATCGGAGAACCTGTTTTCAAGCAAAATTCAAATTTGACTAAATCTTATGTCCGATCGATCGGAACCTATCGAGCTGACCGTTTTCTGACCGTTGAAGGGCATAATCTATTTATAGAACTCGGTTGGATCTTGCCCAAGAGACCTTGAGCATCATCTAGGGTTTGAGTGAGCCTTCTTCTTGAGATCCCCTTCTTCCAAACCCTTAGATCTGTTGAGTTCATTCTTCAATCCATGTTGATCTGACCAACATTGATTAAGCATTCAAAGCTTGGATTGAAACATGAACTCAACCCCTCTTTAATGGCATCTTGACCTACCTCTCATAGACATTTTCTTGTCATCAATGCCATTAATGGTGGTTTAGGTAGAAGCTTTCCTCATATAAAAGCCATATCCCAAAATAGCCTCAACCTAACCTCAATCCCTCACCTTGGAAACTACAATGGGTCATCCGGAGCAAGGTTGCTGATCGAGGGAGCTGAAGAAGACGTCTTCCATACAAGCTGAAGCTTCTTCAACAAAGGCATCATCAAGGGACTCAATCAGCTAAGTATTTTTAGTCTTTCGAGTCCAAGAAACCTCCTCAAGTTGAGATTTGGGTTTCAGAGTTTGAAGACCCAAACTCGGTAGAGTCCTTGCGTAGGACAAGTCCTTGAGTAGGACAAGCCCTTGTGTAGGACTAAGTGGTCATGGATTAGTCCTATGGAAGGATGAATCCATGTGTTGAGTCATAAGTCCTTTTGTAGGCTGTTAAGGTTTATGGTTAACCTCATTTAAAACCATAGTGATAGTGAAATCCGGCCACTCAAGGAGTGAGTGGATCAGCCGGGAGTGGAGTAGGTACATAACCGAACCACTATAAAAATCCCTTGTTGTGTGGTGAATGGATGAACTGATTTACTTCTTTTACATGTGCTTCTATTGATTTATGCTTTGCATATCTGGTGTTTGATGAAAGTGCTCTAAGAATACTTTGTATTGAGAAATTTAAAAAGTGTCCTATTCACCCCCCTCTAGGACAAGATAACTTATTTCTTGCTTCTACAACAGCGGTAATTAAACTTATACCGCATTTTCAGTGTCTACTAGCCTTGCTGTACCTCCCCTTTTTTTATGGGCAATGTCTCTATTGGCGTTCTCTTGGAATTCTCTTCAATTTGTAATGGATTGAGGGGTCCAGCATGAAACCTTATCTCATGACTGGCTCCCATTGTTAGCGGCACGTAGAATTGGCTCGGAGCCTTAGGGAATGGACGAATCCTCTTAACCTTTGGTACTGGCATATTGAAGTTGGACTGTAACACACTCATCTATTGTCTCGTCATCTGCTTCAACACTGACTGTCTTGCCTTCCGGAGGTGCTTTGGGATTAGGTAGAACTTCTTTTTTCGTGACAGATTCTCTCTATGAACCATCGTCGCTTCAACGTCCACTCGCTGAGCTTCGTCTTTTTGTCTTGGATTTTCACCCTGGGGTTCTACCCCCTATGTCACCTCTACCGTTTCACTGAATTTTTCGGCTGCCTCAGTTCCATCTCTCTCTTGATAGTATTGTGTGTTTGCTAGGAAGGAGTCAGTGATAAAGTATGGTGTCGGGTTTGCTGCCACTCTATACTAGATGCCGTCCCTATTATATTTGAAACATTGGTGGTATGTTGAGGGAATGATACCGTATTGATGAAGCCACGGTCGTCCTAACAAGATATTGTATGTTGTCATCACATCGATCACCTAACAAGTGACTTTACTACTCAATTCTTATATCTCCAGCATAACAGTGATGGACCCTAAGACACGCTAGCCATCTTGATTGAACCCATGAATAACCATGGCTCTCGGGCGAAGTGTTGTCTGTCTGAAGCCCAAATGTTGTAATGTCTTCAAAGACATGATGTTCACAGCGGATTCGTCGTCTAGCGCGCATCTTCTGACCTCTACGTCTCGGATGAGACCTGTCACCATCAACGGGTGGTTGTGGTCCGTTAAGCTGATTGTTCTATCCTCTTTGGAAAATGTGATCATGGATGATCGGTCAATCTGCATGACCTGCTCTGTAGACGGGTTCTCGATTCCTGCTATTATCTTCAATTATTTTAGTTCTGACTCAATTCCTGCCATCATGACTTCATGGGCTTCTTGATCAAGTAACACATTGAGCAGCATTTCCTGATATTTCTTCGAAAGGCATAGGGCATCGTAGATGTTAAGTCGAGCTGGGACCTTCTTCAGATGAGACACCACATCATAAATCACTGGTGCCTTCTCTCGAGCGTAGTCTCACTGGTTGGCTGCTTGCTCATTGACTGCTTTGGTTGGTTCTTTTTCTCGAGGTGTTCCCGACGGCTCACCTATGACCACATTTGTTCTTCTAGGGTCTGGTCGTCTCGAAAATTCTCTTTGCATGACCTGCTTTCTGGACTGCAGGGCCACTACATTGACTTCTTCTCTCTCTATGACTTTGTCCTTGTCACTAGCCTCTTGCTGAGTTATCATGGAGACCATGGCGCACTGAACGGGCTGTGCACGCGGCCGTTTCTGTTCAACATTTCTTCTCCTTCTATTCTTCATCTTCTTCTCTCTTTTTAAGGGTCTTCTCTTGTTCTCTAACCTCTTCTTGCTACTTACGAGCGTCCATGGCTCTTCTAGCTCTGGGAACGGACTCACTATTTGAATTTGAACTGGCATAGGGATGGCGGACACCACTGTCGCGGTATTCTAGGTCACCTCTTCTGCCTTCATATTGATGGTGCCATCGTTGATTATCCGTTGAATCCTACCCTTCAAGACAAAGTAGTCTTCAGTCTTATTGCTAGTCATGCGATGATATCTACAGTAGTTGGGATGATTGACCATCTTTGATTCTTCTGGACGCTTGTATTCTGGCAATCATATCAACCTTTCTTCTACCAGCTGTTCTATTATCGGAACCAGATCTTCCATGTCAAAGGTATAGGGTCCGTTTGCTCGATTACGTTCTTCTATCGTTGTATATTGTTCGCTTCCCCAAGTGTAGGGTTACAATGTAGTAATAATCTTGGTAAGACCGAGGTCGATCCACAGGGACTTGTGTTGGAATTCATAAAACACTTCCAATGGTTTCTACTTAAGAATTAACTAAACATAATTCAAGAATTTAGAGTAGATAGATATTTTAAATTTAAGTGAATGTAATCAATAATAAAAAAACACTAGGGGTTCAAGAATCCACTTGTAGCAATCCTTGATGCCTAATTCGCTGTGGTTTCTCACTTTCTCAACTAGAATCGAAATTAAGTCCAATCTAGTCAAATGATAGAGTAGTTAAAACAACAATCTGCCATATGTGTGATACATGATTCTCTCAATTCAAGTTAGGATTTGAGCACATTCAATTGCATAGATCAATCCTAGTTCCAATAGGTTAAGATCACAATCATAATCATCATTACCTTCTGTCACAAAGTATAACTAGATCATAATTTGAACTCAATTCAAATCATATAAACAACCACACAGACAGAAATTCCAAAAAGAGTAGAATTTTTGGTATGAAGTTCCCACATGAGGATCATAGATTTAGAGTGTATTGAATCCAATTCCTCGGATCATACAGGTCTAGAATAATTCAAAACAATTAAGAACTCAAGCAATTCTTCTAAACATCCATGAGCCATCATAAGATTAAGTAAAACTACTTAGAACTTTATTCAAACTTCAACCATTGTTCTTCACTAATAATCCAAATTGAAACCAAATCAAACGAATTGAAACATCTTAGATTCACTACAAGCTTCACATCTTAGCCCTAGCTAAGAGGTTTAGCCATTCATGATCCAAGGAAACATGAAAACAACTAAGAAAAATATAAAACTAGAAGAACAAACTAGGAGGAGTTGTAGAACTCTGGATTTGACTTCCGCCGTCTCCCACAGTGCTAAATCTCTTCTAGGATGCCTTAGGAACGAGTTAGGGAGGTCCTTTTATAGCTTTGAAGCCCTAGGTGTTAAGAAGCTTCGAGAAATCCCGCAAGATTAGCGTTTTCCGCAGAGATTTTTGGAGCTCCGGATGTTCCTGAGTGTCGTCCGGCTGGTCGGACAAAGTGCCTGCAATTGCAATTTTCACAGGAGTGTTCTTTACATAGTCTGACCTATCAGCCGACTGGTCGGCCGGCTGGCCGGTGGACATGCTTCAATCTGCTGAAAATCACTGGACATAATAATGCATAGGCCAACCCTTCAGTCGGCCGATCGGCCGGCCGTTCAGTCAGTGTGTCCGGCCGGTCGGACAGGGGGTCGGCCCTTGTAATTTTTTCCCAGAGATTTCCTTATTTCTGGAGGGTTTGGCCGGCCGGTCGATGGTTGTGGATGGCCAGCCAGTGGACATGAAATTGGCTAAAATCTTCAGCTTCTCCTTCATCTTCAATGCACTTTTTCTCCACCTTTGGTCCTTTATTCCTTTGATCTTCAATGTGTGTAAACAGCTCCTTAAATCCCTCAATTGATGAACTCTCTCTCTCATTTCTACAACCACAAAACCATGCATTAGTTGGGTCTTTGATTACTTATTTCAAGCATAGTTAGTGATGAAATGGGGTTAGAATATGTACATTTAAGATCTCAACACACCTCCCAACCAGCATTTTGCTAGTCCTGAGCAAAACATGCGTGAAACAAATTTCATTCCTCAAAACCCAACTCTCCTTTGGAAACTATGTTTCTATATACTCAATGATATGCAAGTGTAGAGAATTCAGATATGCTCAATGATAGAAGTTGAAATCCTCGTCAATTGATTGATAAATAGAAGAATCCAAACAATTTACCCTAGTGTGCTCGGTGAATGTTCATCTCATGGATTTCCGGGGTTACCTTCTTCATGAATCAACTAAGGTGTGGATTCAACGGTGTATAGATCAACAATAAGCCTATGATAGGAATTTGCTTTATCGTCCTTTCGACGGCTTTCACACTACTCCCATTCCCGGCTTTGGTTACGGGTAGACCATCCCACGACTTTGGTAGTAGGTAGCCCTTTTCGAAAATTTCCTCCATATTCTCCATCATTCCCATATTTTCATCCTTCCTTTCCGTTTTCCTTTTCATTAGATAGGATTTTTAGAAATCCATATCTTTCATTATTTTCCCATGGACAAGGATGGACAAAGCACCCCGGCTTGGTTTCTCAACACCTCAAATCCAAACTTAACCAATTCACAATTCTACATAATCCTTTCAAAGCGTGAGATTCGTGTAATGTGAACGAGGTGTACAAGTGTTTAAAAATTCTATCAATCATAAAAATAGGGCGATTCGCATATAAAACCAGTATCTTAGAGATTGTTTAAGATATTCAACTTCACTCACTGTACTTTTCCTTTTTCTTATACTCACACCATCCCAAATGCATAGAAACAAAGTTTTCCAATGGAGTTTCGAATTTGTAGAAAAATGGAAAAAGTTTCTACATAATTGCTCGAGATGTTACAAAACACTGGATTTATCCTAGTGATCCCACACCCCCAACCAAATCTTGCATTGTCCTCAATGTAAAAGATATACAATGAGCAAAACGTGAGAGCAAATATAAAATAAAGGGGCTGAGGGATGAGAGTACCTGAGAGAACAAAAATTGGAATTCTACCTCCTGCTTCAAACCTATGAAAAAGTAAACTAAAAGCAACACAATCCTAATCCTAACTACTCTATACCTCCATCAGACTAGGAGATCAATCATCCTGATACACAGGATCAGTCAGAGGTATGGACATATCTTCTGAAGGAAAATTCTCAAAGAACGGTTTTAATCGCTGACCATTTGCTTTAAAGATATTGTCGTTCCTTAGATTTAACAACTCGACGGTCCCGTATGGATAAACAGTTTTTACAATGTAGGGACCGGTCCATCGAGATCTCAATTTTTTCGAAAATAAATGTAGGTGAGAATTATATATAAGGACCTTTTGATTAATCGTGAAGGTCTTACGAAGAATGTTCTTATCATGGAACACTTTCATCTTGTCCTTGTAAATTCTCGCATTTTCATATGCCTCATTTTGGAGTTCCGCAAGTTCAATTGAAGTTTGCGCAACGAGCTTGCTTTGTCGGAATCAAAATTCATCTTCTTTATCGCCCAATATGACCTTTTTTTCCAACTCCACGGGCAAGTGACAAGCTTTCCCATAGACAAGTTTATAGGGAGACATTCCAATGGGGTCTTGAAAGCCGTACAGTAAGCCCAGAGTGCATCGGTTAGTTGAAGTGACCAATCCTTACGATCGGGGTTCACTATTTTCTCCAAAATATGTTTAATCTCCATGTTGGATATCTCAGCTTGACCACTTGTTTGTGGGTGATAGGGAGTACTCACTTTGTGATTTACGCCATATTTCTTCATTAAAGCTTCAAACGGGTGGTTACAAAAATGAGATCCTCCATCACTTATAATGACTCGCGGTGTTCCAAACCGGGAAAGGATATTTTCTTTCAAGAAATGAATGATTGTTTTATGGTCATTGGTTCGGCATGGAATCGCTTTAACCCATTTTGAAACATAATCGATGGCTAGCAATATATATAAATTCCCGAAAGAAGATGGGAATGGACCCATGAAATCGATGCCCCAACAATAAAAAATTTCGATTCGAAATATGGGATTGAGTGGCATCATATTTCTATGGGATATTCCTCCCAATTTCTGACAACGTTCACACGTTTTACAAAACTCATGGGTATCTTTGAACATGGTGGGCCAATAAAACCCACATTGTAGAATCTTGGCTGTGGTCTTCTTAGCCGAAAAGTGGCCACCATACGCCTAAGAATGACAAAAGGAGATGATACTGTGTTGTTCATCATCCAGCACACATCTCTTTATGATTTGATCAGGACAATACTTGAATAAGTATGGGTCGTCCCATAGGAATTTTCTCACCTCATTGAAGAACTTATCCTTATCTTACTTTTTCCATTATGTCGGAATTGTATCTGTAGTAAGATAGTTAGCAATGTCTGCATACCATGGTAATTGGGAGACTTTAAAAAGTTGTTCAACAGGGAATATGTCATTTATCGCGGTCGTCTCAGGGGAATTGGTGAGGACAAGTCTAGAGAGATGGTTGGCCACGACGTTTTCTACTCCTTTCTTATCACGTATTTCTATGTCAAATTCCTGGAGTAGGAGGATCCATCTTAACAAGCGTGGCTTAGCATCCTTCTTAGAGAGAAGGTACTTAAGTGCAACATGGTCAGTGAATATGATGATCTTGGATTTGATCAAGTAGGACCTAAACTTGTCTAAAGCAAAAACTACGACTAAAAGTTCTTTTTCTGTAGTAGTGTAGTTTTCTTGAGCCGAGTTTAAAGTTCGACTTGCATAGTAGATTACGCATGGCTTTTTTCTCATTTCTCTAGCCTAACACAGCCCCAATAGCGTAGTCGCTCGCGTCGCACATAATTTCAAAAGGAAGGCTCCAATCAGGTGGTTGCATTATGGGAGCACATGCCAACATACCTTTTAGTTTATTAAATGTATTTTAACAATATTCAGTCCACTCAAATGAGTTTTCCTTTTGAAGTAGGTTACATAAAGGACGAGAGAATGAGCTAAAGTCCTTTATGAACCATCTATAAAATCCGGCATGTTCCAAAAAGGACCGCACATCTCGTATGCTCTTGGGTGGTGGAAGGTTAGAGATAAGATCAATTTTAGCTTTGTCCACCTCAATTCCATTTTGTGAGATGATGTGACCAAGTACTATTCCCTTTTGTACCATGAAGTAACATTTCTCCCAATTTAACGCGAGGTTCTTTTCTTCACATCTTTTCAACACAGTTTTAAGTGCATAAGGCACTTATCAAAGTTGCAACCAAATACAGAGAAATCGTCCATGAAGACTTCGAGAATCGTTCCCACCATATCAGAAAAAATACTCAACATACAACGCTGAAAAGTGGCAGGGGCATTACATAGCCCAAACGGCATCCTTCAATAGGCGAAAGTGTTGAATGAACATGTGAATGTTGTCTTCTCTTGGTCCTCTAGGGCGATCTCTATTTGGTTATACCTTGAATATCCATCAAGGAAGCAAAAATGGGAATGACCCGCCAACCTTTCGAAAATTTGATCAATAAACGGTAGGGGGAAGTGGTCTTTCCTCGTGATTGTGTTTAGCTTCCTGTAGTCAATGCAGATTCTCCAACCAAGAGTGACTCTGGTTAGCATGATTTCATTACTGGCATTGGCTACAATGGTTATTCCGGATGCACCACTTGAGTTGGACTCACCCATTGACTATCGGATATTGGGTAAATGATACCTACATCTAATAGTTTCAATACTTCGGCCTTAACCACCTCCTTCATGTTTGGATTGAGGCGTCTTTGTGGTTGCTTAGATATTTTTGCATTCTCGTCAAGGTGTATGCGATGAGTACAAATCAGGGGGTCTATGCCTTTGAGATTCGCAATTGACCATCCAATGACACTCTTATGCTCTATTAGAGTGGCTATTAGCCTACTCTCTTTTTCCTCATCCAAGTGGGAAGAAATCACCACCGGATATGTCTCTTCTCGACCTAAGTATACATATTTCAAATCAGTTGGTAATGGTTTTAGGTCGAGCTTCGGTGCCTTGATATTGGATGGAAGAGGCTTGTTCTCGCTTAAGGGTAAATGTTCAAATAGTGCCTTCATCTTTTGTTCTCAAGTATAGGAAAAACATCCAAAATGGCATCCATCTGTCGTATTGTGTCATCATTCATCTTATGAGAGTGGGCCAAAATGCCTCCAAAGGGTCAGAATATAATGTCAAGGGGAATGTCTCATCCACAAATGATTCAATCAAGTTTATCTTGTGGATCTTGTCATCAACTTCCCATGGTTGTTTGCATAAATCAAATATATTCAGCTCGAGTGTCATATTTCCAAAGGACATTTGTACAAGCCCATTTCTACAATTGATAATCGCATTTGAAGTAGCTAGAAAAGGGCGGCCAAGTATGACGGGAATTTGAGCACCGGTACCTATCACGGGATGTGTGTCCAAGACAATAAAGTCTAATGGGTAGTAGAATTTATCAACTTGGACTAAGACATCCTTAATCACTCCTCTAAGTATATGAATAGATCTATCAGTAAGTTGGAGTGTGGTTTTAGTGGGTTTCAATTCACCTAACCCAAGTTGTTCATAGACCGAGTATGGAATGAAGTTAACACTTACCCCTAAATCAAGTGTCACTTAATCTGATCAACCGACACTTTAAGCTCCTGGAACATTTGCTGATTTGATTGATTAATTTGCGTTTGCCCTTGCAGAAATGCCTTTAAAGTGTCCTCCATTGAGAATTAAGGTGGGGCTATATTTTGCATGGGTGGCCCTTCTTGAGAGTTGGTAGGATTGGCCATGGGACCATTCCTCCAACTGAAATTTGGATGGTTCTTCCAAGTAGAGTTGTACATGTTACCTACAGGTCTATTGAAAGGCCGTTGATAACCATATGCGGCGTTTGCTTTTTCTTGTAACACCTCTTGAAATGCAGGAATTATAGGACAATCTTGTGTAGAGTGTACATTAGCGGCACAAATTTCGCATACGTTTTCAATGGCTTCCGTGGACTTAGAAACTCCACTTTTACTTAGTTTCATGGCTTCCACTTTTCTTGTGAGGTTGGTTATCCTTGCGTTTACATCATCTTCCTCCTTAAGTATGTAAATCCCTCCTTTCTCTTTTTGTTGAGGAGGCTTGAGGTTACCAGACTTGTCTAAGATATCCCATGATTGGGCATTCTCGACCAACATGTCTAGGTAACTCCATGCCTCATCTGGATTTTTATTTATGAACTTGCCATTACACATCAACTCTACAAACTAACGCATGTTGGAATTCAATCCATCATAAAAAAAAGTTTATAATTCGCCAACTTTCATAGCCATAATGTGGGCAAGTAAGTAATAGGTCCTTATACCTTTCCCAACTTTAAAAGAACAACTCACCCTCTTTTCCCAAAAATTTCATGATAGATCTTCGGAGGGTATTAGTTTTATGAGCCGGGAAGAACCTTTTCAAGAATTCCTGAGGCATCTTAGTCCATGTTCTTATCGAATGTGGTTTAAGAGAGTGGAGCCAACTTTTGGATCTTTCTTTCAATGAGAAGGGAAACAATCTAAGTTTGATGACATCCTCTGACACATTTTTGTATTGCAAAGTAGCAACGAACTCATCAAACTCTTTTAAGTATAGATATGGGCTCTCAGATCTGACCCATGGAACTTAGGTAAGAGTTGAATTACCCCTGACTTTTATCAATGCTCCCCTGGTGGTTGGTAGAACCACACATGGGGGTGTAATCATACGGGCCGATTGTGAGTAGTCACATAAAGCTCTCATTGGAGGAGCATTGTGTTGAGCCATGAATATTACATATTCTAACCCCTTTTCATCATCACATTATGTATGGTTTTCATGTTTAAAGACTAATCTAATACATGTTTTTGTGATTGTAGAAATGAGAGGGAGACTTCACCAATTCATGGTTAAAAGAGTCACTTTGAATACATTGAAGATCAATAAAATAAGTATCAAGAGGTGGAGGAAGGAAGAAGAAAGAAAGAGAAGGAAAGAAGAAGTGCAAAAATTGCATTATTCGATTGGTCGCCTGACCGGTTAGCCACCACTGATGACCAGACGTCCGATTGGTACTATATTCCTAAGCTTTGAAGAATTTCCATGAGAACTCGTGGAACCAAATAAGTGGGTCAATGATCGGTCGCCCGTGCACTATCTAGTTTTGGATTTCAAATAGTAAGGCAGTCCCATTTTTAGATTTTTGGCCCTAGTTTTTGGGGTCCATCTTACTAATTATTGCAATACAATCCGTCCATATTGAAGATTAGCTCGATGTCGAAAAAATTTATGTGGTTTCGTGTTGATCGGAGCTACAGATTGACCGTGGCGACCAAAACAATACAAACTGTCCAGAAAGTTTCCTAATTTCGCTACTCAACTCTAGAATAGTCTAGGAGGCCCATCATTGATGATATGAAAAATTTAATCTGACCAACTTCTAGATCACATCTATATATGAATAACTACAAGGTTTCAGGTCAAAAGGATGTGTGGTTTAATCGTACCAGTTGAAGAAAGATGGACCATCCAGAAAGATTCTAACTGCACAGATTTTATAAAAATCCCTAAGTGTTCTAATTTTCGCACCCAATTTTGGAGTTTATTTGGAAAATATAATCCATCTATCATCTAGAATATGAAGATTTCTACTACTGTTCAAAATTTGAGATCTATCCGACCTTTGTACACTCCGTAGTGTTGAAAGCAAGATGACTGATTCTGAAGGTACCCGAATTGCGCAATTTTGAGAGGCGGTTGCTGATTTGATTGGTGGACCCATTCAGAAGATAATATTAGAAATCTAAACCATGTATGAGGAAGATCAAGTTCCAGGGAAGCTACAAATCAAATTTGAAGGCAATTCGATCATTGGTTAAGCCGTACGAAGCGAAACAAAATCTGCTATGTTGCTATACTCTTGCTGTATTATAAAAGGAGGTGCTCTCTTCTATTCTAAGGCAATGAAGGACCTGGGAAGCAAGGAGTTCAAGCTCTAGGAGGCTTCTTAGCCTCCTACAGCTAGTTTTTCTTCCTTTTCTTAGTTCTAGTTATAGTTTTTCTATACTTTCTTTTAGTTAACTCTCAGCTAGAGTTGAGAGGTGAATCTTCTTAGTTTTTAATCATCCTTTGATACATTGATTTTGGTTTATGCTTTAAGTAATGAATAATTCATTATGGTTTGAATGAAGTTGATAATTTTAGATAATTCAGGGAGTTTGTGTGCCATGTACATGAGTTTTTGTTGGATTTCTGAGATTAATCAGATTGGTTTATGGGTTGTTGATTGATGGAAGTTTTGATTCGAGTTCTCCATGGATCAAAATAGTAGAATCTCTATTAGAACTATAATGAAAAGTTCATGTATCTTTAGTAGAATCTGAGATAAGTTTTGTTGCTTACTGAAGTCAATTTAATTAGAGTTCAAATCATTGGTCGTAGTCAAGTCTAGTAACAGGATTTGATGAAAGCTATGGTTGTGAATCTCAATTAAATTGGAAAGAGGCTTGGCCTATACAATTGAGTGTGCCCAAGGCCTGAGCTTTATTGAGGGAACCAAATCAGTAAATATCCATCTATTTCAGATTATTTATGTGCTTTGATTGTTATATCTCCCAGCTGGATAAAGATAGAACATTGATTCCAGTTGTAATAAGATCGAATTATTGAATTGAGCATGGTTAAGACTAGAAGAGGATCCTTGATGCTCTAGTCTTTCTTACTTCTCAGATTTTTTGTTTATTTCTTAAAAACTGTTTTTCCAAAATCTTCTTAGATTCAAGTTATTAGAGTGGTTCGAATTGTTTACTTCTTTCCCTGTTGATCGACTTCGGTCTTACTGAAATTATTACTACATCGCAGCCTTGCACTTGAGGCGAGCAAACACATTGTGCACCTTATTCTCTCCTACTCCCTCTTGATTCGCCTTTGTAGTTGGAGTAGGAGGGGGAAGATTCCTTAACGGTGTTTAATCCATACTCCCTGAACTTTCATAATGTTCTATGCATTTTCTAACTTGTTTATGGACGAAGAGTGGTCCAACTAAACCTCCTTCGGTTTGGAGATGATTTGTGTGGTTACATTCCCAATGGGACATAAACCACACAAACAAAAATCTAAACTAAAACCTAGATTCTAAAAACAAAATCTGAAAATAAAATTAAAATTCTAGTAGAGCTAAAAACTGAGAATTGAAAGAGTTTAAGTTAGAAGGATAATACCCGATTTGCGTTTCGTCTCTGCCTAGAGCTGACCAAAAATGGTCCGTAAGCCCACAGCTACCATTTTAGAGCGGAACTGGACATGCGCTTCACCTCCAAATGATCCAGAGCACCCCAAAACCCTTAAATAGTAAGTTTAAAGTCATTATGGTGCGTATTTCCATGCGCGCACTCCCTAGAACAACGTTCCTATACGACAAGCCGACTCGGAGGCTCCAAATTAGGAAGGAAGTACCAAAATTGGCAACATCTGGACCTCCACACCCCATCCCGTTCATTCAGGAGATCAATCCTAGCCTAAAAGTGGCTTGGCGACAGTGAGTGCATGTCTAGAAAAGGTAGCTGTCCTTTGGAGGTCTCCCGTCCGAGCTGAAATCCTAAAATTTTCTTAGTGCTGGAATCCTGAAAGTCTAGCTAAGTAGTGGGAAAGCACCGGCAAAGGACATGCGCCTGGCCTCCCACCACATGCGCCTGCACCCTATTGATGAAAGAGAGTGAATTGAATTCTTTTTCGGAAAGCGCCGGGAAATGTGGCGGAAAAGGACATGCGCCCAGATCCACCACATGCGCCTGATGTATTTTCTCCACATGCACTTGACCTGTTTTCTGCCACATGCACCGGAAAATACCTGCCGGGCCAGACCCGAACCCGATTACCCCTTATAAATAGCGGAGTCACTTCATTTCATCAGCAAGAGATCATCCCCTGCCGACCTCAAAGCGATGTAAGCACCACATGAGCCCGCTTTGTTTCACCTGGCCGGATGTCTTGGTCGGAGTGGATTCCCTCGCCGGAATCCTTCGCCGGAGAGGGATTTCTTCGCCGGAATCCCAAGGTCAGGAAGAAATCCTGAAAATTTTCTAAGTGCTGGGCACATGCGCCGGCTTTTCCCCCACATGCGCCAGCTTTTTCCCCCACATGCGCTGACTTTTTCCCATCGAAAAATCCTGAAATCCACCAAGTCTAATATGACATGCGCCCACTATTTGGGTCCAGGCACATGTGCACTACCACATATGCCGGGATTGCTTCCCGTTTCTCATTTTTTCATGAAAAATAGGGCCACATGCGCCCGAGAGATGGGACATGCGCCCATCTCCTAACCATATGCACCTGACAGCTGGTGCAGCACCACATGCACCTGCACCAGCACCACATGCGCCTATACCACCCCTTCCATGCGCTTGGACGCTGGTTGGAGGAGTGGACCTTCGATTGTGCGCCCCGCCTTCGTCCGGGATTGGATTTTGATGAAATCGCCTCTCCTAGATGCATCTCGATGAGATCTATCCATTCACCGGATCAGATTCTCCAACGGTCAATGATAAATGGCCCAAATCAATATTTTGGTCCAAAATGACCAACACTTAGCCAATTTGACAGCTCTGGAAATCCCTCCGAAAGAGCCGAAAACGGCCGAAACCGAGAAGAATCAGGCGGAATTGGACCGAGCCCGAGAGGGAAACTTTTCTTCTACATGACATGATACACCATAATCATGCACCATGATGAGGTTATCCGATCTCAGGACTCTCAAATACCCTAATCAAGCAGTTAGTAGGCCTGCTACTTAGTCGTTTTCAGCCTTGGGAAGTGCCCTGTTGGCCCGAAAATTGACTTACGCTAAGCAAATCGAAACGCGATCGCACCGTGATCTTCATGGACGTAGTCCACCCCTGTTCAAAGACGGTTATCAATAATACTCAGCGATTTCCCTAATCAGACTGCAAACAGGTCCACTACTTAGTCATTTTCAGCCTTGGGAAGTGCCCTGTTGGCTTGAAAATTGACTAATGCCAGTTGAAATCAACCGCGATCTCAAAAACGCTAAGGCAAGGCTAAAGTACTCAGTCTATCCAATGGCTGAGTTAAGCATTTATGGGGCACCGATCCCCATTATTCATAAGAAATTGGCATATGTGGGTACTCATTGGACCCTATACTTAGCCGTTTGCAGGCATCGGAGACAGTCGATCCATCCTATTGAATTGACATCCTCAAAAGATCTTGGCTCAATAAAGCCTATTTGATCCCAAACAGATCATTGAAAATACTCAGAAGAAAGAATATTCTCGAAGACGAGTCGCCCGACTCCAGAAGAAATACATTTACTTTATTGTACAAAGCTCCATTCATCCCGGAAAAAGGTCCGAGGCTAAACCTAAGGGGTTATGGTTACCACGAGAAATCACAAATAAAAGAGTTCAAACTAAGCTTGAAACATCTTGCTGTGGATTGCCACTATGAAAAAGATAGTCGATGCCCTACCCATCGACAACGGGTCCGTCGATTGAGCTGATGAGGCAGTTGCGGATTGCTTTCCTAAGGTCACCTGTTCACAATAACAGGTGCGGGCTTTGGGTTATGCCGACCACCATTTCGATGTTCGTGTATTCCAGCGGTCACCTGTTCAAAGTAACAAGCGCGGGCCCAGAGTTGTACCACTCGATTAAAAACCTCGTTCGGGAACGTTGCGAGTGCTCTCCTAAGGTCACTTGTCATAAAAGTACGAGCGTGGGTCTTGGGTTATGCCGACCAACATTCGAGGATCGTGTATTCCAGCGGTCACCTGTTCACAGTAACAGGCACGGGCCTAGAGTTGCACCACTCGAATCCTGACAGTCTCTCAACCCGGACAGTTCGAAAGAAAATGGGACATAGACATCCGGCTTGTCTAAGAAATGTGGTTCAGTCCATAACAAGAAAACAAATAGGTCTATACGACCATGAACTCAAGACCATAATCCCTGACGATTTAAATTACTTGCTCGATCTATCAGGGCTTTCTTTTTAATATTCCATCTATTGTATAACTACATTCATAGTGGAATCTTGTCGCTTTGTGCCGTGGTTTTCTCCCGCAAGGGTTTCCACGTAAAAACTCTTTATGTTGTTTGTGATTTGTTTCATTTACATTCATGCTTTCTTAATACTTTATTTAACTTATCTATGATGCATGCATTCATTTACTTTTGCCTTTTAATCAAGGGTGATCATCCATTGATGTATTTAAAGGCTCGTGACAAGTATCACACCCTGGAATGTAAAAGATCTCAGAATCTCTGGAATAAAATTGGCCTTTCGATGTCTCCCGTGCGTACACTTGGTGATTGCTTTTGATTGTCTATGAATGTCTCTATACTCAGAATTTCCCCAGAATAATGAAACACAGGAAAAAGACTACCGGCGAGCACAATTTTTTTCTAGTTCTAACAAACTGGCGACTCCACTGGGGAATCAAACAATACCAGAATCCCTGGTTATTTCTGAGTAAATGGACATTCTGAGATAAATCACTTGCAGACACTGATGTGTATGTAAGAAAGGTTACCGCAAGGAGAAATGTTCGGCGCCTTCACGGGCGCCAAACTGGCAACTCTCAACGGGAACGTTCTTCCCTTCATCTTTAAGGCAAAAGCATCTGAAATCGAAGTTTTCAAAACTTTCAAAAATCCTAAAGCTTTAAAAGATAACAGAAGCATGTGTATTCTTATTGCGCATTTAGTTTTATGTCTAACTTTTATTGCGACTGGTAAGGTCGTGCACTTTCTATATCTAGTTGTAGAATGCTCTAATGGACATGTGATTGTGCAGTGAAAGTTAGAAAAAATACTAACCTTAAGAACAGGAGAAATGTCGTCTGTACTTATCTTTTTGGTGACTGGAGGATTCTACTTCTCGCATTCCACTATGACAACACCAACCGCTTCCAAGTCTGGCTAACAGCTAACTCGAAGCCGCAAACAGTCGAAAGGAATGAAGAAAACAATGATGAAGGCTCCATATTAGAAGACCACTGTGGTCAAGGTATGATTCACTATACAAAAAGCAGTGGTAACTAACACAAGTTAGCAGTGCTTCCACTGCTAACCAGACTACCGCAATGAGGCCACAAAAGTTCACACCTCAGTTGGTAGCTTCCCAGCTCTCTTAGAAGTGAACCACTTAGACAGGGGGCGGATCAAGCTGACCATGACAGTCACAAAACCAAGAGAGGAGATTGTCATCGAGACCAGTCAGATCAAATCAAGGCCGATTCATGAGGAGCAGCCAACACAGGTCGTGATGGTGTAAATAATTGAAGGCGAAGAGTCGATCAAACAAGATGTTGAATCGTTAATGACTTAGAAGTAGATCAACGAATTGACCCAGGCTCAGAATGATCTATCGAGGTGAGTAAAGGAGATCTACGATGCCTTAGCCACCCCAATTACACAGAGAATAGCCCGTCGTGCAGCTTCACCCACTCGACGGCCGGTGAAAGAATCACAGGGGGCAGATCAGGCCATTTATACAGAAAACAGTTGAAGAGACGATAGAAATGATCGTCATCGAAGTCATTCTGATAAAGCAGAAGCTGACACGTGAGGGGCGATCAATGCAGTACACGGTGGTTTAGGTGGCCCAAGATGAAGAATTGTTTGAACAGACTAATTAACCGCCAGCAATCCAAGAACAAATTGATGAGCTAGTTGAATATTCAGAATGACTTAGCAAAGTAGTTGAAGGACATTCATGATGCTCTGACAATCTTAATAGCGCAAGGGGGGTCAATCAAAACATCATTTTCGCCCAAGATATCACAAGGGGCAAGTAACGGGTTTCCTCATCAAGCGAATGAGCCAGTGAAGTGGCGGTCAATCTCATAGCAGAGAAGCAGCCAAAGCAGCTGTCAACTTGATAATCAAAAAAATTAAAAGAGTAGAAGGAAAAGGAAATTGATAGCCTACTCAGCAGGTTCCTATAAGTGTCGTAGCGCTATGGGTAATCCCTATTGAGTCTATAATCTTGCCGAACTCTGTATAGGCACAAAGTCGCTGAACTTTGCATAAGCGCGAACCTCGCCGAAATCTGTATAGGCACAAAGTCGTTGAACTTTGCATAAGCGCGAACCTCGCCGAACTCTGTATAGGCACAAAGTCGCTGAACTCTACATATGTACAAATATACCCTTGCACTCCGGGTCTAAACGAGTTGAGAAACAAATATACCCTTGCGCTCCGGGTCTAAACGAGTTGAGAAAATACTCCAGGCTACGAGAATAAACTTAACCATACAATCTCCAGGCTACGACGATAAACTGAACCATACAATCTCCAGGATACGAGGATAAACTGAACCATACAATTTCCAGGATACGAGGATAAACTGAACCATACAATCTCCAAGCTACAAGGATAAACTGAACCATACAATCTCTAGGATACGATGATAAACTGAACCATACAATCTCCAGGCTACGAGGATAAACTGAACCATACAATCTCCAGGCTACGAGGATAAACTGAACAGTACAACCTCCTGGATACGAGGATAAACTGAACCATACAATCTTCAGGATACGAGGATAAACTGAACCATAAAATCTCCAGGCTATGAGGATAAACTGAACCACACAATCTCCAGGTTACGAGGATATGTTCGCTCGCCTCAAGTATAAGGCTGCGATGTAGTAATAAACTCGGTAAGACCGAGGTCGATCCACAGGGAAGGAAGTAAACAATTCCAACTATCCTAATAACTAGAATCAAAGAGGTTTGTGAAATTGGTTTTGAACATAAAATAGAAAATCTAATAATGAAAAGATAACTAGAGCATCAAGGATCCACTTATAGCTTTCCTTAGATGCATAAGTCGCTATGGTTTCTCATTCTCTCAACTAGAATCGATATTAAGATCTATCTAGCCGGATGATAGAGCTGTTAAACCAAACAATCTGTCATATGTAAGTTCTATGCATAATATTCACTCAATGTAGGCTGAGCTGAGCATGCTCAATTGCATAGGTCATTCCCCTTTCCAAAAGGTCTAGTTCACAATCATAACCATCCTCAAGTCCTGTCACAAGACAAGGCTAGATCATGATTTGAACTAGATTCAAATCACATGCACAATCCATACATATTCAGAAAATCAGTAAAATAGAACTTTGGTAGGAAGTCCCTTTATGAAGAGCATAGTACTAGAGCGCACTCCGATTCCTCGGATCATACAGGTCTAGACCGTCACAAACCAATTAAGCAATTAAGTAATTCTCCCAAACATCCATGACTCATCATAAGACTAAGAAAAACTACTCAAAAGCTTGTATAAACTTCAAACCATAGTTCATAATCATGAAAACCAATCTTAAAACCAATAAAACGAATTAAACAATCTAAGAAAACTATAAGGTTCACCTCTTAGCTCTAGCTAAGAGATTAGCTAATGAAAAGCATATTAAAAATAAAACTAGAACTAAGAAAAGGAAGAAAAACTAGCTGGAGGAGGCTAGGAAGCCTCCTATGACTTGAACTCCTTGCTCCCCACGTCCTTGGTTGCCCTGGAATAGAAGAGAGCACCTCCTTTTATAGTGCAGCAATAGTACAGCAACATGGCAGATTTTGTTTCGCTTCGTACGGCTTAACCAATGGTCGGATTGCCTTCAAATTTGATTTGTAGCTTCCTTGTAATGTGATCTTCCTCATAGATGATTTAGATTTCCAATATTATCCTCTGAATGGGCCCACCAATCACATTACCGACCGCCTCTCAAAATCGCGCACTTCGGGTACCTTCAGAACCAGTCATCTTGCTTTCAACACTCCGGAGTGTACAGACGTCGGATTGATCCCAAATTTGGAACATTAGTAGAAAACTTCCTCCTCTACATGATAGACGGATTAGATTATCCAAAAAAATCCCAGAATGTGGTCCGAAAATTAGAACAATTAGGGCTTTTATAAACTCTGCGCAGTTAGAGCTTTCTGGATGGTCCATCTTTCTTCAACCGGTACGATCAAACCACACATCCTTTTGATATGAAAATTTTGTGGTTATTCATATATGGATGTGGTATAAAAGATGGTCAAATTAGATTCTTCATATCATCAATGATGGGCCACCTGGACCGGCCCAGAGTAGAACAGTAAAATCTGGAACTTTCTGGACAGTTCGTATTGTTTTGGCCACCACGATCAATCCGTAGCTCCGATCGACACGAAACCACTTGGTTAGTTCGGCGTCGAGCTCCTCTTCGACATGGATGTGTTGGGTTTCCAAATATCTTTAAGATGGCTTCAGAAACGTGGTCTGAAAAGTCAGAAACGGGAATGGCCTGCTGTATGCAATCTGGAGTCTGAAACTTGCATGGCCGACCGGTCACGACCGGTTGGACAGGGCTGGCCGACCAGTCATGACCGGTCGGACAAGGCTGGCCTTGCTCCAGGGAGTGCATCCGACCGGTCATGACTGGTCGGGCCTTCTTGGCCGACCGGTCTTGACCGGTCGGACCCAGTTTTGCTTGTTTTTCTTCTTTCTTTTCTTCTCTCCTTCCTCTCTCTTTACTTTCTTCTTTCTTTGGTCCACCTTGGGCCTTCATCAAAGGCTCCAAATGGCCCCTTTTTGGTCTCTAATTGAGTGAAGTCCGCTCTCATCCCTACAATCACAAAACATGTATTTGATTAGTCTTTAAATCATGAAAATCTTGTATAATGAGTGATGAATTGGGGTTAGAATATGCACAATTAAGAGCTCAACACACCCCCCAACCAGCATTTTGCTAGTCCCGAGCAAAACATGCGTGAAACAAGTTCAATTCTTCAAAAACCAACTCTCCTTCAGAAACTATGCTTCTATTCATCCCAAGACACACAAGTGTAAAAGTCAGAAAAATTAGGTGATAGAAGTTGAAACCTTAAGCTCTTAAACCATAATAAGTATCCATATGAAATTCTCACTGATTGATTGATGAATAGAAGAACTTAAACAAATTCAACCTAGTGTGCATAGTGAAAGTTCATCTCATGAGTTTCTGGGCTCATCTTCTTCATAGATCAATTAAACTATGGATTTCAAGGTGCACAGAGCAACAACAAGCCTATGACAGGAATTTGTCTTACCGTCCTTCTGACGACTTTTACACTACGTCCCATTTCCGGCTTTGGTTACGGGTAGACCATCCCCCGGTTGGTAGTAGGTAGCCCTAATCGGAATTTTCCACCATTTTCCCATCATTCCCAATTTCATCCTTCCTTTTCCTTTTTCTTTTTAAATTAGATAGGATTTTTAGAAATCCATATCTTTCGTTATTTTCCCATGGACAAGGATGGACAAAGTACCCCAGCATGGTTCCTCAACACTTTAAATCTAAGTCTAGCTAATCCACAAATCACATAATCCTTTCAACCCATGAAAATCGTGTAATGTGAACTAGGTGTAAAAGTGTTCAAATTTTCTATCACTCACATAAATAGGGGAATTCACATATAAAACCATTATATTAAAAGAAATTCAAAGCTTGCAACATCACTCACTTCGTATCTCCTCCTTTTATACTCATATCATCTTGAATGCATAGAAACAACGTTTTCCAAAAGAGTTTTGAATTTTAGAAAAATCGAAAATTTTCTACATAATTGCTCGAAATGTCACAAAAGCTAGTGGATTCATCTAAGGAATCTCACCCCCCAACCAAAATCTTACATTGTCCTCAATGTAATAAGATATGCAATATGCATGACATGAGAGCAATGACACAAAACAAAGGAGAGTGAGAATGAGAGTACCTGAGGTAGCAAGTTGATCAATTCTAGCATCTTCCATTGTCTCAATGAGACTTATTCAATCCTAAATGCAGAAAGAAATCCTAACCTACCTACCTACCTTTGATTAGTCCGATCGACTACATGATCAAATTTGAGCAGGATCTTCATGAATTTCAATAGGTTTCTCATGAGGACCATCCAAAGTCCTGCTCGAATGTATACATGTGTGCGTTTCTTCATGAAAGTCCAATCATAGTATGCACCACACGCATGTAAGGAGGAGATAAGAGCAGCAAACAGATATCTCCTCAAGTTCTGAGTTGGGTTGTAATTGATTAAAAACGGGTCCTCCCAATCAGAATTTTCAATGGGTTGAAGAACCCATGATGGTGGAGAGACATTCATTAAGTATTTTTCAGTTTGGATTGTCTCCTCCACAAATTCAGATTTGCATGGTGCTTCCACAAACCATGGTAAAGAGTGTAAATCAGTGGAATGGTGTTCTTCAGGCACCGACACCATGTCTGTTGTAGGCAAATATAGTCTATCGAGAAGTGCAGGATCGCGGCCATAATGAATGCGAGCAGTCAAGCTTGTGCTCACGAAGAGGGGTCGCATATCACGTATGCGAGCAGCACGGCTCGTGCTCGTCAGAAGTGGTCGCATATCACGTATGCGAGCAGCACGGCTCGTGCTTGTCAGAAGTGGTCACATATCCCGTATGCGAGCAGCACGGCTCGTGCTCGTCAGAAGTGGTCGCATCTCCCGTATGCGAGCAGCATGGCTCGTGCTCTTTAGAAGAGGTCGCATCTCCCGGATGCGAGCAGCTCTGCTCGGGCTCGTCAGAAGGGGTCGCACCTTACGGATGCGAGCAGCGCTGCTCGGGCTCGTCAGAAGGGGTCGCACCTCACGAATGTGAGCATCCCTGACACAAGCAGCTCCCGACATCAGAATAGTCCTGAGTCTTCGTTTTTGGTTTGGATGGTCTTCATACTTCCAGCACCCGGTTCGCGTCGAGCGGCTTGTTCAATCCCTTTGCGACACCAAGCAGAGTTACATCCAGCGCGGCGGTCTTCACCCTTTCGGCGTCTCCTTCCTTTTCGGTAGCTATGACTCCAACTACGAGTAATCAGCATTATTACTACGCCGATCGGCAGCCCGCATAGGTCAGTTTTTGGGCTTATCTTCTCTGGTGGTTCCGAATCTCAGGGGATTGCTATCAAGAAACGTGATTACCGGAAGAAGTCATTGGGTTAGATCTTGCCTCTAAGAATAAGGATCTTGTCCCACGAAATCAGCGAGATTTCGGTATCGTACGCGACATCATCGGGATTTCGATATCTTACGTAACAAATTGGGTTGCTTCAGATCTATATAAAGGGGGTGACTCCATTAAGAGAAAGGTACACACACAATATATTCAATCCCTGCCTTGTTTTGCCTGGTGCCTCTTCTTTCCTTCTTTGGCCTGACTTAAGCATCGGAGGGCCAATGGCTGGACCCCAACCACCCTTAGTTGCTATCTGTCTTCTTTCAGGTCTGGTGGTGGAAATCCCTGCTGGAGTGAAGGAGAAAAACCGGAGGATCTCGTTACAAAATCTGACATTAACAGTTTGGCGTCGTCTGTGGGAACGACTTGATCGTCAAAATCAATCGTTCTAACCACCGATCAAAATCCTTCGGCGATGCCCCCTAAAAAGGTTGTTCATCCTTCAACTTCAAGGCAGGCACCAGCTCCGCCTGATGAGACGGAATCCGTACCTGCCCTCCCACCTGCTCCGACGAATATCCCTCAAGGAGCCTCGAATATGCCATCAACAAACCCATTATTGGAGGCCTCTGAAAATCAAGACGATGTCCTACGTTTCCTCGGAAACACTCTCCTAACTCTAAACGCCGGAGTTCAGGCGTTGTCAAATCGGCTTGATCAGCACTTCCCTGAACCGCAGAGACAACCCTCCGAAGGATTACCACCGCAACCCATACCGGTAGCTTCCAGACATTCTATGGACGAACCACAGGTCCCACCACTTGGCAGCCATCCCCCTGTGCCGTCTCCACATTCTATACATTCCAGTTCGTCTCGACAACCTCAACCGCAGGGCTCCACCGCTGAAACATCTAGCTATACCCTACCATGGGAAGGAGATCTCAAAAGAATCCATGATCGTTTTGATGTCATGGAACAGCGATACCAGGCAAATCGGCCATCTGCCGTCATGGCGGCGATACATCAATCTGAATCTCCCTTCACCAGCGAGGTCATGGAAGCCCCGTTACCCAGAAAGTATCGAGCGCCTGTTATCGCTCCGTACACAGGCATTGGCGACCCTCTTGAACATCTGGAAACATACAGGTCCCTCATGGAGTTGGAGGGACATGGTTCAGAAATCATGTGTAGGGCTTTTCCCCTAACATTGAAGGAAGCAGCTCGTACGTGGTTCCGGGGGTTAAAGCCCCGTTCCATCAGTTCCTTTTCCCAATTATCGGAGATATTCCTTTCTCAATTCATGGGAAGTATTCGCATTAAGAAGCCAGCCTCCCATCTGATGAATCTGAAACAGCAGCATGGGGAGACAATAAAGGAGTTCACAGTACGGTTCACTGCCGAAGCCGTTCAAACTGAGGGTTACACTGAAGAAAAGGGTCTTACAGCCCTCATTGCCAGAATAACGAGCGAGAAATTCAGGTTTGCCTTAGATAAAAACCTGCCGAAAACTATGGCAGAATTCCAAGCCAAAGCTCAGAAATATATCAATGCAGAAGAAGTCGCATTGACACGCCATGGAGTACAAAGTAAGAAACGCAAGCCAGAAGGAACCTCTTCTACAGATAAGAAATACCGTCGTGATCAGCGCGATCGTTCTCCCAGGAAGCCTTACTCTGGTAAATATCATAACTACACTCCTCTTAATCGGTCTCCTGAAAAGGTTCTAATGGAGATTAAACACAAGCCATATGTGAAGTGGCCTGCAAAGATCAAATCCGATCCCGAGAAGAGGGACAAGAGCAAGTTCTGTTACTTCCACAAAGATCACGGGCATAGGACTCAGGACTGCATCTCTCTACGAGACCATATCGAAGCCCTTATTCGAAAAGGCCATCTCCAGGATTATGTTGCTCGTAAAAATCGATCACCAGAAAGGGCGAAGACCTCATCTTGCCAAAAGGAACCGCCTCATCATCAAACCGACCAAGAGGACCCTGAGCCCACGGGAGAAATTCACACTATCGTCGGGGGACCAGCTTGTGGGGGTGACTCTCAAGCTTCAAGAAAAGCATACGCTCGAAAGGCGTCCAAAGAACCCCAGCAAATCTATTGGCTGGAACAGACGTCCAGCTCATCAAAAGCGAGCCATCCTCCAATTTCTTTCACCCTCGAAGATGCAGCGGGAATTCACTTCCCTCATGAAGACTCCATCGTAGTCACATTGAAGGTATCAAATTACCTGACTCATCGAATTATGGTGGATACAGGTAGCTCAGCCGATATTCTGTACTTGGAGGCTTTCAACAAAATGGCGCTAGCCAGAAGCCTCCTCAAGCCAGTATCGACCCCCCTCGTCGGCTTTGGAGGAGAGGTAGTAACACCTGAAGGAAGCATCGATCTCCCAGTTACTTTTGGAGAGAGTCCATCGAAGACCACCGTCTTCGTAAACTTCCTCGTCGTGGATCGAAAATCAGCATATAACGCCATTTTGGGGCGGCCGTCTCTAACTAAGGTTGGAGCGGCCTTGCACCCTTCATATCTGTGTGTTAAATTTCCTACCCCAAATGGCATCGGGGTCGTGCGAGGAAGTCAGCAGGAGGCACGGTCCTGTTACCAGATAGCCCTCCAAGATCGAAAGAAGGCTCAAGCGACACCCGTCATGGAAATAGCTCAAGGTTCACCCGACGTTCCCTCCACCACCTCGTTGGATCCGAGAGAAAATGCTCTGAAGTCAGGAACTCCGGGGGAGGAAACAGTGGCGATCCACCTGACCGAAGACGACCCGTCTAAGATCGTGTACATCGGGTCCTCCTTAACCAGTGTCCACCGAGAAGATTTGATCCGTTTCCTCACTGAATACCAGGACATGTTTGCTTGGTCTCATAAAGATATGCCAGGCATCGATCCCAATGTCATCGCACATCGTCTCAACATTGACCCGAAGCATAAACCCGTACATCAGCGTCGACGTGCCTTTACTGCAGAAAGACAAATGGCAATCAAAACTGAAGTTGAGAAGCTGCTCGCGGCTAATTTCGTAAAAGAAGTTGACTACCCGGAGTGGGTCGCGAACGTAGTTCTCGTCCGGAAAGCTAATGGCAAATGGAGGATGTGCGTCGACTATTCAGACTTGAACAAAGCATGTCCCAAAGATAGCTTTCCGACACCGCGGATCGACCAGTTGGTCGACTCAATAGCTGGACATGCTCTCCTCAGCTTTATGGATGCTTATTCTGGTTACAACCAGATTATGATGCATCCACCTGATAGCCAGCATACTGCCTTCATCACAGATCGAGGACTATATTGCTACCAGGTAATGCCGTTCGGTCTTAAAAATGCAGGGGCCACTTATCAACGTCTTGTCAACAAAATATTCGCTGCTCAAATCGGTAGGAATATGGAAGTTTATGTTGACGATATGCTCATGAAAAGCATCGTTGAAGATGACCACATTTCTGATCTTCGAGAAGCCTTTGATCTGATGAGGAAGTATCAAATGAAATTGAACCCAGAAAAATGCGCGTTTAAAGTGTCTGCAGGGAAATTTCTTGGGTTCATGGTTGGCCAGCGTGGAATTGAGGCGAATCCCGAAAAGATTAAAGCATTGATAGAGATGAAATCCCCCATTACTCTGAAGGATGTCCAACGTCTGGCTGGTCGCATCGCATCATTGAACAGGTTCATCTCGTGAGCATCTGACAAGTGCTTGCCCTTCTTCAAACTCCTTCGTGCAACGGCCAAGTCTGATTGGAAGTGGACACCTCAGTGTGAAGAAGCTTTTCAACAACTGAAGCAATACATGAGCGCTCCCCCCATTTTATCTAAACCTGTAGCACATGAGCAACTCATTCTTTATTTATCTGTGTCTTCCACGGCCGTTAGCGCCGCTTTAATAAGAGAAGATTCTGGGGTGCAAAGGCCCGTTTATTATATCAGTCGAGCAATGGTCGATGCAGAAACTAGGTATTCTGATATGGAGAAACTGTCCCTAGCCTTAGTCACGGCAGCTCGAAAATTGCGACCATACTTTCAAGCCCATGCTATTTTAGTACCAACAAATCATCCACTACGACAAGTCCTTCAAAAACCTGAGGCTTCCGGGCGCTTAACTAAATGGGCGGTCGAGATCAGTGAGCATGATATCTCATTCTGTCCTAAGACCGCAGTCAAGGGCCAGGCCGTGGCTGACTTCATCGCCGAATTTACATATTCTTCTGAAGATAATATCACGACCAGCGACCAGCCTCCTTGGTCACTCTTTGTGGACGGGTTGTCGCGGGCCACTGGCAGCGGAGCGGGCCTGATTTTAGTGGCTCCCGACGGGTCGCATTTTCAATATGCTCTGCGTTTCGAATCACGCGTCTCCAATAATGAAGCAGAATATGAGGCCCTGATTGTTGGCCTCGAACTGGCCATTGTCCTCGCAGTCCAGAATTTGATAATTCATAGCGACTCCCAGCTCATTGTCAACCAAGTTCTTGGTGAATTCGAAGCCAAAGAAGAAAGAATGGCCTTATACAAGTCTCGTGTCCTCATCCTGGTCGCCAAACTAAAGACTTATAAAATAATTCATATTCCTCGCGAGCAGAACCAACTTGTTGATTCCTTGGCAAAGCTCGCTTCTGCACCAGAATCGGAATTATCACGTTCGATCCCCATCGAGCATCGTCAGAACTTGAGTATCGACCAAGTGACTCTCGAGCAAGTAATATCGGTACAATCGTCTCCATGTTGGATGGATCCTATCATCCTTTATCTCAGAGACGGATACCTACCAGAAGACAAGAAAGCTGCAAGACAAATTCGGCTTTGAGCTGCCAGGTACACCTTGCAAGATGGAATATTGTTGCGAAAAAGCTTCTCCTTGCCTTATTTAAGGTATCTTCATCCAGAAGAAGCACTTCGTGTTCTAGATGAAGTACACCAGGGGGCATGTGGTAACCATCCCAGGGGGCGATCCCTAGCATATAAAGCGATGAGGCAAGGATATTATTGGCCCACTATGAAAGCAGACGCCATCGAATTTTCTAAAAAATGCGACAAGTGTCAACGATATCTACCTATACCTCATGTACCGTCCGAGCGGATGACCCCAGTTGATAGCCCTTGGCCTTTTGCTCAGTGGGGGATCGATATCATCGGGCCCCTACCCATGGGAAAGGGACAGAATAGGTTCGCGATCGTGGCGGTTGATTATTTCACCAAATGGGCCGAGGCAGAACCATTAGCCAAGATTACTGAGAAACAAACTACTAAGTTTATATGGAGAAATATCATATGCCGTTTCGGACTCCCTCACACTATAATTACCGATAACGGAACGCAGTTCGACAACGTAGCCTTTGATGAATTTTGCGAAAAATGGAAGATACGTATTCTCCGCACTTCTCCGTATCATCCTCAGGCAAATGGGCAGGTCGAGGCAGTGAATAAGATCATAAAGCATCATTTGAAGACCAAGCTAGGTGAATGTAAAGGGGTGTGGCCAGAACTTCTGCTAGAGGTATTATGGGCCTATAGAACCACGACTTGTACATCAACAGGTGAAACCCCTTTCTCCTTAGCATTTGGTGTCGACGCAGTGGTACCAGTGGAAATTCAAGTGCTCTCATATCGGATCGAGCAGTATGACCCTGTGAGTAATCAGGAAAACCTCCGACTTCATCTCGATCTTTTGGAAGAGCGAAGAAATGCTTCCCAAGTACGAGTGGCAGCATATCAACAACGTATTGCTCGTTATCGGAATGCGAAGGTTCGGCCTAGATCCTTCCAGCTCGGAGATTTGGTCCTAAGGCAAAATCTTGGAGTTCATGCTAGTTCATTGGATCCGAATTGGGAAGGCCCATATCGGGTTATTAGGGTTATGCGACCCGGTACTTATTATCTTGAAGACATGCAAGGGAAGCCTGTACGTCGCCCTTGGCACGTGGAGCATTTGCTACGATACTACCCCTAGATTCGATGTAGTTTATTACAACGTTTTATGAATAAAGTGAAAGATATCGTTTGGCCGCTACTCCATTTATATGGACCTGAATAGCCCTGAAGAGAGTGCTTACACATCCTCTTGGCCAATTACCTACCTTTGGTAGGATTGAAATCGTTACTAGTTGGTTGCTTCTCCATTTACATGGACCTGAATAGCCCCGAAGAGAATGTATACCATCTCTTGACCAACCTTCTGCCCTTGGTAGAATCAAAATCTCAATCGATAGATTAGTCTATCTCAACGCGGACACGGTCACACGACCTCCGGATTGAGTCTAATTCATTTTTTCATGAGTTAGTTGCTCGCGACTGGTGAGAGGAGGGATCGCACTCCGGAATGCGAGCACCGCAGCTCGTGCTCGAATTAGGGGGTCGTAGTCATATACCCTAATCGCGAGCACCGCAGCTCGGGCTCGAATCGCAGTCGTACACCTTAATTGCGAGCACCACAGCTCGCGCTCGAATATGTGGTCATACACCCTAATGCGAGCAGCGCAGCTCGTGCTCGAATTAAAGGGTCGCATCTCTGATGAATCCATTTGAGATCAACATAAAGCAAAAAATGAAAGAAAAGGAGAATACATTACAGAAACGGATATTCATTCAAAAAGACCAAAAGGTCGAGACAATTACAGATTTCTTCAAAAAAAAAAATATATACATGATATAGGAAGCTGCCGAGGTCAAGGTTGGTCATCCTCATCTTGCGCAGGCTTGCGGTCTCAGCTTCAGGACCAGCCTCAGGAGCAGGAGCGGCATCTGTTGCCTCAGTGGCTTCGTTCTCAGCGGCAGCCCGTTCCTTAGCTGCAACCTCGAATGCCACCCTGTCGAACTCCTCAACATTAAAAGTTGGAGCGATCATCTGCATAACTCTGACCGCGAAATCGCGACCAGCGATATACGCATCGTACCGCTCCTCATCGTAAAGTTGAGAAGTCCGAAACTCCTGAACTGCGCGAGGACCCTCATCAGATATCATTTGAACGAGGGCCACTCGCTCCTCTTCCCAGTGGATGGAATCATCCTTCAACTGGTGAAGTTGCTGCTGGGCTTCCTTGAGCTCCTTCTGGGCCTCCTCGAGCTTCTTCTGGGTCTCCTCAAGCTTGGTCCGCGCATCCTTGAGCCATCCCTCAAGCTGGATCTTGTCCTGGCGGAAGATCTCCTTCTCCTTCTCGCTCTTGGTATGGATTTCTTGAAGCTTTGCGAGTTGGAGGTCCACTGACTGAAAGCGCTCAGTCAGGGATTGGATCTTGACAAGGAGAATTTTCTTCTCTTCGTCCAGCTTGGAGATCTGAACCTCCAAGGCCTTCACCAAATGGTCCCTCCCTTGGACCTCGGCTTCCATTGTCTTCTTCTTCTTCTCCACATCCTCCACGCTGCGGCGGGCTGCTTCGACATCCCGCCTAACGCGGAGTGTGAGATCCAGGCTCTGAAACAAATAAAGAAAAAGGATTAGATTGCTAGTCATCTAATAAAATCCTGAAGAGATTGGTAGAAAGGGAAAAGGCTGTTACCTGAACCAGTCTCACTCCAATATCAGTAGAGAGAGCCTCTGGGCTTGGCTCAGGCAAACTCCCGAAGGAGTTGGGGGGAATGTTATCAAACATAAACTTGCATACAGGATGCAAGTGCGGGGGGATAACAAAAACCCCCGAGCCGGAAGGTTGGGCCACCACCATCTCGTCAGAGCCCGTCTCGCGAGCACTCACGGCACCCATAGAGGGCGTCGCAGACTCGCGAGCACCAGTAGGCTCGCATCTCATATCCTTAGGAGGGAGGCCCCCCTCCCTCCGATCGCCTTTCGGCAAATTATCGGCGACTTCGATCACCGGCTGGCCGCGAGCACCTGGCGGTGGAGTCGCAGTAGCCGGAGGGGGCACGGCAGATAGAGGGGTCGCGATAACCGGAGGGGTCGTGGTATTACGAGAAGTCGTAGCGACCCCACCCGAACCGATCCCTCGCGATTGAGGACCGCGAGCAGACCCCTCTGCGGGAGTGGGCGCATTAGAAGGACCCCCCACAGTCTTCTTTTGCCTCTTCGAGGCTGCGCCCTTCAGACGGGGAAGTGTCCCCCAGTGCACCTCTTTTGTCTCCCACGTTCGCCATTTCGTCTCGAGAGATTAAACCCGCTGCACTGAGACAGTGAGGCTCTAGAGCAGCGTTGACGTGGCGTGCAGCCGCAGGGAGCTTGTAGACCTTGACAAGTTTCTCGTTGAGCCCTCCTCGCAGATTGGGCTTCACACCAATTGGGATTCCTACGAGCAAAATAGAAGGTTCGTTAAATCGTCAAAGTAGCAAAGTTATTATTTCTGTCGGACAAATAAACGAGCACTTGACCCACCTTCGCCAAAATGGCGATTAACGTTATGGCCTTTGGGGTCAGAGCCCATTTCGGACTCCCAGTTTCCGGAGACATAGAACCACTTCTTTCTCCATCCCGGGCAGTTGGAAGAAGGGTTCCCAAAAATAAAGTTATTCCGGTGCCAGAAGCAGAGGTAGTACCAACCCTCGCTAGCTGGCGCCTTCTTCAGCTAGAATAACCTCAAAAATTCCTGAGCGGTTAACTCCTCGTTACCCGCCTGCTTCCAAAGGATGAAAGCACTCAGAAGAACCCGCCAGCCGTTAACTATAAGTTGGCCCGGGGCAATCTTGTAGAGACGGAGGAAGTTTCGAATAAAGGGGTGGAGGGGAAGACGTACGCCCACTTTGAAGAAGTATTCGTAAACAGCCACACACCCAGGTGGTGGTGCATCGGCTGTCTCCCCTCTCCCAGGCAATCTGAATAAAACAGAGTCTGGGACCCTATAAACCTCTCTAAGGTTAGAGAGTCTTTCCTCCGTCAAGATGGAAGAGTAACCGGAGGCGGAATATCTCCCAGCCGGTACCCTGGCGTTATTGGATTCAGAGGAGTCAGGGGTTTCATCTCCCAGAGGAACAATCTCTTCGTCAGAGAGTTCCGCCATTATAAAAGGGAGATGGGAGGAAGAAATGAATGAGGAAAAAGAAAGAAGGCTACCTCTGTAAAGAGGTTTTTTACTTCGGAATAGAGAAGGAAGAAGAAGAAGAAAACCTCGCAGCAATGGAATTCGGAAATGAAGGAATTTCTCTAAGTCCGGTATTTATACGCAATCATTCCGTTTGATTTGCTGGACACGCGGCAGCTTCTCATCCGGCGCACCAGACGAACGGACGCTAGCATTAAATACGGAAACACGTGGCGCCCGACGCTTCATCTCTGGCGGCGGAAAAAGCTGCGCGAAAGCTGGCCATCATAAATGCGGAAGCACGTTAAGTGAATCATGCACGATTGTCTCCCAGCTGTCAGCACTAGCAAACCCTTGGCATAGTTCCTCAAATACTAAAGGTTTGGGGGGCATCTGTTGTAGGCAAATATAGTCTATCGAGAAGTGCAGGATCGCGGCCATAATGAATGCGAGCAGTCAAGCTCGTGCTCGCGAAGAGGGGTCGCATATCCTGTATGCGAGCAGCACGGCTCGTGCTCGTCAGAAGTGGTCGCATATCCCGTATGCGAGCAGCACGGCTCGTGCTCGTCAGAAGTGGTCGCATCTCCCGTATGCGAGCAGCATGGCTCGTGCTCTTTAGAAGAGGTCACATCTCCCGGATGCGAGCAGCTCTGCTCGGGCTCGTCAGAAGGGGTCGCACCTTACGGATGCGAGCAGCGCTGCTCGGGCTCGTCAGAAGGGGTCGCACCTCACGAATGTGAGCATCCCTGACACAAGCAGCTCCCGACATCAGAATAGTCCTGAGTCTTCGTTTTTGGTTTGGATGGTCTTCATACTTCCAGCACCCGGTTCCCGTCGAGCGGCTTGTTCAATCCCTCTGTGACACCAAGCAGAGTTACATCCAACGCGGCGGTCTTCACCCTTTCGGCGTCTCCTTCCTTTTCGGTAGCTATGACTCCAACTACGAGCAATCAGCACTATTACTACGCCGATCGGCAGCCCGCATAGGTCGGTTTTTGGGCTTATCTTCTCTGGTGGTTCTGAATCTCAGGGGATTGCTGTCAAGAAACGTGATTACCGGAAGAAGTCATTGGGTTAGATCTTGCCTCTAAGAATAAGGATCTTGTCCCACGAAATCAGCGAGATTTCGGTATCGTACGCGACATCATCGGGATTTCGATATCTTACGTAACAAATTGGGTTGCTTCAGATCTATATAAAGGGGGTGACTCCATTAAGAGAAAGGTACACACACAATATATTCAATCCCTGCCTTGTTTTGCCTGGTGCCTCTTCTTTCCTTCTTTGGCCTGACTTAAGCATCGGAGGGCTAACGGCTGGACCCCAGCCACCCATAGTTGCTATCTGTCTTCTTTCAGGTCTGGTGGTGGAAATCCCTGCTGGAGTGAAGGAGAAAAACCGGAGGATCTCGTTACAAAATCTGACATTAACAATGTCTAACAAACTATCCAACTCCTTAATCATCTCATCATCCAGATCATAGGGGTGGGTCATGCATTCCTTTAGGAAATCGAGAGAGTCGAATGAAGGGTCCTCGTTCTCCCTAAGTGATTGAGAAAATTCTGTTTCAAGGGTAAGGAATTCCTCCTCTATAGAGGGGAGGTCTTCCAAAGAAAATTTTCAGATTTAGTGGTAAGCACATCATCTAGCATTGGTTGATCTTTTGAAATTTCGGATTGTGCCACCCCATCATCCAAAGAAGCAGAATTTTCAACCCAAGGGAGTTCTTCCACAATAGAATCCGGCATGTGTTGTTGGTGGAAGGACTAAAAAATATCGACTTCGGCCATCTCTCTAGCAAGAATATCTTCCGATGACTCAAAAACATTCGGCCCTTTAGAAGAAGAAATCATGGACTCACAATCATCCTTCAAACCCTCATTGTAGGCAATTAAACTATCACTTTCAGATTTTGTAGATTCCTCGGGTTCGTCAACCGTCCTTGAAATCTCTTCATCATTCAAATCGGAATAGCTAAAAGAGATAGTTGATTCACCATAATCGATGGTAATGGTGGGATCACTGAGATCTACATCCCTTAAGAGTTTAGTCATCAAATCGGAAGAGGGTTGGGCTTGGATAGCCACATCCTCCTCTATGTTGGGGATTGATTCGGTGTTCCCAATGTCGGGTTCAGGATTTTGAGATGGCGAGAGGTTTTGTATGCATTGCTCAGTTATTTCCATAAACTCTCGCAGTGTATCCTCAAGAGTTCGTGTTGGTTATGGATCATGAGAAAGAAACTCTTGAGGATAATTGTTGGCATCCATGGTTGGCTCATGTTCCATTGGACTAGAGGTGTGAGGACTCTCTCGATGAAGACCATACGTGTTATATGACGAAGACTGATAAGATGGTTGATAGGCATAACCATACAAGTGATCACGCAATGTCTTTACCGGTTGGTCATTACTCCCACGGTCCTTTTCCTTATTCCTACCTCCTGTTAAACTTGGTGGAACACTCTTGTTATTTTCAACCCAGTAATCACGTAGCGTCTTACGTTGGGGGGTAGTGGAGGTTGATTGACTCTCAGAATAATACTTATGCTTAAATTGGTTCCAATCATAAAGAGTTTTGATTCCATGGTCTGTCATCTCATCTTCCAAAAGGTATGCATAAGCACCACACTTCCAATCAGCCATAATGAGATTTTAAAGAGTTTGAACTACCCTAATATAGAAAAAAGAACAAAAAGAAGGGAGATGGAGAGATGTTACCCAATAGAGCGAGATATATGTCAGCAACAATGTCCTACAAAATCCAACAAAAAATTGTTAGTAATCTAAAAAAAAATCAGAAAATCTTCTTCTATAAAAACTGAAAATCCTACCTAACTAAGACTACTCTATAGCTACTAGAACAATTAGAACCGTTTAACCTCTTCTCCGGCAGCGGCGCCAAAAACTTGTTCGCTCGCCTCAAGTGTAAGGCTGCGATGTAGTAATAAACTCGGTAAGACTAAGGTCGATCCACAGGGAAGGAAGTAAACAATTCCAACTATCCTAATAACTAGAATCAAAGAGGTTTGTGAAATTGGTTTTGAACATAAAATAGAAAATCTAATAATGAAAAGATAACTAGAGCATCAAGGATCCACTTATAGCTTTCCTTAGATGCATAAGTCGCTATGGTTTCTCATTCTCTCAACTAGAATCGATATTAAGATCTATCTAGCCGGATGATAGAGCTGTTAAACCAAACAATCTGTCATATGTAAGTTCTATGCATAATATTCACTCAATGTACGCTGAGCTGAGCATGCTCAATTGCATAGGTCATTCCCCTTTCCAAAAGGTCTAGTTCACAATCATAACCATCCTCAAGTCCTGTCACAAGACAAGACTAGATCATGATTTGAACTAGATTCAAATCACATGCACAATCCATACATATTCAGAAAATCAGTAAAATAGAACTTTGGTAGGAAGTCCCTTTATGAAGAGCATAGTACTAGAGCGCACTCCGATTCCTCGGATCATACAGGTCTAGACCGTCACAAACCAATTAAGCAATTAAGTAATTCTCCCAAACATCCATGAGTCATCATAAGACTAAGAAAAACTACTCAAAAGCTTGTATAAACTTCAAACCATAGTTCATAATCATGAAAACCAATCTTAAAACCAATAAAACGAATTAAACAATCTAAGAAAACTATAAGGTTCACCTCTTAGCTCTAGCTAAGAGATTAGCTAATGAAAAGCATATTAAAAATAAAACTAGAACTAAGAAAAGGAAGAAAAACTAGCTGGAGGAGGCTAGGAAGCCTCCTATGACTTGAACTCCTTGCTCCCCACGTCCTTGGTTGCCCTGGAATAGAAGAGAGCACCTCCTTTTATAGTGCAGCAATAGTACAGCAACATAACAGATTTTGTTTCGCTTCGTACGGCTTAACCAATGGTCGGATTGCCTTCAAATTTGATTTGTAGCTTCCTTGTAATGTGATCTTCCTCATAGATGATTTAGATTTCCAAGATTATCCTCTGAATGGTCCCACCAATCACATCACCGACCGCCTCTCAAAATCGCGCACTTCGGGTACCTTCAGAACCAGTCATCTTGCTTTCAACACTCCGGAGTGTACAGACGTCGGATTGATCCTAAATTTGGAACATTAGTAGAAAACTTCCTCCTCTACATGATAGACGGATTAGATTGTCCAAAAAGATCCCAGAATGTGGTCCGAAAATTAGAACAATTAGGGCTTTTATAAACTCTGCGTAGTTAGAGCTTTCTGGATGGTCCAGCTTTCTTCAACCGGTACGATCAAACCACACATCCTTTTGATCTGAAAATTTTGTGGTTATTCATATATGGATGTGGTCTAAAAGATGGTCAAATTAGATTCTTCATATCATCAATGATGGGCCACCTGGACCGGCCCAGAGTAGAACAGCGAAATCTGGAACTTTCTGGACAGTTCGTATTGTTTTGGCCACCACGATCAATCCGTAGCTCCGATCGACACGAAACCACTTGGGTTAGTTCGGCGTCGAGCTCCTCTTCGACATGGATGTATTGGATTTCCAAATATCTTTAAGATGGCTTCAGAAACATGGTCTGAAATGTCAGAAACGGGAATGGCCTGCTGTATGCAATCTGGAGTCTGAAACTTGCATGGCCGACCGGTCACGACCGGTCGGACAGGGGCTGGCCGACCGGTCGGACAGGGCTGGCCGACCGGTCATGACCGGTCGGACAAGGCTGGCCTTGCTCCAGGGAGTGCATCCGACCGGTCATGACCGGTCGGGCCTTCTTGGCCGACCGGTCTTGACCGGTCGGACCCAGTTTTGCTTGTTTTTCTTCTTTCTTTTCTTCTCTCCTTCCTCTCTCTTTACTTTCTTCTTTCTTTGGTCCACCTTGGGCCTTCATCAAAGGCTCCAAATGGCCCCTTTTTGGTCTCTAATTGAGTGAAGTCCGCTCTCATCCCTACAATCACGAAACATGTATTTGATTAGTCTTTAAATCATGAAAATCTTGTATAATGAGTGATGAATTGGGGTTAGAATATGCACAATTAAGAGCTCAACAGGATAAACTGAACCACACAATCTCTAGGTTATGAGGATAAACTGAACCATACAATCTCCAGGCTACGAGGATAAACTGAATCAGATCCCTTCAGGTTATGAGGTGAAACTGAACCAGATCCCTCTAGGTTATGAGGTGAAACTGAACAAGGTCCCTCCAGGTTATGAGGTGAAACTGAACCAGATCCCTCCAGGTTATGAGGTGAAACTAAACCAGATCCCTCCAGGGTATGAGGTGAAACTGAACCAAATCCCTTCAAGATATGAGGTTAAACTACACCAGATCCCTCCAAGATATGAGGTTAAACTACACCAGATCCCTCCAGGATATGAGGTTAAACTACACTAGATCCCTCCAGGATATGAGGTTAAACTACACCAGATCCCTCTAAGATATGAAGTTAAACTACACCAAATCCCTCCAGGGTATGAGGTTAAACTACACTAGATCCCTTCAGGTTATGAGATTCAACTGCGCCAGATCCCTCTAGGAATTTTCGGATCAATCCAGTCTGATAAGAGAATGGTATTCTATAGAAGATCTGCATGAGATGCAATGTCTTCATATTATTATTTTATCATGGTCTTCTTGTTATCATTATGACATTCTGGCATTCTTCTACTCTATATGAGAGCAATTAAGAGTCGTCGATCTTTTATATATATTGTCTTATATGAAGAGAGAAGAAAGCGTTCTGTGAAAGCAATCCAGAGATGATGGTGTCTTATACATATGGTTCTATATGAAGATGATCAGGATATTCTATTATTATCAATCTTTTATACACACACACACTTAGTCTTATATGAAGATGATCAGAATGTCTCGTTATATATTCGTCTTTCATATTCTATAGCAGATCTCCTCATCATTATTATGATATTCTTCTATTCTATATGAGGACGGGTCAGAACCAGGTTTCTCCTATATATACACATGGCTTTATGTGAAGATGGTCAGGGCATTCTATTATGTATCACTTTGCTTTGAGAATATCGACGGCTTTCTCTTATGAATAATTCCGCAACAAGAATATGCGATGAAGGATTTTGATCAGACGGGTATTCTATGTGGATTTCTAAAGCACAGGACATCTTTTACCAGAAAGAGACAGTAACGCAAAACGAAGAGCTGAATACACTGGGGGCAAGCCCCAATATATATGATTAGAAACTCAAGCTTATAGGAGAAAACGACTGGGGGCAAGCCCCAATATATATGATCAGAAACTCAAGCTTATAGAAGAAGACAATTGGGGACAAGCCCCAATATATGATGAGAAACTCAAGTTTGTAGGAGGAAATGACAGGGGGTAAGCCAGAAAATATTCGGTTACGACGCGAGCATATCCCAGATCTGGAACCCAAGACATCCTGAGATCGACGACAAAGGGAAGTATTATTCTCTTCATTTCATTCTGCATTAATTATAATAAATATTTAATATTACCATTCATCATAGTTATGATTGCTATTAAGTTATATTGCAAAGCATTCTAACACCCATTGTACAATATCACACAATAGAAAGGTAATTGCCATTGTCATTTCATTAACAAAAGTATGGTTAACATCCTTCAACATCGCATACATGAATGGTCAAAAGTAAGGATCCCTTGTATCGATTATAATGATTGTGAAATCTAATCAAGATGAAGCCCCGTGATCGTCTCTATATATAAAGATTGGCAAGAAGAATATCAGAAGTAAAGATCATAACTTCTCTAGACATCCTGATATCAACTTGATTACGGCCACCTTGGCAGCTTCCATCGCCGACTTCGCCTCGGATAATATCAATGCAGGATAGGGAACATTCTGGAGCTTAGTGGTCAAATCTTCTAGCTGCTTGCGCATCGCTTCGCTCTCACTTTCAAGCCTTATAACAGTTATTTGATCCTGAGCAACTACTGACTCAAGGCGAGCAGCTTCGAAGCTCACAGCTATTTTCTCCGCCTACAAGTACTTAATCTCGACATCGATTTCAGCCTAAACGATCCAGACACCCCTCATGTTATGTCTTATTGCTTTGAGAAGACGCTCGTGCATCCATCGTTGACCGCATATGATGCTCTACTACAGGTCCCAGAGAATCCACGATCTTTCATTTCCCTTCAATAATAGGGTTTGGCTCAGTGCGTTCAGCAGCCACTACCCTCATGACGGAGCTTTCGAATGAAGAAATATGATCGACAATCACAAGTGCATTAGGTCCTATTACTCCAACACAAGCCTCCAACACTTTCATTCCACCACCCAACATATGCCATTCATGTGGATCAGCTAGCGTTTTTGAGATACTCGATAACAAACTCCTCAATATGCTTCGCCCGAAACAGTCTAAATGATCGAAACAAGGAACATCGGACGCTCCATGAAAGACAGCACCAGAGTTAACAATAACTGTGGCAAAGAAATGTGGTGAGCATAATGAAATGATAAACGTAGAAAGAAGAATATATCAAGAAGTTATGGAAGAGCGCTACCAGGGGCCAGAGGTGAGCCAACAACAAATTCTAAGGGATCCTCAACGTGTGCCGTCGTGTCAACGAATGACTCAGTGATCTCAGTCGATAGCTCCGAAGTCATGATCGAAGATTCGATAGCGTTATTACCAGCATTAATTACCTCAGTCGATGTTGGTACCTCCGCCATACCCTCAACATTAGAAGCACCAGAGGCCACAAACACAGTTGTGTCATTCACTGACATAGTGGTCCCTTGCAGATTATCTTCTCGAATCTGCCCGACCCGCACCCTCACACTAACATGGTCTGATATTTCATTCACCGGCTCAGTCGTCGTTGGGTCCTCTTCACTAATTAACTGATTATCATCCTTATCACCTTCAATCACCAGAAGACGTGTGAACCCAGATTCTTGTGACCATTTCACCAAAGATACTCCGAAGGTATGCCAACCGTCTAATGTTGTATCCTCCTTACGATGGTCAATTGACACACTCAGAGAAGTCTTATGCCTAACACTTGACAACAAATATGCCTCGGCCTGTTCTCTACAATAGCCCAATCCATCAGCGAGGACCTCTGTCAGCTCTGGAGGAGGAATGTAGATTGGATCATCAACAGAGCTATTGTTCCGAATCAGAGTATACTGATGCACCCACCATCTCAGCCAGCCATAGGGGCCGCCAGTCTTCCGATAGACGCCGGGAAGCATGAACCACACGCCTGTGCGGGTCACTAAAAGTTGATGCCATATCCACTCCCAGTGAACAGGACCTGTGCCATATGCCCGCTCTACTTTGGTTACATCTGGTAATGTTATCGGAACACCCTGATCGTATCTGAATTTCTTGGAAAACCGACTGGGATAATAAGGTTCCCGCCAGAACTCTATTCCTTCACGCAGTGGAAGTGAAGCAGTACGAATAGACACCAGAAACTCCCTATCAAGAGTATTCATAGAACTGTTCGTTGTCAATGACTTCACGATCCTCTTCGACGTTAGAAACAGGAAAGTGGTAGAAGCAAATATCCATCCAACTGTCGATTTTCGAAGCTATCCTAATCAGATGACTGCGCTATCATCTCAAGCTTTCCGTAGCGATAGAGAGGCGTGTGATCAGTGTGGAGATATTGGAAGAGATCCATTCCATATGTCCACAGGAAATATATGCCCAACCACCCACAGAAGAAATGCCATGGACAATAAGCCACGTTGATCCCTCTCCCGGGTCGATCTTTGTTACTGGCAATATTGCCGAAAGCCCTATATAGATTGCACAACACGGGCGGTGCTAAAGAATATCAATGGCCATTTGCAAGAGCTCCTGCCACGATGAAACAAGAAACCCGGACCCCATCAGCACCCTTAGAGCTAGGCAGCACAACTGCCGACAGCCAGTATGCTAAGAAGCCCACTAGTTCACAAGTTGACATAAGCTCATTCGGACTGCGGAATCTATATTCGAAACGTTCCTTCATCAAGACTTGGTCTTCTTACGGGGTTTTATATTCCTCATAATCAATGCTTCGAGAAGAAAGGAAAGTTCCATGTCAGAAGAAAAGAAGCTAAGAGCAGACAAAATATAAAATACAAAAGAAGGTATCAAAAGAAATATTACTTCATCCTCTGGCTAAAGTAGATTAACCAGTCGTCGTAATGGATCTTTGTAATATTGTCAAACTCCGACAACTTAGCGAATAACTCCAGACAAGCCTCCAAATGGTAAGCATCTCGAGGACTTTTAAGCCTAGACGAAGACAGCTCTTCATCAGTTGGGACGTATTCCTGGTAATATCATCCTAGTATAGGCAAGTCAGCCATCATCCGGAGATCCCATAAGGTTATACTCATCTCCCCATACGGAAAGTGGAATGAATTGGTAACAGAAGACCAATAATTCAAGAAGCTCCGAATGATTGTTGGATCACGAAAGAAATGCCCAGAAGTTGCATCGATAGCCTAATACAACCAACTTGCTTCAAAATATTCTCGTGACGGACCAAAATCTCTTTTACCCACGGCTCATAGCCAACTCACTCGTTCAGATGACCTCGCGTACGGAAACTACTCATCGCCCACATCATCGTCTTATCCATATGCCGAAACCTTTGCTGAACTGTCTCGAAATAATGGGCTGGATAAAGAGCGTGAGGATCACAAGTCGGAGCAAGGAAGACCATTTCTCTTGGGAGACCTACCCGTTGTTCTCTCCCATCGTCAACTAAGAAAGTAGTCAACAACTACTCGGGAACAGATGTCCACCTTCCAACCCCGTAAAATGAAAAGGGCCTTGATCATGGGATGGCTCGATGCTCGGGAGGGGTCGGTGCCTCATAAGAGATTTCTCATGAGTAATGACTCAGTCGTTGTAGGGGTTCACGATGAAGAAACCGCACGTCGCAGCGATTTGGTTTCTATTCCAGCCAATCTTCATCCGGTCATTCTTCAGATCGACGAGCTGTGTCTACTGCTCCTCCTGACCGACTGCCTCAGCGGATTTATTGCTACACCCAGAAACTTCACCAGAAGATCTTGTCATCTCTGCCGTGATTTATTGCTACACGCAAACAAGGAAACATCAAGAGAGAGCTCCATTGCATCCAACAAAGCAACACAATAAGGTACGCATCATAAAAAACAAAATCACATAATTCAATCATGGATTGCACACACAAACGAATTACGATCCACTAAAAACATGAGAGTAACAAGATTCAAGTGCGCATGTGACAAATAAGCACAGACATGTCACAAGCGCTGGGCAAAGATAAGAAACATTCCCAACATCGGATGTACACAATTGTTCACACACAACAATCTAGCGTACATTCGAAGCATTCGAGCGCAGTCCGACAGGTATACCCTGAACTTGCTTGGAATAAACAGTTGCAAGCTGTAACAGGCTAAAGCAGGCAGCCTACTGCAGGCCCAAGGCACTAAGTTCCCATCGTGCTTGAATTTTTAGCAATCTGGTCTCAAACGGCATCGAATTTGACTGAGAATTGAGCCAGACAGGGAATTTCTTCACCAAGTGCAAAGCGGGGCCAAAATATTCAGAATTTGGCTAAGTGTTGGGTTGACATACGCTTAAGGAGGAACTCCAGGCCCATGTGGTCCGTCATATGCGCCCAACCCACAATGATGAGAGTGCAAAATGCACCATGTAAAGCCCCAAGCGCATGTGGATCCTCACATGCTCCCATCTCCAAATTTTTGGACAAATACAAGTCCTGGGACATGCGCCCACTCTTCAAGGCATTCCACATGCGCCTGGAGGGAGTTTCTTCACCGAAAAAAAAAATGGATGGCACCACATGCGCCCATAAGGGGACCACATGCGCCCATACCCTGAGGATGAGCTCTCTCACCCTGGAAAAATAAGATTTTCTGACTCGAAAAAATGTTAGAATGACTCAGTGAGTCAACTATTTATACTTGAGACTAATGGACCGGTGCACTACACTAGCGTGACGTAAGCATCCAGCGCAGCACACCGAGGGGTACTTGTTGGGGCTCAAATTTGTACCCATTGTAAAGCAACATCCCGTAGTCCATTGACAACGATTTAAATCAGTTTTGAGATTAGAAAAGCCCAGAAAATGCCAGTGCAACCCTAATCGCTTGGTAGCGACCAAAATCCGTAAACGGTATTTCAGAGCGGAACTAGACATGCGCTTCACCGCCAAATGGTCCAAAATGTCCTAAAACCCTTAACCTGCAAGTTTTGAAGTCATCCAGTGCATATATTTACCTGCGCACCTTGAAATGCGTTTAGTCTCTGCCCGAAGCTGACCAAAAAGGGTCCGTAAGCCTACAACTACCATTTCAGAGCGGAACTGTTTCACCGCTAAATGGTCTGGAACGTCCTAAAACCCTTAACCTGCAAGTTTCGAAGTCATCCGGTGCATATATTTACCTGCGCAGCTCGAAATGCGTTTCGTCTCTGCCTAGAGCTGACCAAAAAGGGTCCGTAAGCCTACAGCTACCATTTTAGAGTGGACCTGGCCATGCGCTTCACCGCCAAATGATCCGGAGTGCCCCAAAACCCTTAAATAGTAAGTTTGAAGTCATTACAGTGCGTATTTCCATACGCGCACTCCCTGGAACAACGTTCCTATACGACAAGCCGACTCGGACGCTCCAAATTAGGAAGGAAGTACCAAAATTGGCAACATCTGGACCTCCACACCCCATCCCATTCATTCAGGAGTTCAATTCTTGCCTAGAAGTGGCTTAACGACATTGAGTGCATGTCTAGAAAAGGTAGCTATCCTTTGGAGGTCTCCCGTCCGAGCTGAAATCCTGAAATTTTCTAAGTGTTGGAATCCTGAAAATCTAGCAAGTAGTGGGAAAGCCCCAGCAAACGACATGTGCCTGGCCTCCCACCACATGCACCTGCACCCTATTGATGAAAGAGAGTGAATTGAATACTTTTCCGAAAAGCGCCGGGAAATGCGGCGGAATAGGACATGCGCCCAGATCCACCACATGCGCCTGATGTATTTTCTTCATATGCGCTTGACCTATTTTCTGCCACATGGGCCGGAAAATACCCACCGGGCCAGACCCGAACCCGATTACCCCCTATAAATAGCAGAGTCACTTCATTTCATCAGCACGAGATCATCCCCTACCGACCTCAGAGCGATGTAAGCACCACATGCGCCCGCTTTGTTTCCCCTTGCCGGATGTCTTGGCCGGAGTGGATTCCCTCTCCGTAATTCGCCAGAATCCCAAGTTCAGGAAGAAATCCTGAAAATTTTATAAGTGCTGGGCACATGCGCCGGCTTTTCCCCCACATGCGCCGACTTTCCCCATCGGAAAATCCTGAAATCCACCAAGTCTGAGATGACATGCGCTCACTATTTGGGTCCAGGCGCATGTGCACTACCACATGTGCCGGGATTGCTTCTCGTTTCTCATTTTTTCATGAAAAATAGCTCCACATGCGCCCGGGAGATGGGACATGCGCCCATCTCCTCACCACATGCGCCTGACAGCTGGTGCAGCACCACATGCGCCTGCACCAGCACCACATGTGCCTATACCACCCCTTCCATGTGCCTGGACGCTGGTTGGAGGGGTGGGCCTTCGATCGTGCGCCCCGCCTTCGTCCGAGATCAGATTTTGATGAAACCGCCTCTCCTAGATGCATCTCGATGAGATCTATCCATCCACCGGATCAGATTCTCCAACGGTCAATGATAAATGGCCCAAATCAATGTTTTGGTCCAAAATGACCAACACTTAGCCAATTCGATAGCTCTGGAAATCCCTCCAAAAGAGCAAAAAACGGCCGAAACCGAGAAGAATCGGGTGGATTTGGACTAAGCCCGAGAGGAAAACTTTTCTTCTACATGACATGATACACCATAATCATACACCGCGACGAGGTTATCCGATCTCAGGACCCTCGAATACCCTAATCAAGCAGTCAGCAGGCCTGCTACTTAGTCGTTTTTAGCCCTAGGAAGTGCCCTGTTGGCCTGGAAATCAACTTACGCTAAGCAAATCGAAACACGATTGCACCGCGATCTTCATGGACGTAGTCCACCCCTGTTCAAAGACGGTTATCGATAATACTCAGCGATTTCCCTAATCAGACTGCAAACAGGTCCACTACTTAGTCATTTTCAGCCTTGGGAAGTGCCCTGTTGGCTTGAAAATTGACTAATGCCAGTTGAAATCAACTGCGATCTAAAAAACGCTAAGGCAAGGCTAAAGTACTCAGTCTATCCAACGGCCGAGTTAAGCATTTACGGGGCACCGATCCCCATTATTCATAAGAAATTGGCATATGTGGGTACCCATCGGACCCTATACTTAGCCATTTGCAGGCATCGGAGACAGCCGATCCATCCTATTGAATTGACATCCTCAAAACATCTTGGCTCGATAAAGCCTATTTGATCCCAAATAGATCATTAAAAATACTCAGAAGAAAGAATATTCTCGAAGACGAGTCGCCCGACTCCAGAAGAAATACATTTACTTTATTGTACAAAGCTCCATTCTTCCCGGAAAAAAGGTCCGAGGCTAAACCTAAGGGGTTATGGTTACCACGAGAAACCACAAACAAAAGAGTTCAAACTAAGCTTGAAACATCCTACTGTGGATTGCCACTATGAAAAAGACAATCGATCCCCTACCCATCGACAATGGGTCCGTCGGTTGAGCTGATGAGGCAGTTGCGGATTGCTTTCCTAAGGTCACCTGTTCACAGTAACAGGAGCGGGCTTTAGGTTATGCTGACCAATATTTCGATATTCGTGTATTCTAGCGGTCACCTGTTCACAGTAACAAGCGCGGGCCCAGAGTTGCACCACTCGATTAAAAACCTCGTTCGGGAACGTTGCGAGTGCTCTCCTAAGGTCACCCATAAAAAAAGTACGAGCGCGGGTCTTGGGTTATGCCGACCAACATTCGAGGATTGTGTATTCTAGCGGTCACCTGTTCACAGTAACAGGCGCGGGCCCAGAGTTGCACCACTCGAATCCTGACAGTCTCTCAACCCGGACAGTCCGAAAAAAAATGGGACATAGACATCCGGCTTGTCTAAGAAATGTGGGTCAGTCCATAACAAGAAAACAAATAGGTCTATACGACCATGAACTCAAGACCATAATCCCTGACGATTTAAATTACTTGCCCGATCTATCTGGGCTTTCTTTCTAATATTCCATCTATTGTATAACTACATTCATAGTAGAATCTTGTCACTTTGTGCTGTGGTTTTCTCCCGCAAGGGTTTCCACATGAAAAATCTTTATGTTGTTTGTGATTTGTTTCATTTACATTCATGCTTTCTTAATGCTTTATTTAACTTATCTATGATGCATGCATTCATTTACTTTTGCCTTTTAAGGCTTGTGACCAATATCACAACCTGGAATGTAAAAGATCTCAGAATCTCTGGAATAAAATTGGCCTTGCGATATCTCCCGTGCGTACACTTGGTGATTGCTTATGATTGTCTATGAATGTCTCTATACTCAGAATTTCCCCAGAATATTGAAACACAGGAAAAAGACTGCCGACGAGCACGATTTTTTTCTAGTTCTAACAACGACGATTCAGCTTATGAGTATGGTCATGGACCGATTATTGTTGAGCTCATAATTGTGCATATTCTAACCCCAATTCATCACTCATTATGCATGATATACATGTTTAGAGGACTAATCTAATGCATAAATTGTGATTGTAGGAACAAGATGGAGATGTCACCAATTGAAGGCTAAATGTAGCTCCTTACAAGCATTGAAGACCATAGGATGAAGTATTGAAGGAAGATCAAAGAGAAGAAAGCAAGGAGGGAAGAGAAAAGAAGAAAGAAAGAAAGAATAAAGGAGAAAAAGGGCCAGACCGGTCGGCTGACCGGTCGGCCAAGGATGCCTGACCGGTCAAGACCGGTCACTGGACTACCAGCCCGACTGGTCATGACCGGTCGGGCATAGCTGCTGGATTAAAGGACTTTCAAGCCATACCGGTCGTGACCGGTCGGCCAGCCCAGTCCGACCGGTCCAGACCGGTCAGCCATGCGTAAAAACAGGATATTTCTAATTTCGGCTCCGAAATCCTCTGCGTAATTGCGTAACTTTGCGCGAAGTCTCGAGTTCTCTTGCGAAAAGGACACCTCCAAGCTATAAAAGGATGTCTTCCCTTCATACCAGAGGAGGCTAGGACGTGGGGATTGCTCAGGAGACGAATTCTACTTCGGATTTCTAGTTTTCTTCCTTTAGTTATTTTTTATGTTTTTAGAGGCTTCTAGTTCAAGGATGTTAGAGATGAACTAAACCCTCTTAACTAGGGCTAAGAGGGGAAGCTTTTGATTCATCTTTGATGGATTGATGCAACCTAGGTTTCCTTTTATGTTTTAATTGATGAATTTTAGTTCAATTTGAGTTTGATTCAAGTACTATGTTGGTTTTTACTTTGATCTCTTAATGACTTCAGGCTCATGTGATTCTTAGTGATCCTAACTTAGTATCTTAGCTTTTGAGCATTGTTCATACTTGTGTAGTGCATTGATCTACCATTGACTCCGGGCATGGTAGACGCTTTGATTGCCTTGTATGCAATGGCCTGATTTTCATGTGGGAACTCATGCAACTAAAGTTCTTATCTTTTGTGTATAATCTGGAATAGTTGCTTAGTGATTGATTTTGATTTAATTCGAGTTCAAATCATGAGTCGTAATCAGGTCTAGTGACAGGATTTGGTGAAAACTATGGTTGTGAACCTCAACTAGATTGGAAAGAGGCTTGGCCTATACAATTGAGTGTGCCCAAGGCCTGAGCATGGTTGTGGGAATCAAATCAGTTACTAAGCACTTGTTTTGGATAATTGTTGATTGAACCGCTCTATATTCCAATCGGATAGAGATAGGAATTCGATTCCGATTGAGTTATGAGAGACCTAGTTATGTTGATGCATTGAAACCTATCAAAAGTGGACCTTGGTGCTCTAGTGCCTTTTTAGATTGAAATTACCTTAACAATTCACTGTTTAAACTCAATTCATTGTTTTCCAGCTTTAGTTCTTAATAGGATCTTAATTATTAGTTGTTTTAGTTAAATCCTAAGAATAACCATACATAAATCTCTGTGGGAACGATACTCGGTCTTTCCGAATTATTACTACTTCGCAACCCTACACTTGGGGAGTGAACAAGTTTTTGGCGCCGTTGCCGGTGATTTCTATGCGGTATTTTTAGAATTTTCTGAAATAACTTCTACTTGAGATTGTGTTAAGATAGGTTTAGAATTTGTTCTGCTTTCTAGGGTAGGTTTTTCTTCTAAATACTAACTTACTTTGTTTTGATTTTGCAGGATTCTAACATAGGTCTAATCCAGGGATTTTTAGGAAGTTGAAGAAGAAGTAGGCATCTTAAGTCACAAATCAGGTTTTATTATTCTAACCCTACTCTTCTTCTTCTCCTACTCATTCCTATCCTATTCATCTCTTGTAGAGTGGGTGGAGACTCCTTTTGGATCTCTGAAAGGTAGGCCTTGTGCCACATGGATTCCTATTGGTCGGCTTTGCCGTCTTGGATCACCTTGTACTCAAAGATTTCTCTTCTCAACCTATTCCTCTTTCTTCTTTTTCTGTACTTTTTCTCAAAAGACTCAAAGAGTGGGTGGGGAGTTCTTTGAACCCCTATTGACCAGGAGAAATCGGTCTCTATCCTTGCTTCTGGCTTAGCCATTGCAAGACACCTTGTACTTAAGTCTTAGAGAGGAGTAAAGGAAGGAAGGAAGAATTCTTTTTCCTTTTTGTTCATTCTTTTTGGTTTTGCATGCCACATTGGGCTCGGACTTATAATAAACGACTTGTAAGGGACGGAGTAATTGTTGAAGGGATTGATAGAGAGCCTCGTGCTAGGAAACGTCAGAATTTTCCTGAAATTACTAGAGAGATGGCTGAAAATCAACCAAATCAAGGTAATCAAAATCCAGCCCCAAACCTTACTGAAGAGGATGAGAATGAAGTGGGGGATGTACCTCAACCTAGAACTTTATGTGACTATTTACAACCAGCTAGGACGAGTACCCCCTCTTGCATAATTTTCCCTCACAATGTGGGGAACATTGATTTTAAACCGGGGTTGATCCAACTTCTTCCTAGATTCCATGGACTCGACTCTGAAAGCGCTTATTTACATATTAAGGAATTTGAAGAGGTTATAGCCACAATAAACTATGACAATGTGACCAAGGATACTATAAAACTTAAATTGTTCCCTTTTTCCTTGAAAGAGAAGGCCAAATTATGGCTACATTCCTTAAGGCCGAGGTCTATTGGGACATGGGCTGAGATGACTAGGGAGTTTCTTAAAAAATTCTTCCCTACTCATCGAACCAATGCACTAAGAAGGGCCATAATGAACTTCGCCCAAAAAGAAGAAGAAACCTTTTTCCAATGTTGGGAAAGGTATAATGAGCTTTTAAACGCATGCCCACATCATGGCTATGAAAGGTGGAGGTTGATTAGTTTCTTCTATGATGGATTGAACTCAACCATGCGCCAATTTGTAGAGATGATGTGCAATGGGGAGTTCATGAACAAGGAAACGGAGGAAGCTTGGGATTATTTTGACATGTTGGCTGAAAATACACAATCTTGGGATACATCTAAGCTAACAAGTTCAAAACAACCTCAAACCAAGGAAAAGGGAGAAATTTATGTTTTAGATGGGCAAGATGATCTAGGTTCTAAAGTGGCTAAACTCACACGAAAGGTCGAGGAGATGGAACTAAAGAAAGTGGACACAACCCAACAAAGGGGGGCTGTTGAAACTATTTGTGGTATTTGTGCTTCCAATGTGCATCAAACGCCGGATTGTCCAACAATCTATGCGTTTCGAGAACTTTTATTTGAACAATCGAATGCCTTGAATAGTTATCAACGACCTTTTAGTACTCCAAATTCAAACACGAATAATTTTAGTTGGAGGAACAACCCAAACTTCAATTGGGCGAATGGAAACACGGCTAATCAAAATAATCCTCAAAGGGGGCCCCCAATGCAAATGGCCCCGCCTCAAATGCCTATAGAGGATACTTTGAAAGCATTCATGGAAGGTCAAGCTCAAATAAATCAATCCAACCATACGATAATGCTTGAGCTTAAAACTACGGTAGAGGAAATCAAGGCTCGCTTAAACGCAAGGGAAGGGATTCTTCCAGCCCAACCCATACCAATTCCAAAAACACAATGCGAAATAAGCGTGCCTAGTTCTTCTAACCAACACATGGAACATGCTAAGGCCATCACCACTCTTAGAAGTGGGAAAATTATTGAAAAATCTGATCCGGTGAAGGTTTCACCGCTTAATGATCCGGTATCTTCCAAAGAGGATGATGGACCTAGCACCCCCATGAATGAAAAAGAGCCATTGAAAGAATATAGGCCCGTTGCTCCATTCCCCGAACGCTTGATTCCAGCCAAACCTCAAGATAAATATCAGGAATTTTTAGAGGTTTTCAAGCAAGTCAAAATCAACATCCCATTGTTGGATGCCATTAAAAAAATACCGTTATATGCAAAAATTTTAAAAGACCTTTGCACGGTTAAAAGAAAAATACATGTGCAAAAGAAGGCATTTTTGACAGAGAATGTGAGTGCCATTATCAACCACGGGATGCCCAAGAAATACAAAGATCCCGGTTGTCCAACAATATCTTGTGTGATTGGAGACTACCGGGTGAAACATGCTTTACTCGATCTAGGGGCAAGTGTGAACTTAATCCCCTTTTCGGTCTATGAACAATTGGGTTTAGGTGAATTAAAACCCACCAAAACCACATTACAACTTGCTGACCGATCGATTCATATTCCGAGAGGGGTGATTGAGGACGTTCTTGTCCAAGTTGACAAAGTTTACTACCCGGTAGACTTTATTGTCTTGGACACACGACCCACGGTTAATATTGGCCCTCAAATTCCTGTCATACTTGGCCGCCCATTCCTAGCTACATCAAACGCTATCATAAATTGTAGGAGTGGGGTCATACAAATGTCTTTTGGCAATATGACGATTGAGTTGAATGTTTTCAATATTGACAACCAACAAGAGGATGAAGATGAGGAGGTCCACCAAATAAACATGACCAATTCTATTGTGGAAAATGAGTCCCTCTCACCTTGTTACTCCGGTCACTTAGATGAAGATGTGACTTACTCCCTTGATGAGAACGATGATATGATAAGGGATATGGTCACACTTTTTGAGTCGGTATCGGCATATGACATTAGCCGTGAGAAGGATGTGGAAACAACACCTTTTTGTGTTGAGAAATCAATTCATATTTCCACACCTTTGTGGATCATGCATACTGAAATCCATCAACCCTGGGATGATCCTTACTTGCAATATCAATGCCCAGGAAAATATGAGTGGAGACATATTTTTTCTGATAAATATGATGATGTCTCCTCCTATACATGTGGTGAAAAATTAAGGAACGCGCTGAAATTCTTTCTTGGGGTTTTGAGTGGCTTATCTCGATCAATCACACACATGTACATTGTAAAGTAGGATATTGGATGACGTTACTGTGAAACCTTTTGATCCATCTAATGATTCTGCTTGACTTTATGCTTTTGGATGAGTTGTTGGGATTAACCTCCTAGTCTGACGGAGGATGATTTGCTAGAATGCTTCCCATTAGGATTTGCTTTGATAGTTGATTTAGTTGTGAAGTAATCCATCTCCAAAAGCCAATCTTGCCATGAAATATATGCTTCAGGTGATATCTCTCTTTCTCACTCTCCTTTGTTTTATGTCCTTGCTCTCATGTCATGCATATTGCATATCTTATTACATTGAGGACAATGCAAAGTTTTGGGTTGGGGGGTGAGATTCCTTAGAAGATGAATCTGCTAGCTTTTGTGACATTTCAAGCAAAGATGTAGAAATTTTTCAATTTTTCAAAAACTCGAAACTCTTTTGGAAAACTTTGATTCTATGCATTCGAGATAGCACGGGTATAAGAAGATGAGACATGAAGTGAGGGATGTTGCAAGCTTTGAACTTCTCTTAATATAATGGTTTTAGATGTGAATTCACCTATTTTATGACTGATAGAAAATTTGAACACCTTTTGCACCTAGTTCACATTACACGATTTTCATGATTTAAAAGGATTATGTGATTTATGGATTAGCTAGACTCTGATTTGAGGTATTGAGAAACCAAGCCGGGGTACTTTGTCCATCCTTGTCCATGGGAAAATAAGGAAAGATATGGATTTCTAAAAATCCTATCTAATGTAAAAGGAAAAGGAAGGATGAAATTGGGAATGATGGAAAAATGGTGGAAATTCCGATTAGGGCTACCTACTACCAACCGGGGGATGGTCTACCCGTAACCAAAGCCGGAAATGGGACGTAGTGTGAAAGTCGTCGGAAGGACGGTAAGGCAAATTCCTGTCATAGGCTTGTTGTTACTCTATACACCTTGAGATCGGTAGTTTAGTTGATTTATGAAGAAGATAATCCCGGAAACTCATGAGATGAATCTTCACTATGCACACTAGGTTGAATTTGTTCGAGTTCCTCTATTTATCAATCAATCAGCGGGAATTTCATATAAACACTTATTATGTTCTGAGAGTTTAAGGTCTCAACCTCTATCACCTAATTTCTCTGATTTTTAAGTTTGTGTGTCTTGGCATGTATAGAAGGATAGCTTCTGAAAGAAAGTTGGGTTTTGAAGAATGAAACTTGTTTCACGCATGTTTTGCTCGGGACTAGCAAAAGGCTGGTTGGGGGTGTGTTGAGCTCATAATTGTGCATATTCTAACCCCAATTCATCACTCATTATGCATGATATACATGTTTAGAGGACTAATCTAATGCATAAATTGTGATTGTAGGAACAAGATGGAGATGTCACCAATTGAAGGCTAAATGTAGCTCCTTACAAGCATTGAAGACCATAGGATGAAGTATTGAAGGAAGATCAAAGAGAAGAAAGCAAGGAGGGAAGAGAAAAGAAGAAAGAAAGAAAGAAAAGAAGAAAGAAAGAAAGAATAAAGGAGAAAAAGGGCCAGACCGGTCGGCTGACCGGTCGGCCAAGGATGCCTGACCGGTCAAGACCGGTCAGCCACACACATGCATTCACTGGACTACCAGCCCGACCGGTCATGACCGGTCAGGCATAGCTGCTAGATTAAAGGACTTTCAAGCCAGACCGGTCGTGATCGGTCGGCCAGCCCAGTCCGACCGGTCCAGACCGGTCGGCCATGCGTAAAAACAGGATATTTCTAATTTCGGCTCCGAAATCCTCTGCGCAATTGCGTAACTTTGCGCGAAATCCAGAGTTCTCTTGCGAAAAGGACACCTCCAAGCTATAAAAGGATGTCTTCCCTTCATACCAGAGGAGGCTAGGATGTGAGGATTGCTCAGGAGACGGATTCTACTTCGGATTTCTAGTTTTCTTCCTGTTTTAGTTATTTTTTATGTTTTTAGAGGCTTCTAGTTCAAGGATGTTAGAGATGAACTAAAACCTCTTAGCTAGGGCTAAGAGGGGAAGCTTTTGATTCGTCTTTGATGGATTGATGCAACCTAGGTTTCCTTTTATGTTTTAATTGATGAATTTTAGTTCAATTTGAGTTTGATTCAAGTACTATGTTGGTTTTTACTTTGATCTCTTGATGACTCCGGGCTCATGTGATTCTTAGTGATCCTAACTTAGTATCTTAGCTTTTGAGCATTGTTCATGCTTGTGTAGTGCATTGATCTACCATTGACTCCGGGCATGGTAGACGCTTTGATTGCCTTGTATGCAATGGCCTGATTTTCATGTGGGAACTCATGCAACTAAAGTTCTTATCTTTTGTGTATAATCTGGAATAGTTGCTTAGTGATTGATTTTGATTTAATTCGAGTTCAAATCATGAGTCGTAATCAGGTCTAGTGACAGGATTTGGTGAAAACTATGGTTGTGAACCTCAACTAGATTGGAAAGAGGCTTGGCCTATACAATTGAGTGTGCCCAAGGCCTGAGCATGGTTGTGGGAATCAAATCAGTTACTAAGCACTTGTTTTGGATAATTGTTGATTGAACCGCTCTATATTCCAATCGGATAGAGATAGGAATTCGATTCCGATTGAGTTATGAGAGACCTAGTTATGTTGATGCATTGAAACCTATCAAAAGTGGACCTTGGTGCTCTAGTGCCTTTTTAGATTGAAATTACCTTAACAATTCACTGTTTAAACTCAATTCATTGTTTTCCAGCTTTAGTTCTTAATAGGATCTTAATTATTAGTTGTTTTAGTTAAATCCTAAGAATACCCATACATAAATCTCTATAGGAACGATACTCGGTCTTTCCGAATTATTACTACTTCGCAACCCTACACTTGGGGAGTGAACAATTATTTATGATAAGAAGCTAAGTCCACCTGGCTCGGCATTTGGCCCTCGACTCGGCAAGAGGCCTCGTCTGATACCCTGCTTGGCCTCGGCATTTAGCCCTCGACTCAGCAAGAGGCCTCAGCCTCATTCGCCACCCCCGACTCGGCCTCGACACTTAGCACTCGGCCTGCCAGCCTCGGCATTCGACACGGGAATCAAGGAGCAAATCCAAAGGAAATCACGCATCTAATCTTATCTCTAAATGATGAAACATATCCTAGTAGAGATCTACTCCTAGCATGATATCCCCAAATGAGGAAATGTATCCTAATATAGATCTACTAAATCTCTTCAATAATTATCTATAAAAAGGCCATCCGCATACACTCAAGGTACGCAATATCGTATGCAACCCATCGCCATTAAAACTCCCTTTCAGTATTCGTACTGACTTTGGCATCGGAGGGCCATAAGCCGAGCCAACCGGCGGCGATCCTAATCTTTTCTCAGTGATTGCAGGTCCCTCGATCTACATCATTTATCCTCATCTGAAGATCAGACGGCGAAGACTTCAAGTTGGTCCCTGATCAACTAGTTGATCTACAATCAACATCTGGTGACAAGATTTAGCGTCAATAGATTGGCACCCACCGTGGGGCCGACTTGATCTTTTCTTTGTCATTCAATCGTTCTTCACCTCATCAATGGAGCAGCTCCACTACCATCAGCTTATCAAGGGTGTTTCTTCACCGTCCGGATTATTATCTTCAATCCAGCAAATGGGAGGCCGCCCATAGCTCCAACCAATCACGCGTCTAAGGGTTACCATTAATCATGCCTCCAACATCAACTAGGCCATCCATTCCAACCTTCACTGTCCAGCCATGGAACCTCCGTCCACCTGTGATCGTTTAGCAGTTGTAACAACGAACATCATCATCAACCTACCGACCCATCGCTGCCTTGCACCATCCATCAGGGTGCACCTTGTAGATCTGCACCGATCATCAGTACCAAATGCATGAAAAACCTCATCAAATGGCTTTCCAAGCCATCCAAATCTTCAACGCTCATCCAGTTGGTGGACGGCTCAACTCACCACACGTACGCAAATCAAGAATCAATGGACGCTCCATTCCATTTTCATTTCTAGCTGTTAGTGAACTCCAGTCGTCCATCAAGCTCCCCCAATGCCTTCTCATCAATGGTCAATCGATCAATGGAGGCTAACATCCCCACCTCGATCCCATGTACAGCAACCAGATGAGGAGATCTCCATCATCCATCGTCTGCCAATTGGGCCTCATTTCTGACGTCCAGCAGAGGACATCCATCCAACCATACGTCCAACAATTCCATCCATCTGTGCTGGGCTCTCCATCTATGACCGACCACACTTCAAATGACAACTCTTGATGTCCATTGATCTAGAGTCTTTTGTGTGGCCCACCTATTTCTTGGTCTACTTCATGTTTGGACTCTTATATATACAAGATCCATCTTGAAAACCTCATAAATGGCCTGGATTCATCTTTCAACAGCCTAGTGGGCCCCACTTCATCACAATGAAAAAATAATTGTTACATCTCCCGCACGCGAACAACGTGTTCAACCCAACTTCTATTCTCTCTTTCTAATATGAGAGAGATTCCCTTTCACAATCCTTGTGAGTTTGCTCCAACTCATCTCAGTCGTTCATCTCTGCCATCCCTCCATCAATGCTAGTTTTCAAATTCCAGCATTGCACGCGTCAGCGAGGATAAAATCCAGTCATCTTCACCATACATCGGTTACAGCTGATGAATACCTTCAGCACCAAAAGCAAATCATGTCCACCATTTTCATCATCCATCAAGCACTAGTAGATGAGAGACCATACATCAGCATCTAGATCAATGATCGTCCAACAAATATCCAGTCGTTCAAGTTGCAAGGCTCTCTAACAGTGAGCATGTGTAAAGCTCCTACAATGTTCACCGTCTAGCACAAGTTTAACTCCTGGCGGTAGACAGTCTCCTCCCTCATCTCCATCACCATCTAATGGACCTCTCCAACAGTGTTGATCTAAGAAGGCTCTGGCCATCTCCATCTCTTCTCACGTGTGCAACTAGCAACAATGGAGACATGATGTACCCCATCATATAAGCGTCCAAGGTAGCAACTTCAATCTCCATTATGCATCACACATCAGCCAACAAAGGGAGATCATCCTGACTAATCATCCATCCATTAGCTAAATGATCCAACCTCTTCAGACGTGCTGCCATCCATCATGTGCAGACCATCCAACGGTCTAGATGGTGTGCACTCATCACATGTACTAGAAATCCTAGCTATGCAGGGAGCTCCAACGTCCTAAACTCCCAGAGAAATACGACTTCTTCTGCTCGCTATCCACGTGAAGGCCACATTTTCCTCAACTGTTGCAAGTTTTGCGCAAAGCAGAAATCCTTCCGCACTTGGAAACTCCACCGACTGGCAATCCGCGTGAGATACAATCTTCGCACATGTAAATATTTGGGCATTCAAAAGCTTTCTATGGTCCCTACCACGGTACACTAATAACTCTCAAGATAACTTACTTGGGAGTCTCGAATAATAATTCAAGTGAGAGAGTCATGTCATCCTCCAAGCAATCCACTTCCACCGTACACCAGGCCTGTGGAATCATCCAAAAAATGGCCCACTTACCACATGTACATCTGGTGGACTGCTCCAAATCCAGCTCCATCAGCAGCCATCCGAGACAAGATGAGCCGTCCATCCATTCAAAATAGATAGATCTCCTCTCCAACAGATTGGATGATATCCAACATTAGCATGTGGACACTTCATATCAATCGTCCACCATCGCATAGTAGTTGCCATCAAGTACAGAAAGTGGATCATCTTCCCAGCCGTTGATCATGTCTTCAGGAAAGAAGAAGTAATTCAAAATTCCACACGTGCAAAGCTTAAGTGGATCCATGCTCAAAAGGACCTCTTCAGTAGCCCGAGCACAAACAACAGGCTACCATTCAGCTCATTCAACTCTTCAAATCCAAGAAGAACTGACTCAATTTCACTCCATCTACATTTGAAGACTAGTACGACCATGTACCGATTATTGAGATATATTTGTCCGTTACCAGGACACGGGCCTCGGCTACCTCGGGCACACCCATCAGGCCTCGGACTAAACATATGGCATTCCCTCAATCCGACACTCAGATCGGCCTCGGCCCACTCGCCCTTGGATCGACATTCAGCCTACTCGGCATCGACATGTGGCGCTCGGCCTTGGCCACTCGCCCACACTTGTCACTCGGCTCGGCTTATTCAACCTCGTCATTTTGGCACACGGCCTTAGGTACTCACCCTTGGCTCAGCCTTGGGGATTCAGCCTACTCGCCCTCGGATCGACACTCGCCTCGACTATCTGGCAGACGTCCTTAACATCTTCTTAAAGGCTCCGACAGACGACCTCCACATAATCCAGATGGTCCTATCTTGAATGCGAGTACAGTCATGATCCGAGTATTGAAATGTATTTATTTGCTATCCAGGAAGCTATGCACAGGAGCTCGGTCCCATCGCTATTCATGGCTCACCCGCCTACGCTCAGCAACAGGCCTCGGCCGGCGACAGTTATCTACTGAGACCACATTCATTCGGCTTGTCCAAGAGACGTACGTGGCTAATCTCTAAGTCAGCAAGACTGGCCACGATAGGATCAATCGCCTTAAAAGGCCAGACCAATAGGTGCCCAAAGGAGCTGCCAGACAGCCAAAGGCTATCGACCTCATCAAGTATGCACGTGGATTCGACGCTTGGTTGCCCTTATCCCTAGAGGATACGAGGACTTAGGGGGAATGCTAGACGTTCCCCGGCCAAGAACTGAAGGCCTCCGGGCCACATCAATGGAGACTCAGTCGGCAGCAACAACTGCCCAAGTGAGGGACAAGGCCGACCAGAGCGTTCCTTGACTGAGGCATTTAGTTAGTAGTAGATGCTACCCAAGCGAGGGACAAGGCCGACCAGAGCGTCCCCTAAGTGAATAAAGATTGCTAGCCAGATAACTCAAAATAGTGAAAACATGGCCTCCAGGCACCATCGCCTCTGGGCCATGCTAATTAAGCTTAGCCTGCTCAAATGTTTTAGTAGTAACCCCTTAAAGTTTCGTACTCAGACTTTTTTACCACAAAACTTATGGGACTTCTGTTATTGGTGGATTCAGGCTGAGCTTAAAACACGACGATTCAGCATACGAGTATGGTCATGGACCGATTATTTAGGATAGGAAGCTAAGTCCGCCCGGCTTGGCATTTGGCCCTCGGCTCGGGAAGAGGCCTCGTCTAATACCCGGCTCGACCTCGGCATTTGGCACTTGGCTCGGCAAGAGGCCTCGGCCTCATTCCCCACCCCCGACTCGGCCTCAGCACTTAGCACTTGGCCTACCAGCCTTGGCATCCGACACGAGAATTAAGGAACAAATCCAAAGAAAATCACGCATCTAACCATATCTCCAAATGATGAAACGTATCCTAGTAGAGATTTACTCTTAGCATGATATCTCCGAATGAGGAAACGTATCCTAGTAGAGATCTACTAAATCTCTTTAATAGTTATCTATAAAAAGGCCCTCCTGCATACACTCCATGTACGCAATATCGTATGCAACCCATCGCCATTAAAACTCCTTTTCAGTATCCGTACTGACTTTGGCATCGGAGGGCCGTAAGCCGCGCCAACCGACGACAGTCCTAATCTTTTCTCAATGATTGCAGGTCCCTCAATCTACATCATTCATCCTCATCTGAAGATCAAATAACGAAGAATTCAAGTTGGTCCTTGATCAACATCTGGTGACGAGATTTAACGTCAACACTCACAATATGTTGAAGCTTACCCTAAGGGTAGATGCTGGCCCTAGGAGGGTTAATACAAGTTGATGAAATCCAACTTAAGCAAGTGGATGTGCTTCCCACTTCAATCATGCATCATGTATTGCACTACATGACATCATTTTATTTGACATTTGTGTATCTGAGTTTTATTTTCTATTTTAATTACCTTTTGTTTGAACTATGATGGGTTCGATCACTAGACTTTTTGGCTGATAGTTTGTAGATAAAAATATAACAGATTATGTGGAAGCTAATCTATTAGAAACTGATTTTTGAAAATGAGGTTGAACCAATGGAGGAACCACGAGATAATTGGCACTACTTAACTGAAGAGGAGCTAGCTGCTCTAAACCAAGATGTATAGATTTATGATCTTTTAATAATTGTTTTGTTATTAATTTCAATAGCGATGACATTTGAATAAGTCCAAATGGGTGGACCTTAGACGTAGATTTCAGATTTATTAAAGTGATTGGTTGATTAATGATTGAATGATGTTTTGGAACTTAGTGTATATAATCTTATGCCTCTATAACTGATTGACACTTGAATTAAGTGCACTTAGTGCACAAGTCATACGTCATAACTCAGACCTAAGGGTGCACACCCTATGCTCGATTTACTGGGTATGACGACAACTGACTCGCCCACGAAGCTTAAATGTGTGGGGGTGATGAACAGATTGCCATTCCCACTATCTTGCCATGAATCTTGGTCATGCGATGAATCGGATTGTGAAAGATTTATCTACCACCAATCATTTTTCCATAGAACCCAGTCCTATGTAATGAATAGGCAAGTGTCTCAAATGACCACCTTGCTATGTAGCCAGCTAAGAAATAAACAGATGAGCACCCCTCCTGTAAACCATGATTGCCTCGCATAACAAAGCTTAACCACGTAACGAATGGGCTGTCATCTTTTATGACCGTCTTGCCATGAAGTAGCTTAGGCCATTGAACTTTAATGTTGATGACCTTCTTACCTACGAAGTTTGATATTTTACCCGATAGTGTATGGATTGTTGTTAGTTATCCTTTTTTTCCTTTTGTTTCTTTTTTTTTTTTTCAATCGATGTAGTTACATTTTCATAACTAATTTTATCAGCTTTAACCTACTTTATTTCTTTTAAGTTATAGTATCATATTGTTGAAGGTTCAAGCTATCACGCAATTAATTAAAATTCATTTCTCCAAAGGCAAGAAGAATTCATCAGAAGGATGACCCTCCCTTCTTTCTTTAATCGCCTAATTCTGCATAATTGGTGGTTGAACATACAACCAATTAACTAACCTTTAAAGATTAGTTTGAATCTATCTATTTCAATGCTTGGGGTCACAAGATGTTCGGTTCAACTCAAGCCACATTCGATAATGACATGCTTGACACACACACATAATACAGAAATGATTGAAATTGGGCCAAACATGATTTTTTAGTCTAGTTTTGGTTGTGCATACAAATTGAAGAAAATAAAACTAATAGATTATCATTGGGTAATCTTGACCAAGGGACTCTTACACCATCCATGGATGGACCATGACCAGAATCTCTTCTGTAAGAAAACCATAACGTTCCATTTTGTGGGCAGAAGGCTAAGATTAGAAATACGTCAGCCTTTCACGATCAATTGAAACAATGTTAATACCCTAATCCATTACTCAAGAGGTAGACTAAATGAAGATAACCTCGTTTCAACACTGAGGTCTTGGTATCGATAGGGCCGTCTCAAACCAAGTTGAGGGTTTAGGCGAGGATCCAAATGAAGCCTTTTTATTTAAAATATTAATAAAATAATATTAATTCAAAATAATTATTATATATAATAAAAAAATATTATGAAAAGAGGATAAACTAAACCACGTTTAATCATTGGAGAAGGTTTTTTTCTTAACTACTAAGAATCGTCAGATGAGCACATGGATAAAAAAAGGGTATTGGAGCCCATATCGGTCGACTCCGATACCGATATATCTGCAGATATATTGGCCATACCAGTGCGAAATGTTTTATAGGGATTCACAATATCAAGACTGATTTTTTTTTTTTTTTTACTTTTTAAGTTGGATACATGTAACACTCCAGATTTTTCTAAAGTGGCTTTAAAGCATAGTATTGAATGTTATGTGTAAAATCCCTTATTCCTTATTAACGAGAATTTTAACTTGTTTTATAAATAATTAATGATCTGTGATAAATTCGATAGAAGTTCTTTTGTAAGATATGCTTAGGAACATACATAGAACATCGTAAAACTATTAGATTTCTCAAAAGTCTTAAATTAAAAATAATTATGATAATGCCCTTAGACCATATTCACAATTTTTTATCAATCAAATAGGTAGTTTTCTAATCCATTCGAAAGGTAGGTGTAGTTTTAGGTGTATATCGACGCCATAAAGTTAGATTTTTAAATGACGATTAAATCAAAGAGATTTTAACCTAGGAGCGTCCATGACCATTGATCGAGGAAGCTAGTTGGGAAAGTAATTGTACCAAAATGATTATCTTAATGGTAAACCCTTATCCTAGAATTTGTGTGATGATCCAATGCATATAAATATGAAATCTTGAGTGCTAAGAAATGTTAATGGCTCACCTTAACCTAGATCATTGATTTATAGTTCATATGGTTCCCATGATCTCATTGATATGAAATTTTATTCCATGCCCATCTATCATAAATGAACCACACACATGGAATGTCGGCCTTTAGATCAGTAGTATAAATGGCCTAATTAGAAAATCAGCCCCTTAACCCTTAATTTTATTGTCCATCGAGTGAGGAAAGTGGATGGTTAGTCGTAGTGGAATATTTTCCTTCTTGTGAGTGACTTTGATCGTCTATATCATGTACCAATAGTGTAATTTGAGTGGCCCACCTTGATAAGCCTCTTTCTTAATTAAGCACAGAATTATCTCGTTTTAGGAAATAACCGAGTTACCAACTCCTTTCAAATCTGGACTTTACCATTAACCTACTTTCCACTATCAATCATAACTCAAAATTGGAATATATCTTAGCCTCATATGACTATGAGACTCTAAAAAATTTGGACTCCGATTTATGATCCTACACCATCGAACCCTAATGCCAGTGCCTTCATTTACTAATTAAAGGTGGAATTTCATAATAGGCATTTTCCACCATTGATCAACCACCAAATTTTACCCAATCATTTGCCTATCATGACTATGTGTTTTTACTAATTTTGGACCCCGATCATCAAGCGTAAACCGTTAATTGAGATTAAGTCTATTTTGGCACTCGTCAGGCCATTTTTCAAGATTGGCCAATCTAGATTTTGGATCACCAAAAAAATTATATAGTTCGTCTCTATTCGACGACCCTAACACCATGAACGAGTTCAATTTAAAGGAGAAACACTTGAAATAGAAGTTTTGAAGAAACCCAATTTAGGAGGGAAAAACCCATCTCATGCCCAGCCTCTTTCTTGTCCAAGTGAGGTAGAGAGAGAGAGAGGACATCCACCCTTGGGGACGCCCACTCCATCCCAACCGTCCATCCTTTTGTGTGGCCGTCTCTATATCTCTAGCTGCTAGACTTCACTTAGTCGCAATCTTTACCAGAGTTTTAAAGCTAGGGTTTGTCAATTTAGGCTAAGGTGAGGATACCTTAAAGCCCGGTTACAATGATATAGTATTATTTGTTGGTTCCATGCCTAGAATCTAGGATTTTGTTGCATAATTGATTGAAAATCATGTTTGTTGAATTCTCTCCATGTAAACATGAAATTTGATGAAATCTCTTGAGGTATTTATGCTGAATTTTTTTTATTGATATGGACCATGATTTATGTTAAGTGTTTGGAAAGAAAATCATAATGATATACATGCTTATCTGAAAACTATGTGAAATCTATGCTTAATTTACGATTCTTGTAAGCATATGATGAATATGATGAGTAATGTGTGGTGTGATATGGGATTATGTATGCGGATGTTACATTAATGGAAGCCATTTGCCTCATGAGTGATGTAATCATATGATTAGAAAGGATTGACCCATAAGGGGGTCATTGTATGTTTTGGCAAGACCATGTATGCGATGTTTGTGAATTGCCAAATGATTCAAGTGTGGATGTGTATGAAGGGTCCTTGAAAATTTTATGTTAATTGTGTTCCATGTATATTGTCACGACTAAGATGTGTACGCCTCTTCACGGTTGGCCCCTGTTGAAGGAACACAACTATATTACATCATGGTAGACCATGAGATAGGGTAAAGAGTAACTATTTGTTGTAGACATCATCAAATTGGATGGATGTTAAACTTAATCAAAGTGAAACCAATCATGCATTCACTTATCCCTTTGGGTGTTGCAATGGAGAAAGTGTTGGCTAATTCTGTTTCACTGGTTGGGTTTAGAGTGTGTGGGAGTGTTGGAAGAAATCCCGTCCTACATTAGCTCGGAACCTCTGGTGACTAATGGCTAATGAGAGTACTGGAAGAAGTCCTGTCTTATTTAGTCAGGGTGCCTTAGCCAGTCATGCATATCATGCAATGCATTAAATAAGATTTTTATTTGGGTGTGATTATTTTGTTTAAATATTATTGTGCTAATCTTGGAGGGTAATCCTCACTAAATTGATCACGAGCAACTTACTCCCTCCTGAGATGTTGTTTTAAAACACCAACACAAATGTTGCAGGTAACGATCCAGTAGGTGAACCGGAATTGCAGGGTGAAGAGTATGAAGGTTCGCAGCAAATGACGGATGATGAAGCCGAGGCGGAATGAAGATGATTTACATTTATTTATTTTATTCTTTAGGATTGCTTTATTTTGTATGAATTTGAAATAAGCCTTTCATGGAGACAAAAAGTACAACATTATGATTGGTTTTGGTTTTAAGACAATATGTTTGAGAACGTAGTGTATAGAAATATGAAAAAAGAATTTTGATTTTCCGTCATGATGCTATAAATGCCATGGATTTGTGAAATGCAGATAAATCTGTGAAAATATATTCCTAATATATCAAGTTAACACCTAGAAACTCGACCCATTGTGTTATCCAAGCGAGTCGAAATTTCGGGGCGTTACAATACAAATCATATAAAATGAAATGAAATAATGGAACAAAATGATGACAATGAACATGTTCATAATGAAAGTCAAATATCATAATGAACCTCTTCATAAGGTCATACAGACTTGGATGAAGGGAAAACACAAATATCAGCTTGATCAGAGCCTTCTATGGCCCCAAGAAGTTTTCAACAATAGGTGTTCAATTCCCACAGTTTCTATAGTGTTCTCCACTTAAGCATTGGATTTGCCTCGATTTTTGTCTAATTCATTAAAATGGTATGAAAAAATGGATGGACGGTGTGGATATGATACATATGTCATGATGGGGCCCATGGGAGTTCCATATGTAAACACTTCCGATTTTTTTCTCTCAACTTGGAATTCGCTACACCATGAGAGCGGATTAGGTGAGACTTCAACCTCACCTAGGATGGTGTGGCCCTTACCGTGGTGCCCACCTTGATGTGTGTATTCTGTATCCACCCTATTCATCTATTTTTCCAAATCATTTTAAGGCATTACTAAAAAAATAACCAGATCCAATTATTAGGTGGACTATGTTAGTGCACTGATTTGTGCTCATTGTTTGTTAATCACATCCGTCCTTAAGTCTAGAAGTCGGTAAAGCATTTGAAAGTTGAAGACCAAAGATTCAAGTAAACAAGATACATCAAGGAAGTAGAAATAGGTACATAAGGTGCCATGGTGACCCTAACCTTAGAACCAAAACAACCTTACCCTTTAGATGATTTGGGCTTAATAAGAAAACCCTTGTTCATCTTCTTTAGCCCTAAAACACTTAAAAGAGCATGATAAGTTAGGCTAATAAGAGGTGAGAGAAGTTGTAAACCAATTTGCCCAAATACCAGTCTTCAAGTGGACTTTGATCCCATCGAAGTCCTAGTCGATGCCATCGAATATTATATCCAACATAAATTTGATCTCTCTGGACATTTCTCTGATCCCATCGAAGACATGTTCAATGTCATTGAATAGTTTGTCCAACAACTTGATAAAACTCTCTAGACAATTCTTTAATCTCATCGAAGGGTGCTTAGATCCTATCGACGAAGCCATTTTTTCCCGTTTTATAACTATTTAAAGGGGACTCAGTTCTTTGGCATAAAAGGGTTTTTTAGTGCATTAGAAGCTACCATAACTCCATATCTTTAGAGCCTCTAATCCTAAGAAATTCAAGTCATATCCCTTATTATTCATCTTAAATAAGAGCATTCGAAGCTCAAATGGAGACGAACTTTTTTTTTGTTAGTCATGCAACGCACCCACCCTGTTAGTTGCACAATGCACCCACACGGTTAGTCACACGATTCACCCACCCACCAGTGGGGTTAGTGTGTCTCCTTGGCATTTCGAACTTGAGACCTACTGTTGAAACGCTTAGGCATCTTCCATCAGGGCTAGCAGGTGAGACAAAAAAATGGAGATAAAGTTGATATCCCTTATTCTTTAGTGAGTTAGACACAAAGCTAATAGGTAAATCATTATCTAAACTTGCTAGAGAGACTCATAAGGTGAATTCTTCTAGGAATCTAACTTCCTATTAGTTGTAGAAGATTCAATTTAACTCCCATCACCTTTGTCACCTCAATGGAATATTGCATGCAAGATGTTTGATTGTAGAGCTGAACCATTTGGCGTCACTGATCAGGGGGAGCAACGATGAGCTAATTTAAGCACACGAGAGTATGAAGAAGCAACTTGAAGAAGGTGCATCAAAAGGGGCTCAATTCGATCAGTAAGTTGTCAAGTGTAAGGTCCAATTAGTTACACTCTTTCCTTGTGAAGGATCGAGTGTAAAGTTTGAAAACCAAAATCGAAATAGGTTCTTGAGTAGGACGTTAGCTCTTGTGTATAGCCTAAATTCAAAGTCTCCAAGGGGAGCCATTGGATATGGGAGTGTGTGTGTTAGTCTCCAAGGAGAGCCTCCAAAGGGAGTAAACATAAGGCCTTGGATTAGGATCTCTACTAGTTATTGGTTAGCCGATAAGATGTATTTTCACTAATAGATTGGTTTTTTGAATGTTAGATCTTATGTAGTCTATGTGATTGGACCCATTAGGCTTGGAAGCCTGAGTGTTAATTGCTTAATTAGTTTATTTGGATAATTAGTTTTAATTAGGCATGAATTTTTAAGTGGTTATATTCATCCCCCCTCTAGGACTTAACCATGATTCTAGTAGCTACGTCAAGCTTCCGCGTACAAAACACATTAAGTGTGTGAGTTCGAAAGGTGTAATTTCAAACTATACCATAGGAAACAGTGGTAATTGACCATTAATGGGCCACAAAAGTTTTCGATCATATTTGTGTTTTTTTCCTTCATCCAGGCTTATGTGAACTTATAAACAAATTGTATGGAAAATAAAAAACTACATTAACGTGTTTCTTGAATTATGGTCCACCTAATAATTGGATCTTCTTAATTTTTGGTATCATGCTCTAGAATGAAATGAAAAAATAGATGGATAGAGAGGATACACAATAAACACATCAAGGTGGGCCCCATGGTAAGGGCTGCACCGTCTTGGGTGAGGCTGGGGTCTCACCTAATCCGCTCCCCGGCACCATACAACAAGCAACGTAATTTCTTGACATGTGAAATTTATGTGGGCCTTATAATGATGTATTTCTTAGATAGACACTATCCATCCATTTTTTCAGATCCGTCGAGGATAAGAGACAAAAAAATATAGATCCAATGCTAAAGTGGACCACACCACTAAAAATAGTAGGAATTGATGCTACTGTTGAAAACTTTTTGGGGCCACAGAAGGCTTCGATTAAGCTGATATTTGCATTTTAACTTCATAGATGTATGTGTGATCTTATGAACAGGTTAGATGGAAAATAAGCCTCACAGTTGGCCCTATGAAAGTTTTAACTGTAACTTATTCAATCCCCATTGCTTTCATGCTGTGATCCACATGAGCTTTGAATGTACCTCATTTTTGGGCTCTAGAATCATTTGGAAAAATTGGTGGACGATGCAGATTTAACAGAAACATCATGGTGGGACCTAGAAAAGTCGTAAACGTTAAAAGTTATATGGAGTAGCTAGCATTCTATTTGGTAGAGAGAAATCCGGCATATTTTGTTAGCTCAACTCATCCAAAATGACGTGGACCAATGGGATGCGACTGCACTGGAATTTCCTGGACGCGGATTAGCTACTGACATGTTGAGTAGCTATCCGGCTACTGAAGTGACGTCACTAACTTCTGTGGGGCTCACCATGATGTATGTGTTGTAACCACACCGTCCATCCATTTGGAGAGATCATTTTAGGGCATGAGCTAAAGAATGAGACAGATCCAAAGCTCAAGTGGACCCCACCAAAGAAAACAGTGGGGACAGTGACACGACCGTTGAAACCTTCCTTGGGCCCACCATGATGTTTATTTGAGATCCAACATGTTCAAAAGTTCACACAGACATTGAAGAAGGGAAAACACAAATATCAGCTTGATAAAAAACTTCTGTGTCCCCAAGAAGATTTTAATGGTAGGAGATCAAGCCCCACTGTTTTCTTTGGTGGAGTCCACTTGAGCTTTGGATCTGTCTAATTCTTTATCTCATGCCCTAAAATAAACTCTCCAAATGGATGGACGGTGTGGATACAACACATACATCATGGTGGGGCCCACAGAAGTTGGTGACGTCACTTAATTAGCTAGATCGCGACTCAACCTGTCAGTAGCTAATCCGCGTCCGAATTTCCTAAGCCTTAAACGGGCGCGGATTTCCTGCGAACGCCTTGCGCAGGAATTTCCTGCACTGGGAACCAAGGTGGGCCCACAGTGATTTTTTTGATAAATCAACACTGTCCATCCGTTTTGTGAGCTCATTTTAGGGTATGATAACAAAAATGAACCGGATCCAAGACTCAAGTGGGCCGAAAAAGTGAGATTTGAACGTCCACAGTTGAAATATTTGTGGAGCCACAGGAGTTTCGAATCAGGATAATATTTGTTTTTCCAGTTCATCCCAGTAGTAGTGACGTTATGAACGGTATGGATGTCATATAAACATCACTGTGGACCCCAGCGAGGTTTCAACTGTAGTAATTTACCTACCCACCTTTTCCTTTAGTGAGGCCCACTTGAGTCTTGGATCCGGTTCAGGTTTGTTTTAATGTCTAAAATGAGCTCCCAAAACGGATGGACGGGGTGGATTTATAAAAAAACATAACTGTGGGCCCCACCGTGGTTCCTTAGTGCAGGAAATTACTGGGCAAGGTTTTCGCAGGAAATCCGCGCCCGCCTTAAACATAGACGATCCTTACAAACTATGAGGCCTCACTCTATCAGAAGCCTTAGGCGACCACCTAAGCTGAGGGTGTACTAATAGTAGGGTGGGTGTACTAACAAAAAAAAGTACTAATACAATTGGCTAAGGTCCTTTAATATGCTAGCTTTGTACAGACATGGTCAGTTCTCTTTGAGACAACAGATGAATGGTCTAGATTACCTAACAATGTATAAAATTGTAAAATAAAAAAATCCGCATACTGTGCACGTCAGTGCCGATGAGACCAGCTAACTAAACATGGACACTTTTCCGGAATATAACTCTTGACGTGTGGAACTTCTATGGCACTTTATATGTTAGATCCGTACAATCTATCAATTTTTCCGTATCATTATAGAGAATGAGTCTAAAAACAAGGCACATTCAAAGTTCAAGTAAAGGGGATTGAAGGAACTACAGTTGAAATCATACTAGTGCCAACTGTGAGGTTTATTTGACATCTAACCAGTTCATAAGGTCACACATACCCACAAATATCAGCTTTGATCAGAACCTTCTATAGTCCAAAGAAGTTTTCAATAGTAGCTGTCTACTCCTACTTATTCATGTTGTCTACTTGAACTTTCAATCTTCCTTGGTTTTAGGCTCATATCTTAGAATGATCTGAAAAAATGGATGGAGAATGTGGATTCAAGAAACACATCACCGTAAGGCCAAAGTAAATTTCACATGCCAGGCAATTATGTTGTTTGTTGTGTGGTGCAGCACATTCGGGAGAGAAGAAAACCGGAAGTGTTGACATGAGAAACTTCCATGGGTCCCAATATGATGTATGTGACAGATCCACACTATCCATCCGTTTTCCATATCATTTCAAGCCATGAAAAAAAAAAAAAAAAAAAAAAAAACCCAGGTCCAAGGCCTAAGTTAGGCTACACCACATGAAACTGTGGTAATTGTATGTTGAAAGCTTCTTAGGGCCATAGGGTCAAGCTGATATTTGTGTTTTTCCCTTCATCCAGGTCTGTGTGACCTTATGAAGAGGTTGGATGGCAATAAACTTCACAGTGGATCCTAAGAAGATTTCAATGGTAGCCGTTCAATCCCTGCTAGTTTATGTGGTGCGGTGGACTTGATCTTTGGATGTTCCTCATTTTTGTGCTCTTGATCTAGAATCTGAAAAAAATTGATGCACGGTGTGGATCTAACACAAATCACGGTGGGGCTTAGAGAAGTTCCACTGTTAAAATTTGTGTTGTGTAGTATGCAATCTATTCAAAGAGAGAAAATAAGTGTGCTTTGTGAGCTGGTGTCATCCTGACATGGACCAATGAGAAACACCATCAAAATTTCCCATTTCCTTCAGCACAGACGATCTGCCCTCAGTAAAAGTAATTTCTCCTCTTGAATGCCTTGCATGCGTGACTCACAAATGAAGGGAGGAATCTAGGGTCCTACATGCTCATCAGCAAACGTAAGGTTGGCTAGCGTACATTTAATTTTTTTTTTTTTTGCAAAATGTAAGGATGTGACTCTTTCAAGCTTCAATAACAAAAATCCTATTTAAAAACCATGTTTGTTACGTGCATGATGGTCTGGATGCTACACGCGTGTTCTAGTGCAACAAACCATTTATATGATATACCATACAATAGATAAGTGTTTTCTTACAAGTATTCCACCATAGAACATTCCAATATTGCAACTTTGTTCCTTTTAATATGGACCATCAATGTATATTGTTGTTATTGAATTTTAACAATTGGTGAGAGGAGGTCGATGATAGACCTTAAGGATGAAGAAGACTTTTATCTTCTGATGCAAGACCTTGCACAAAGTAAATAATGGCTAAGAGGTGGCCGGGAACCGGCCGTTAGTCCTCTGATGCCTAAGTTAGTCGGATCTTAGATGAATGAATATTTACCCTTTTTCTTTTCTGAGTAATTGTTTTCGTACCCTTTGATGAACGGTACGAATATTTACCCTTTTTATTTTCCTGAGTAATTGTTTTCTTGGCTGAAGTCTAAGATTGTGGAATTTGTAGCTTCAAGGCCGAGATTATCTTGTAATTGAGGTCGTCTCTCTGACGAGGTCAGGAAGTTTGTCTTTAGGTCAGGTCAAATCATTCCGATCTGGATCCAGGTCACCCTATATCCGACTTGTAGTCAACTCGTAATTTATCCATAAAAGAAGCCCCCCTATTCTCATGTCTAGCTCGTTTAGCTTGGGAGTAACTTGTTGAGGAAGATAAGTTGACTTGATCGTTTTTAGCCTTTAGCAGCCTTTCTGCAGTCATTTAGGCGGGCGGGAAAATGACATTCAATGCATCGTTTCAAAAATCGAGGCATCATCATTCGCCGGTATGGAGTGGAGGTGCTCGTAGAGTCTTGATGAATGGGGCGTCGCCATGTGTCGGTACCTTGCATTACTTTTTATATGATCGAGTCAAAACTTGCCACATGGTGTCCGCATTAAATGCAAGGAAATCCTCTGTATATAAATCTCCAGGAATTAGCCAAAATTCTGAAAATTTCCATTACTTCAGCTTTCAAACTTTCCATCTCCTTGAGTATCCGAACTTCTGATCTTCCCTTCTTTTCTTCCTCTTTCTGATCATCTTCCTTAGGCCGGTGTACCAGCATTCTTGGTACACTTTTTCAATCCTTGAACAGTTCTTTTACTTGCCGTTTTTTGTTTTTAAATATGTTGGAAACCTCGAACTCTGATGCCATCCCTAAGGTGAGGTTCGGAGATGCTGAATCGGACCTACCTTCGCTGGGTTCCCAGGAAATGAACCTTGGAGAATCTAGCTCTAGAACTAGCGCAGTAGAGCATGCTGATGAAGGGAAATCTGACCCTCCAGAATCGGCCGCTGGAGGTGCGGCAGCTCGTAAGGAACCTTTCGAACTAGACAGCGCGACCTCGAAAATTACCCAGGACGAGCTGGATGTACTTAGGGAAATCTATAAAATCCCTGATTCCGTAGAGTTTAGAGTTCCCGACCAAGTTGATAGGCCGAGCCGACCTCGTTAGGGAGAAACAATAATTTCTATGATGCACTTAGAGGCTGGGCTACGGCTACCTCTACACCCTTTTGTGCGCGACGTTGTCAGCTTGTTAGGTCTGTTTGTGAGCCAGTTGCAGCCTAATGCTTGGAGATGTATAGTGGGGTGCTATATTTTGTGGTAAAGGGTTGGGAATGAAGAGCTGACCTTGAACGAGCTGTTCTCGATGTATTCCCTTAAGTCCTTAGGAGGTCAGGGACTTTATTATTTTCTTCAATTCCAGGTCAAGGGTGGCTCGTTGGTGACCTAGTTTGCCGTCTTCCACCAAGACTTGGAAAATGAAGTGGTTCTTCGCTTCGGGGAACTGGGAGTCTTCATCGAATGAGCCTCAACCTTTAAAGTTCAAAGTCCGAGCTGATTTCGCTCTACCAAGTCGGACAACATTCTGACCTACTTGTATTACTGACACTTTGGTTAACATCCTCAGTTTTTCTTTAAATCTTTTGATGATTATCCTTCTATAATTGTAGCTTCTGCGACCATTCGAGTAACTCTCTCTGCCGCACAGGAGAGACAAATCTGGGCTGCGAGGAGCTGCTCTGTTGAAAAGAGGAACTTTTGTCGCTTGATAACCCTCAATTATGTCCATGACTCAGGTCGGTGGTCTGAAAAGTAGCTTGTAGATGTTCCTTCTTGGTTCTATTTACTTAACTATCTAATGCATTTTCTACATTTTTCCGAAACAGGTATGGCTCCAAAGGCAATCTCGAAGGTTCGCAAGATTCCTTCCCATGTCTTTGAACGTGGGCAGACCTCCTCTAAGCCCCCGAGGAAGAAGGCAGCTACATCCGAGCCTTCGAGGCAGCAGCGGCTCCTCTAGTCCTTTGTATGCGGATCTGGGTAGCCTGTTGATATAAGCTCTCCAGTTAGGGTTGAGCCCTTGGTATCTCGGCCTCCGATTGTCGAGATACCGGAAACCTCCGACACATGGATTGATCCGGTTGCAGAACATCCTGCGACTCGTGCCAGCTCGTCAGGTCAACCACCACCATCTCGAGCTCCTGCTTCTGCCCGAGCTGCTGCTTCTCGTGAAGACCGGGTCAACATGCCTCTGATTATGAAGAAGTTGCAGACCTGGATTGACGGCATCACTTCATACGCTCGTGTGAATAGCTGCATTTAAGAAGATCTGGTTTCATTGGCCACCTCCGATCCCAATCAGATGATCGGAGTCACAATAGAGAGTAATCTCAGGGTGAATTACTATTTACAATCTTTCACAAGTCTATCTATGATTATATTGCTGACAGTTTCTATTTTTCTCTCAAGGATTCGGCCCTGCTGATCATGGTTCGTCAAGCTATGGCCGAATGAACCTATTAGATGAAGGAAGCACTTACTGCAGCATCTTCGTGGAAGAAGAAGACCGAGGCTCCGAGGTAGGAGCTTAAGAAGGTTTAGTCTGAGCTAAAGGTCGCTCAATCCGACCTGAAGGTCTCGCAGGCCCAAGCTCAATCTTTTAAAGATGCTTTGAAGGAGGCTTGGGCAAAAGTTCAATCTGTCGAGAACAAGGCAGAATCTCTTGAGGTCGCACTGAAGACGACCAAGGAAGAGAAGGTGAACTTGGCTAAGCTTTTGCAAGAAGCTCAGTTGAAGCCGCAAGCTGAGCTCGAAAAGCTGAAGGCAGAGCTGGAGAAGTTGAATGTAGTCCAGGAGGGCCTGTACAACTATGGCTTCCAGGACTGCAGGGACTTGGTTCAGAAGCATTTCCCTGACCTTAACCTCACTCTGATTGATGATAACAAGGTTGCTGATGCAAGGACCGCTCCAGTCTAAGTGGATGCAGTTGCGCCTTCGAATGAGGCGGTGTAGGAACTAAATACGTAAACATTTTCTTTTTTGGCATCCATTAAGGGATTTTTGTGAATATTTTTAGCCCTTCTGAGGCGTAGCATAGAATTTTTTTAGCCCTTCTAAGACTTTCACTTTTATCACTTGTGCATTTAGTTTATGCTTCTATGATTGTGATATTGTTTTATTCCATACTTAAACAGTTGAGATTTGCCAAATTGGAAGAGGTCTGTTTCGTAGCTCATAGCTATGTCGACCAAGTTGGTATCATGCTTTCTGTCGTTTCCGACCTTAAGCTCATGTCAAGCTTTATGCCGTTAGTGGCCATGTTTGTCTTGTGTAGCATGGTAAATCTGATCTTACGATCTTCTGATCGAACTCAAACTCCTTTTGCTAATTTTTAACTATGATATTGTGGGCGTCAAATTGAAGAATTTCTATCTTTATTGAAAGATTTTTGGGGTACAGACTTTCACCTTATCTACATACCCAACCTACTTATGAATAATAAATTTTGATGTGCTCAGCATTCCACGGATGAGGGAGAGGTCGGCCTTCCATATTTTCAAGCCAATAAGTGCCGGGACAGAACGAACTAAGTATTTTGTACGCTCCGTCCCAATTGGGGCGAAAAGTACTTGCTTTTTCCTTGATTTCTTTACTGACCTTTCTGAGGACGAGGTCACCTACCCTGAATCTTCGTTTCCTTACCCGCAAGTTGTAATATCGCTGGACTCTGTCCTGATATGCTGTCATTCGCACCTGAGAAGTCTCCCTTACTTCGTCAAGCAGGTCGAGATTCATTCGAAGCTGACTTTCATTTAAATCGGGTTGATGATAACTTGTCCGGTTAGTAGGCATTCTAACCTCTACCGAAATCACGGCTTCGGCTCCAAAAGCTAAGGAAAAGGGGGTTTCCTTGGTTGTGGACCGAGCTGTAGTTCTATAAGTCCATAATACTTCTAGGAGTTCTTCCACCCATGTTCCCTTCCTTTCATCGAGCTTCGTTTTGAGGTGGTTTTCGATGATTTTGTTGACAGCTTCGACCTAAACATTAGCCTGGAGGTGATGAGGAGACAAGTACACATTCTTATACCCAAGTTTTTACAAAACCTCCGAAATCTCGCGTTGTCGAAGTAACATCCATTATTGAAAATTATAGTATTCGGGATCCTAAATCTGCATATGATCGACTTCTAGATAAAGTCTATAGTTTTCCTTTCTGTGATCGTGGTAAGCGACTCTGCCTCGGCCCACTTCGTGAAGTAGTCTACGACGACGATTGCGTATTTTACTTGTCCCTTTGCCAGTTGGGAAGGGACTAATTATATCAACTCCCCATTGGGCGAATGACCATGGTCCGGACATGGGAGTGAGCTCTTCTGGAGGCAAGTGGGGAATTGGTGCGAACCGCTGACATTTGTCACACTTCTTGACTATCTCCCTAGCGTCCCGTTGAATGGTAGGCTAGTAGTATCCTTGATGGGTTACTTTTTGTGAGAGTGCTCTGCTTCCGGAATGATTTCCATAGCTACTGAAGTGGAATTCTTGAAAGACATAGTCAGCCTCCACGAGTCCTACGCAACATAGACAAGGGAGGGAAAACTCTTTTTTGTAGAGAATTCCGTCGATCAGTGTATAACGAACGGACTTGTAATGAATTTTCTGCGATTCTTTTCTATCCTCAAGCAATTCACTTTTTTGCAGAAAGTGAATGATAGGATCCATCTAGCTCGAGTTAGTTGATGCCTGGCATACTTCACTCGGCTCTTCCTGGGATATACGCCAATAAGGGAGGAATTCAATAGGGATCATTCTACTAAGTTTGTCATCCACTGCTGATGATAATTTTGCCAGTGAGTCGGCATTGGTATTTTGAGTTCTCTGGACCTGAACGACCTCATAATAATCAAAGCAGGATAGCAATTCTCAGGCTTTTACTAAGTGTGCGCTCATTTTCTTTCCTTTTATTTGATTTTTTTGTCACCTGCCCGACCACTAACTGCGAATTACTATGCACCTTTACTTATCGTACTTCAATTTCAGAAGCAAGGCATAATCCAGCTAGGAGAGCTTTATATTTAGCTTCATTGTTAGAGGCTCAGAAGCCGAACGTAAGTGCATATTGAACCTTCACCCTGTTCGGAGAAGTTAAGATGAGGCCATCTCTACTACCTTATGAATTGGACGACCCGTCAATGTATAATGACCATGTGGACGTTGATGGATTATGTTCCGAAGAACCTGCCGATTTGAATTCTTCATAGGGGTGGCCTGATTCGTGATCATGCTGGTTGCTTGGGGGGTTGGTGAATTCGGCAATGAAATCAGCCACAACTTGGCCTTTGATAGCAACATGAGGTCAGAATCGATGTCGAACTCACCGAGCTTAATGACCCATTTGACGAGATGACCTGAAATTCCTGGCTTCTGTAGTACTTGTCGTAGTGGTTGATCTGTTAACAAAGCTATTGGGTACACTTGGAAGTAGGGTCTCAGCCACCTAGCCGTCGTGATCAGTGCCAAGGATAGTTTCTCGATGTTTAGATATTGTGTTTCTGCATCGATCAAGCAGGGATTTGCTGACGTAGTAAACCGGCCTCTGCATCCCTTTGTCCTCACGGACCAGAGCCGAGCTAACTGCTGCTGGTGAAATCGCCAAGTACAGAAGTAATTCTTCCCCCTGCATTGGTTTGGATAACAAAGGTGGAGATTCGAGGTAGGGTTTCAGCTCGAGGAAGGCCTGCTGGCATTGTGATGTCCAAGTCATTTCTTTGCATTTGCGGAGTTGTTTGAAGAATGGGAGACACCGATCAGTGGCCCTTAAGACAAACCTGTTGAGAGCCGCGATTCTTTCCGTGAGGCGTTGGACTTCTTCCACAGTAGTGGGCGAGCTCATGTCGATCAATGCTCGGATCTTCTCCGGATTAGCTTCTATCCCTCGTTGGTTTACCATGAACCTGAGAAACTTTCCTGAACTTACATCAAAGGCGCATTTGCTGGGATTGAGCTTCATCTTGTATTTCTTCAAAATATTAAACATGGTGCCGAGGTCTTCGACGTGGTTCTCCGATTTTAGGTTCTCCGATTTACATCAAAACCTCTATAGTTTTGTTGACCTGTTTGGCAAACATTTTGTTAACCAAGCATTGGTAGGTTGCCCTTGTGTTTTTAAGTCCGATGGGCATCGCCTTATAGCGGTAAAGGCCGCGGTCTGTGATGAACACTGTTTTTTGTTTGTCGGGGGCATGCATCCGAATTTGGTTATATTCGGAATATGCGTCCATAAAGCTGAGTAGTTTAAAGCTTGAAGTCGCGTCGACGAGCTGATCTATCTTGGGTAGCAGAAAGTTATCCTTCGAACAGGTTTTGTTGAAATCGGTGTAGTTCACACAAACTCTCCACTTTTCATTGGCTTTTTTCACTAAGACGACGTTAGTGAGCCAATCTGGATAGCGTACTTCTTCGATGAACCCTGCCTGGCATAATTTTTTGACTTCTTCTTTAATCACAGCGTATCTTTTCGTGTTGAAGGGTCGTCGCTTTTGCCTTACTAGTTTGAAGGTTGGATCCATATTTAGTCGCTGAACCATTACTTCCTGGCCGATGCCCGGCATGTCCTGGTGAGACCATGCGAAGACGTTGGCGTGTTCTTTCAGGAAAGTGATAAGTCTTTCCCGTACTTCATTGTTCAGCTAGGATCTGATTCTAACGACCTGAGTTGGGTCATCATCCGTTAATGGGACTTCAATTAATTCCTCAGTGGGTGATCCATGCTCCTCAGTTTCTTCTTTGGGATCCAAGGGAGTTGTGTAAGATACCGCAGAAACCATGCTTTTTTCGTGCAAAGTTAACTTGTAACACCGACGGGCCTCTTGTTGATCGCCTCGCACCACTTTGATGCCCTTGTCAGTGTCAAATTTCATGGCCAGGTGGTATATGGAAATACCAGCTTTGAGAGCTCGGAGGATGGAACGACCGATTATTGCATTGTAGGTAGACGGGGTGTTGACGACAAGGAAATCAACCATAATCATTTTTTTATTAGGTTCTTTTCCTGCTGTGACCGAAAGAGTTATCTCTCCTTCCGGCATGATTGTGTCCCCTGTGAATCCGGTCAAGGCCGTTTTGACTGGCTTCAACCTAGATCGGTCGATTTTCATCTTCTCGAACATTGTGACGTACAAAATGTCCACTGAGCTGCCTGTATCGACCATCATTCTGTGGAGTCTTTTGTTGGCTACTATCATCGACACTACGAGTGAATCGTCATGGGGATGTAGAATACCTTTGGCATCTTCCTCGGTAAAAGTCAATACGCGAGGAGCGACCTTTGCGATTTCGCAGGTTGGCTCGCAATGTTCACAGGTAATCCTGGTTCGGATGTCCTACATTGCCTTACATATGCTTTTCGAGCATTGCCAGTGTCCCTAGTGGTTGGCCCGCGAAAGATCATGTAGATTTCCTCCACGGGATTGTTGTCGATTCGTTCCTCAGTTTGATCATTCTGATCCACGGCCCTCCAGTCCTCCTAACACTAGGCGATATAATCTTTTAAGAATCCAGTTGAATTAGAGCTTCTATCTGTCACTTCAGGTCGAAACAATCTACTGTATTATGACCGTGGTCTTTATGATACAGACAATATTTCAATTACGACCTCCTATCGGGGTTGGTTTTGATCTTCGTCGGGCGTCTGATCATCTGCTTACCTTTTTCTGCCAGGTATACTTGCTCAATGGTTGTATTGAGCGGTGTATATTTTTCAAATTGAGGGGTCGAGACTTTGACTCCTCGGGGAGCATTGTTCCAACCCGGTGACCTTCGCTCAGCTTTATCTTATTTTGAACTACTTTCGTCTCGACGATCTTTGCTTCTGGAAGACAACCTATGGGCGCTGACCAATTCCTTTGCGTTGATGTGCTTAGCAGCTCGATCTAGGAATTCTGCCACAGACTGAGGCGGTTCCTCTCCAACGGACCAGAGGAATTTCTTATCGCGTAATCCCCCAATCATAGTGTGGAGTAGTACGTCTTGAGAAGGATTTTCAACTTGGATGGCCTCGCCATTGAAATGTGCGGGGTAGTCTTTTAAAGACTCACCTTCCTTTTGTTTGACTGCGGCGAGATGGGTTGAATGCTTCCTCAGGTTGGTACTTTCGATAAACTGAGTAGCGAAGGCCCTACTCAGTTGGGCAAATGAGCTGATCGACTTTGGTTTTAGATTTCGAAACCAAGTCCAGGCTGAGCTCGTTAATGACAGGGGGAAAGCTTTGCACATGATGTGCCCATTGACTCCGAGGAGGACTTTGAAATTCTCCAAATGTTCCGTTGGGTCCCTTATCCCAATATATTGTTTGAGTTGAGGGATCTTGAATCCTTTGGGAAGCGGTTCCTTGTGGATATCTATAGTGAACGATGATTCGGACGAGTCGACTAATGCATCTACTGTAATAGGTGCCTGGGTGCGTTGCGTCCTTTGGATGTCGCCTACGTGTTCATGAAGTTCCTTCAGCTCGGCCTCCAACGAATTGTCTACTTGGTCACGATCCAGACGAGCTGACCTTTTCTCTTCAAGTTTGTGGCGTAGATCGCTTACAGGCAATTCTGCTGCTAACCGATTTTTTTCTCTTGTTGCTCTACTAGCAACTTCATCATCCTTGGCACATTCTTGATGTGGATTCGGAAGGGAATGTTGTGGCCGAGGAACTTAGCAAGATTGCTGAGGCTCGTCGTTGCTTTTCGAAAACCGGAGTCGGTTGAGCCATGCTGACTAAGAGGTCCTTGATTTTATCAAGTTGTTGGTCGAAATGTTCGAACCGCTCGTTCACGCATCCCAGTCGTTCAGAGACACCTCCCACTTGTTCTTCAAGAGTGGATAGCCTGGTTCCACGATTGCGAGACCTTTACTGTCCGTTTTGCTGAACGAAGTGCGGTGATGAACTTCTGATTCGGAGGGTGGGCATTTCAGGAACGAACCCATCATTGTCAGATTGCAGAGCCTCGAATGGCCCAGCAATTGCGGGTGCTTTCCCTTTGTATTTCCTTTTACCATCCAGTTGAAATCTTTTTTATGGAGGGGGTGCAGTTTTTAAACTCTTAGGTGAGAACACGGCTTTGCAATCGAAAGTTCCCATAGATGGCGCCAACTGTTGTTACTGAATTTTAACAACTGGTGAGACGAGGTCGATGATAGACCTTGAGGATGAAGAAGGACTTTTATCTTCTGATTCAAGACCTACACAAAGTAAATAATGGCTGAGAGGTGGCCGAGAACCGGCCGTTAGTCCTTCGATGCCTAAGTTAGTCGAATCTTCGATGAATGAATATTTATCCTTTTTCTTTTCTGAGTAATTGTTTTCGTACCCTTTGATGAAGAGGACGTGTCTTTTTTTATAGACTTAGGTTACAGAACCGCATCTTATTTAGAAATGTAATCTCTATGGAGGAGATCTCGGGCTTCCGAGATCTTTGGGCCGTTCCATAGTTACCGGAGACGTTTCCGTATCCTCTGTTGACTCTCCAGATCTTTCTCCTATTTTCTTGGCCGAAGTTTAAGATTGCGGAATTCGTAGCTTCAAGGCCGAGATCGTCTTGTAATTGAGGTCATCTCTCTGACGAGGTCAGGAAGTTTGTCTTTAGGTCAAGCTGGATCATTCCGATATGGATCCAGGTCACCCTATATCCGACCTGTAGTCAGCTCATAATTTATCCATAACATATATATTATGTTAACATTTGATTGGTTATAAAAGAATTTCAATATTTGAATATGAGAGACTCTTTTTGATATTTTTTCTTTAATACTTGAGACTACTTGATGAGTTTTATCTATTTGTTAGTTATCTTGGATCAAGAATGATTTGCTCCGGTCTTAGAGTCGATGATATTAATTGTCTTTTAAAACCGAACTAACAAAATAATACATTGTTGTTATTTTCGCACGATGAAGGGTAAAGATAACTGATCAACATACATGGGCCACATTATGATGGAGGTGAGACTGGCTACTATAACTAGAATTGTTCGACGTGCTTGCAAAATTGTTATTGGGGAAGAAAAGATCATCCAATGCCAATTTTCTATCCAACAGTATTCCACTCCATCTCACCTGATCCTGCAATTGGCCCCAATCTGGAGATGGTCGGCTGATGAGGCGTTTCCATCTTTTGGGTGGAATTGTGGATGGGCAATGTTCCAATAGTCATACTCAAAGTAACAAAATTGAAAATTTTAAATTGATTTGCCCTATGATGTGATTTTGGGGGCATGATTCAATGATGGGGTCCAATAAACAAACATTTTGTGTTTCTTACACCAACCCATGTACAGGACTCATAAGACCTGAGTCCGGGCCTGTTTAGGAGTGTTCCACACCGGACTGAATTTCAGGCCATGGGCTGGGTCTGGTCTATTTACAAGCTCGCTAAAAAAATGGGCTGGGCTCAGGCCCATCCATCCCATGTTTAAAAGACTTGGGGGACTCGAGGTGACTCATTCAGGCCAGAGTCAAGTCGGGACTGACCCAAGTCAGAGCTGAATCAGCCCAATGGGCTGAGGATGAGGAATTGTAGCCTCACATGTGGAAGTGTGGGATATGTGTCAACATGGTAAACGTTCAACGAGCCCCTTGGCTGGACAGGCTTCAAGTGGGCCACACACGTACAAATTAATGGACCACTAAATTTTAATTACACAACGGTCAAAACATAACACTCATGTGTGACCCTCCTGGTAGGTGGACCAGACTGATTTCCAGGCAAGAGCACATTCGCCATTGGCCCACCTGATGAACAGAAAAAATTTCCACACTTGCCAACTTTGGAGCATTTGGAGCACTTAATAAACATACGCGTTGGAAGTAGCATGAAACTCATTCCAAACCGTCCAAATTGTGGGCCTCTCAGTAGGAGAGTACCGCATGTTGTCAATTTGTTGATGCACTGAACATAGGAAACTTTTAGAAATACTCCATCCAAGTTAAGTCCCACCAGATTGACAGTCTTGATCACCGAAGCACGTGGCCCACTTCACAAGCTGTTTAAACTCGAGGTTGTATAGTCCCCCTTCCTGAATTCCGCCCGTTTCCTTTTCCGGTTGTAAGGGAAAGACGAAGATGCCCTTGGGGATTTCAAAACCAATGATTGGTAAGTCCGTACTTGTGTTAATTCCAAGGGTAGTTATCGTCCGGAAAAAAAAAAAAACTGAAAATTTTGCTTTTCAAGGTCATTTTTCTTTCTGGAGTAACGTAATATAATAAGGTAATGGGGACGTTTAAGTTCTATTAATTAGGTTTAATCATGTATTAGTCTAAATAATCTTCTTTAATAGGTTTCATCTGCTATCCAAATTCGATCAAGGGAAATGCAGCTGCAGGAAACGACTGGCCGATCACAACCGTCGAAGACGGAAATCGCAATCTCAGCAGCTACAAACTCAATCAGAGAACGTGACGACCTCATTGACGCGAGTAGAAACTACATCAAGTAACCTTCTTCCCTTGCTAAACCACTGGGAGCGGGAATACCGCCGCGCATTCCACAATGGGATTTTTTTAAATCTCAGTTTTTAATGCGCGTTGGACGATCTCTCTCTCTCTCTCTCTCATTTGCACTGAGATCGCCTCCGATCGTGTCTTACTCTCTTCAATTGAAAATCTTCTGATCATCCATGGGCCCATCATGGACGGCTTATTATTAAAATACAATGCCCTATTAAACAACCCGTTTTAATTCAGTTTCTTCTACTAAATATTTGACCGTTAACTACTTTAATTTTCCAACATCGATACTTAGCCTGTTCTGCAGGCTTTGCACGTCCTCGGTTGTTTTTACTTTTATTTATGAAGTGGAAAACGTCCACCGCATCCATGCAGGCCAAGAACAAATCATGGAATGGGTAAAGCGTCATGCGGAGTAAGAAGACCATTTCAGTCCTGAATAGCCAATCATTAGCATAAAAACTCTCTACTATAAATAGCACCCCAATCCTTTCCTTGCATTACCCACAGATAACAATTACCTCATCAGCAACTGCATCGTAGAGAGAGAGAGAGAGAGAGAGAGAGAGAGAGAGAGAGAGTAAATGGCCAAAGGCTGTCTTCTCCATGTGTTCCTAGCACTCATTTGCACCATTGCCCTTGCCGCTGATCACAGTCCCCTACAAGATTTTTGTGTTGCAGTTCCCAATAGTCCAGGTAACCATACATTTATTTCTCTCCATTTCAACAACAATGACCACAATGTAACCAACAAGTAGCTTTCTAAGATTATAATTTAGGAAATAGCTTCTCACATATGCACAACGTGGAATGTGTGTGTGAAATCCAAGTAGTTCACCATCATTGAATTTTCATTTTTACTGTTGCATATGTTTGTTGATGTGTCCGACGTAAATGACTAAACCACATAAATGTTTCCTGGCAGTGCAAGTGAATGGCAGAGTTTGCAAGGACCCCAAGCTAGCTCAGGCGAGCGATTTCTTCTTCTCGGGCCTTCATATGCCACGAAACACCGGAAACAAATTTGGGTCGAACGTGACCGCAGTCAATGTGGCGCAGATACCAGGACTCAACACACTTGGCATCTCCTTGGTCCGCATTGACTATGCACCATGGGGTCTCAACCCTCCCCACACACACCCACGTGCCTCCGAGATCCTCACTGTCATTGAAGGAACTCTCTACGTGGGTTTCGTCACCTCCAACCCTGACAATCGTCTCATCACCAAGCTCCTGAAGAAGGGTGATGTGTTTGTCTTCCCAGAGGGCCTCATTCACTTCCAACGCAATGCTGGGTACGGAAATGCTGTTGCTATTGCCGCCCTGAGCAGCCAAAACCCAGGTGTCATAACCATAGCGAATGCCATCTTTGGATCAGAGCCATCCATTCCCGATGAGGTTCTTTCCAAGGCCTTCCAAGTCAAGACAAAAGTGGTTGATTACCTCCAGTCCCAGTTCTAGATGAACAACAAGAATGCTCTCTCATATGATTAATATTTTTCATTTTATGTCCTACTTCCTTACTTAATAGTAATTGGATCAAGTTTATGATCATGTAATAGGTTTTACCATTGGATCGAGTGATGAAATGGCTATTGATTATTGTTTTCGATCCGTTGAGCTTTCATGACTTGTATAATGGATTTCTGATACATGGATGGCTATGTCCTGTGGATAAATTTTCCTAGCATGTGTAGGGTACAAAGAAGAGACGGTGGTAGTGGAAGGGGCTGAAAATCGATCCCACTGAGTCCCACTGAGTCCCAGTCCCCCAAGGGGAATCAACCCTTTGATTGTCATCCCATAGCGATTTGAGAGAGACTTGGGAAATATGGAAAGGTTGTCGACCTCTTCATCCCCACGCTCCCAAATTCTTTGCGACCGGCTATGCCTTCGTGCGATTCCTGTACGCAGACGATGCCAATGCTGCCAAGGGTGTGCACGATGGGAAGAGGATTGATAGGAGTATTGTGACAGTTCAAGATGCCACATCCAAATCCACTTGTGCTTTCGATCTGCCTCAATTCTTTTGCTCATGCCGTAAACCGATATCTCCAAATTGATGTACGGTGTGAATACAACACATAAATCATGGTGGGGGCCACATAACTTAGTGACGTCACTTCAGTAGCAAGATATATTTAACCCGTCAGTAGGTAATCAGCGTCCATTTTTCAAGAGGGGGCACTCCTGTGGGACCGTTACCACTTCAAGAGCTTCCTGGCATACGTGGCACCCTGATGTAGAGCGGGTGGCTAATCCATTTATGATGAAGATGGACTAGAGAATAGAAATGATCCGGACTGTCAGAACCTTAAATCAATCGTATCTCACAAATTGAGATGAGTTTTTTTAACATACAATATATGATTTTAGGGTAGCTCGAGCTGGTTAAGCCAACCTACAGGGTATGTTCCGTTGCCCACACCAGATTTGCGATATTATGGTCAAAAGTCTAGTTTAATTTTGTTTTTACTATAAATAGTAAGTTTTAGTTTGAGTATATCTTTTTATTCGTTGAGTTATGCCCACTATGAAAGGGGCTTAAAAAAGTTAGTAGAATAAGGTAGTTGGGCCAGATTGGACAGTTGTTAATTTTGGCCAAAAGCCACAAAGTTTAGTAGGAATAGAGTTTATCTATAAATAGTAAGATTATAATTTTTTAGAGTGTTTCTAAAACTCCTTTTTTAGGTTTTGAGTTCTTTATTTAAACAGTTGTAATCTCATTTTTATGACCAATCAATTTATTTTGAATTTTTTACGAATTTTTTTTTTTTTTTTTTATTATCTATGAGGAAGTTAGTTGGATTCAAAATAATTATCCTGTGAGGAAGATGGTCACCATCCTCGCCTAGTCTATGCCTGTGTCACGCCCACATGATGTATTTTCACCATCCAACCCGTCCAACAGATGCGTCTCGCCCAAAGTTCCCTAGTTCCCAATATTCACCCCAATACAAAATGCCACTGCAACGGGAATGAGCTGTGAGGCTCACCTCTGAAATCCTCAGGGGCGCACCTGACATGCAAAATAGTATGAATCATAGCATTACCTTACATCTGAACTTGCTGAAGGGTTTGAATGGCCTTGATTATATATACACAACAAGGTGAGTCCCACACAAATCAACGCTGGGTGTTTTATCTCAATATGTTCCCTGTGCAGTGGACAATCCGAGTTCTGGATAGTCTGATTTTTAGGCTTTGGAGTTTCTGTGAGGTGACTCATCTTATGCACGGGTTAGATTATCTGAATAAACAACCGGACCCAAGCGTAGGGTGCTACCCGTACCATCGAACCTACCCTTTTCAAATGGTTAGGATCTTCTTTAGAGAGAATATGGATGGTCCATTATTGCCCATCCATGGTGGGCTTCGGCTCCTGATGTGTCGCACGTTGTCCAGCGAGACTAAAATTTCACCCCATCCATTAGAGGAGCAGATCAGGTTCGCCCTGGCTTTCAGCCAAGTCTGTGCGGCCCTTACCATGAGGACCACCTTTATGCATGTACTGTATATCCACGTTGTCTATCCGTTTCTTGTATGAGCCAAAAATGAAGTAGATCCAATCTCAGGTGGAATATACCATAGGAGACCGTGATGATTGACCATTTAACACTTCCTGTGGGCCACAAATGTTTAGGATCAAACTAATGTTTGTTTTCGTTTTTCTTTTTCCTTTCATCTAGGCTTGTATAGCAACAGGTTGGATGGCAAATAAACATTACCTAAACATTACGGTGGGCCCTAAGTAGTTTTTAACGGTGGGACGTTCAATAACAACTGTTTCTTCTAGTATGGTCCACTTGAAATTTGGATCTGGTTCAATTTTGGGCTTGTGGCTTAAAATGAGCTGGAAACGGATCAATGGAGTGGATATGCAATACATACATCAAGGTGGACCCACGATAAGGGCAGTACTGTCTTGGGTGATGCCGGGCCGCACTTAATCCGCTCCCATCCAATAGCTCAAGAAAAACTTGTCTTTAATCATAGGAGTAAAATATTACAATTTATTCACATGATTGGTGACAATGGGAAGATCATTTCTATCAATTAAAACCTTGCTTGCTGGTTTTTGGGCAATCGAATCAACCGCGCTGATTTGTAACCCACGCGAATTTCTTGCAACATCTGTTACAAGACGGTGCAAGAAAAAGCTCTGTGGGCCACCGTTATGTTTATGTGACAAACGTTGTTGTTGTTTTTTTTTTTTTTTTTTTTTAATTATTATTATTTAAGATACGCCTTTATATATTGAAAATATAAACACCGATTACAATTCAGGCTGCCCTAAACCTGAAGAAAAGAAGCCGGGGGCTCGCCTATCATATCGAAACAAGATCGGAACAGAGAGACTCGAAACCCGGGAATGACCTATAACCCTGGAAATTGGATTGCGTACTGAGTTACTCAGGACGCTTATCGTACTTAGTAAACTCTGTTGGGCCCACCGTGAATATATGTGGTTTATCCACTCCGTCCATCCACAGGAAACTGTGGGAATAATGATTTCCACCGTTGAAACCTTCCTATGGCTCACAGTGATGTTTATTTGTCATCCAACCTGTTCCTAAGATCAACGGACATGGATGAATGGAAAAAACAAATATCAGCTTGATCCAAAACTTGTGGTCCCAATGATTTTTTCAATGGTAGATGATCAATTCACATTGTTTCATGTGGTGTGGTTCACTTGAGATTTAGATATACTTATTTTTTGTCTCAAGCTCTAAAATTATCTTCTAAAATGGATGGACAGAGTGGATAAAATTACGTAAAACACAGTGCGCCCACAAAGTTTACTCAGGATGCTTAGCATGCTGAGTTACTTAGGATACAATCCGTTTCCCAAACCCTGACCAATATTTCCCAGGCCCAACTCGTCAAGGAAAAGGGTCCATTGAATGGCCTTAGGGAGATCCACGAAATGGAGAAAGACCTTGGCGTTGAGCTTAAAGCATTCCGCTCGAGCATTGACTCTCGACCATAGTAACACCAGAGGGCTCATATTGTCCACATCCACCATCACTCTGGAATCACTCTTCACAATGATGTTGGCAAAACCACGCCCCACACATGAGGAAAGCCCTTCAGCCAAAGCACGGAACTCAGCATAGGTATTTGTCCCCAATCCATAACCACCCAAAAATGCCAAAAGGAGGTCATATGCTGATGTTTGTGTGACATCCACACTCTCCATACACTATGCCCAAATTGGCGAATTTTGTGTAGTCGATTCAACAAGCAACTTTAGTTCAACAGTACATATCACCCACAAAACGGATGGACAAACTGAAGTTGTAAACAGGACTTTGGAAAACCTCATCCGGAGTACCTCAGAGGACAAGCCGAAGTAATGGGACTTAGCCCCATCTCAAGCTGAGTTTGCCTTCAACAACATGGCAAACCAATCCACAGGAAAGTTTCCATTTCATATTGTTTATGGGGTAAACTCCTCATCATACACTTGACTTGGTTTTCTTGCCCAAGGTACCAGGGAAGAGCATAGCCATTGAGAACATGGTAGAGAGGATTGAGGAGATACATGCTACTGTACGGAACAAGCTACTAGAGTATAATCAGAAGTACAAGTTGGATGCCGACAGGCATAATCACGCAAAGGTCTTTAAGGTTGGAGACCAAGTCATAGTTCATTTGCGTAAGGAATGTTTTCCGACTGGCACCTATAACAAGGTCAAATACAAGGTGATTTTTCCCGTGCCAATCCTCTGAAAGATTAATGACAACACCTATGTTGTTGATCTTCCCAAGGAATTTAAGATCTCCCGGACATTCAACATCGCCGATCTATACGACTACCATGAACCAGAAGATAACGCAAACTCAGGGTCGAGTTCTTTTCAAGGAGGGGAGACTGATGTAGAGGGTGTAGCTGACCTCTACTTGTCAAAGATGGACTAGAAGGAAGATCGAAGGAAGACCACAAAAGGAGCTAAAGCAAGAGAAGATAGTGCAGAAACATCCCCTGACGACCGGTCGTCCGCTGCCCAGATCAGTCCCAACTAATTTGAAGACCGGTTGAATTTCCAGTGCTCATAGTCCAAAGTCTCTGGACTGTTTTGCTCCACAGCCGACCGGTCGTGGCAGTTGGCGACCAACCTTAACCAGTCGAATTTCTCTATCCAATAGTCTATTCTCTCTAGACTGTTTTTGGCCACATCTGACCGATCATGGCCCATGGCTGACCGGCTGGCAGTCGCGCAGTTTCTCACACGAAACTTGCTGTTTTGATTTCAAACTTTCATTTTTGCGTAGGATTTCTTCTATTTTCGTTATTAGGGTTTGTGATTGACATCTAGACTATATAAAGACTTTTATTTTCTTACTAGAGGATTCATTATTCAATCATACTGTAGTTTTCTTCCAAAATTTCCTCTGTTACTCATGTTTTTTGAGTGCCACTTGAGAAATCAAGGAAGATTGAGTTGCTTTGCTCAATAGGTCCATGGATTCGGATCATTTTCGATACAAGAGAGACGGTGATCGATCTTGGTTCGCCAAAAACTTTACAGACTCATTTTGGGCAGGCCCCTAGCAAAAGGAGGCCCGCCTATCATATACATCTGACACAAAACCGAAATCAAACGCAAGAGCGTGCCTCAACCCTTTCCCAGAGCCTCAACCGTTTCTCAAACACGGACCACATTATGATGGAATTGAGGCTGGCTACTATAACTAGGATTGTTCGACGGGTGAGCAAAATTGTTCTTGAGGTAGAAAATATTTCCGTTCAGATGTGGAATGATGTTCGGAACAATTTCCATCCAATGCCTATTTTCTATCCAATAGTACTCCACTCCATCTCACCTTCTACTTTTTTTGTTTTTGTTTTTTGGCCCCATTCTGGAGATGGTCGGCTGATGAGAAGTTTCCATCTTTTGGCTGCAATTGTAGATGGTAACAAAATTGAAAATTTTAAATTGATTTTGCCGACATGATTTATAAATTGAAAATCTTCGAATCATGCATGGCCAACATGGACGGGTTATTATTAAAGAGACCGGATCCTCTACAAACGTTTCGAGTGGATCCAGCCTCTTCAAATATTTTATACTAGGATTGGGTATGATTGAGTTGTAACTGTCTCACAAGAACGCCCAATTGGCCCAACTTATGGAGATGGTCGGCTGATGAGAAGTTTCCATCTTATGGTTGCAATTGTGGATGGGCGTTTGCCGGCATAAATTTTCTGATCATCTGATCATCTCAGGATGATGGTGCACGTTTCAGATCCATTGGGTATCCATACCCCTGCCTGTTTTTTGCCCCAAAAACGGAAGCAAGACTAGAATTGTTCCCACGGCAGAACATATATGTTGAATGTGAACCGTTGGTTGATGAATCGGTTTCCTTGTTCCTTCGGTCATTAGATATCACAATTATATGCCCAGTTATCTTGTAAATTTACTCAGATTGAAATTATATATTCCACAATTAAAAGAACCCAAATGTGGAATAGCCATTCTCCAGAATGGATGTATCAATATGATGTGTCGGCAGAGGCCTTCGATGGGCACCATCATGGACGGCTTATCATTAAAAGGCAATTCCCTATTAAACAACCCGTTGAAATTCAGTTTCTTCTGAAATATGTTTCTTACGAAATATGTCTTTTGGACCTTTTCTTTTCCTGTCCCCTTGCAGCAGGGGTAACTAGAACGGACGATCCCAACTGATGAGTAATCCCCACAGAGGTAAAATGGAGAAGTGGAGAGACTGCTAATTCCATATTCCTGTTCTGCAGGCTTAGGACGTGCTTCCTAGATTTTTTCGGACTTTTATTTATGAAGAAGAAAACGTCATCACATCCATGCAGGTCAGGAACTGTTGGCAATATTGGTCTTAGACAGGTTGGCTTTTCTAAGCCTTAAACTTAAAACTCAAAGAACGCGTGAAGGAGGAAGTGAGAATAAGAAACTTTGTTGCTTCACTGATTTTTACAAGATCACTGACTTAGTGAGAACAAACTAGATTTTTCTGGTTGCTTACAAGCTTACTGACTTGATAAGAAACGGACGGCAGGAGCTTCCATTTTATAGACATTTACACCAAGATGAAAAGACAAAAATGCCCTTTCAAAATACACTATAGGGGTATGTACTTAACTTCTTTTGCAAAAACCAAAACATGCAATTAATATTTTTTCTTCTCAATGTCTTGGAGAGATGAACCGATGCCTGGGAACTCCATCTCCAGCTGCTACTGGAAGCTTCACTTTAATTGTTTCTTGGAAGCTCAACCATCAGGGACTTATGTAAGCAAATGGATGGCCATGATTAAATCACAAAATGGACGGTTTTGGATTGCGATTTTCAACATTCCCCTTCAAACCAAAACTGGCTTCATTCCAAGAATCAACCTAAGTCGTCGGAATGCATCAGTCGGCAAGGCCTTGGTAAAATTATCCGCCACCTGTTCCGTAGTATGGCAATATTCTAATTTTACTATTTTCTGCTTCACTTGATCTCTTAGAAAATGGTATCGGGTATCGATGTGTTTGCTTCTTCCATGCTACACCGGATTTTTGGCAAGCTCGATTGTCGACTTGTTATTCACATATATGACTATGGATTCTTCCTGCGGATGCTTCAGCTTCTTTAGCAGGTTTCTTAACCAAATTGCCTTACAAACAATGGATGATGCTGCCACATACTCTGCTTCACATGTAGACAGGGCAAGCCACACTTTGCTTCTTCGAATTTCATGTGAAAGTAGTCGTTGAGAGATAGAATACATAACCAGTGGTGCTCTTTCTTTCATCTTGGTCACCTCCCCAATCACAATCTGAGTATCCATACAGCATTGCTTCATCATCGTAAGTATAGAAAAGACCGAATTCCATTGTTCCATTGATGTACCTGAGGATTCTTTTTGCGGCTAGCCAGTGTGATTCTTTTAGCCCTTCCATGTACCTACTTAGAAGCCCAACACTGTAGACAATATCCGGTCTTGTGATTGTGAGGTACCTTAGGCTTCCAATCAGACTCTTGAACATAGTTGAGTCAATGCTTTTTCCTTCTCCATCCTTTGTCAGTTTTAAGCCCGTTGCTACAGGCGTAATTACGGCATTGCAATCGGCCATCTTGAACTTTTCAAGCAATTCTTTGGCATACTTTTTTCTGAGACATATAGATGCCACCATGTTGTTACTTCACTTTGATGCCCAGAAAGAAGGACTATCAGACCTCCGCCGGTCATCTCGAACTCCTTAAACATGGCCTTATTAAATTCATCAAACATAAGCTAACTGTTCCTTGTAAACAGCAAATTATCAACATATAGGCATGTTATAAGTATATCATCATGAGCATTCTTCTTGATGTAGACTGCATGCTCATATGGACATTGGGCGAAGTCGTTCTCTTGAAGATAGTTGTCGATGCGTGCATTCCAAGCGCGTGGAGCTTGCTTCAACCCATAGAGGGCTTTCTTCAGTCGAGACACCTTGTATTCCTCCCCTTGCATAACAAAGCCTTCAGGCTGGTTAACATAGACCTCTTCTTCTTGAATTCCATTCAGGAATGCAGATTTCACATCCAGTTGGTAGATCATACAACTGTGATGGACAGCAAGGGAGATAATCATTCTCACAGTGTCAAGGCGAGCAACAGGAGCGAAGACTTCTTCATAGTCCACCCCGTACTTCTGTTTGTAGCCCTTTACTATGAGCCTTGCCTTGTAGCGATCGATCTCACCATCAGCATTTCGCTTAATCTTGTACACCCATTTAACACCAATAGTTTTCTGGCCATTAGGAAGCGTAGTCAACTTCCATGTGTCATTCTTCTCAATGGCATGAATTTCTTCTTTTAAAGCGATTCTCTAACATTCTTCTTTTATGGCCTCCTGAAATGTCAGAGGCTCATGATCTGCATACAGGTAGAAAAGATTGACCTCTTCAGTTTGCTCATAGATGTCGCTTAAGCTTCTTATTTTGATAGGTGCCATGGGTGAGGATGAGCCGGCCGAACTTTGACTTGATGGAGTACTTCCAGGAGAGATGGAATGTACTTCTGGACTTCTTTGTACTGATGTGCGGCCGAAGAAGGTGTTGCGGCCGTTTGCTCTCGATGATCATGTCTTTATTCCTGTTCTTCTGTTTCGACTTGAATATCTTTGCTTGATTCTTCATTGTTCCATTTTCAAGCTTCTACCTCACTAAAGACCATATCTCTACTCACCACTACTTTATTGGTTAGTGGATTGTAGAGCTTGTAGGCTTTAGATTCTTCATTATAACTGATCAAGATGCATTTCTCGCCACGATCATCAAGCTTCCTTCTTCTTGCTTCTCGAACTTGAGCGTAGGCGACACACCCAAAGATCCTTAGGTGCGTCCACGCTCGGTTTGTAGCCACTCCATGCCTCCTGTGGTGTCATGTTTTTGATGCTTTTGGTTGGACACCGATTGAGCAAGTAGGCAGTACATACAACTGCCTCTGCCCAGAAGCTCTTTGTCAGGCCTTTCTCTTTGAGCATGGTTCTTGTCATGTCGAGGATGGTGCGGTTCTTTCGTTCTGCAATGCCATTCTGCTGTAGCGTGTAAGCTGCAGTGTGCTGCTCCTTGATGCCTCGTTTCCTGCAATAATCTCGAAATGCATTTGAGGTATAATCTCCACCTCTGTCAGATCTGAGTACTTTAATTTTGTGACCACTTTCAACTTCAACACGAGCTTTGAAAATTTTAACGATAGTGAAAGCGAAAGATTTTTTTTTTTTATGCAATACACCCAAAGTCTTCTGGTGAAATCTTCAATGAAGGTAATAAAGTATTTATTACCTCCAAAAGAGGGTGTTTCAAGTGGTCTGCAAATATCAATGTGAACCAACTGCAATGGTTCCTTTGCTCTTCTGGACACTCCACTTGGGAAGGAGTTCATTTGTTGCTTGCCGAGTGTGCACGCCTCACACACATGTTCTGGACCTTCAATAGTTCGCAAGTCATGCACCATGCATGATGAAGACGAGTTTAAGGCCACTGAAATAGAGATGCCCAAAGCGAAGATGACATCTCCGTGAATTATTCTTCACGAGTCCATCGAGGCACTTATCAGCCTTTGTGTTAATATGGAGCGGAAACATGCGATTATTCACCATTTGGACTTGAGCCACAAGTCTCATGTGAGCATCTCTTATAGAGAGAAAATAGTTCTCCATGTGTATGACATATCCCTTCTCAAGGAGTTGGACGATACTGAGGATGTTATTTTTCATGTTTGGTACGTAATACACATTGGAGATATAATTTGGCTCATCATTCTTCTGATAGATTTTAACTTTTCCTTTACCTATCACTGGTACCTTTGATGAGTTGCCAAAACTCACGTTGCCACGAACTCCTTCTGTGAGTCCACGAACAATTCTTTATTACCACTCATGTGGTTGCTGTTGAACCTCCAATTTATACATTTGCCGACCCATTACATCACATTATATGCATGGTTTTCATGTGTAAAAAGCCCATCTAATGCTTATTTTGTGATTGTAGGAATGAGAGTGACTTCACTCAATTGGAGACCAAAAGGGGCACATTTAGGAGCTTTAGATGAAGGCCAAGGTGGATCAAAGAAATGAGAAAGCAAGGAGAGGAGAGGGAAGAAGAAAGAAAGAAAGAAAATGTCAAAACAAGAAGGCCCGACCGGTTAAGACCGGTCGGACTGCACTCCCTGGACACTTGCCAGACAGGTCTAGACCGGTCAAGACCGGTCTTGACCGGTCGGCCATGCAAGTTCAAACTTCCAGATTCCAAACAGCAGGCTATTCCCGTGTGTGGTTTTTTCGGACCAGTTTTCTGGGCCCATCTTGACGATATTTGGAAATCCAACACATCCATGTCGAAGAGGAGCTCGAACGCCGAACTAATCCAAGTAGGTTTCGTGTCGATCGGAGCTACGGATTGATCGTGGTGGCCAAAACAATACGAACTGTTTAGAAAGTTCCAGATTTCGCTGTTCTACTCTGGGCCGGTCCAGGTGGCTCATCATTGATGATATGAAGAATATACTTTGACCATCTTCTAAAACACATCCATATATGAATAACCACAAAGTTTCAGATCAAAAGGATGTGTGGTTTGATCGTACCGGTTGAAGAAAGATGGACCATCCAGAAAGATCCAACTGCGCAGAGTTTATAAAAGCCATAAGTGTTCTAATTTTCGGACCACATTCTGGGATTGTTTTGGACAATCTAATCCGTCTATCATGTAGAGGAGGAAGTGTTCTACCAATATTCAAAATTTGGGATCAATCCAACATCTATACACTCCGGAGCGTTGAAAGCAAGATGACTGGCTCTGAAGGTACCCGAAGTGCTCGATTTTGAGAGGCGGTCGGTGATCTGATTGGTGGGCCCATTCAGAAGATAATCTTGAAAATCTAAATTATTTATGAGGAAGATCACATTACTAAGGAAGCTACAAATCAAATTTGAAGGCAATTCGACCATTGGTTAAGCCGTACCAAGCGAAACAAATTCTGCTATATTGCTGTACTATTGCTGCACTATAAAAGGAGGTGCTCTCTTCTATTCCAAATCAAGCAAGGACGTGGGAAGCAAGGAGTTCAAGTCCTAGGAGGCTACCTAGCCTCCTACAGCTAGTTTTTCTTCCTTTTCTTAGTTCTAGTTCTAGTTTTAATATGCTTTTCCTTAGCTAACCTCTTAGCTAGAGCTAGAGGTGAAGTTTGTAGTTGATTCCAATGCTTTAATTCTTTTATTTCAAGTACCCTTTTCTTAATTTTGGATTTTGAAGTTCTAGTTTGAATAAAGTTTGGTTTTTTAGAAGTTTTGTGAGAGTTTGTATGCTCCGGACATGAGTTCCTTGCAATTCTCTGAGATTACCATGATTGGGTTGTTTGAATTCGAATTGTAGTAACCTTTGAGCATGCCATAGTCCATAGGCATAGCTGTTACTCTGAAGGCTACAAGTTCAAGTTCTATGTGCTTCATTAGAACTAGAAATCTGATTTCCAGATTTAAGTGGGACTGTTTGTACTTGAATGTTATATTTTCCAATTAGATGAGAGATAGGACTTTGATTCTAATTGTGTTGTACTTGGATGAATGGATTGGCATTGGACTACTATAAGTGAATCCTTTATGCTCTAGTTCTTCTTAATTTCAGATTTTTCTATTTTATGTGAAAAACTATCTTCTCAAACTTCTTAGATTCTAGTTATTAGAGTAGTTGGAATTATTTACCTATTTCCCTGTGGATCGACCTCGGTCTTACCGAGATTTATTATTACATCGCAGCCTTACACTTGAGGCGAGCGAACTAGTTGCTAGCACCAGTGTCGAGATACCGCACATCTGGCCGTTCACATGCCTTTTCTTGTGCGAGGAGTGTGGAGTCTTCTTGTTCATGGTGTGATGCTTCAGCATAGTTGGATCGTTCATCTTGATCCACTTTGCTCGAACACTCAGAGGCATAGTGGCCGAATTTTTTACAATTGTGACATTGAACGTTCTTTGTGCTTCCACGACCACGCATGAACCGGCCTCTACCATTTCCTCTTCCATAGAAACTGGTAAACTTTTGTTGATATTGTTGATGGCTTGGATGATATCCACGCCCTCTGCCTCTTGCACGATTGCTAGTGCCATGGCCCCCTCTTTGCGTATGGCCATTCTTTTGTTCATTTAGAGTCAACTTAGACTCCAAGGCATGTTCAAGCATTGAACCGGCATTCTTTTGCATTCGTTGCCCATGCACTTGCAACGATCCCATCAGTTCTTCAATGGACAGTTTTTCCAAGTCCTTTGATTCTTCTATGGCCACAATCACATGCTCAAATTTGGATTGTGAGGGATCGAAGCACTTTTTCAATCACACGTATATCTTCGATCTTTTCACCATTTCTTTTTAAGTTGTTAACAATAACAAGCAACCTTGAAAAATAATAAAAAATGGTCTCACCTTCCTTCATGTGTGCGGTCTCGAACTCAGCCCTAAGGGTTTGGAGACGAACCCTCTTTACATGATCAACTCTTTTGAAAATGGTGCTAAAAGTTTCCCATGCTTGCTTGCTTGACGTCGCTTTGGCGATCCTTTCAAAGGTGGATTCGTCCAACCTTGATAGACAAGAAACAGGGCCTTCTTGTCCTTCTTTCTTTGTTCTTTGAGGTTAGTCCTTTGGTTAATAGTGTAGGCGGCTTCTTGCTCTGTAGTGGGCTCTTCGTACCCACCAGTGTCGATCTCCCATAGGTCTTGTGACCTGAATAGTGCCTTCATCTGGATACACCAATTTTCATAGTTGTCTTTTGACAACTTAGGAATCTGCTGCTGGATTGCGGAGGCCATTTAACCAAGGTCTCTGATAGCAGTTTGTTGGCAATATTGGCCTTAGACAGGTTGGATTTTCTAAGCCTTAAACTTAAAACTCAAAGAACACATGAAGGAGGAAGTGAGAATAAGAAACTTTGTTGCTTCACTGATTTTTACAAGATCACTGACTTGGTGAGAACAAACTAGATTTTTCTGGTTGCTTACAAGCTTACTGACTTGATAAGAAACGGACAGCAGGAGCTTCCATTTTATAGACATTTACACCAAGATGAAAAGACTAAAATGCCCTTTCAAAATACACTATAGGGGTATGTACTTAACTTCTTTTGCAAAAACCAAAACATGCAATTAATATTTGTTCTTCTCAATGTCTTGGAGAGATGAACCGATGCCTGGGAACTCCATCTCCATCTGCTGCTGGAAGCTTCACTTTAATTGTTTCTTGGAAGCTCAACCGTCAGGGACTTATGCAAGCAAATGGATGGCCATGATTAAATCACAAAACGGATGGTTTTGGATTGCCATTTTCAACAAGAACAAGTCATGGAATGGGGAAACAGTCATGTTGAGTAAGAAGACCAGTTCAGGCCTGAATAAATATTAGTATAAAAAATCTCTACTATAAATAGCACCCAATCCTTGCATTACCCAGAGATAACACTTTCCTCCTCAGCAGCTGCATTAGAGAAAGAGAGTAAGATGGCCAAAGGATTTCTGCTCCATGTGTTCCTAGCAATCACTTGTTCCATTGCCCTTGCTTCTGATCACAGTCCCTCGCAAGATTTTTGTGTTGCACTCCCCAATAGTCCAGGTATCCATACTTTTTCCATTTGAACACCAATAACCACAATGTAACCAACATGTATCCAGCTAAAATTGTGCTCGAGGAAATAGTTGCTCACATGTGCACAACGTGAAACATGTGTGTCAAATCCAAGGAGATCACCATCATTGAATTTTCATTTTTACTGTTGCATACGTTTATTCATGACTCTAATGTAAGTGGCTTAATGACATTCATGGGTTTTTGTTTTTACTTTTGCATATAATTTGTTGATGAGTCCTAAGTTTTGTCCAGTTGGCTATGGTTAATGAAATCTTTTATCCAGGAAAAAAAATGACTTAATCACATAAATGTGTCTTGGCAGTGCAAGTGAATGGCAGAGTTTGCAAGGATCCCAAGCTGGCTCAAGCGAGCGATTTCTTCTTCTTGGGCCTTCATGTGCCACGAAACACCGGAAACAAATTTGGGTCGAAACGTGACCGCAGTCAATGTGGCGCAGATACCTGGACTCAACACACTTGGCATCTCCTTGCTCCGCATCGACTATGCACCATGGGGTCTCAACCCTCCGCACACACACCCACGTGCCTCCGAGATCCTCACTGTCCTTGAAGGAACCCTCTATGTGGGTTTTGTCACCTCCAATCCTGTCAATCGTCTCATCACCAAGGTCCTGCAGAAGGGTGATGTGTTTGTCTTCCCAGAGGGCCTCATTCACTTCCAACACAATGCTGGGCATGGAAATGCAGTCGCCATTGCTGCCCTGAGCAGCCAGAACCCAGGTGTCATAACCATAGCTAACGCCGTGTTTGGATCAGAGCCATCCATCTCCAAAGAGGTTCTTTCCAAGGCCTTCAAAGTGGAAACAAAAGTAGTTGATTACCTCCTGTCCCAGTTCTAGATTAACAGCATGTTGGAAGTAGCAAACCAAAAGGCAGCTGTTACAGAAACCTTTAGTTTCTCAACAATTGCATTATCAATTTCCCATCAGTTTCAGCAAATTACGGCAAGCAATGGCCCAGCAGTTTTCAGCAACCTTTGATATTCTCAAGGGTCTCATTGAAAGAATTGTAACATGTGACCTTTAGGAGAATGAAGAGTCTTGTAACAGCCCATGAGTTATGTCTATCTAAGAGTCTATAAATAGGTGAAATGTGTAGTCATTTGAATCACTCAATCAAAAAATCAGCAATAGAGCAATAGAGTACTGCTTTGTTTTTTCTTCCTACTTGTTATAGAATTTCTCCCAAGGCTTTGTAAAGCAAACAAAGTGGTATCAGAGACACCGGTCCTAGGTGTCGATTCCATAATCTAGTGAAGATGGCCACCACTATTCAGCCCCAAATTCCGAGGTTGTTAAAAGACAACTATGAGAATTGGTGCATCCAGATGAAGGCACTGTTCGGGTCACAAGATCTATGGGAGATCGTTACCGATGGGTATGTAGAGCCCACTATGGAGCAAGAAGCCGTCTACACCGCTGATCAAAGGGCGGCTCCTCAAAGATCAAAGAAAGAAGGACAAGAAGGCTTTGTTTCTTGTCTATCAAGGGTTGGATGAGTCCACCTTTGAACGGATCACTGAAGCGACGACATGCAAGCAAGCATGGGAGATTCTTAGCACCATCTTCAAAGGAGTTGATTGTGTGGAGAAGGTTTGTCTCCAAACCTTTAGGGCCGAGTTCGAGACCTCTCACATGGAGGAAGGTGAGTCCATTTCGGATTATTTTTCAAAGTTGCTTGTCATTGTTAACAACTTGAAAAGAAATGGTGAAAAGATTGAGGATGTGAGGATGGTCGAAAAAATACTACGATCCCTTACACCCAAATTTGAGCATGTGGTTGTAGCCATAGAAGAATCAAAGGACTTGGAAAAACTATCCATTGAAGAACTGATGGGATCGTTGCAAGTGCATGAGTAACGAATGCAAAAAAATGTTGGACCGATGCTTGAACATGCCTTGGAGTCTAAGTTGACTCTAAATGAACAAAGGAATGGCCATACACAAAGAGGTGGCCGTGGCACTAGCAATCATGCAAGAGGCAGAGGGTGTGGATATCATCCAAGCCATCAACAAAATCAACAGAAGTTTACTAATTTTCGTGGAAGAGGAAATGGTAGAGGCCGATCCATGCGTGGTCGTGGAAATATAAAAAATATTCAATGTTACAACTGCAACAAGTTCGGCCATTATGCTTCAGACTGTTGGGGCAAACCAGTAGATCAAGATGAGCATTCTAATTATGCAGAAGTATCAAATCATGAAAAGGAAGACTCCATACTTCTTCTTGCACAAGAAGAAGCATGTGATCAACATGACGTGTGGTATCTCGACTCTGGTGCGAGTAACCACATGTGTGGAAAGAAGAAACTGTTCGTGGAACTGGCAGACGATGCTGGTGGCAATGTGAGTCTCGGAGACTCATCAAAAGTTCCCGTGAAAGGTAAAGGAAAAGTTAAAATCTATCAGAAGAATAGGTATGCCAAATTTTATCTGCCAATGTGTATTACGTACCAAACATGAAAAATAATATCCTCAGTATCGGCCAACTCCTTGAGAAGGGGTATGTCATACACATGGAAAACTATTCTCTCTCTATAAGAGATGCACATGGGAGACTTGTGGCTCAAGTCCAAATGGCGAAGAATCGCATGTTTCCGCTCCAAATCAACACAAAAATCGAGAAGTGTCTCTATGGAAACGTGAAAAATGATTCATGGAGATGGCATCTTCGCTTGGGGCATCTCCATTTCAGCGGCTTAAAGCTATTGTCTTCATCAAGCATGGTACAGGGCTTGCCCGCTATTGAAGCTCCAGAACATGTGTGTGAGGCATGCACACTCGGCAAGCAACAAAGGAACTCCTTCCCAAGTGGAGTGTCCAGAAGAGCAAAGGAACCACTTCAATTGGTTCATACTGATATTTGTGGACCACTTGAAACACCCTCTCTTGGAGGTAATAAATACTTTATTACATTCATTGATGATTTCAGCAGACGACTTTGGGTGTATTGTACCAAAGAAAAATCTTCCGCTTTCACTATTTTAAAAATTTTCAAAGTTCGTGTTGAAGTTGAAAGTGGTCACAAAATTAAAGTACTCAGATCTGACAGAGGTGGAGAGTACACCTTAAATGCATTTCGAGATTATTGCAGGGAACAAGGCATCAAGCAGCAGCACACTGCAACCTACATGACATAGCAGAATGGTATTGCAGAACAAAAGAACCGTACTATCTTCTACATGACAAGAACCATGCTAAAGAGAAAGGCTTGCCAAAGAGCTTCTGGGTAGAGGCAGTTGCATGTACTACCTACTTGCTCAATAGGTGTCCAATTAAGAGTGTAAAAAATATGACACCACAGGAGGCATGGAGTGGCTACAAACCGAGCGTGGCGCACCTAAGAATCTTTAGGTGTGTCGCCTACGCTCAAGTTTCAGAGGCAAGAAGAAGGAAGATTGATGATCGTTGTGAGAAGTGCATCTTCATCGGCTATAGTAAAGAATCTAAAGCCTACAAGCTCTACAATCCACTAACCAATAAAGTAGTGGTGAGTAGAGATGTGGTCTTTAATGAGGAAGAAGCCTGAAAATGGAACGATGAAGAATCAACCAAAGATATTCAAGTCGAAATAGAAGAGCAGGAAGAAAGGCATGACCGTCAAGAGCAAACGCCCATAACACCTTCTTCGGTTGCATCATCAGTTCATAGAAGCCCTGAAAGTATTCCATCAAATCAAAATTTGGCCAGCTCGTCCTCGCCCATGGCACCCATCAAAATGAGAAGCTTAAGCGACATCTATGAGCAAATGGAAGAAGTTAACCTTTTCTGCCTGTATGCAGATCATGAGCCTCTGACGTTTCGGGAGGCCATAAAAGAAAAATGTTGGAGAATAGCTATGAAAGAAGAAATACATGCCATTGAAAACAATGATACATGGGAGCTGACTATGCTTCCTAATGGCCAGAAAGCTATCGGCGTCAAATGGGCGTACAAGATCAAGTGAAATGTTGATGGTGAGATCGATCGCTACAAGGTAAGGCTCGTAGCAAAGGGATACAAACAGAAGTACGGGGTAGACTATGAAGAAGTCTTCGCTCCTGTTGCTCGCCTTGACACTGTGAGGATGATTATCTCCCTTGCAGCACATCACAGTTGGATGATCTACCAACTTGATATGAAATCTACATTACTGAATGGAATTCTGGAAGAAAAGGTATATGCTGACCAACCTGAAGGGTTTGTTATGCAAGGGGAGGAACACAAGGTGTATCGGCTGAAGAAAACCCTTTATGGGTTGAAGCAAGCTCCACGTGCTTGAAATGCACGTATCGACAACTATCTTCAAGAGAACGGCTTCGCCCAATGTCCATATGAGCATGCAATCTACATCAAGAAAAATGGCCGAGGCGATATACTCATAGCATGTCTGTATGTTGATGATTTGCTGTTTACAGGGAACAGTCAGCCGATGTTTGATGAATTTAAAAAGGCCATGTTTAAGGAGTTCGAGATGATCGATAGAGGTCTGGTGTCTTTCTTTCTAGGCATCGAAGTGAAGCAACAACATGGTGGTATCTATATATCTCAGAAAAAGTATGCCAAGGAATTACTTGAAAAGTTCAAGATGGCCGGTTGCAATGCCGTGAACGCACCTGTAGCAACGAGCCTGAAACTGACAAAAGAAGGAGAAGCAAGAAGTGTGGACTCGACTTTGTTCAAGAGTCTGATTGGAAAGCCTAAGGTATCTCACAATCAGAAGGCCGGATATCGTCTACAGTGTTGGGCTTCTAAGCAGGTACATGGAAGCGCCAAAAGAATCACATTGGCTAGCCGCAAAAAGAATCCTCAAGTACGTCAAAGGAACAATGGAATTCGGTATTTTCTATCCATACGATGATGAAGCGATGCTGTATGGATATTCAGACAGTGATTGGGGAGGTGACCAAGATGAAAGAAAGAGCACCACTGGATATGTATTCTATCTCGGAATGACTGCCTTCACATGGAACTCAAAGAAGCAAAGTGGTCGCTTTGTTCACATGTGAAGCAGAGTACGTGGCAGCATCATCTACAGTTTGTGAAGCGATTTGGTTGAGAAATCTGCTAAAGGAACTGAAGCATCCACAAGAAGGATCCGCAGTCATATATGTGGATAACAAGTCAGCAATCGAGCTCTCAAAAAATCAGTACAACATGGAAGGTAGAAAGCACATCGATACTCGATACCATTTTCTTAGAGATCAAGTGAAGCAGAAAGTGGTAAAATTGGAATACTGTCATACTACTGAACAGGTCGTGGACATATTCACCAAGGCATTGCCAACTGATGCATTCAGACAACTAAGATCAATGCTTGGAATGAAGTCAGTTTTGGTTTGAAGGGGAGTGTTGGAAGTAGCAAACCAAAAGGCAACTGTTACAGAAACCTTTGGTTTCTCAACAGTTGCATCATCAATTTCCCATTAGTTTCAGCAAATTACAGCAAGCAATGGCCCAGCAGTTTTCAGCAACCTTTGATATTCTCAAGGGTCTCATTGAAAGAATTGTAACATGTGACCTTTAGGAGAATGAAGAGTCTGGTAACAGCCCATGAGTTATGTCTATCTAAGAGTCTATAAATAGGTGAAATGTGTAGTCATTTGAATCACTCAATCAAAAAATCAGCAATAGAGCAATAGAGTACTTTGTTTTTTCTTCCTACTTGTTTTAAAATTTCTCCCAAGGCTTTGTAAAGCCAATACAGCAAGAATGCTCCCTCATCTGATTTATATTTTTCATTTATTTTCGTTTCCATCACTTACAGAAATTGAATCAAGTTCATGATCATGTAATAGGTTTTATAATTGAGTTGAGGAATGAAATGACTATTCATTATTGTTTTTATTTTTTTTGAAAATGCATGATTTGAATTATAGATTTCTGTTATGTGGATGGCTATGTCAAGTGGGTAAATTTTCCAAACAAGAAGAAGAAGAGGCTTAAAAGGGAAAATAAAGATAATCTTTCATTATAATTGACCAAAAATCTTCAATTTACTCTCACATTCCATAGTTATTTGAATCTTATAATTTTTTCAGTTCTGTGGCTACAATATAAGAATATGATTTCAATTGTATCCTAAAATTCCATCACAATACAATGTTATGACCTAGGGCTTATATAATTAGTCCAAATCCAATTAGTTGTATGCACAATTATGTTATGAAAATATCTTTAATTACATGCAAAATCTATTGATTGTCTTACTACTCAATGTAGCGTTCGGTTTCCATCTCGAAGAATATATCCACGGCGAAAATATTTTAGTCATTAAAATTTGGTTCTCAATTTGATTGTCAAATAATTAATCTAAATATATTTTCTTAAAGTTGATTTCAGATTAGTCCAAGATGCAAATCTAATATTGCTTGTGTTAGTTTTTTTTTTTTTTTTTAACACACGCACTCCATGTTAGGGCACCGCGGAAGCAATCACCGAGTAGAATCAAACAAGCAATGAACAAATACAACAAAGAAAACAAGAGAACACATGATTTTACACGAAAAAAAACCCTAGCTGGAAAAAACCATGGCATAAAGCAATAACAATCCACTATGAAAACGATGTTAGAAGAGATAGAATCAAACTTCCAGATGTGAAAAAAACTTACGTCCTGTAACACCCCCCAAGGGTTTTCTCCTGCAACGATTTTCATGTAAGAATTAGTGTTCTTTATGGTGTGCTTTATTTATGTTTATGTTCTCTTACTGCTTAGTTTAATTTATCTATAATGCATGTGTACATTTAATTTTTCCTTTTAATCAATGGTGATCAACCATTTATGTAATTAAGGGCTTGTGCCAAATCATGGCCTGCAATGTACAAGATCTCAGAATCTCTGGAATAAAATTCGTCTTGCGATATCCTCCCTTGTGTGTACCTTCATGAATGCTTGTGATTATCTATGAATGTTCCAATATTCTGAACCCCAGAGCAACAATACACTAGAAAATGTCCTTGTTTTATTTTCTAGTTCTAAAAACTATCTTGATATTGAACATTTCTAGGGCTCTTTCAACATACTGCTCTTGTGACGACCATAACTTCATACTGCTTCTGTCACGGGTGATTTCCATTCTTAAAATTTGTCTAACCGAGCTTAAGTCTTTCAATTCCAAGTGACTTGTCCAACTCCTGCTTTAGCCTATCAATCTTCTTTATGTCTTTTCCAATGATGAGCATGTCATCAACATACAGCAAAAGGATGAGAAAATTATCATCCTAGAACCTTAGTGTAAACATACAATAGTCTGACTCCGTTCCGTCGTACTCATGCTTCAACATGAATAAGTCAAACTTCTTGTACCATTACCTCAGAGCTTGCTTGAGCTCATACAAGCACTTCTTAAGCTTACACACCATGTACTCCTTGCCTTTGATTTCTAACCCCTCTAGATGCTTCATGTATATCTCATATTCTAGATCACCATAGAAAAACGTCATTTTCATATCTAGTTGTTCCATCTCCACGTCCATACTTGCAGCCAAACTAAGAAACACCTGTATGGATGTCATCTTCACCACTGGTGAGAATATCTCATCGAAATCAACCCCATTTTTCTGTCCGAAGCCTTTCAATACTAGCATAACTTTGAACCTTATATGTGAACTCTTCCGCTCTACCTTCTTTCTAAACACCCACTTATTACTCAGATCTTTCTTACCTCTGGGCAGTTTCACCAATTCATACGTATGGTTCTTATGTAAGGATTTTATCTCTTCTTGCATAGCTTTCAACCACTCCGTCTTGTGCACATCGTATATGACCTCAGTATAATCCTCTAGTTCGCCCTTGTCAGTAAACATAACGTACTCATGGGCTGAGTACCTCTTGGATGATTGTCTTTCCCTAGATGACCTCCTCACCTATGGATCAATAAGTGGATTAAGTGGGGGCTGCTCCCTCGGTTCATCTACTGTAGGGATGCTTTCGTCCCCTGCACCATTATACACTTCCCTATCATCAGGCACCACGGGAGGAGTGATTGGATCCGTATACACCAGTTCACCTAAACTAGGTTGGGTATTCTCAACTTTTTCGACGTCTTTAACACATTGGTCTTCGAAGAAAACCACATCTATGATTCCACACACTGATATTAAAAAAAAAACAACATCTCTTCTCAATCAAATACACCATTGTGTCTATTGCTTCTCCTCAAAACTTCTTGTTCAGCTTGGCATGGGAAAGCATACACCTGATTCTCTCTAAAATGACGTGATTCATTCGCTCTACTAGATCATTATGCTAGGAGGTCTTGGGCACTGTTTGTTCATGCCATATAACCAGGGCCTTATAATATTCATGAAACATCCCAGTGTATTCTCTTCCATTGTCAGTGTATATGTGTTTTAATGGTCTACTTGTCTCATGCTCGACCATGACATGAAAATTTTTAAACACCTTAAAGACCTGGTGTTTGGTTCTCAATGCATATACTGAAACCCTCCTAGATGCATCATCTATAAATGTAACAAAGTACTGTTAGTGCACTAATTAGTGCATCGTATTGTCAATTTCGTGATTGTTTAGTCAGTCGAGTCTTGTGAGCCTCGACGAAGATTGAAGACTCAAGACTTGAAGACCAAAGCAGCTTTCCGCACTCAAGTTCAAGTCAAAACAAGTTCAGAAGGTAAGTTGCATATTGACAGCTCATAGGATCCCAAAACATTCATATTTATGGCATTCTAAACATTCTAATCTTAGTCATTTAATCCACGGTCTTATGGTCAAGATGATCAGTCTTGGACGTTCATTAAGTAGGTGCCAAACTATGAAAAATAATAGGAAAATCACCTTAGTAGGACACATATAGTTCAGCTGGAAATCAGCCTGATCGTGGGCTAGATAAGGCCTGCTGACCGGCCAGCCGACCGGCCAATCACTGGTCCTTGACTAGCAGCATTGAAAGAGTAAATCATCAACAGCCAACCGATTTAATTACCAGTCGGACAGCAGGTGTGATGGAGCCATCCGATCAATCGGCCGACCGACCGCACATGGCAAAACCTGTCCAAACAATATCTGGGATAGGTTTGCCGACCAGCCGGTCGACAGGTTGGACTACAGGTCGGCTGCCCTATCCGACCGGCTAGCCAGCAGGTCGGAGATGGCAAAATTGGTCCAGCAAGTTTATGGTTTCTGGACGACTTAACTGGCCCATCTGAGGGTAGGCCAGCTGACAGGTCGGACCTCAAATCCGATCGGTTAGAGGGGGTCCCAGGCAGGTCGGAATATGACCGTTTTATATCTGTTTGTACTAGTTTTTGGGCCTCTATAAAGGCATATCTTGAGGCCTTTAATGGTATCTCTTGCACACTCATTTAGAGTGTTAAGAGAGGCAATTAAGACCTTCATCTAATCTCTTTTGCTCATCATAGTCTTGAGTTCATCCTTCAAACCTAGCCATTAATGGCACTACATTGAGTATTCAAAGCTCGGTTTGAACAATGAACTCAAGCATGGCATTCATGGCTGTTCCTATCATTGAATCTTCAACTTGAAGTCATTTATAGCCATTGAATGATCAAATTGATTGTTCCTATATTAACCATTGCATTGTAATAGGTAAATGGAACATCAATATCTCCTCCCACCTACCCGGAACTAGTCTAGGATCATCATATGCATTGGTAGCTGATCGTGGGAGCTTAGAGAGGAGCTAAAGCATTCGTGGAAGCTGAAGCTACTCAACGGCGCTGAATCGGGGCTCATCTCTTATAAGTGTTTAAGCTTATAGAGTCCATTGTTTGATTCCCCCTTCTTGTTGAGATTGGGGTCTAGAGATTGTGACCCAATCTCGGAGTTATCCTTGAGTAGAACGTGTAAGTCCTTGCATAGGCCTCCAACACGGGAGAATACGTGCGTTATCCTTGTGTAGGATTTGAGGATTCATTGTGTAGGAATAGACCTTGTGTAGGTTGTAAAGGTTAAGAGGTGAACCTCATTTAAAACCTCCAATAGCGAATGTCGGTGTGCTCAAAGGAGTTGAGTACTTGAACCGGGAGTAGAGTAGACTCATCGTCGAACCACTATACATCGTGTGTAATGTGGTGAATGCATTTTGTCTATTATTGTCTGTTGTTGATCAATCATATAAGTGCTTAACTGCATGCCCATCTTATGTTTGACAAAATGCTCATATGTCATCTTTGAATAATTAATATAATGCATATGAACTGTCTGACTAAATGCTTCTCTTAGTATAATTGTCAATCGAGTTAGATCTTGAGTGATCAATTGGTTTCATTTACATGTACTTAATTGTTAAATTATAGTATAAATGCAATTGAGCTTTTAAATTCGCAAGAAAATTTAGGACATAAGCTTACCTTCAAGCTTATCTCACTAGCGGTAAAACCACAATTTCATTTGGTATCAGAGCGGGTTCCTCTATAAGGGCTTAACCGCCTAGAGGTTGATCCTAGAGTTAGCTTGAAAATATGTCTATGGAAGACTCCACTTGTAACGACTCGAGATTTTTGACTCTCATGTATAACACGACAGCCGAATTTTCAAGTAACTAACTAATTTGTCAAATAATGAAATATAGCGTTCAAGCACAATGGCGGAAACAGATGTCATCTTATTCTATCAAACTCACTACGTCATCATCAATGTTTAAATAAGGGAACTAACCAATATCTTCACTAATTAACTAAAATACCAATCTATGTCTTCTCTTGAAGACTTATTACAATTCCATAAATGTATCAACTACTCAAAAGAAATATTTAATAAATGAAAACATCAACTAAGTTTCTCCAACATCGTCATCTGACATGTGATCGTTCGAACCATCGAACTCTTCTCCTTGAAAATCGGGTTCAATACCTGGATCTTCACTTGCATCATCTAAATTGTGTTTGGGGTAGTGTTAAACGCTATCATAGTGGGGAATATTTCCTTCAAGACAATTAAGACTAATAATAATAATGGTACAGAGTAAACAGAAACAGGATATTATCATTTAATCAAATCAAAATAACAAAGTAAATTTTTTTGTTAATGCGATGCATGGAATGCATGCTCTGGCTAAGGCACCCTGGCTAAAATCATAATACATGAAGTGGGAGACTCCCTGTTACAACTTTACGCTAGCCACTAGTCACTAGAGGTTTCTGGGACACACAAACCCATAGTTTTGCCTAACCACGTGAGAAACGGGACACTCATAGCCTAAATCTACACTTGACAGTGTACGGGAGAAGTAGGACGCTCTAGCCTATTCTCAATTTCGTACATCCACATGGAGCAAAGTGAATGCATGACTTTAGTTTCACCTTTATTTAAGTGATTTCACATCCAACCGTATTAAAAGAACTTAATGGTCACTATGGAGAGTTGTAAAGAACTCAGCATAGGCCGACAACTCGGGCTTAGTATCTATGGCACTAACCCCGGCTCATGAGAATTTATATACCATTGGTGTCCACTCATTGTCCTGTTTTATAGTTTCATTATGTTCCAAGAAGCCAATGTTGTACGTTATGACCAAAGTTATTAAAACACTCATGTAATGTATATAGATCCAACCAAGTATCATGCACATGTAAGGATCTCTTGGTAAACAATTATTGCATTCTCTTAATGAAGTCAAGACATATTTTTCCATCATGGACACCCTTTACGGGTTCTATCTCTCTACATCAAATGATTTTACCAACTTAGGGACAGAGTGCACATTAATGAAATATCCACATAATGATCTTACACATATATTGCATATAACAACATGAAAGCCAATATCGCTTATAGAATATAAATCAAGATAATTAATGCATAGCTTTCACAAAAATAAATCACAAAAATACACATACTTCTTAGTCAAAAATCCAAACATGGAATCACATCATTATTTAATGATAATCATTGTAAATTCTACGTTAATCTTCATGTTATATGGATCAAGAATTTAAAACAAATAACGTCATATGTTACAAAAGGAACTTAGGATAATCATATCATTATTAATGAAAGGCTTGAAGGAAAATCCTCACCTTAAAGATCGATTGATTTGAAAGCCGTAGATGCTAAGAACGTCACTGGAAAAGCAGAGACACTCAACCGAGAAACTCTCTCTCTCTCTCTCTTTCTCCCTCTCTCTCTCTCTCTCTCTCTCTCTCTCTCTCCCTCTCTCTCTCTCATTCTCTCTTCTTCTCTCTCTCTCTAAATTTGTGCATTAGGGCTCCCTTGCTGAGAGAAGGCTTTAATTAGGTTAGAATGATCGGATTTTAAGGTTAGAAGAGGGTAGCATGGCTACATGTGCGCAGTTGCGATAGAAAGTAGTTTAAAGCAATATTTCATGCTAGATTTGGAAGGCATATACACAACGAATGGAAATGAGGTTTTGGACATGAGCTATGATGGGTATGGGACACAAAATGGACGTGGTAGATTTTGGAATGGGGTCCACATGTGATCGAACGGTCGGCATGAAGTTTTAAGCAAAGAGATGGGATGAAAATAGAAAATTGCAAATGGGCGGTTTATCTGACGATCGGACACCTAGGATGGGTTTAGATTATTCCATTTAGGTAGGTGGGGTCCACAAACTGAGGCTCCATAGACGTTTGATAGGTTTCTTACACATGTGAAAGATTTGGAGGATAATTCTTCGAGAGGATGGAAATTTCCATTCTCAACGTGATTTGGGACGTTGGTTAGCTAAGAGGGATTCTTTGGATCCTATAGATGGATTCCTAACTCCTCATGTGAAAAAAATTCCCGGATTGGAAGTTCTAAGATTCCAACGGTAGATTTAGAAGGAGGGATCGAGTCGGATACGGGGTGTAATGAAGAGATTTTTTGTAGGAGGGGGTTTTGATGGGCTACAAGGAGGATGAACGGTTCAGATCTTCGAAAAGGGGTCCACATGATGGACTATGGATGGTCCAGCGATGGCAGTGGACGCACAGTGTGCGGATGGTATAAAAAGCCACCTGGGCCTGACGCAGGCAGGCAGGCCCGGATGTGGGGTTTGGCTACGGTGGGTCCCACTATGATGTATATATGAAATCTACTCCATCCAGTAGGTAGGTCACTTAAAATTAGGTGTTGACACAAAATTTGGGACAGATCCGAGATCAGGTGGCCCACTTGTGATCCATTTTCTGATTAGGGCATTTGTAGGATGAACGGAGGGCTGAAATTCAACGTGTACGGTTAAAATGTGTCTAAATGCTAACGTCCAGAGTTTTACATCTTAATAATTTCTACAAACTAGAATACTTAAAAATGACACCTTAACTTAAGTTTAACTAATGGCATTTTCGTAATTATTGTAAATCTTCGAGTTTAGCGAAATCTAATCCTTCTACATTGTTAATAGGATTATTCTAAGCAATTTTAATAAAGTGTACCCTATCGAATCTCCTACGGATGGTCCGTTATTCTTGAAACAAGGGTAAATGTATGATAATTTTTTAAAATAAAAAAATTTTCAAATAAATCTCAAAAATCTAGGGCGTTATACTACTTTTATCACCAAGCCACCGTTCTTCAATGGATCTAACTATCCATATTAGAAAGCTCGAATGTGCATCTTTTTAGATTCGATCGATTCAGATGTATGCGACGTGGTTGAATTTGGTTATATCGTCCTAATGGATACCATAAGAAAGGAAGGTGAACCAGATGTCCTTAGACCAAGAGAAAAGGCCATGTGAACTGATTTTGATAAAGCTCAACGTGTTTTTAATGCTAAAGGCCTAAAGGCCATTTTCTATTCAATCTTTAGAAATGAATTTGGTCGCATCCAAAACTGTCAAACTAGTAAGGAAGCATGGGACTTTCTAGAAGTAACTCATGAAGGAACAAGCATAGTCAAAAGATATAAACTTCAACTTCTTACAACACAATTTGAGAATATCAAAATGGAAGAGTATGAAACCTTTATGCAATTTTTCACACATCTAAATAGCATCACTAATGACATGTGTGGACTAGGAGAGAAGGTTCTGGATAGCAAAATTTGTAGGAAAATCTTAAGATCTCTACCGGAACACTTCTCATCTAAAGTCGTTGCTCTAGAAGAGTGTATGAACCTAGACACTATGAAAGTTGAAGAACTACTAGGATCCCTTCAAACTCATGAGCTTCATTTCAAACCTCCCACAAAATTCAAATATTCGGTCTTGAACTCCTCTTACAAAGCACAAACATTTAAAGAAAATGATGATGAGGAAATGAACATAGAAGAAATGGCTCTTATGGTTAAAAGATTCTAAAAATTCTTTAAAAACAATAGCCACCACAAGGAAGGAAGGCATTTTGATCATAAGAACCATATAGGTAAATCCTTCAAAAGATCAAAAGAGCCAAAATGCTATAATTGTGGGAAGTACGGTCCCATTGCTCCCAATTACTCAGAAAATGATGAAAAGAAACATAAAGGGAGAAAGGCCATGGTTGCCACTTGGGATGACACTAGCTCAGGAATCCGATTCCTATGATTCCCATAGTGATGGTGGACAAAGATCGGTTAAAGCTCTTATGATCTCCACCACCACAACTCTCCTTAAAAATGAGAAAGAGGGAGACAATGTTAACCATACCTCCTCAAATGATGATGAGAGTGAGGATGATAAGCTTCAAGAAGTGTAAAACCAACTGTATATCGAAAATATGAACACCATAAAGAAGTTGGGACAAATGAAGGCTGAAAATGATAAACTATCCAAAAATCTTGATGGTTTGAAAATTGAAAATTAAAAGCTATGTCAATATTTAGAAGAGCTGAAAAAGAAAAACGAAGCTCCTGAACATGAAAAAGAAAATTTCATGAATGGTAAGAACCTTGATAAACATTGGAGCCTTGAAAAAGAACTCAAAGAGGCAAATGCTGAAATTGATCATCTTAAATGTCAAGTTGTTTACTCTAGAAGACGCTTCGCCCAGGGAGAAGAAAATCTTAAAAAGCTCTTGGGCGTAGGGAGATCACCTATGGACAGAAGAGGAATTGGTTTTAACAGTCATATCTCTAAGACTGCTTCTGTCCCTCCTATGGTGAGAAAGAACTATGGTGCATCGAGAAGTAAAACCAAAGCATCCCCTATTTGTCATGCTTGTGGTGATGTGGGTCACCTAAAATTTGAATGTTTAGCCTTTAAACGCCCACAACTCTCTCCCTCCCAACGCAAGATAGGTAAATCTATTTCAAAAGGGAGAGAAGTGCACCACACTTGGAGTCCCCCTAAGAATCAAAAGAATATGGGGAGAAATTTTTTGACTCCTCTAAGAAATGATGCTCGGATGAATGCCTTGCTCAAACAAGTAGCCCTAATCAATGATAAGACAAACAAAATTATTGATGAAATGAGGATGGGCTATGAGCAATCATATAAAAAGAACAGCTCTCCTGGAAAGAGGATAACTCTTGATAGATCCTCACATGACCCCAGCGCTATGAAAGTTTTTGCCAAAAGGGTCGTGAAGGAGAAGTGATCCTCCATGCCCCTTGCCAACTTTCTTGGATTATGTTTAGTCCATTTATCTTAAGAATCCATGGGAAACTGTGCATTGGATTTTGGCTAACAAGTTTTTTGTGTTTTGCAAGTTTGAATGTTTCTAGTGTTGGCCTTAAAATCATTGAACTTGATGATAAACTCTGAGGATCTTAACCTCAAATTCTTTTTGAATAAATTTAGTTCGTATATGCTATTATTTGTTTATCTTTATGATTGAGATGATGTGTTTTGATGAATTTTTTGTGGCATGTGTAATTATATAAAAATCCTTCAATTAAACATCTTTGCCACATTTAGATGGTTATGGTTATGTTACCTCCTCATGCTCTATTATAACATATTGGGAGTGATTTGGTAGCAAAATGGGATAACTAGATTCTAAATCCCTTAGTGACGAAGAGTGGGAAATCATGCAAACCTTGACAATCTTCAACATCCTTCTCTCTCTACATCTATAAATTTAGGAGAAAGCACTTGACCATAACACCTTGAGTATTAAAGAAACATCCTCCAATTACTGAAGACAGATATTATGGCCAAGTGGGTCATAAAGGGCAAGTAATCTCATAGCCTTTTGCTAGCCCCGTGGATTTGATAAATCTGGAATATCATTTAAAAATACATTGGTGGCTGTGCATTGGGGATTGACTAACAAATTATCTGTTTTGCAGGTTGTTAGTCATTAGATAAATGTGGTTTGACATTCTGTAGTAAATTCTGAGGTTCCTATCCTCATCATTCCTGAGCATAATAGGAAAACCTGGTAATAAGGTGTCTTATCTCATTGTGTCTTGAAACTTAGTCATCTTACGCATCAAAATCTCATAAAATCATATGGTTAACCGTAAAATTTTTTATGTGTAATGCTCATGAACATTTGGCCAACCCAAATTGCTTGATTAGGTCTTAAACAAATCATAATTGAGAACACGAAAGCGGACCCATCCTTGCGGATCCAAAAAACTGCTCAAGATGAGCTGTTTTTGTTGAGGTCCAGCAGGCCGGTGACCCCTGTCCGACGGGCCGGCAGTTGTCCAGCAGGCGGCAGAGAAATTTCTTTTTAAAAGGGGAGAAAATTAAAATTTTAAGGTCCAACCTGGCCGGTGACCCCTGTCCGACCTGCTGGCAAACGTTCTGCAGGCGCTATCTGTTTCGCTCGCCTCAAGTGTAAGGATACGATGTAGTAATAAATCTCGGTAAGACCGAGGTCGATCCACAGGGAAAGAGGTAAACAATTCCAACTACTCTAATAACTAGAATCTAAGAAGTTTGGGAGAATAATTTTTCACATAAAATAGGAAAATCTGAAATTAAGAAGAACAAGAGCATCAAGGATCCACTTGTAGTAGTCCAATGCCAATCCATTCATACAAGTACAACACAATTAGAATCAAAGTCCTATCTCTCATCTAATTGGAAGATATAACATTCAAGCACAAACAGTCCCACTTAAATCTGAAAATCAGATTTCTAGTTCTAATGAAGCACATAAAACTTGAACTTGTAGCCTTCGGAGTAACAGCCATGCCTATGCACTATGGCATGCTGAAGGATTACTATAATTCGAATTCAGACAACCCAATCATGGTAATTTCAGAGGATTGCAAGGAACTCATGTCCAGAGTACACAAACTCTCACAATTCATCTAAAAATCCAAACTTTATTCAAACTAGAAGTTCAAAATCCAAAATTAAGAAAATGGTACTTGAAATAAAAGAATTAAAGCATTGAAATCAACTACAAATTTCTCCTCTAGCTCTAGCTAAGAGGTTAGCTAAGAAAAAGCATATTAAAACTAGAACTAGAACTAAGAAAAAGAAGAAAAAGTAGCTGTAGGAGGCTAGGTAGCCTCCTAGGACTTGAACTCCTTGCTTCCCACGTCCTTGCTTGACTTGGAATAGAAGAGAGCACCTCCTTTTATAATACAACAAGAGTACCACAACATGACAGATTTTGTTTCGTTTCGTACGGCTTAACCAATGGTCGGATTGCCTTCAAATTTGATTTGTAGCTTCCTTGTAATGTGATCTTCCTCATAGCTAAGTGAGATTTCCAAGATTATCTTTGAATGGGCCCATCAATCAGATCAGTGACTACCTCTCAAAATCGCGCAATTCGGATACCTTCAGAACCAATCATCTTACTTTCAACGCCTCGGAGTGTACAGAGGTCGGATTGATTGCAAATTTTGAACATTGGTAGAAAACTTCCTCCTCTACATGATAGATGGATTAGATTGTCAAAAAAAATTCCAGAATTAGGTACGAAAGTTAGAACACTCAGGCCTTTTATAAAGTCTGCGCAGTTGGATCTTTCTGGATGGTCCATCTTTCTTCAACCGGTACGATCAAACTACACATCCTTTTTATTTGAAACTTTTGTGGTTATTCATATATGGATGTGGTCTAAAAGATGGTCAAAGTAGATTCTTCATATCATCAATGATGGGTCACCTAGACCGGCCAAGAGTGAAGTAGGCGGAATCTGGAACTTTCTGGACAGTTCGTATTGTTTTAGCCACCACGGTCAATCCGTAGCTCTGATCGACACGAAACCATTTGGGTTATTTCGGCGTTGAGCTACTCTTCGACATGGATGTGTTGGATTTCTAAATATCATCAAGATGGGCCCGAAAAACTGGGCCAAAAAATTAGACACGGGAATAGCCTGCTATTTGGAATCTGGAAGTGTGAAATTGCATGGCCGACCGATCAAGACCGGTCGGACAGGGCTGGCCGACCGGTCTTGACTGGTCGTAACCTGTCTGATCTAGTCCAGCAAGCTCTGTAGAAGGCTGCCCATGTGGCCTGACCGGTCTTGACCGGTCGGACTACTTTTCTACATTCGTTCTTCTTTCTTTTCTTATCTCCTTCCTCTCTCTTTGGTTTCTTCTTTCTTTGGCCCACCTTGGTCTTCATCCAAGGCTCCTAAATGTCTCCTTTTGGTCTCCAATTAGATGGAGTCTGCTCTCATTCCTACAATCACAAAACCGGCATTAGATGGGCCTTTTAAACATGCGAACTATGCATATAATGTGATGGAATGGCCTATACAATGTATAAATCGAAGGTTCAACACACCCCCCAACCAGCTTTTTGCTAGTCCCGAACAAAACATGCGTGAAACAAGTTCAAACCTCAAAAAACCAACTCTCCTTCAGAAACCATGTTTCTATCCATTCCAAGACATATAAGTATAAAATTTGGAAAAATTAGGTGATAGACATTAAAACCTTAAACTCTTAAAACATAATAAGTGACCATATGAAATTCCCACTGAATGATTGATAAATAGAAGAACTCGAACAAATTCAACCTAGTGTGCATAGTGAAAGTTCATCTCATGAGTTTCTGGGATTATCTTCTTCATAGATTAACTAAACTATAGATCTCAAGTGTATAGAGCAACAACAAGCCTATGACAGGAATTTGTCTTACTGTCCTTCCGATGGCTTTCACACTACATCCCATTTCCAGCTTTGGTTACGGGTAGACCATCCCCCGGTTGGTAATAGGTAGCCCTTTTCGGAATTTTCCACCATTTTTCCATCATTCCCAATTTCATCATTCCCTTTCCTTTTTCTTTTAAATTAGATAGGATTTTTAGAAATACATATCTTTCGTTATTTTCCCATGGACAAGGATGGACAAATTACCCCGGCTTGGTTTCTCAACACCTTAAATCAAAGTCTAGCTAATCCACAAATCACATAATCCTTTCAACCCATGAAAATCGTGTAATGTGAACTAGGTGTAAAAGTGTTCAAATTTTCTATTAATCACATAAATAGGGGAATTCACATATAAAAACATTATATTAAGAGAAGTTCAAAGCTTGCAACATCACTCACTTCGTATCTCCTCTTCTTATACTCGTATCATCCCAAATGCATAGAAACAAAGTTTTTCAAAAGAGTTTTGAATTTTAGAAAAATCGAAAATTTTCTACATAATTGCTCGAAATGTCACAAAAGCTAGTAGATTCATCTAAGGAATCTCACCCTCCAACCAAAATCTTACATTGTCCTCAATGTAACAAGATATGCAATAAGCATGACATGAGAGCAATGAAATAAAACAAAAGAGAGTGAGAACGAGAGTACCTGGGGTAGCAAGTTGATCAATTCTAGCATCTTCCATTGTCTTGATGAGACTTATTCAATCCTAATTTCAGAAAAATAAATCCTAACCTACCTACCTACCTTTAATTAGTTCGATCGACTATATGATCAAATTTGAGCAGGATCTTCATGAATTTCAATAAATTTCTCATGAGGACCATCTAAAGTCCTGCTCGACAGTAAACATGTGTGGTTCTTATCATTGAAGTCCAATCGTATTGTGCACCACATGCATAAAAGGAGGAGATAAGAGTAGCAAAAAGATATCTTCTTAAATTCTGATATGGGTTATGATCGATTAAAAACGAGTCCTCCCAATCAGAATTTTCAATGGGCTGAAGGACCCATGATGGTGGAGAGACATTCATCATGTATTCTTCAGTTAAAGTTGTCTCCTCCACAATTTCATAATTATATGGTGCTTCCACAAAAAATGGTAAAGAGTGTAAAATAATGGAATGGTGTTCTTCAGGTACCGACACCGTGTCTAACAAAATGTCCAACTCCTTAATCATCTCATCATCAAGATCATAAGATTGGGCCAAGCATTCCTCTAGGAAATCGAGATAGTCGGATGAAGGATCATGATCTTGCTTGAGTGAGTGCGAATATTCAGTTTCGATGGTGAGGGACTCTCCCTCCATGGAGTGGAATTCTTACAAACTAGGTTCTCCATAACTAGTATGAGGCACCAAGTCAGAAGTATGCATGGCTTTAACAATCTCTTGAATAATGCGGTCGTTTGAATTTTCAAAGTGAGCCAAGTATTCGTCCAAAGAATCTGAATTTTCACTCATGGGAGTCTCATTCTCCACATTAAAATTAAGCATGTCAAGTTGGTGGAGTGACTCAAAAATATCAACCTCGGCCATCTCTCTAGCATGCATATCCTCTGGAGACTCATAATCATTATGCCCTTGGGAAAAAGAAACCATAGGTTCATAACCATTCACCAAACCCTCATTATAAGCAACCCCACTACCGCTTTCAAATTTTATGGATTCCTCGGGTTCGTCAACTGTCATTGAAATCTCTTCATCATTAAGTTCAAAGCATCCAAAAGAGATAGTGGACTCACCATAATTGATGATAACATTGGGATCATCGAAATCAATGTCCTCTAAAAGTCTATTCATTAAATTCGAAGAAGGTGGGACTTGGGTAGCCCCATCCTCCTCATGAAAGGGGATTGATTCGATGCCCCCAATTTCAGGCTCAACGTCTTCATAAGATGGTGAGTAAGCTTGATTTGATTGTTCATCTACATACTCATTCCATATTTCCTCAAGTATTTGTGTATACTTATCATCACAAGAGGAAGACGTTTTAGGGTGATTGTTAATAACCATGGTTGGTTCTTCCCTTGAACAAGGAGAATGGTGGTTTTCCCAATTAAGACCGTACGCATTGTAGGATGAAGAGTTATATGATGGTTGATAGGCATATCCATATAAGTGATCACGCATTGTCTTAACCGGTTGGCTACTATTCACCCGTTCCTTTTATTGTTGCACACCTCCTACCATAACCGGTGAAACACTCATGTTATTTTCAATCCAGTAATCACGTAATGTTTTCCCCGGATGATCATTATTCAATTTTGCTTCGTTTCGGTATTCCCCCATCGTCTTACGTTGTGTTTCAATATGTGTATTGTTTTCATTAATGTAATCACGCATTGTCTTACGTGGGGGGTAGTGGAGGTTCTTTGAATCTCAGAAAAATACTCATGCTTGGAGGGATCCCGATCACAATGAATTTGGGTCCCCCAATCCAACGTCTCATCCTCTAAAAGGTACTTATACGCACCATTCGTCCAATCATACATGATGAAATTTTAAGGAATTGAAAAGTACCCTAATCTAGAAAAAAGAACAAAAAGAAGGGAGATGGGGAGATGTTACCCAATAGAGTGAGATCGATGTCAGCAACAATGTCCTACAAAATCAAACAAAAAATTGTTAGTAGTCTAGAAAAAAATCAGAAAATCTACTTCTATAAAAACTGAAAATCCTGCCTAACTCTATAACTACTAGAACAATTAGAACCGTTTAACCTTTTCCCCAACAACGGCGCTAAAAACTTATTCGCTTGCCTCAAGTGTAAGGCTGTGATGTAGTAATAAATCTCGGTAAGACCGAGGTCGATCCACAGGGAAAGAGGTAAACAATTCCAACTACTCTAATAACTAGAATCAAAGAAGTTTGGGAGAATAACTTTTCACATAAAATAGAAAAATCTAAAATTAAGAAGAATTAGAGCATCAAGGATCCACTTGTAGTAGTCCAATGCCAATCCATTCATCCAAGTACAACACAATTAGAATCAAAGTCCTATCTCTCATCTAATTGGAAGATATAACATTCAAGCACAACAGTCCCACTTAAATCTGAAAATCAGATTTCTAGTTCTAATGAAGCACATAGAACTTGAACTTGTAGCATTCGGAGTAACAGCCATGCCTATGGACTATGGCATGCTCAAGGGTTACTACAATTCGAATTCAAACAACCCAATCATGGTAATCTCAGAGGATTGCAAGGAACTCATGTCCGGAGTACACAAACTCTCACAATTCATCTAAAAATCCAAACTTTATTCAAACTAGAAGTTCCAAATCCAAAATTAAGAAAAGGGTACTTGAATTAAAAGAATTAAAGCATTGAAATCAACTACAAATTTCACCTCTAGCTCTAGCTAAGAGGTTAACTAAGAAAAAGCATATTAAAACTTAGAACTAGAACTAAGAAAAGGAAGAAAAAGTAGCTGTAGGAGGCTAGGCAGCCTCCTAGGACTTGAACTCCTTGCTTCCCACGTCCTTGCTTAACTTGGAATAGAAGAGAGCACCTCCTTTTATAATACAGTAAGAGTACCGCAACATGACAGATTTTGTTTCGCTTTGTACGGCTTAACCAATGGTCGGATTGCCTTCAAATTTGATTTGTATCTTTCTTGTAATGTGATCTTCCTTATAGATGATTTAGATTTCTAAGATTATCTTCTGAATGGGCCTACCAATCAGATCAGCGACCACCTCTCAAAATCACGCAATTCGGGTACCTTCAGAACCAGTCATCTTGCTTTCAACCCCCCGGAGTGTACAAAGGTCGGATTGATCTCAAATTTAAAACATTGGTAGAAAACTTCCTCCTATACATGATAGATGGATTAGATTGTCAAAAACAATTCCAGAATTAGGTACGAAAGTTAGAACACTCAGGCCTTTTATAAAGTCTGCGCAGTTGGATCTTTCTGGATGGTCCATCTTTCTTCAACCGGTACGATCAAACCACACATCCTTTTGATCTGAAACTTTTATGCTTATTCATATATGGATGTGGTTTAAAAGATGGTCAAAGTAGATTCTTCATATCATCAATGATGGGTCACCTGGACCGGCCCAGAGTGGAGTAGGCGGAATCTGGAACTTTCTGGACAGTTCGTATTGTTTTAGCCACCACGGTCAATCCGTAGCTCCGATTGACATGAAACCACTTTGGTTATTTCGGCGTCGAGCTACTCTTCGACATGGATATGTTGGATTTCCAAATATCATCAAGATGGGCCCATAAAATGAGGCCAAAAAATCAGACACGGGAATAGCCTGCTGTTTGGAATCTGGAAGTGTGAAATTGCATGGCCGCCTGTCTGGTCTAGTCCAGCAAGTTCTATAGAAGGCTGCCCATGTGGCCGACCGGTCTTGACCGGTCGGACCACTTTTCTACATTCTTTCTTCTTTCTTTTCTTCTCTCCTTCCTCTCTCTTTAGTTTCTTCTTTCTTTGGCCCACCTTGGGTCTTCATCCAAGGCTCCTAAATGTCTCGTTTTGGTCTCCAATTAGATGAAGTCTGCTCTCATTCCTACAATCACAAAACCGGCATTAGATGGGCCTTTTAAACATGCAAACCATGCATATAATGTGATGGAATGGCCTATACAATGTATAAATTGGAGGTTCAACACTATCCGACCCTCTTTAAGAAGGTTGGACTTATACATTTCACTCATTTTACATTTCTTATCTTTCCCTTTTCACTCCAAAGCTCTCACCAGCCCTCCTCAAGGTATCTTCGGTCTCGTAACAAGGATTGAAGCTCCCAAGGTTGTGCATTCCTCCTTCAAATCCTTTTTTTCTTGTCATCTTCTTCAGTAAGGGGTTCTATTTGAGTGTACCTTGTTGCATCCTTTTCTTTTAAAACCTAGGGTAGATTTGTGTGAATCATTAGCTACTATTATGTCTTCTCATGGTGGGAGAGATGAGCCCCCTCCTCAGAGTGAACGCCGCTCAAAGAAACAACATGATGATGGGCCCTCCCAACTTAAATCCAAGAAAACCATTTCCAAGGGAAAAGGGGTAGCTTTAACCTCCAAATCTCCTTCTAAATCCCAAGGTCCTGACACATCTCATCTTGCCAATTGGGCAAAATTCGCTGACCGAGATGTGATTGTGAGAGATCAGCCTCTCTTGTAGACTTAGAACCCTACAATGTTGTAAATTTATTGAGAGCAATAGATTGGGAGCTGGTGTTGCATATGAGAGGTCTTGTGCAAAGAAATATTTTCCGTAAATTTTATGCCTGTTGTCAAGACACCATTGAAGATCCCATGTCCTTCACTGTCCATTACAACAACACTCTATGAACTTTCGATCTAGAATCCATATCTTAAGCTATTAACATTCCCATTCTTGATTCGAGTGATCTTCCTCATTTTGCCGAGGAGGCTCCACCTATGCTTGATATGATTGGTGTTCTTTGTGACGGGGAGATTCCTAAGGAGGTTAGTGGTTGTGCTCTATGGTCTTCTTATATGACGTGGGACTATCGGATTCTCCACAACTTATTCTTCAGAAACGTCCATGCCCGTAAGAGCAACAAAGTTGACTTGACTGAGTCCATGGTGACTATTCTGTATCGAGTTGGTCAGGGTGAGAAGATGTGTCTCCCCTCTATGATCATGAGCACCATTCACTCTGTTATTTTGTGGACTGACGGTCAGTCAGCAGGCCTTCCATTTGGGTGCCTTATAGGGAAATTTGCCAACTTTATAGGTCTTGTAGATCCAACCGAAAAACCTGTCAGGCCTATCCTTCTCAACAAATCCATTATCGCTAGAAAGGAGATCACTCAAGCAGAGCTTCAACGAAGAAGGGATCAGGGCAGCAGAGGCAGCAGCAGGAGGTCCAACAGCATACTGAGTCTGAGCCTGAGCTTGCTCTACGATCATCTGAGGATCCTCGTTAGCATCCAGGGCGTTTTGGCACTCCAGTTCGCGTATTTTCACGTCACGACACTTCTTCGCCCTCTGATCATCCATCTTCATTTGTTGTTCCTCTTGCATTGCTCTCTGAGATACGCCAGCTTCAGGACCATCTTGCACAAAGACTTGATCGGATCGAGCAGAGATTGGATCAGATGGATCAGACCGATTCTCAGTTGCTTTAGGGACAGGCCACTCTCGTCGTGCAGCAGGAGGCTATTGTGGCTCACCTTGCTCAGATTGATAGGCGTCTGGAGGCTTGGGAGCGAGCTGCTTGTGGCGATGCGCCGCCACCAGATCTGGGCGACGGGACTGAGTTTTAGCATCGTTATATGTTATATCATGTGTCTTGGTCAGGAGTATCTTTTTGGGTGACCAAGACACTAGTCGCTCATCATGTTATGCATTTATACATTTTGGATGACTGTTAGACCCTTTGATGTCTGAGCTTTATAATATTTATTTATGACATCAAATGTTTGGATTTCTTCTTTTTGAGCTATATTGATGCATCTTTTTGAGATAGTGATATTTTTTTTCGATATATATTTGCGCTTTAAAGTTATATTCGCTTCGAGTCTTGCGCCTTATTGACTATTGATTGAGTGAGACTAGTTGATTGGGCTATATACACCATTGACTCACGTTATAGGTCCATACTGTTTGGCCTATCATCTGTTTCCATACCCAAAAATCATGTAAGCATGTGCTTTTAAATGAAAATATGATTTTTGGAAGGATGGATGGCTCGGGTAAAATGCCCATTTCTGGTCTATTAGTGCTATATTGATGAGTCTATTGCATTTTCTTGGTATATTAATAGGGGGAGGGTGGATGGTTTGGGCATTAAGCCCTTTTGACTCATTACTCTATTTAAATATAGCTTATTTGCTTAATTGATCTTAATATACATGCCATTTGGGGAGGTTGGTTGATTGGGCGAAATGCCCTTTGTGCTTATATTGTTTCAATCCATATCATGATGTTTTATGTCGCTTCTTTTCTCCCATGTTTTCCATGAACTATCTCTTCTCTTAAATTGTATGATTGACATATTTTCTATGCTTTATTGTTAATTGTTTATGGTTTAGCTTAGCTGCTCTTATAGGCATATTCTTTTACGAGCTAACCTTTGTCAATCACTAACAAAAAGGGGGAGAACTATATCCCACCAAGAAGCCGATTTTATAGTTTTGCAAGCTTTCTTAGGTGCAGATGTTGAGGGGGAGAAATCGAAGACATTTCAAGTTTATACATGTCACTTTGTAAAGTTTTAAGTGTAAATTTTGTTCTGACATGTAATTGGGTGTAATAGTATTTCTTGGTTTTGGGATATTCATGATATGGAGATCATGAACGGTCTTAAGTTGTGTTTTGTCACGTAATTGACAAAGGGGGAGATTGTTAGTGCACTAATTAGTGCATCGTATTTTCAATTTCGTGATTGTTTAGTTGGTCGAGTCCTATGAGCCTCGACGAAGATTGAAGACTTAAGACTTGAAGACCAAAGCAGCTTTCCGCACTCAAGTTCAAGCCAAAACAAGTTTAGAAGGTAAGTTGCATATAGACAGCCTATAGGATCCCAAAACACTCGTATTTATGGCATTCTAAACATTCTAATCTTAGCCATTTAATCCACGGTCTTAAGGTCAAGATGATCAGTCTTGGACCTTTATTAAGTAGGTGCCAAACTATGAAAAACAATAGAAAAATCACCTTAGTAGGGCACATATAGTTCAGTTGGAAATCAGCTTGATCATGGGCTAAATAAGGCCGGTCGACCAGCCGATCACTGATCCTTAACTAGCAGCATTGAAAGAGCAAATCATCAACAGCCGACCGGTCTAATGACTAGTTGGACAACAGGTCGAATGGACCATCCGACCGGCCGGCCGATCGGCCGAACATGGCAAAACTTGTCCAGACAATATGTGGGACAAGTTTGCCGACCAGCCGACCGATAGGTCGGACAACAGGTCGGCTGCACAATCCGACCGGCCGGCTGCCCTTTCCGGCAGGCCGGCCAGCAAGTCGGATATGGCAAAATTGGTCCAACAAGTTTATGATTTCTAGACGACTTACCCAACCCATCTGAGGGCAGGCCAGCTGACAGGTCGGACCTCAAATCCGACCGGCCGGAGGGGGTCCCAGGCAGGTCGGAATATGACCGTTTTATATCCATTTGTACTCATTTTTGGGCCTTTATAAAGACATATCTTGAGGCCTTTAATGATATCTCTTGCACACTCATTTAGAGCATTAAGTGAGGCAATTAAGACCTTCACCTAATCTCTTTTTCTCATCATAGTCTTGAGTTCATCCTTCAAACCTAGTCTAGGATCATCATATGCATTGGTAGCTGATCGTGGGAGCTTGAAAAGGAGCTAAAGCATTCGTGGAAGCTGAAGCTACTCAACGGCGCTGAATCGGGGCTCATCTCTTGTAAGTGTTTAAGCTTATAGAGTCCATTGTTTGATTTCCCCTTCTTGTTGAGATTGGGGTCTAGAGATTGTGACCCAATCTCGGAGTTGTCCATGAGTAGGATGTGTAAGTCCTTGCGTAGGCCTCCGACACGGGAGAATACGTGCGTTGTCCTTGTTTATGATTTGAGGAGTCCTTGTGTAGGAATAGACATTATGTAGGTTGTTAAGGTTGAGAGGTGAACCTCATTTAAAACCTCTGATAGTGAATGCCGGTGTACTCAAAGGAGTTGAGTACTTGAACCGGGAGTGGAGTAGACTCATCGTCGAATCACTATACATCGTGTTCAATGTGGTGAATGCATTTTATCTATTATTGTCCCTTGTTGATCAATCATATAAGTGCTTAACTGTATGCCCATCTTATGTTTGACAACATGCTCATATGCCATCTTTGAATGATTAATACAAGCATGCATATGAACTCTTTGACTAAATGCTTCTCTTAGTATAATTGTTAATCGAGTTAGATCTTGAGTGATTAATTGCTTTCATTTACATGTACTTAATTGTTAAACTATAGTATAAATGCAATTGAGTTTTTAATTTCTCGAGAAAATTTAAAAAGTCTTATTCACCCCCCCTCTAGGACATAAGCATACCTTCAAGCTTATCTCACTAGTGGTAAAACCGCAATTTCAAGTACAATGCCCTGTTGAGCCTTCAATTTATACATTCACTAGCCCATTACATCACATTATATGCACGGTTTGCATGCTTAAAAGGTCCATCTAATGTGTGATTTGTGATTGCAGGAGCGAGATGATGATTTCACCAATTCATGGTTAAAAGAGTCACTTTGGATGCATTGAAGATCAAAGAACCAAGTGCCAAAGGATGGGAGAAAGAAGCAAGAGGGATATGGAAGATAGAAGGAAGAAGTGCAACACTTTGCACTAAGGACCGATTGTCCGATTGGTCTGCCAAGACACAAGACCGGTCGTCCGACTGGTTTACAATTCAATAGAGGCCCCCATTGCTACAATTCTCACTAGACCCAGCTAGACTGATCGTCAGACCGATCGTACATTGCTCAAACCGGTCGTCATACCGGTCGAGCACTCAACAGAAGGGGGGTGGAAATTTCAAAACTCACTGGACTGTTTTTGTGATTTTTAGATTGGTCGTCCAGGAGCTCAGACCGGTTGTCCGACCGGTCGTCTGTAACAGAGCTTATTTTCGAAACTCCGATTTTCTCTGCGCAGTTCCGTGATTTCTTGCGCAATCTGGAATCTTCCGCACTATTCTATAAAAGGGGACTTAGGGCTTCGTCTAAAGGCATCATAGAGATTGGAGGTCATGGGAAGTGAAGGGAGCAACGTGGAGTGTCCATAACTCCGTCGATTCTGGTTTTTCTACTTTTTTATGTTTTCTTATTTGAGTTCCAGTTGTAGTATGATAATGCCCGACTAGAATCTCTTAACTAGGGCTGAGAGGTGAAGCTTATAGGTAATTTCATATTTAATTAAGTTTGATTCAAGTACTTTCACTTTAAGTTTGAATTTTGAATGTTCTAGTTCATATAAAGTTGATATTTTTAGAAGTTTTATGAGAGTTCATGTGCTCGGACATGAATTCCTTGCAATTCTCTGAGATTATCATGTTTTGCTTAATTAGATTTAAAACCCTTGAGCATGCCACAGTCCATAGGCATGGATGTTACTCCGAAGGCTATGATTTTGAATGTTATGTAATTGAATAGGACTAGAACTTGGAAGTTCAACTTAAGTGGGATTGAATGTGTTTCAATGCTTTATCTTCCAACTAGATGAGAGATAGAACTTCGAATCTAATTATGTTTTATGCTTGGATTGATTGGATTAACATGGGATTGCTACAAGTGGATCCTTGAAAGCCTTAGTTCCGTTAATTACTGATTTTCCTAAGTTACCATTTTAAGTTAGTTCTCTTAATTCAAAACTTTAAATTGTTTCTATTCTAGTTGTTGGAATAGTTTAGAATTGGTTTTCTAATTCCTTGTGGATCGACCTCGATCTTACCAATAATTATTACTACAACGCAGCCTTGCACTTGAGGCGAGTGAACATGCCCCACCCAAAGTTCTTGTCCTCATCGGACCACACACATAAAAATAAATCAAATTTAAATCAGTAAATTTATTTATATGAGAAGAAATTTTAATAAATGAAACTCTATGATGTTTCTCCGATACATGTTTTTAAAGGTATATGTTCGCTCGCCTCAAGTGTAAGGCTGTGATGTAGTAATAAATCTCAGTAAGACCGAGGTCGATCCACAGGGAATTAGAGAATGAATTCCAAACTATTCCAGCAACTAGGATTTCAACAATTTGGAGATTCAATTGAAAGAATTATGCTAAAATAGTAACTTAAGAAAAACAACGATTAAAGGTACTAAGGCTTTCAAGGATCCACTCGTAGTAATCCCATGTCAATCCAATCAATCCAAGCATGATACACAACTAGATTTGAAGTCCTATCTCTCATCTAGTTGGAAGATAAAGCATTAAAAACACATTCAAACTTACTTAAGTCGAACTTCCAAGTTCTAGTCCCATTCAACACATATAGAATTCAATATCACAGCCTTTGGAGTAATAGCCATGCCTATGGACTATGGCCTGCTCAAGGGTTAACATAATTCGAATTTAATCAAGCAAGACATGATAATCTCAGAGAATTGGAAGGAATCCATGTCCGGAGCACATGAACTCTCATAAAACTTCTAAAAATATCAATTTTAAGAACTAGAACATTCAAAATTCGAACTTGAAGTAAAGCTACTTGAATTAAACTGAATCAAACATGAAATTGGCTACAAGCTTCACCTCTTAGCCTTAGCTGAGAGATTCTAGCTGAGCATTGTCATACTACAACTAGAACTCATAAAAGAAAATTAGAAAACATAAAAACTCGGAGTTTGGAGGGTTGCAAACGCTCCACGACGGCTTCCTTCCCCTCCCACGAAGTTCCTTTGCTTCTATGATGCCCTAGGAAGAGACCCTAGGCGTCCTTTTATAGTGGGGAAGCTCTGTTGCGTCGGAATCTTCCAGAAATTGCGTAAGGATACGCACTGCGCAGAGAAAATCGGAGCAGAAATAGAAACTGTCTGTTTTGAACGCATGGCCAACCGGTTGGGACCGGTTCGACTGGGCTGGCTGACCGGTCTTGACCGGTCGGACTACCTATTTTAAATGTCCAGCGTGCACAGGATGTGGATCCGACCTATTGGCCGACTGGTCTTGACTGGTTGGACTAGACTGGTCTTAGTCCAGGGAGTTCAGCAGAGGCCGCCGACCCGTTGGTCGACCGGTCGGACCAACTGGTCCTTTGTCCAGTGATTGCCAGAGGGTGACTAGTAGGTCGGCCGACCGGTCAGCCTTTGATCTTTTTCTTCTTTTCTTTCTTCTCTTTTCTCCCTCTTTCTTCTTCCTTCTTTGGTCTACCTTAGGCCTTCATTCAAAGGCTCTAAGTGGACCCTTTTTGTCTCCAATTGGGTGAAGTCTGCTCTCATTCCTACAATCACAAAAAAATGCGTTAGATGGGCCTTTTAAACATGTAAACCATGCATATAATGTGATGTAATGGGTTATGCAATGTATAAATTGGAGGTTCAACAGTATACATGCTTTTAGATATATACATGTTGTTTCTTAGTCAATCAAATACATGGTTTTAGAGGAATACATGTCATCTTTGGAATGAGCCGCTTCTTTGCCAATAGGTGAAGCCCTTTCTTTCTCATGTGGCTTAATTGTTGTGCCACACATCCATTACTGATTCTTCTGTTGCGTTCAACTCACCCTTGCAAATGCTCGCACTTACATTATATAAGGTGCAACACTTCTTCCCTCTTGCTATGACCAATGAACCTTTGATGAGCTTCCAGCACCCATAAAAAAATGCCTTTTATAGCCATCATCATCTACTATTCTCGTCGACATCAAATTAAGGTAAACATCAGGAATATGCCTCACGTCTGTTAGCACCAATGTGCAGCAAACATTGGTCTTTACATGTATATCGTCAATCCCCCACTATCTTAATGTACAAAAAAAATTCATGTTCATAGTGTCAAAGTCAACTGACTTGTAACTTGTGAAGAACTCACTACATGGAGTAGCATGATACGATGCTCCTGAGTCGATCACCCGATCTGTGTCATGACTCATAGTAGTGAGACAATCGTTGTGTTTAGTTGAGAGTATAACAACCATGTTGCCATTCGAGGCAATTCACAGTAGATTCTGACTTTTGTTTCTCCTTCCCTTTACCCTTTTTATCTTTCTTTTATTTACGACATTCGTTTTTCTAGTGGTCCTTAGTGCCACAGTTCCAACACTGAAATTATTTCCTTGATTTAGACTTGCCTCTGGATTTGTAGCAGTTATTACCTGCCCTTCCTTAACTTCTCTTTGGCCCCGTTCCTTGAACATAAGGGTCTCTCATTGAGGTAACCCATGTGATATCCTTCTTGTCTCCTCATTAAGAAGATTACCCATCACTTGGTCTATGAAAACTTTCCCTTCTAGTATGGAGTTACTCAGAGACACAACTAATGTCTCCCAACTACCAAGGAATGAATTAAGCAATAATAAGGCTTGTAACTCATCATCCTTAGTCAATTTCATGGCAAAGAGTTGATTCACAATGCTACTAACTTAACAACTAAATCACCATCTTTATACTTCAGGTTTGCAAGTCTTCTAAACAAGAAGGTTTTATTTACGGTTATCTTCCTCTCATATAACCCTATGAGTTTCTGCCATGTTAACGTCAGATTCTGGTAACAGGTAACAGGCTCGCTTCTCCTTAATATATGACCTTCTCTAAGGTGACTCTCTCCTCTTTACCTGAAAATTAAAGAGGGAAACTAGGGATGGCCGGCGCTCTGTCGTTGGCCCTCCGAAGCTTAAGTTAGAGATGGCTTGAGAGTAAGATGAAGTGTGAAACATGAGATTAGAGGTTGTGTACCTTTATCACCTGTGGGACATCTATTTATACAAATCCGGGTGATCTAGTTTGTTACGTAAGTTGTTAAGATCTCTCCTGACTTCAGGGGATAAGGTGCTTATCTCATTTAGATTAGATAAGACGCTTATCTAATCGGATTAGACATCTGGCTGATTATGTTCCTTGATGGAGGTCCCTATTTGTCTGGAACTATGAGTAGAAACAAACCCAGATAGGCTATATGGGCTGCTAAGATTATGAGACGGGGGACGTCCCTACCAAACGACTGGAGACCAGAGCTGCTCGGAGGTGAATGTCGACTAGCTGATGAGCAAGCTTCATCAAATTACGAGATGCGACCACCTTGGTTCGCTAGACGGCTTATCTGCTCTCGACTTATGCTACTCGGAGGTGCTTGCGGGTCATATGTAAGCAAACATAAAGTATATTCGAGATTTGTAATTTACGAATTCCTTCGACCAACTTTATCCTGTAACAAATGCCCCTCAAGTCCTTTGTTTTAAGTAGCTAAGTGAAGGACTTGACTGCACATGTAACCGCTTAACACATCTTTTGAAGGGGAGAAATTGTACATGATTGAGCCTGCATTGATGAGCGCCAGCTTTTTGGCTGAAAGAAATGAAGCGGCGCTCGCCACGTGTCTTCAGGAGTTAATGCCCGTGCCCGTTTGACTGTCGTGCTAAACGAAGGGTCGCTGCGTGTCATTCAAATCTTGAATGAATGATTGCATATATATATTCAGGACACCTACGGTAGGATTTCTTTACTTCGAAGTTTTCTGCAAAATTTTGAAACACTCTCCTTCCTTTTTCTTCTCTAGCGAGACCTTGTTCTTGAGGTATTTTTTTTTCTTTCTTCCTCCTAATGGAAAGGGATTCCGACAATGAAGTCGTTCCTTTAGAGGATGAAACTCCGGATTCCTCCTCCTCAAACAACTCAAGGGTGCCCATGGGGAGATATTCTGCATCTAGGTATCCCTCAATAATGACGGAGGAACATCTGAATGATTTAAGGGAGAAATACCGAATTCTTGACTCCATTATTCTCCGGTTACCCAGGGAGGGAGAGACTCCAGACTCTCCACCGTCGGGCTGTGTGGCGTTGTATAAATACTTTTTGAGCATGACGTGCATCTCCTCTTTCATCCTTTTATTCGAGACATGTTTCGTATTTATAAGATCGCCCTGGACAACTCATTGTAAATGGCTGGAGAGTTGTATTGAGTGTCTATGTCCTCTAGAAACAAGCCGATAACGGGGACTTGACGACCGATGAATTCTTGAAGATGTTTTGACTCAAGAAGGCTCCTTCGAGTGAGGGTTGGTATTATCTATGTTACTGGCACCGGGAGAATTATATTTTGGGGAATCCCTCTTTGAATTATCTCAGATGGAGGAGACACTGGTTTTATATCTTTGGTAATTGGGAATCTGCCGTGGGGTTCAACCCCAGGGGCCATAACGTCAGTTGCTTCTTTTATGAAGGTGGGTTAATCTTCACTTCTGTGTGAGTACAAACATGGTTTTGTTTCCTTTATTTATTTAATTATATTCATGTTCACAAGTATTCCAGCTGGAAGGAAACCCAACTTGAGAGGAGGAATTAACGAGAAGATTGTCAAAGTCTTTAAGCTGTCGAAGGACGACAAAAATATTAGCTTCACCCTTTCGTTTCCAAGACTTGCTGCTTCCGGCCTCATCTCCCAAGAAAAAGCCATGGTGAATGTCAGTGAAAAGAGGGGGGTGCTGCTTCGTCTGAAGGGTACTGCCTCGAGGAGGCAGAAGAGAACAATAGCTGGACCTTCCAATCCACCCGAACGAACAGATAAGCCTGCTCACGGCTCACAGCCACACAACCCTCCCCCAGCTGAAGCTGTAGTGGTCACTCTGGTTGTTCCTCTTAAATAGCCGGTTATTGATATAGTTGATAATTCCCTGAGGGGTGACGATGCGGGACCAAGTCATCCTTCAGATGAGGGGAGTTGCAGGCCTGCTGCTACTCGCGAGTTGGCTCCTACCTAGGAGTTAGCTTCTACTCTAGAGTTGGCACCTGCCCGGGAACCATCGTTTGCTTGTGAATCAAGCACTACTGAAATGGTTGTGGCCTAGCCTTCTAGGGTTGGGACTTTTACTATTCTGGGTCACTTGGATCTTATTTATAAGTTTTTGTTTGATTACGTTACTCCTCAATCTTTTGGTGCTCTTCCTAAGCCCGGTCCCAAGGATCTCTTTCTGGATGCGGGGATGAAGATGGTCCAGGTATATATAAAATACTTCATTGTTTCTTTTATTTATTTAAATAAACTTTTATGCCTTTGATGACACTTCTTTTATTTTCCAGCAGAGTTTGGACCTTACCATTCAGATGAGATGCTACATCATTGCTGCTCGTCGTATTATAGATGAGGCCGAAGAAAATAAGAAGGCCATGGAGAATGCGATCCAAGGGATGGATCAAGTTATAAGGGCTCACGAGACTTTAATCGCCAAGATAAATGAGGAGAAGAAGATCCTCATTGGTAAGATCCAAGCCTTAACCGAAAGGTATCAATCGTTGGATCTGAAGTTCGCAAGACTTGCTGAGGTGAAGGAGAAGGTCGAGAAAGAAAACGAGATCTATCGCCAGGATAAGATCTCTCTGGAACAGCAGCTCATAGAGAGCAAGTCGCGACTCAAGGAGGTCAGTGAAAGCTTGGAGAAGGAGAAGACTGCCCTTGCAGAACTGAAAGTCAACTCCATCCATTAGGGAAGAGGAAAGGGTGGCTTACGTTAAGATGGTATTCAAAGAAGGCCCTCGTGTGGTTCTGGAGTTCCGGACTTCGTAGCTTTATGAAAACGAACAATACAAATCGTACAACGCTGGTCGCGACTTTATAATTAAAGTGATGCAACGAATTTCTCCAACGTTCAACCTAAAGGAATTTGAAAATTTTGCGGTTGTCGTCGCTGCTGAAAAAAGCAGCTACTGCAAATGAAGTCACGGAGGCTACCGAAGCTACAAGAGTTCCTAAGACAGAACCTGAAGTACAAAGCCGTGCACCTCCTCAAGGTGATGTTCAAGAATGAGCAACTAAACGTTGATCTTGATCTCTCCCTTCTCTTTTGGTAGAAAACAATTTAATGTTTTTGTAATTGAATGAGCATTAAATAGAAAAGAATCATTTTGTCTTCTTTTTCCTAATTCATGGAAATGAATTTATGCTTGAATGTGTATTTAGTCAACCCATGAAAATGAGTTGGGCTCAATTAGGGAGGTCTTGGCGACCACATTCGCATAGAGATGGACTGATCTATTAATTGAGTCTTTGGCTCTGCAGTAAGCAGAAGACTTAGTTAAGAGAATGTTTGTATTCTCTTCAGGGCTATTCAGGTCCAAAAATGAAGTAGCGACCAAGTTATAAGTTTTATAACTGATCAGCTAAAATGAAGGAGGTCGTCTTTATTTAAATATGATTCAGCGTTCAGATCATGAATGCTTTATGGAAAATATCGGAGTATGTGTTCCATGTGCCAAGTGCGACATAGGGGTCTTCCTTGCATGTTTTCCAGATGTAGGTACCTGGTCGAACAATCTTGATGACTCAATAAGGGCCTTCCCAATTAGGATCCAGCGACCTAGTGACTGTTCCGATATTTTGTTTGAGCACTAAGTCACCAAGCTGAAAAGCCCTGGGTTTGATCTTTGAATTATGATAACAGGCTATACGTTATAAATAGGCCGCTGCTCGAAGTCGAGATATGTCCCTTCTTTCTTCTAGAAAATCGAGGTGAAGTTTTAAGCCTTCTTCATTATGCACTACCTCATAATGTTCTACTTGATGAGTGGGTACTTCGACTTCCACTAGGTTGTCATTCTGTAAGCCCATAAAACTTCTGGTAGAAGTTCTGGCCACATACCTTTACATTCATCCAGCTTAATCTTCAGATGGTGCTTGATAATTTTATTAATTGTCTCTACTTGTCCGTTAGCCTGAGGATGATATGGGGAAGTTTGAATATTACGTATCTTCATTTCTCGCAGAATTCAGAGAACGGTAAGGGTGGCTGGGGACCAGCCGTTAGCCCTCCGATGCTTAAGTTAGGCCACAGTAAGAAGAGAAGCCAAGCAAAACGGGACCAAGATTGAATGATGTGTGCGTACCTGCTCTTAATGGAGCCACCCCTTTATATAGATCTGGAGACAATCCAATTTGTTACGTAAGATGTCGAAATCCCGTTGATATCGCGTACGATACTGAGATCTTGCTGATTTCGTGGGATAAAATCTTATCTTTTGAGTCAGATCCAACCCGATGATTTACTCCAACAATCACGCCCCTTGATGGCAATCCCTTGAAATCCGGATCCATTTAGAGAAGATAAACCCAAAAGCCGACCTATACGGACTACCAATAAGCGTGGTAATAGCGCTGATATATCATGATAAGCTGGAAGCCGTAGTTGGAGTCATAACCTCCGAAAAGGAAGGAGACACCCGTAGTTGGAGTCATAGCCTACGAAAAGGAAGGAGACGCCCGTAGTTGGAGTCATAGCCTCCGAAAAGGAAGGAGACGCCGACGAGTCGGGGACCACCGAACTGGATGTGGCCCTGCTTGGTGTCGCAAAGGGATTGGACAAACTGCTCTACGGGAATCGGGTGCTAGTACTGAAGGCTAAGAGATTTCCGCAGGAAAGCTGCTCGCATATTAAAATGTGGTCGCGAGTCCAAGTACACACTTAGATGAAACGTCTTTCAACGACTTGTGAGAAGGTCTGCTCGCGAATCTAGTTTTCCATATTTGACTATCCATGACTCCTGATCAGGTGAGCTTGATAGTCTCGATCAGATGATCTCGAGAGTCGAATGGACGTCCCGCACTTATCCAATATTCGACTCTCGATCAGATGATTTCAAGAGTCGAATGGTCGTCCCGCACTTATCCAATATTCGACTCTCGATCAGATGATCTCAAGAGTCGAATGGTCGTTCCGCACTTATCCAATATTCGACTCTCGATCAGATGATCTCGAGAGTCGAATGGTCGTCCCGCACTTATCCAAATATTACGACTCCCGAACTACGATCTAGCAGAGTCGAACCCGCACCCTCTTTTACACGTTCTGCGAATCCTTGATTCAGATGAATTCTCGAGGGCCCCAAATGGCATTTCCACGTGAAATCTTATCTCCACCATTTTGCCTATAACAGGCGGCATTATCAAACTGTTTGCCGTTGTAAAAAATTATGGTATGGGGAAGTCCATAACAGCATATAATATTCCTCCATATGAATTTAATAGTTTGCTTTTTGATGATGGTGGCCAGAGATTTCGCTTCGACCCATTTGGTGAAATAATCGACTGCCACAATTGCGAACTTGTTTTGTCTTTTTCCCATAGGTAGTGGTCCGATTATATTAACTCCCCATTGGACGAAAGGCCAAGGGCCGTCCATTGACGTCATTGGTTCGGATGGTAAATGAGGGACCGGAGAAAATCAATTTGTCTCATTTCTTTGAAAATTCAATGGCATCTGCCTTCATAGTGGCCCAATAGTACCCTTGTCGCATTACTTTGTACGCTAGAGACCGTCCTTTGGGATAATTGCCGCATGCCCTCTAATGTATTTCATCTAAAACACGTTGTGCTTCTTCTGGATGGAGACACCTTAAATATGGTAAAGTAAAACTTCTACGCAACAATTTTCCAGTTTGTAAGATGTACATGGCAGCACGATAGCGAATTTGTCGGGCTTATTTTTTATCATTTGGGATTTGTCCACTTTGGATGTAAAGGATGATGGGATCCATCCAAAATGAAGATAATTATATTGTAGCGACTCGTTTTGGAGTGACTTGATCGATACTCGGGGTAGAGAGATGCTCGATACGAACAGCTCGCGTCAGATCGGACTCAGGTGTGGAAGTTAATTTTACTAAAGAATCTGCGAGCTTGTTCTCCTCTCGAGGAATATGAATTATTTCATACTTGTTTAATTTAGCAAGTAAGAGTAGTACTTGGGATTTGTACGAAGCCATCCTCTCTTCTTTTACCTCAAATTCCTTAAGCACTTGATTTACAACGAGCTGTGAATCGCTGTGAATGAGCAAATTCCATATCGTGAGTATATTTGCTAGTTCAAGACTAACTATTAAGGCTTCATATTCCGCTTATTATTTAAGGCACGAAAGTTGAAGCGCAAAGCATATTCCACTACCCGAGGAGCACGACAATCCATCTATGGAAAGCGACCAAGGTGCTTGCTCGTTTTCCAGCGAGTCATCATTGGAGGTAGGAAGGATAGGGGTCGAATACGTAAATTCGACAATGAAGTCTGTTATAGCTTGGGCCTTTACGGCAGTTTGCAAGTAAAAGTTAATATCGTGTTCGCCAAGTTCAATCACCCATTTAGTTAATCACCAAGATACTTCAGGTTTTTTAATGACTTGCCTCAATGGATGATATGTAGGTACTATTATAAAATGGGCATGAAAATATGGTTGTGGCTTTCGTGATGCGATTACCAGTGCCAGAGCAAGTTTCTCCATATCGGAGTATCGGGTTTCAGCATCCACCATTGCATGACTTACATAATAAATGGGCTTCTACACCCCAGAGTCTTCTCTTATTAAAGCAGCACTAATGGCCGTGGAAGATACAGATAAGTAAAGAAAGAGTTTCTCATATGGAACATGTTTTGATAAGATAGGAGGTGCATTCATATATTGCTTCAGTTGCTGAAACGCTTCATCACATTAGTTGGGTCCATGCCCAGTTGGATTTTGCAATCGTACGAAGTAGCTTGAAGAAAGGGAGGCATTTATCAGAGGCACGTGAAATAAACCTGTTTAAGGATGCAATACGCCTGGCCAATCGTTGGACCTCTTTGACAGTGGAGGGAAATTTCACTTCTATCAACGCCCTAATCTTTTTGGGGTTTGCTTCGATCCCCCGCTGACTAACCATAAACCCAAGAAATTTTTCAGCGGAAACTCCAAAAGTGCACTTTTTTTGATTCAACTTCATCTGGTACTTCCTCATCAGATCGAAGGCTTCTCGGAGATCTGCAACATGATCATCGGCCATAACACTTTTTACGAGTATATCATCGATGTACACTTCCATGTTCTTACCAATTTGTGCAGCAAACATTGTTGAACCTCCAATTTATACATGATCTAGCCCATTACATCACATTATAAGCATGGTTTGCACTGTTTAAAAGGCCCATCTAACGAATGTTTTGTGGATGTAGGATTGAGAGAGAGACTTTGCACAAATGATAGCTAAAAAACCATATTTAGGAGTCTTTGAATGAAGGACCAAGGTGGACCAAAGAAGGAAGAAGAAAGAGGGAGAAAAGAGAAGAAAGAAAGGAAGAAAAAGAAGAGAAAAATTGGTCCGACCGGTCATGAGCGGTCGGCCAAGGAAGCCACGATCGGTTCTGACCGGTCAGCCGCCCTGCTGCTCACCTCTAAACTCACTGAACTAAAGTCCAGATAGGTCCAACTAGTCGTGACCGGTAGACCAATGGGTCGGCCACCTCCACGCACTCCCTGGACTTGTAACAGACCAGTTCGACCAGGTCACGACTGGTCGCCTTTTCGTAAACAAAGTTTCTATTTTGAAATTCTGAGATTTTCTGCACAAGTGCAGTAATGCTACGCAATTCTGGAAGATTCCGACGTAGTAGAGCCACCCCACTATAAAAGGACACCTAGGGTCTCTTCCTAGGGCATCAAAGAAGCCGAGGAACTTCGTGGGGAGTGAAGGAAGCTGTCGTGGAGCGTTTGCAATCCTCCCAACTCTGAGTTTTTATGTTTTTTATTTCTTTTTCATCGAGTTCTAGTTGTAGTATGACAATGCTCGCCTAGAATCTCTCAGTTAAGGCTAAGAGGTGAAGCTTGTAGCCAATTTCATGTTTAATTCAGTTTGATTCAAGTAGTTTCACTTCAAGTTTGAATTTTAAATGTTCTAGTTCATATAAAGTTGATATTTTTAGAAGTTTTATGAGAGTTCATGTGCTCCGTACATGGATTCCTTATAATTCTCTAAGATTACCATGTTTTACTTAATTAGATTCGAATTATGGTAACCCTTGAGCATGCCAGGCATGGTTGTTACTCCAAAGGCTATGATTTCGAATGCTATGTGATTGAATAGGACTAGAACTTGAAAGTTCAACTTAAGTGGGATTAAATGTGTTTAATGCTTTATCTTCCAACTAGATGAGAGATAGAACTTCAAATCTAGTTGTGTTTATGCTTAGATTGATTGGATTGACATAGGATTGTTACAAGTGGATCCTTGAAAGCCTTAGTTCCTTAATTACTATTTTTCTTAAGTTACCGTTTTAACACAATTCTCTCAATTGAATCCCTTAATTATTGCAATCCTAGTTGCTGGAATAGTTTAGAAATTGTTTTCTAATTCCCTGTGGATCGACCTCGATCTTATCGAGATTTATTACTACATCGCAGCCTTGCACTTGTGGCGAGCGAACAAGTTTTTGGCGCCGCTGTCGGGGAATTTAGATAACTGGTTTTAGATTGTTTTAGTGGCTTTAGAAGTAGAAGTAGATAGGTTTTTCTGATTTCCTAGAACTAACACATTGTTTTGCTTAGTAGGATTTCTTCTCTAGTTCAAGCGGATCGGGTAATATCCTTCTAACTTAGTGCTTTTTGCAGATTTTCAATTTTTAGATTAAATCCAGATTTTAGGACTTAGGATTAGTTTAGTTGTTAGTTGAGTGGTTTATGTCCCGTTGGGAACGTGACCACTCTAATCGTCTCCAATCCTAAGGTGGTCTAGTTGGACCATTATCAGTCCATAGACGAGTCCGAAAATACTAAGAGCATTGTGATAGCTTGGGGAGTATGGATCAAACACCTTTAAGGAATCCTCCCCCCCCCCCCCCCCCCCCCCCCCCCGACTCTAACTACAAACGAAAATCAAGAGGGAGTAAGAGAGAATGAGGTACATAACGTTCCTCTAATGAGATCATTACGGGACTACCTACAACCTGGCCCTTGCAACTACACCCTCGTGCGTGGTCTTACCAGCAACCGGAGGAAACATCGATATAAAGTCGGGTGTGATTCAACTTATACCAAAGTTCCATGGGCTAAACTCTGAAAGCCCATATTTTCACTTAAAGGAATTCGAAGAAGTGGTAGTTACCTTGCAATACACTAATGTCTCTGAAGATGCAATTAAACTTAAAATTTTTTCCTTCTCATTGAAAGAAAGAGCCAAGACTTGGCTTCACTCTCTTAGACCACATTCAATAGGGTCATGGAACAAGATGACTCAGGAATTCTTGAAAAAGTTCTTCCCAGTTCATAAAACGAACACCCTTCGAAGAGGCATAATGAATTTTTCGGCTAAAGAGAGTGAATCATTCTTCCAATGTTGGGAAAGGTTTAAGGACCTTCTACTTGCTTGCCTACATCACGGCTACGAAAGTTGGCAAATCATAAACTTCTTCAATGATGGATTAAGTTCTGATATGCGCCAATTTGTAGAGATGATGTGCAACGGCGAGTTTATGAGCAAAATTCTAGATGAAGCTTGGAGTTACTTAGATATGTTGGCTGAGAATGCCCAATCATGGGATACCTCAGATAAATCTAATAACCCCAAGCCTACTCAAGAAAAAGAAAAATGAGGGATTTATATCCTCAAGGAGGAAGATGATGCGAATGCAAGGTTAGCCAGCCTCACAAGGAAGATCGAGGCCATGAAACATAGTAAAAGTGGAGTTTCAAAGTCCAATGAAGCTATTGAGACCACGTGTGCGATTTGTTTCACTAATTTACACGCTACGCAAGATTGTCCTACAATTCCTACATTTCAAGAGGTGTTACATGAACATACAAATGCCACATATGGTTATCAACGACCATTTAATGGACCGGTGGGTAATACGTACAATTCTACTTGGAAGAACCACCTAAATTTTAGTTAGAAGAATGCTCCCACGGCCAATCCTACCAACCCTCAAGAAGGGCCACCCATGCAAAATATGGCCCCACCTCAATTTTCAATGGAGGGCACCTTAAAAGCGTTTATACAAGGACAAACGCAAATCAATCAAATAAATCAACAAATGTTCCAAGAGCTTAAAGTCTCGGTTGATGAGATTAAGGGACACTTGAATGATAGGGAAGGGACCTTTCTGGCCCAACCTCAGCCCAATCCAAAGAAAGTACATGAAGTAAGCATTCTTAATCTCTCCAACCAACATATGGAGCAAGACAAATCCGTCACCACTCTTAGAAGTGGTAAACAAATTGACAAATCTATTCTGGTGAAGGCCGACAAGCCTAATGATCCGGTAAATTCCGAGGATGAGGACGGATCCAACTTAGTCCCACAAGAAACAAAACACGTTTACAAGCCCGTAGCACCATTCCCTTCGAGATTGGTTGCTCCAAAATCTCTCCCAAACTCTCATGATATTTTAGAGATTTTTATACAAGTCAAGATAAACATTCCATTGCTTGATGCCATCAAACAAATCCCCTCTTATGCCAAGTTTCTAAAGGACCTATGCACAACTAAACGCAAATATAATGTGCAGCAAAAGGCCTTCCTAAATGATCAAGTGAGTGCCATTCTCAATCAAAAGACCCCCCCCCCCCAAAGTTTAAAGATCCCGGTAGTCCCACAATCTCATGTATCATTGGAGACTATCGGATTGAGCGTGCATTGCTAGACTTAGGGGCAAGCGTAAACTTGATCCCGTACTCGGTATATGAGCAATTGGGTCTTGGTGAATTAAAACCCACCAAAACCACGTTGTAACTCACTGATAGATCCATCCATGTACCGAGAGGGATAGTTGAGGATGTTCTAGTCCAAGTTAACAAATTCTACTACCTGGTAGATTTTATTGCCTTGGACACACAGCCAGTTATAGATGCTAGCACTCAAATACCGGTGATTTTAGGCCGCCCGTTCCTTGCTACATCAAACGCAATCATCAATTGCCGGAACGGGGTGATGCAATTATCCTTTGGGAACATGACATTAGAGGTGAATGTGTTTCACTTGGGCAAAAGGCATAGGGATGTTGATGATGACGAGCTCTTCAAGGTAAACATGCTCGAATCTTTTGAAGAAGAAGAGCTCCTCCAACTTGAACCACTAGAAAGCTTGGAGACATGCTTGGCACATTTCAAGGATTCCAAAGGCCCCATCATTAGTGAAATTGTGCAAGCATTGAATATTGAAAATCGGTAGTTGATACTAGCCAGTTGAGGCCTCATTTTGAAAGATTGCCACCAACCACATCAAGGCCTCTACCGTCTAACATCAAACCACTGAAGCTTGACCTTAAACCATTGTCATCTGAGCTTAAATATGTATACTTGGGTCAAGAAGAAATATTCCCAGTTGTCATTGCCTCTCACCTAGGGAAAGACCAAGAGCTCAAGTTGATTGAGCTACTCAAAGAACATAGGGGAGCCATAGGTTGGACAATAGCGGATCTCAAGGGGATAGACTCTTCGGTTTGTACTCACCGTATAAACCTCAAAGAAAATGCGAAAATGACTAGACAACCTCAACGAAGGCTAAATCCAAACATGATGGAGGTTATCAAAACTGAGGTGTTAAAGCTACTATATGTGGGTATCATCTACCCCATCTCGGATAGCTAATGGGTGAGTCCTACTCAAGTTGTCCCTAAGAAATCCGGTATTACCATCATAGAAAATGCCAACAACGAACTTATACCGACTAGAGTAACCACCAGTTGGCATATGTGCATTGATTATTGGAAGCTAAACACAGTCACTAGGAAGGACCACTTCCCTCTCCCATTTATGGATCAAATTTTAGAGAGGTTAGCAGGTCATTCATATTAGAGAGAAGACCACTTTTACATGCCCGTTTGGCACCTTTATATACCGAATAATGCCATTCGGGCTATGTAATGCACCCGCTACATTCCAACGATGCATGTTGAGTATTTTCTCGAACATGGTAGGGTGAATTTCTCGAGGTATTCATAGACAATTTTTCTATTTTTTGTTGTACTTTTGATGAGTGCCTCAATCACTTGAAGTTGGTCTTGACAAGGTGCGAGGAGAAGAACCTCGTTTTAAACTGAGAAAAGTGTCATTTCATGGTACAAAGATGAATAGTCCTTGGACAATATCATCTTGTCTAATGGAATAGAGGTAGACCGGACCAAAATCGATATAATTTCCAATCTACCACCACCCAAAAGCATACGCGATGTGCGGTCCTTCCTTGGACACGCCGATTTTTATAGAAGGTTCATAAAGGATTTTAGTCATATCTCAAGGCCCTTATATAACCTTCTTCAAAAGGAGAACCAATTTGAGTGGAGTGCCGAATGTCCTTTTTCAAAGCTAAAAGACATGTTGACAACCACTCCTATCATGCAACCACCGGATTGGTTCGTACCTTTTGAGTTGATGTGCAATGCGAGCGATTATGCTATTAGGGCGGTGTTAGGCCAAAAGAAGGATAAGAAGCCCCATGTTATCTACTATGCGAGTAGGACCTTGAATCCCGCCCAAGTCAATTACTCGACTACGGAGAAGGAGCTCCTAGCCGTCATCTTTGCCTTGGACAAATTCAAGCCTTACTTAATAGGATCCAAGGTCATTGTTTACACAAATCATGCGGCGCTGAAACACCTTCTTTCTAAGAATGATGCCGAGCCCCGTTTACCTAGATGGATCCTACTCCTTCAAGAATTCAATTTGGAGATCAAAGACAAGAAGTGAGTAGAAAATATGGTGGCGGATCATCTATCCCGCCTAGTCTTACCTAATTCCATTGACGAGTCACCTATTGAGGACTCATTCCCTAATGAGCAACTCTTTATTGCTATGCATCCACCATGGTACGCTGACATAGCCAATTATCTTTTCACAGGTGCGATGCCGATTCATTGGACTGCGTAGGACAAACGAAAATTTCTAAGAGAAATGCGCAGATTTTTCTGAGATGAACCTTTACTGTTTAAATATTGCCCAGACCAAATTATTAGGAGATGTGTCACTGATGATGAACATAATTCCGTCATCTCCTTTTGTCATGATCAAGCATGTGGGGGTCATTTTTTCGCCAAGAAAATCACTGCAAAAATTCTGCAGTGTGGTTTTTATTGGCCCACTCTATTTAAGGACACCCACGAGTTTTGCAAAGCATGCGAGCGTTGCCAAAAGTTAGGAAGGATTATCCCGTCGAAACATGATGCCTCTTACCCCAATTCAACATCTTGAAGTCTTTGACTGTTGGGGCATCGATTTCATGGGACCATTCCTCTCATCTTTTAGACATGTCTATATATTTCTTGTCGTAGACTATGTGTCTAAATGGATAGAGGCTATTCCATGTAGAACCAACGATCATCGTACGGTTCTAAAGTTCCTTAAAGAAAACATACTTTCCAGATTTGGAACGCCTCGAGCCATCATTAGTGATGGTGGTTCTCACTTTTGCAATAGGCCTTTTGAAGCCTTAATGAAGAAATATGGCATTAGGCATAAAGTAAGTATCCCATACCACCCACAGACGAGTGGACAAGCTAAAATTTCTAATTGAAAAATCAAGCAGACTTTGGAAAAGATGATGAGGCCGGATTGCAAAGATTGGTCACTGAGATTAGATGATGCGCTTTGGGCTCATCGTACCGCTTACAAGACCCCCATTGGAATGTCCCCTTATAGACTTGTCTATGAAAAAGCTTGCCACTTGCCTATGGAGATTGAACACAAAGCCTATTAGGCAATTCAGGCATTGAACTTTAATGTTGACAAGGCTAGCTCGCTTCGCAAACTCCAAATGAATGAGCTTGAAGAGATCCGGAACGATGCTTACGAGAACTCGAGAATTTATAAGAGTAGGATGAAGGCCTTTAATGACAAGCACATCTTCAGGAAATCTTTCCATGAAGGTCAGAAAGTGCTCTTGTATAATTCTCGACTTCATCTTTTTCCAAAAAAATTGCGATATCGATGTACCGGCCCATAAATTGTTAAAGAAGTTTTTCCTCATAGGGCTGTCGAGATAGAGAATGCCACAAATGGTAACTGTTTTAAAGTTAACGGACAAAGCCTTAAACCATTTGTTGAGAAATTTGATTCAGAGGACATGTCCATCACTCTGAATGATCCTGTGTATCAGGATGATTGATCTCCTAGTCTGACGGAGGTATAGCGTAGATTAGGTTTAGTTTCTTTTTTCTATTTTAGTTTTACTGTTTTAGTGGATTTAGTTGTTGGAGTTGCAGACTTCCATGATCGACTCTCTCAGGTAATATTGTTCTCACTCTCTTATTTTACCATTGCTCTCATATTCATGCTCATTGCATATCTTTTTACATTGAGGACAATGCAAGATTTGGTTGGGGGGTGAGATGAGATTCCTCATCTAGTAGTTTGCAACATTTCGAGCATCATATGTGATTTTTTTTTTCTAAAAATTCAAAATTCTTTTAGAAAACCTTATTTCTATGCATTCGAGATGATACGAGTATAAGAAAAGGAGATACGAAGTAAGTAATGTTACAAGTCTTGAACTTCTCTTAATATAATGGTTTTATATGTGAATTCCCCTATTTTTGTGATCAATAGAAAATTCGAACACTCTTACACCTAGTTCACATTACACGATTTTCATGGTTTGAAGGGATTATGTGATTTATGGATTGGCTAGACTTAGATTTGAGGTGTTGAGGAACCAAGCCGGGGTACTTTGTCCATCCTTGTCCATGGGAAAATAACAAAAGATATGGATTTCTAAAGATCATATCTAATGTAAAAGAAAAAGGAAAAGGAAGGATGAAAATTGAAAATGATGGAGAAAATTGTGGAAAATTCCGAAAAGGGCTACCTATTTACCAATCGAGGGATGGTCTACCCGTAACCAAAGCCGAAAATGCACTACCAGAAAAATGACTTTTACCGACGGCTGAAAGCCGTCGGCAAATGGCTTTCCCGACGGCTTTTGGCCGTCGGATGGGCCGTCGGGAAAGGGGGCGTCACAATTGCTTTCCGACGGTTATGGTCCGTCGGAATTTCCGACGGCTATATGTGGTCGGTAGGCCGTCGGAATTTCCGACGGCGATGAGCCGTCGCTCGACCGCCGGAACTTCCGACGGTGTGGAGCCGTCAGAATTATCGACGGTGATTAGCCGTCGGAAATTCCGACGGTTTATAACCGTCGGCGTTGCTTTAGAATATGAAAAAAAAACCGTTAGCATTTAAGCATGGCCACACGTGCACCTAGAAAAGTTCCTTAAAGCAATTCATAAGAGTTGATACAGTATTTAAGCAATTAATATTTTAAATATGTTACACATCTGTATGCAGATTGCAGAGTGCCTTGTTTGTGACAACTCAAAAGTGTTGTAAAAAGACAATGAGTGAGATAAGATCAAGTAACTTACAATAAGAGTTGATACAGCTGCAATCGCCAGGCTAGTAAATGCTATAGAGGTCTACATGAATGAGAATGACTCATCACATCAGTATAAATAACTGCAATCAAACCATATCTTACAATTACTGAAATGGTACACAAGCATTTGCCATAGTAAGAACATGATTATTACAAAGCAAAAATCTTCGTCTCTCTTTTGCAAAGGGTGATGGGAATTTTATTTGTTTTAACTAGTTTGTATAACACATATTATCTCGAGTAATGATCACTTCAGTCTTATTTGATTGAGTACATGCATGCCTCTAGCTTACAGATGTATGCCATGTTTCTCTGCTCATCAGTTGAAGAAAAAAAAAACAACAATTAATATTTTGAAACATCAAAATCCAGTAGAATATCAAAGACGAGCAACCTCTCTCTCTCTCTCTCTTTCAATCTCTCTCTCTCTCTCTCTCTCAAAAACAAAACTAATGCTGTTGTTAGATGTTTTTCTTCCGAGGCATTTGATAAAAAGCATAAAAATTTCAAATCTTAATATTACATCCATGAGAATTCCAAATGAAATCCTTCAAGCAAATGTTATCAGTTCTAGAATTTTACAATTGTATGCTTTTGCTGTTGAGAATATTTGATTTCATCATTGCTTCACAATTGACACAAACTATCATAATTAACAAATCTTAATCTGAATAAAAAAAACCATATTAAGGAGAATTTCAAAGACATCATTCTCAAATCTGTGTTAACGACATTACAACACAATAGTAAGATGCAAATTGCAACAATCCGGTGATCCAAACTGTTCTTTAGGTGGGACACTATCCAAAAGTTGCACATTTTATTAAAATTGTCCAAGATGGCTGACTTGACAACTCTGATCTTGTGCAATTTGCCACATGTACAAGAAGAGAGCCATTGATAAGTTGCATGAAAAAACGAAAAAAAAAGAAAGAAAGCAACAAGCACTACATATGCAATCAAATTTGGCTTTTGATTGTCCATTCGTAGCTACTGTATCGTAGTGAGGCCCACCATTTGAGATAGGTCATGTAGACATTTAGAAATGGGTCCCATGCTGCCCAATTTAGCTCAATTTGTAGTAGGGATTGTAGTTACATAGGTGGAAAACAAAAGTCATCACAGCAATCAGTATATACAAATACAATATATACAGGTGAGGAAATAATTGAGGTTGGCTAATCAGGGATGCATTTAAAAGGCGGCCCATTTTCTATCAAGATCAAAGTCACTACACACCCAAGCTGTCCAATAGGTGATCCATCTGTAATAGTAGAATTAAAGAAAAAATGAACCAAATGTCTGTCTCCTAATCATTTACGCATTTAACCATTCTACATGTTTTGACAAAACCCCTGTTATTGAAAGATGTGAAGTTGTTGCATGACCAGAAATTACAGTTCATGTCACCATAAACACAATTCATACATATATAAGTTGCTAATTACCATCATATGCACAGGAATGTGTTTGGAATGCACATGAATTTTTGGAGAGTTCATCTTCATGGTGGGGCCCACTGTTTGGATGGCTCGGATGGGATTGTATAAGTGAAATATTCTCATAGTCTAACACTGGATTAGACACTTTCCTAGAAAGAAGATGACAGCCCAATGACCTCTACTATAACTAGGACTACATATATTCTCCTATCAGAACTGTTACGTAAGTTAGCAAGGGACAAATGCGGAAAAAAACACGTATGTACTAGCCCGGGCCCACCTCTCACAGAGTACGGCCCCACAAATGAAATTTCGCCACTGAGGTGGGTGGTGGGCTCCTCACCGTCCAATCAGTGTCCCTTTCATGGAGTAATCTGATGGTGAGAAATGAATGTGGAGTGGGGAGAGAGGTAGGTAGTGATGCATTTGAAAAGGGGCATGTGGGCTCCTTTCCGTTACTACAAGAATCAGGGGCTCTGCAGTCTAAGATTGTTGGAAGAGTCAGGGGCTCTGCAGTCTTAAGTGATTAGGGTGTTTAAGATCTTTTCTTAAATCTTCACACACGTAGCAGCTTTACGTTTTGAAGTACCAAAAGCACGCTACTTCCTCAGACTTGAAGGAAAAAAAAAAAAAGAAACATTTTAAAAAAGCCACAAAAGAATTATATACTGAAGGATTCTTCTAGAATTATAAAAGCCACAAAAGAAACAACAGAATATAAAATTAAAAATAAAAACGAATCACCGATCACATTAAGAACATTTTACCTGAAAAGAAAGTTGTGACTGCATGTCCATAGTGAAATTCTCGGTATGTGCAAGTACATTGCACTTTGCTTACTGGCATAGTTTACAATTGCCCCAGGTTGAGATAAAATGCCATAGGATGAACAGAAGTTTAACACTGAGCTTTTAATCTAAATTACTAATTCAAGAACTAATACTCCAAATAAAGCAGTGTCATAATCAACTCATCACATGAAGATGCATGGATCCCTTACTAAGTCTACTTCAAAAAGTGTTGATGGCAGCTTGACTCACTTCTGTAGTCATTTGTTTTTTCTTTTCCTTCTCCTTCTGATGCCACTCATAGATCGGGGTGAAATCACAGAGCTCAAATTTCTTAATTACATGATTCCGGCCAAGTATCACTCTCCAATCATTCTAAGAGATTGTTGAGTGGTTGAAAGGAATAGAATGGTGTTTGTTGGTGAGAGTTTATATTAGATTAGGTAAGAATAAGGAGGTTTAGATTAGAATGATGATCAATTATGGAAACTGGAAAGAGAGGAAGAGGGAGAGAGAGAGAGAGAGAGAGAGAGAGAGAGAGAGAGAGAGATGGAGATTCTAAGATGGTTCTGTAATGGCCATTATGTAATCTAGGTGGTAACCGTTACACATTATGAGGTCATAGCAGCCCCATAGTGGTCCTGTAATGGGGTTGAAATAGGATTTTTTTTTCACAAAAAAAATAAAAAAATCATAACAGCTGTTATGGGGGCCATAATAACGGTTATGACCAATATCGTAATGGTAACAGCGGTGGCCATTACAACCACCATTACTGTTATGGAATGCCTTGATGAAGAGACTAGAATCTTTGCAACACCTTAGAAATCATGCCACACCACCTTTTCAGAAGTCATGGCACAACAGCTAAACTCTGTGGGGCTTGTGTTTTGTGTGTGACATCCAGTCAGTGTGTTAGGTGTGGTCCCTCTTGTTCGCTGTACAGAGTAAAAGTTAGCCTGATGTCAAATTCGGGTGGACCACCTCATAGGGAACAATATAAAATTCTACTTAAAAGTTCCAAGTTCATGCTGTATGGCTGACTTAAGCGTTGGAGCTCCCTTTGTCCCAGTGTGGCTCATCTGGTGAGCGGTTTAGATGGAACATACTGCCTTGTTGGGCCCCACACACATGGTTGGTGCCCCCTTTGGTTTCTAAGGTGAGGACTGTGCCGATTTTTTTTTTTTTTTTTGGAGAATTGATAACTTTATCAAGAGGGCCAGAAGGCACAACAAGGGAAAAAAAGAAAAGAAAAATACAAATACAAAAACAACCCACCCCAAGGGTCAGGCGCCCCACTCCCTAAGCAATGAAAAGACCTTCAGATTGTGGAGCCCAAAGTGCCACACCTGTCCCTGAAACATTTATCGTTTCTTTCCAACCAAATCCACCACAAGACTGCCAATAAAGCAAGGTGCCTGATCCTCCTTTCTTTAGAACAGGGTCCCCCCCATGCCAAGACCAAAACAACTCTTTCATTGTCATTGAACTTCCTTTTTCTTTTCCTTTCTTTCTGCATTTGCATCATGTGCAAATTACTGTCCATGTTTTCTATTTTGTACAAGCTTAATACCTGCTTCTATATACTTGAGCTTTTTTTTTCCAGGACAAATTGTGCTAGTTATGCGTTGTGTCTTAGCTTTGGAGTAACTCTGCCAATTCAAAGAAAGAAAGGTGTTACTTTGTGCTTCACTAATGCTTTGATACTTATTGTTTTGGGGCTCTACCATATGCAGATGATGGCGTGACACACAGCAGATTGGAATGATGGCTGTTCACAGTTGTGTTAATCAAAATCATTTTGATGATGATGATGATGATGATTTACCTTTAGTTTTTAAAAGGAATGTCTCAGCATCCAAGCAAAATTAATTGAATTCTGCACTAAAGAAGCCATCATCTCAAAGGCATGATGGATCTTCAGGAAGGCCTGTTTCTGATGCACGTGCTTCTGATCGTCCAAACTCCAATTCACTTAAAACTAAGGTGGTTTTACCTGCGAAGGTATCAGCAGAAAGGTCTACTGTTGCTAATTCAAAAGCTTCAGTACCTGATCGGCCCAAACATTCATCAGTACGGGACTCAGCAGCTTATAATAAGGAAAAGAAGCCTCTGGATAAGTCTCCTGTTAAATCTGCTGTTGATCCTGATGAAGATTCTGATGATAATGTACCATTGAGCTCTCGAATGCCTGTAGTAGGTCAAAAAAGCAATTCTTCCCATGTTTCAAGGGATCACAATTCATCTATTCCTAGTTCATCCATTCCAAGAAAGACAAAAATCAGCATTAATAAATCCGCTGATGATTCAGGAGATGAGAAACCCCTATCTTCTAAGTTATCAAAGTCCGGTTTTGGTGCTTCTACTAAAACCTCACATGCCGCAGATGATGAGAAACCTTTGTCTGCTAAGTTTCAGCAAAATGGTTACAACAAGAGGGATTCAATTTCAAATAATGAACAGTCTTTGAAGTCCAGCACAGGTTTGAATAAGAGGCTAGCAAGTGAAGTCAATACTTCACCCCCGTCTTCTTCTATTAAAAAGCTAAAAATTTCTAGTTCCTCTTCTGTAGCGAAAGTTAAGCAAGACCCTGAAGTGAAAAAGGAAGAAAAAAATGGATGATGATGACCACATTCCGATTGCACAGCGAATGAAAAAGTTAGTTCCCTTAGATAATCGATCATCCTCTTCAGTTGCGAAAGTTAAGCAAGAACCTGAAGTGAAAAAGGAAGAAAAAATGGATGATGATGACCACATTCCGATCGCACAGTGATTTCATGTCCCAAAATCTGTTCCAAATCTGTTCCAAATATTGCTCATCCCAAAAAAAATCTGTTCCAAATATTGCTCATCCCAAAAAAATCTGTTTCATAGGTGGTGATCTCCATACTATTTCATAGGTCGTTCCTGGCCTAGACAATAATCCATCTAGGCACACCCTGATCTACAGCTCAAGTGGTAGACTGAGTGAAGATAACATCGTTTCAACACTCAGGTCTTGGTATCGACTCCTGTTTCAAAGTCCTCTAGGGTCCCACACATGCACATTGGCTGGGCAAGTTGTGTTTGCATTAGTCATATGGCCACTGCAGCTTTTCCAGTGTAAATGGACCTGACCTTGACCTAAATACTCATGCCAAGGTGCGATCCGGATGAGTAGGATGTAGCTAAACCCAGGCCCACCAAACCAACTGATCTAAGTGCCCATTGGATCAACCATCAGGCACACGAATCTGAGATCCAGGCCATTCATCAGGTAGACTACATTGAGGTTAGGCATGTATGATCCATGAAAAATGCTTATCTCTGGCTTCTATTTCTTATGATAAGCCATGAAGTGTGAGTTGTGCTGCAATTTCTCGTATTTTGGTAAATAAGAGCTGGATAGATGAAGCACGTAGTTCTTTTCTATTGTGGAAGTTCTCTTCTTTTTTTTTTTCTTTTTTCTTTTTTTGTACATGAATTCTAATGGGTAGTCATGTTCCTTCTCTTTCTCACCACATGGTAACCATGTTCGGGATGTCCAAGATTGGACCATGGGCATTGACTGATCCAGCGGTTCAAAGCAGTGATGTAGTATTGAGGATGCTAGCAAGGAATTCCATGTCAGAAAAACTTGCTGAAGATATTGATAAGTCAATAAAGGCAATTATTGACAATGCATATGAAATTGCAAAGACCCACATAAGGAATAACCGGGCAGCCATTGACAAGCTAATAGAGGTTCTTTTAGAAAAGGAAACTCTAAATGGAGATGAATTCAGAGCAATCCTATCTGAGTTCACTGATATTCCACTGGACAAAATCAATACAAAACCTGTTTCTGAGTGATCAGTTATGACTGAGCAATCAGTTATGATCATTGAAATCCACCTCTTGATTGAGATTAGTTGAGGGATGATCTCCATGTTTGAGGATCTGCTGAAGACCACATTGTGGACTGTAGTACTTCATTCCCACCATAGTCCAAACTGTTCAAAGAACATTTGAATTACTGCAGTTGGTATTTGTAATTATCAGACCACTTAGTCTCAATTGCCAGCATTTCACCACCAATGAACATAGATGAGTTTGTCCAGCTGTAGGAACTGACTAGTTTCATTTCATTTCTTAATATTCTGGTTTTGTTGGGGCAAGACCTCCATCAGTCGATGCCCCAGTCAGCACTTTTGCACATGATTTGAAATAAAAGGAGGCCTACCAGTAATCATTACAGGAACATGATCCTTCTTGGAAATGGTGGTAGACCTGTCTATGCTAGACCTGCACAGTGCTGACTCACAGTACTTAGAATCCACTGGTGTGTTGTAGTGTTGCACCCTTTGGGCATCTGTCTATGCTAGACCTACATCGTGCTGACTCACAGTACTTAGAATCCACTGGTGACTCAGTGTTCACAAGGTAAATCCAATTAGGAAAAAACTGTCATTTCTAGCATTTAATGTTAACAGAGTCGGCCACTTGGCTAAAAGTAACCCTCTCTTCTTCTTCTTCTTCTTAAAGGGAGTGGATTAGGTGTGGCCCCTGCCTCACCCAAGAAGTTATGGCCTTTACTGTGGAGCCCGCCTTGACTTGTGTATTCTATATCCATGCTGTCAATACGTTTTGCCATATCATTTTAATTCATGAGCCCAAAAATGAAGCAGATCCAAATCTCGGGTGGACCATACCATAGGAAACAATGATGATTAACCATTAAACACTTATTGTAGGCTGCAGAAGTTTTGGATCAAGCTGATAACTTTTTTCCCCCTTCATTCAGGTTTTTGCGACCTTATCAACAGGTTGGATGGAAAATAAACATTACGGAAACAATATAAGGTGGATTAGGTGTGGCCCTGGACTAACAGTGGGGGGTGGGTGTACTAATCCCCCCCCCCCCCCAAAAAAAAAAAAAAAAAAAGAAAAAGAAAAAAAAAAAGAGGGTGTTGCTAGGACACATGTTGACGAGAAGCTAACAAATGTACACAGAGAACGCTAGAAAGCACAAGGCAGCAGATCTTTACAGTGTCGATGGAGATAACCAGGAAGAAGCGTCCCATTTTCATGCTCGCTGCATTGTTCACCAAATTGAGAGTGCGATAGTAAAGATGAATTTGCTGGGGAATGAGTATTCTAGGGCCTCGACAAAAGGCAATCAGTGGTTACCATGTTCCAGCATGAGGTTGATTTGGCATTTCAGATGTGAGGGGAAGGTTTATGAAGAATACGACTGCCAGATTAAAAAAAAAAAGGATAACAAGGAGGGCATTTGAAGTAGGGCTGTCGATGGGCCACCCTCTCTGTTTCTGTGTATATTTTCTTCTTGTGAAAAGATCAAATTCATTATTACAAATTCTTTTAACTCGATCAAATGCCCAACAACGCGTTCACTGAGCGCAACGTGACCATGAATTCTGTAAGCGCCTAGCAGAGTCCTCCAAATTGTCGAATCCGGCTTGACCATCATTGAATTTATAAGATGGTAGGCCTGATCCAGCAGACCTGCATGACCCAAAAGATCAACCATGCACCCATAGTGATGGATGTTTGGAACTAATCCGAATCCAGACTTCATTAAATCAAAAAACTTCAAACTTCGTTAATCTCTAAAACAGCCATGGACTAAACATCCTCCAATGAAGCAGCTCACCAGCAACTGCAATCAATAGAGAGGCATCTCTCTCATGTGTTCTACAGCATAGCAAGCACCACACGTTCCAGTTAAGGAAGACATTTCCTTCCTCATGCATGTGTGCAGCCGTTGCATTGGTGGCCATCCTCTCCCTCATGTGCAAGCAAGTCCAGCAAGAGTCTCCTCTCTCAACTAGTGTGGCCAACAACACATGAAGTGCAACTCTCCATCACATGTGCAAGAAAGGAAGCACCCATCCTCCCACACATGTGAAGTTTGCAAAAGGAAGACCTCTCCCTGGTCACATGAGTTAAGGAAGAACTCTCCCTCTCTCACCTTCTCTCAAGCATGTGGAGCTAGGAATGAGTTTCACCAGTCATACATGAGAAGCTACGAAAAAGATGAATTTCATCCCTCAAGCATACCAACCTAGCTAGCAAGTCTTCTACTCACCTACCTCACACATGTTAGAAGTGAATCATCCAGTGAGTAGAACAGCCTGATTTTTAGCTCTAGACTTACACCAGACCAATGAGCAACCTCACCTCATGTCACCTATGCAAGACATGCTGGGATGTGCTAATGCATGTGCATGCCTAGACTCTAACATATTCTACTTTAAGGCATAAATGGATCTGCTACAGTTGTACCTGCTACAGTTGTACACCCACATATTCTAATTCAAGGCATCAACAAAGAGCATCTTCACCTTTTTTTTCAAGGGGCTGCTACAGTTGTACCTGATTAGGGGCCCAGTGATGTGGTTACAGAATCCAAAAAGTCCATCAGATTTGTCACCCCAAAAATCCCAAAATCAGCCTAATCAACTCACCCCAATGAAGAACTTGAAACTTTTAAGATACCTCAATTTATCTACCACTGGAGTAGGGTGGCTGCCTGAATTCATATGCGAACTGTATTTGTTGCAAACCTTGAAACTTAATGAGTGTGTGGAACTGTTTGAGCTTCCGAAAGAGATGGGGAAACTTGCAAGGCTAAGACATCTTGTAGAGTTGAATTCGTTCGAAGAGAGATCAAGGAAACGGAGAGAAGTGAAATTAACAATATGGTAAGCGTAGGTCAGCGAGGGAAGGAGACTTGTTCATTACGTGCACCCAATCATGGCTTGCCATGGAAAGGTTCACATAAGACATGTCGAGGTACAATCCAGATTTCTACTCTAATTGAGGACGAACAATAGTCCAAATTCGGGCACCATTTTTAAGGCCCAAAAGAGTTCATATTTGACAGAAAATTTAGGGCCATCTTTAGTCCAGATTTGACTGAATTCTAAACTTAAAAAATGCTCCAGCTTATACACGTTTTTTGGGGCCCAAAAACTGTCCAGATTTGGACAAGGTTTGGCCTAAAAAATAGTCCAAATTAGTTGCTGCCCATTTTGGCTTATTTTTGTCATCGGTTTGGCTATCCTTGATATTAACGCACAGTGGATGAGCTGGTAGAGACATTATAGTGTGAGTGAGTGATTCTGGGTATGGTCCCATAAACTTCCTGGGGCCACATGATTCTGGACCATGAAGTCAAATTGATTTTTTTTTTTTTTAGACCGGACTCTCCGTAACAAACGAGAGAGCTGCCTACATACTTATCATCGTGATAAGATCATGTTGTTGTAGTTTATCATTATGTAACTTGATTTTCAGTTGAGCTCCATTGAAGAAATGAACATCTTTAGCGTACAACCCATCTAATACGTTTATGCCTGCATGGTGGAGATCTTCTGTTAGTAAGTTCAAATCCTATGGTCAGAAATCACTAACAGAAGACCTACACCATGCAGGCAGAAACCTATCAGTCGAGCTCTATGCAAAATTTGTTCATTTCATAATAGAACTCAACTGAGGCCAAGTTACATACTTATCATCTTGATAAGATCAGGTCATTGTAGTTCATTACATCCATCAGGAAACAAAATAGTACACCCCCTCGACCTGAAGAAGATAGGTTATATAAGTCCAACTGCAACAACTCCCTAAGGCTCGAGCATACTTTGGCTACAGACCGCGATAAGGACATGACCAAAACTTGATGGTACTGCATAGGGTGAATTATAAAAACATAAAGACATGCATTTAACCAACAAAACTCGAAAACAATTATCCAATTATGTTCAAGTTCGGCTAAACAGGAATAGAATTCAACAAGTTCATCATTCAAGCAAACCAACATCTTTAACGCACAGTGGGCAGAAATAGTTCAAAACCTATGGTCATTGTAGCTGACAAGTATATATAAACTAAATAACCTAATAATATTTACTATATACTAGTAACATATAAGCAATATCGGGGCACCATACATAAGCTACAAGAATATCATGTCCCCCTAAAACCAACATCCTCCTTCAATAACATAATATATATATATATATATATATATATATATATATATATATATATATATATATATATATATATATATATATATATATATATATATAATTCGTTGATTATTTTCCATGCTCAATTGCAACATTCATTCACCATCTAAAACCATTGGGCAACGAGATAGCTGCCTACATCCACACATCTTCTAATTCAACTAACTATTAACAAAATTTATAAAACTAAAAGATATCTAACCAAGTTCAAGGTTTTGAAGACTTACAGTTCGTCCAAGCTTTCTATCTAGGTCCACCACAGAGGAAATGGATTTGGAACTGCACGGCATATGAAATACTAAGCATTAGAAAAACCAAAACCCATAAATCAAAATGCTTTTCAACACATCAATCAAAGCTGTCATATACTATAGAGAGAGAAAGAGAGAGCAAATCCATCCATCGATCTCACCTACATACATGATCAATAATAGTCAATATATTTTATCTTACAAGAAATCATCAAGAGTGCATTTTCATGTTATAACAAAATAATAAAAAAACACACAAGGAAATCAAGTTTGAGACCCAACTCGCAAAAGATCATGTACCAAGCTAGTCACACGCATACATCCTTGAAGATAAATGTACCTCATCTTGCCAGAAATCATCGAAATACCATTCACCCATTGCTTAGATAAAAAAAGCACAATAAAAGAAATTGGGTTGAAGGTCAACCAAAAAAAAAAAAAAAAAAACGAACAATACATGGGATTGTTTGATAAGTGTGAATAAGTACAAAGTCTATTCATAAATATTACGGATAGACTGTAATAAATTGTCGAGGCCAAACGACAAATCCTCCCACGCCGACCTCTCCAAGAATATGATGATAACCATCTTCCTTCCACAACTCTGCATGCCCGACAATAATCTCGGTCAATATAACGCTATAATTTCCCTCGCCTAGCTCAGATCCATGGACTAATGCGGTAGGATCAACCATATGCACCTCACCACGAGCATGTACCCGTTTCTTCCAATCGCAAAGATCGCATCTCTTGCCCAAATGTAGCGAATCAGGCTATACAAAATGCATGTCATCAGTACACATCTTAATTTATAGTGTAAAATAAGCTCAAACTAGTATTAGGGAAACATGTACATACCGAAGAGGCCTGACTAGATTTAAATGGAAATGTTGTAGGAGTAGGGACAACAACCGGTTGCCCTTGACTTTCTGCCATGGTTTTAACAGTCTGTTGGAGTTGTGACAGGGTTTTATCGATATCCTCTAATTTATGTGCCAAATTATCTCGCTCTTGTGTCACCGTGTTTAGCTTTTTTAATACTGGGATTGTTTTCTTCAATGCAGTCTTGGATACAGTTCCACCTATACCCCGCATGCGCCCTCTACTGTCACTCCCAATTGACTGTAGACAGAAATGAAAGTAAATTTATCAAAAAAGGCATAACTACCTGTACCTCAAGTATTTGATGTTCAAGCATACCTGTGTAAGGGCATCATCTATACCAGTCATCAAAGATCCAGGATTACTACTCTGAGCCTCCTTTATTTTTTCCTATGACAAAATCCAAAAGAAACCATTACAACTCGAACTCACATTTATATTCAATATGTCATCCTAAAGAAGTCAGGAGGTACGAGGGGTGCACTTACTAAGACTTCAGGAAACTGGAATTCGTTTTCCTTTGTTGTATGTGCTCGAATGTACATATCAGACTTATTGATCTCGGCATCAGAGGTGAGATTCTTCTCAAGTGCCTTTCCCATGTTACATCAATATCAATATGCATCATTAATGGAATGAAGGAATGCTTGTTAGAATTTGAAATAAATAATACGATGTATATTTTAAGACATATACCATCTGATGGCGTGTGACAGCCAAGCTACGCCGCCCAAGTGTAGAAGGGCCAACTTGCTTGGCCCGATTGGATGCATTCCTTGCACTTAACTCCAGGAAATCTTGGCTATTACGTTGATCCACAAAAGTAATCCAGTCCTCAATAGGCACACCAGCAGGGGCAGGATCTTGTTTCACAACTGCAGGATCCTTACCCTTGATAAACTTTGTATATAAATAACTCTTGTAATTCCTCCAACATGCCTTCATGCGGTTCGGAACATAATCTAACCACACACTCTCATGTTCAAACTCATAATTTCTCCCTAAGCCATTAATGACCATCTGAATGTGCTCACAAGGCACATCGCGGATGTTGGTGTAGGTGATCGGGATATTTGTTCGTGTGAGGACACCGAGGGATGTTGAGAAATCAACTAGATTATAATCCAATGCATTTGGTTGCCCATGTTCATTAGTTGTTATGAACTTCTTCTTCGATCCCTTAATTAATTCCTTACCTCGCGCGGGTCCTCTCTTCTTAGAAGATGTAGACAACGACCCCTCTACATCAAAAGAAGAATAGGTACAACCCCAAGCAATATTAAATATCAATATACATGGTCAAAGTAAAAGAAACTTTAGTTTAACATAGTCAAGGAGAGGTATCTTATTACCTCTAGCATCTTCAGGGGTTGCAACCCTAGGCAACTCGTCATGGGCTACATCCGCGAGCGGCCCTGTGCCCAATGCCTCTTCCTCCACATCCATGTAAGACTCTTATCTGCTGCTAAGGCGTAAGAAATTAAAAGTGAATGACATAGAATGAAGTGAAATGCAAATAAGACTTCAGTACAACTCATATCTGACTTATAATGTATACATAACATTAAAAAATGAAATGCATATTTTAATATATAACAAGGATCCAACATCTACATGGAGTGCAATAATAGACAAAACACAAAACTCATTTAAAGGATCCAACATCTACATGGAGTGCAATAATAGACAAAACACAAAAATCATTTAAAGGATCCAACATCTACATGGAGTGCAATAATAGACAAAACACAAAAATCATTTAAATACATGCACAAAAGTAGAATACATGAGGTTCATCTTCTAGCTCGCTTTCTTTTCTTCTTTTTTCCAACAACCACATGGATGTCTTCAGGGTCATCGTATAATAACTCATCACCAATCTCTACTTCGGTTAGATCAGGTCCTACTTCGTCAAGAGTTACAACTCATTGTTCTGATAAAAGGCATGGCTCATCTTTGACAAAAATCTTTCTTGGAACCTCCAAGACCACATGCCAATCGGGATATTTTGGATCTCTAGAATAGAAAACCTGCACGGCATGCTCTGCAAGAATGAATGGCTCATCACTCAATTTGTCTGAACTAAGAAGATTAGACAAATTCAACATGGTAAGATTTCCTTCAACGTCAAAAGAAACACCTCGTTGCGTCACCTTCACCCAATCACACTTGAATAGAATCGGCTTGTACCCATGTCGGTACTCCATTTGGATTATTTTCCGGATGACTCCATAGTAAGGTATAGATTCATCCACTAGGTTCCTGTCCTTAGCACTAGATCGAAAGGTGGTCATACTCTCTGTGCTAACCCCACTATTCTGGTTCGTTTTATTTTCCTCGTAGTCCTTAATGACGAATAGGAAATCATTAATACAATACTTATTGTACTGTATAGAAAAATGAGTTGGTCCCCTGACTATGTCTTTAAAGTCTTCATTAGTTGATTCATCTAACTCTAACTGCTTCTTCAACCAAGGTATAAACTCATCATTACTCGCCACCTTGGTCCTCTTCCCTGCAACTACCTTGCGTTGCTGCAAGAAATTGGCATACTTCCTGCACGAAGAATGATGTTATAGACGTGACCTTTTTTTAGGATTGTTATTACAATGTTATTGAACAAAAAATGAAGAAGACATATACATACAAGCTAAGTCCAATATATACCTTTGCCATGTATCATAGGTAGGTTGACTCTTCAGAACCCAGATACGAGCCTGTTCATACTCAATACCTTCTAGGACGACATTTTGACCCGGGCCAATTGGACCTACGACTTCACCATCGAAGTCGTCAACAAAATCTTCCGACCTCGACATGAGTGAAGTTGATCCATCAAATCGCTTTTCTAGTTTCTCCAAGAGGCTTGTTTTCTTTTTCCCTCTATATTGGTTACAGTGTACAAGTGTCTCCTCTTGTATGTACCGTTCAGCTATACAACCTTCCGGCCGCATTTTATTGCGTACATATGCCTTAAACGTCTTTATGAACCTGAATAAGTAAACGAAACTTAAGAAATATAAATGCAAATGTCTAGTCCAAGTTTTTCACATTAAACTCATGTCATACCTTTCAAATGGATACATCCATCGATAGTAAACAGGACCACATACGCGAGCCTCGTAAGCCAAGTGGATTGGTAGATGCATCATCACAACAAAAATAGAAGGAGGGCATGTAATTTCAAGCTCACATAACGTCTTAGCCATGCCCTTCTCGAGAATCAATAACATTTCAATATCAATGGTTCGTGAGCAAAGGGCGTTGAAGAAGGTACATAAGCTTCTAATTATATTGCGGATCGGCTTGCTATCCATGAATGCATGCTGGATCAAAATTGGAAGCAGATGTTGCATCAACACATGGTAATCATGAGACTTCATTCCCTTCAAATCCATGTTATCTTCCTTTACAATGTTCTTCCAATTTCCACTAAAACCGACCGGAACACGCAACTCACGCAAAGTCTGAATGAAAAGTTTTTTCTCTTCTTTTTGCAACAAGAAAGGACCTCGTTTTTGGATCACCTTACCGTTGATATTTTTCAGCCATAAACGCTTCTTAATTCCCAATCGCTTCAAGTCCCTTCGTGCATTAGCATCATCCTTGCTTTTTCCCTTTGTGTTCAACATCAAGGCAATAAGTATTTCGCATACATTTTTCTCGATGTGCATAACATCAAGGTTGTGGCGTACGGGCAACTCCTTCCAATAATCTAGATCAAATAATATGGACCGCTTAAAGAAGCATGTTGACTCAGCATCATCCACTTGCTCCTGTCCTCCTATACCCCTTCGTTTCTTCTTCTCGATCTTCCCCCACTGCACATTTAGCTTCGCAACAATTCTTTCGATCTCTGTCCCAGTCAGACGAATTGGTTGTGGTCGGTGGTCCTCCTCCTTATTAAAGGTGCTTGCACTTAAGTCATATCTAGCCTTGTCATTGAGTGGCAACCACCGTCTGTGACCCATATAAACATGTTTCATTCCATGGTGTAGTCGCAATGAATCTGTCTTGGGGCCACATGCAGGACAACCATACTTACCCTTTGTCCTACAACCAGAAACATTACCATATGCGGGAAAGTCATGGATTGTCCACAACAGGATAACACGCATGTTGAATTTGTTTCCGTGGTATGCATCAATTGTCATGATCCCTTTCTGCCACAAGTCTTGCAACTCAGCAATCAACGGTTGCAAATAAATGTCAATATCCTTCCCCGGTTGTCGCGGCCCTTCGATGAGCAAAGTGAGTATAGTAAATTGCAGTTTCATACATAGCTTCGGTGGAAGGTTGTACGTTACACACATAACAGGCCATGAACTATACGATGTGCTGGAAGTCCCAAAGGGGTTAAACCCATCGGTGGCTAGACCCAATCGAACATTGCGAGGCTCACTTGCAAAATCCTCATACTTGTTGTCGACAAGCTTCCATGTGCTGGAGTCAACCGGATGCCCCATCTTTCCACTTTGCATTTTTCCAATCGAGTGCCAGGTCATCTCTTTTGCCACCCACGGCACACTGTACACCCTTTGTAGCCTTGGTGTTATTGGAAAATACCTTAATACCTTCGCAGGTACTTTCGCTCATTTTGACTTAGAATCTGATTCTTTTTTGTACCTAGAAGTACCACAGTTTGGACAACTCGTCTTCTTCTCGTGCTCTCTCCAGTACAACATGCAATCATTTGGACAAGCATGAATCTTCTGGTAATCAAGACCCAACTTTGTAATGATCTTCTTCGCTTGGTATGTATTAGCTGGGGTCTTATTACCGGATGGCAACACACTTTGGAGTAGTTGAAGGAGATCAGTAAAGCTTTGTTCACTCCATCCATGGTTCACCTTTAATTTAAAAAGTTGTACAATAAAAGTCAACAAGGTGAATTCGTGGCAACCAAGATACAGCTCAGTCATTGCATCTCGTAGATTTGCTTCAAACTCATTACCTGTAGCGTCCCCAAAAACGTCTTCAACTTCGGGGGCTACATTAGGGTCATCCTGAACAACTTCGTCTTGGTTATTACCACCAAGGTCTTCAACAACCGCATTGACAATGTCGTTTAAGTTTGCCACACTAGGGTACTGGTGGGAAATTGGAGCACGTTCGGTATACTTGGGTGTTGCAAGCTCACCGTGCATGTTCCACACCTTATATGTTGGATCAAATCCATATTTCATCAAATGTACCTTCACATCGTCAATTATGCAGGGTAAACGTATACATCTGCATTTGGTGCATGGCCAATGAATGGTTTCTCTACCAGGAAGGTGTTCTGATGCGAACGTTACAAAACTTAAAATACCATCCATAAAACGTGGGTCTGGGTAACGTAGAGTAATCCACTCCCTATCCATTGGATACAACCTCTTTAATTATGATGTGTACCTATAGAAAGTATACAACCATAACAATCAAATATCAGTCCAACTTCTACGACTGCATATCCCCTTATCTCTCCAGAAATATTGATCAGGCATTTGATTCCACGTCAACTATCCACAAAAGGTATGGATATTTGACGACGAAAACAAGTGTAGGGAATACTCCGGAGAGAAAGGGAGAGATGAAACGGAACTAGCGTGTGCATTAACACTGCAATCTATTCAACCTTAAACTGTCCAAAAATTCAACCTACCATCAATTCAATCATCAACGTCGTCATCATCTTAACCATTAAATAAAACCATGCACAATCTCAAACATAGGATCAAGATGCCAACATTATTACACATTCCACATCATTTTGGGCCTACTAGTTACATGCATAAGTAAATCATATAAAAGGCCCCAAATCTACAACTCATATAATCCAACATGGACTCATTGGGTGTTGTCTACTTGACTAATGGTACTATGCAAGGCACGCTGCCCACTATAAAATGGGCCTACCCAACGGGTCCAAGTAAAGTCACCATGGTGGACTTCTCACTCCCAACTATCTCTCTTGGTATTTGTCCCACTTGGGCCTTACTTTTAATTCATTTATATAGGCCCAAGGACCCAAATAACTTATGATAAATAAATGGACAATGAAGATGTCCACCACATGACCCACATCATCAGAGTATAAATTAAGTTCAGAAGACATATAATACGGGCCACATGAGCAAGGGTAAGGTCCACATAAGGTGGCCCGCTAGGAAATAGTCTACCACTGTGAATCGTCCATGTCCAGGGCCTAATTAGTCCATAAAATATCTTAGGATGAGAGGTGGAGCCCATGGAAATGGGTCCATGCCAAGTTCTACCCAAATAGTCATAAGTTTTGGTATAACACATAAATGGTTTTGGGCCGTCTTGTGGCCTACCTTGTGATCATGTGGGGCTCACATTTGAAAAAAGAATTTACTCATCTGGTAGCCCCATGCATAGGCTTCACAACTCAGAAACTATGGCCACTTGAAGATGAGTTTATAAATTTTGGCAAGAGCTCAAACACTGGCACTTGAAGGACTGCAGAAATGTTGTGCAGGAATGGTTTTTGTCCAACTTTGGGAGGTTGCCACAGACACATGAGGCCATATTTCGACATACCGTCAAGTGTCCCTGGTATTCCCATATTTGGTCATAAAATTCCATAAGGTAGGACCCTCTGATTACATGTGTACAATTTGTGACACATGGCCCAACATAGCCATCTGAAATTTCTGCACAACTCTGCCTAGCCCCAATTTGGAGTCAGACGAAAGATCACCTAAGGCCCACATTGGTCCAACTAAAGTATCATTTATCTACACACTTATGTAGATTAGAAATTCATCTTAGTGGCCCCAATATATCTCATACATGGAGCTCACCACGGGGACCCAAAGTCCCAGACATAATATTCAGACTTGCAGTCTTTGGCAATGAGTCTGTCCCAACTTGGGCTCCACTTCACCAACACATGAGGATTATTTCCAATGAATTAGTAGGACAATACCATACACTAACATGTAGAATAGACATATCCCATTGTGAGATCCTTAGATACAGATCATGAGTTCGCCCCATGGTTCCGTGATCCAAACCCTTGAGATCATTGGGCCTTATGTTTGATATTTATGCAGCAGGTTTATGTGCCAAGGCGTTCATCATGCAGTTGTAAGTTGGCATTTGAAAGCGTGTTAGACATACTGCAAATGCATCTATAATGTTCTATTTGAGATCCTGCACTGAGAAATTCCTAGAAATTGCATAAGGATTTCAGAAAAAAGGAGATGATATTCTACAAATTGACTGTTGACAGAAAAGAGGTGCATTTCTAAAACCAAAAGGGGTGTGTCATTTTACATACTTTTAAGAAAATTGCTCTGTTTAGAACAAAAACACATCCTCAAGTGCTTGCTTGGCTAGTGACATATCTTCTGCTGTCATATCCACACAATATGTTACTACACATGGTTTGCACATCATTCTAGGTGAGTTTTCACAGCTTTGGATCCTCATTTCCTTAAGTGGAACTTGACAGTGGTGCAGGCACTTGTGTTGATGATTGGGATCCACGTGGCCCATATGTGTCGCTACGCTGAAAGTGGGCTGGACTGCTGAGGCCCAGCCCACAGCAAGATGTGGGTTTTGGATATGCGAAGGCCCAACCTGAACTCCTCTCCTGGTAAGCCATTACACCTATCTGACCTGCTTAGAAGTCGGGTAATTAGGTAATTGGGTAATCGAATAAAATTTTAAATTGGAAAAAAAAAAACCCATATCTGAATCCGATCTTTTCGGGTTGGATATGTCGGTCCCAATCTGGATGGTTACTTGGCCATCAGGATCAGGGCTTGGGTTTAGACGCTTAGATAGTGGGCTGGGCCTAGTTATTTATCTCATAGCACTAGTGTGGACAAACCTTGTCACAAAAAGAAAAGGAAAAAAGAAAAGGTAAGCCACTCACTTGAAGTGCCTGGATGAGTTCTATGACATCCACTACTAATGGAAAAAATGTGGGAAAGCAACATCTTGTATGAAAGATGCACTTGAAGAGCTGTAGTGGACCAGACAACAATGCTTCCAAACACCACCAGAATCAGGTAAGAATAATTCAGCAACATAAGCAAATATGTTAAACAGAGACATTTCAGCAAACACATGCTGTGCACACTTAGCATTCACAACAAACAATTGAAGGTAGAAAATGAAGAAAATGAAGGGCTTATTTATCAATCAAGGCAGGTGTCGATATCATTTTCATAATGAAAACAAAATAATCTAAAACGTTTCAGGGTAGCCATCATCAGGACCTGTGACGCCAAATAAAGGGAGAAAGAGATACCTGTGACGCCAAATAAAGGGGCAGCAGCGGAACGGCTGAAGAAACCCTCTGTTTCTTCCGATCGGTGCAGGGAGAGGGACGGAGAGGGTTGCGTACGTCCTTGACAGTGACGAGAGACGGAGAGAGGGAGAGGGATGGAGATCGGACAGGGAGAAAGGGAGGGAGAGGTGGGAGATGGGTTTGGGGAAAAAACCCCTTTTCAGAGAGGGAGAGGCAGAGGGAGTGGCGGGAGACGGGTTTTAGAAAAACACCAAAAAAGGGCGCGACTTGGGTGAGACCTCGGAACTAGCGATGTGGGTGGGACCCCGAACCTAGGGCCCACCTGGATGCATCTGTTGCATATCCATGCCGTCTATCTGTTTCTTCAGATTATTTTAGGACTCAGTCCGAAAATTGAAGGGCATGAAAATTTTAAGTAGACCACACCACTAGAAGCAGTGATAATTGAACGCCTACCATTAAAAACTTCCTTGAGTCCACCGTAATGTTTACTGGCCATCCAATCTGTTGATAAGGTCACGTAGACAGGGATGAAAGGAAAAAACAAATATGGAGTCGATAGAAAACTTATGTGGCCCACAAAGGTTTTTAATAGACATTAACTAGTTTTTCTAATGGTGTGGTCCACAGAAATTCTTTATCTGCTTTATTTTTTGTTCTATGACATAAAATAATCATTAAAAGAAGATGAACGGTATGGATATACAATTAATACATAGAGCTGGGCCCTATGTTTAGGGTCCCACCCACGTAGCTGGTTCTGGGGTCTCACCCAAGTCGCGCCCACCAAAAAATGGTATTGGCGCGCGGAATGTGGGTGAGGCCCACCATGATGTTTATGAGAAATCTACGCCGTCCAACTATTTTCTGAGCTCATTTTAGGCGTTGAGACAAAAAACGAACGGGATCATATGCCATCCATACCATTCATAATGTCCAGTGAACGTGGATTGGCTAGTGACCCCACACCAGCCAGGTGGCTTGTGTCAAAGGGGCACGACTTGGGTGAGACCCCGGAACCAGCGACGTGGGTGGGACCCTGAACCTAGGGTCCACCTCGATGTATTCCTTGTATATCCATGTTGTTCATCTATTTCTTCATATTATTTTAGGCCTAAGTCCCAAAAATGAAGCACATGAAATTTTTAGGTGGACCACACCACAGGATGCAGCGCTTATTGAACTGTTACCATTAAAAACTTCCTGGAGTCCTCTGTAATGTTTATTGACCATCCAATCTGTTGATTAGGTCGTGTAGGCAAGGATGAAAGGAAAAAATAAATATCAGGTTGATAGAAAACTTTTGTTGCCCACAAAAGGTTTCTAATGGTCATTAACCAGTTTTTCTTATGGTGTGCTCCACCCGAAATTTGCATCTGCTTTATTTTTGGTACCATTGCATAAAATAAGCAGAAAAAGAAGATGAACAGCATGGATATACAATTCATATATAGAGGTGGACTCCTACGGTCAAGGTCCCACCCACATAGCTGGTTCCGGGGTCTCACCCAAGTCGCGCCCGTGTCAAAGCTGTGTGGGCTCCACCATGATGTATGTGTTTTATCCACGCTTGTCCATCCATTTTTCCACCTCATTTTAGTGCACAGGCCAGATCCAAATCTCAGGTGGACCACACCACATGAAAAAGTGGGAATTGAATTCTCACCATTGAAAACTTCCTGGAGGCTAGTAGTTTTGGATCAAGCTGATATTAATTTGTGTTTTCACTTCATCAAGGTCTGTGTAACCTTATCAACAGGTTGGATGGCAAATAAACATCACGGTGGGCCCTGGGAAGTTTTTAATGGTGGACCTTCAATCAACACCTTTCTTCTGTGGTGTGGTCCAATGTGTTAACTCACAGTACTGATCAGATGCTCTAATCTATAGGAATAGCTAGCCATCCATTTCATAAGCCACGGACTGATGGTCAGGATTCTCTTCTTAAAGGAGCTATTGAGAACTAAGAGCGATCCATGGTAGGCCCCAACAAATGAAGGGTTTAAATTGTTGATTGAACCTCCCTAATTTTCTGTGAATGATCCTAATTGCCCATTTTAAAGGCAGTTGATCGGTCCGTTGGAATCATTTGGTTGGTGTAATTTTAATTTACATGGTAATAACACAAGAAATGGGCCCTTGATCATTTAATGAACGATCCAGATCAATCAATCTGACTGATCAAGGGCCCGTAAGCTACTAGGAGCAGTACAACTTATAGTCATCCGAGAGCATTGGATCTTCTTATGGAAAGACAAAAAAGCCCTTGATGCTTTTGGAATCATGATGTATGTGTTTTATCCATGTTGTCCATTAATTTCTACTGATCATTTTAGGGCTTTATCTAAAAAATTGGGCAAATCTAAATCTCAGGTGGACCACACCATAACAAAATAGTAGTGATTGAATGTCCACCAATGTTTATTGACATCCAACCTCTTGATTAGGTCATACAAACATGGATGCAAGGAAAAAACAAATAACAACTTGATCTAAAACTTTCATGGCCTCCAAAGAAGCTTAACGGTGGGCATTCAATTACATTGTTTCTTGTGCTGGTCCAGTTGACATTTAGATCTACCATATTACAATTAATATTCCATACCGTTCGCAACATCTCAGTCCTCCTGGGATGAACATGAAAAAACAAATTATATTAATTTATATTAGCCTGATTAAAAACTTTTATGATCCCACAAATATTTAAACCATGGTCATTCAATCCTTATGTTTTCAGCCCACACGACTTTTGGATCCCAGCTCATTAATTTTTTTGTCTCATGCATGTCCTAAAATGGGCTCACAAAACGAATGGACATTGTGGATTTTCACAAACATCACAATAGGCCCCTCGGTTCCCAACAGTTTGGCTATTGACATTGGTGATCAGGTGCTAGTGGTCGGGCTCTATGGACCCCACGATTATTGTGTTTAATTTATCCATGTTGTTCATTCATTTCTCAAGATTAATTATAGCAAGACTTCATCCTATAAATGAGCCATATCTAAATCTCAGGTGGACCACAACATAAGAAAACAATAGTGATTGAATGTCCACTGTCCATTAAAAATGTCCTAGGGCCCTGTAATGTTTAAGGCATGTTTAATGGATAAAGATCACAATTCACGGTGGGCCCCACAAGCACCGATCAGTACCTGCTACAGTAGTGGCAAGGTCGAAGACGATATACAAATTAATCATCGTATAAGATATTTAAACAATGTGTTTTAACGGCGTTCAATTAGTAAATGCCATTATAAAGTGGATCTTTAACAATGCTAGATTGTGCACGCCATAAAAATAGGTAATTGATGGTGTTCTTTTACCGCATGCCATTAACACCTACAATTTGTTGTAGGTGAATTAGAAGATAACAACTTAGTAGGTGTTACCTTTACCGTGTGTGGCCTACCTTGATTTTTTTCTGTATATCCATTCCATCCATCTATTTTTTCATCTCATTTTAGGAATCGATCCAAAATTATAAGAAGATCCAAATCTCAGGTTAGGGCTCTCAATGGGTCGGAGCTGGATCAAATCCAGTTGGATCCGGCTCCAAGTCCGTATATCTGTAGACGGATTCGGATCGGATTCGGATCCAACTCGGATCCAAAAGGTGATATCCATATCCGATCCATTTATAAATTGTTAGATCCATTTCTGATCCAAAATCCATATAACCATCGGATTCGAGTCGGATCTAGGTCCGAATGCACCCCCATTACAAATCCAAAAAAATATATGATATAAAATATATAATATAATATATTTAATTTAGTAGAAAAATGATGCAAATCCCACTATTTACTATGGCATGGTCCAAATGGCCTAAAGTAATTTGTAAAACGGATGGTCAGCAAGAATATAACATATACAGTAAGGTGACAATGAGTCGGATCTTAATCGGATTTGGATCTAACTCAGATATGTTCTCGTGAATCCATATCCGCTCCATTTAAGTAATCGGACCTATTTTAAGATCCATATCCGGTCCATTTAACTAATCGGACCTATTTTAAGATCCAAATCCGCATTATATGGATTCAGAGCGAATCGGATCTCGAATCTGACCCGCTCCATTGAGAGCCCTATCTCAGGTGGACCATACCACTAGAAAGAGTGATGAATCACCATTAAAAACATTGTTGTGGGCCACAAAAGCTTTGGATCAATATTATCTTTCTAATTTTCCTTCACATACAGATCTTCTTGACATTTATCAATAGGTTGGATTACAAATAAACATCAAGGAAACGTTATAATAGGCCAGCCTTTGGAAATTTTAATGGTGAGGCACTCGAATCAACATTTCATGTGGTACTGATCCACTTGAGATTAATCTCTCTATAAATTTTGGCCATCACATCTTAAAATGGTCTAAAGAAAACGGATGGACGGTGTGGATAAATAAAAAAACATCAATGTGGGCCCCATGGTAGGCGTAACATCCACTAATCTGTTACATGCATATATGGGTATAACACCAAGCTAATTCGCACCCCAATTCGAGTGATGATTGGGGTACTAGAAACAGACGATCCAAATAGGGGGATCATGGGGTCCATGGTGTTGTATGTGATTCATCCATGCTGTCCAACCCTTTTTACATATCATTTTAGGGCATGGTCCAAAAAATGAGGCAGATTGAAGGTCCAAGTGAGCAACACTAAAATCAACAATTGACGACTTGGATATGGCTCCATATGGTGTGGTCCACTTGAGCTTTCGACCTGCCTCCTTCTTTGGTGTAAAACTCTAAAATGAGTTTTTAAAATTGATGGGTGGCATGGATATACATTAAATAATGTAGGTGGGCCCCAATGTAAGGATAACAGGGTGGGTTCGTTTCATTAAATTATGAAAATAAGCATATTTTCGTTTTCCGACGGTTCCAGACCGTTGGGAAAGGTATTTTTTGGGTAGTTTTTACCGACGGCCGATAGACTTTAGCCGACGGTTTTAGACCGTCGGAAATGTCATTTTTTTTGTAGTGATAGATTATCGGAAGCTAAACACGCTCATTAGGAAGGACCACTTCCCTCTCCCATTCATGGATCAAATTTTGGAGAGGTTAGCGAGTCACTCCTATTATTGCTTCCTCGATGGTTATTCTGCTTACAACCAAATTGAGATAGCCCCAGAAGACTAAGAGAAGAAAACCTTTATATGCCCGTTTGGAACCTTCGCATACCGAAGGATGCCATTCGGGCTATGTAATGCACCCACCACATTCCAACGTTGCATGTTGAGTATTTTCTTAGACATGGTGGGTGAATTTCTCGAAGTTTTCATGGACAATTTTTTTTATTTTTTGTTGTACTTTTGAGGAGTGCCTTAATAACTTGAAGTTGGTCTTGACAAGGTATGAGGAGAATAACCTTGTTTTAAACTGGGAGAAGTGTCATTTTATGGTACAAAGAGGAATAGTCCTTGGACATATCATCTCGTCCAATGGAATAGAAGTAAACTGGGCTAAAATTCATATTATTTCTAATCTATCACCACCCAAGAGCATATGCGATGTGCGGTCCTTCCTTAAACACGCTGGTTTTTATAGAAGATTCATAAAGGATTTCAGTCATATCTCTAGGCCCTTAGGTAACCTTCTCAAAAAAGAGAACCAATTTGAGTGGAGTGCAAATTGTCAATTAGCGTTTTCAAAGCTAAAAAACATGTTGACAACCGCTCCCATCATGCAACCACCGGATTGGTCCATTCCTTTTGAGTTGATGTGCGATGCGAGCGATTATGCTATTGGGGCAGTGTTAGGACAAAGGAAGGATAAGGAGCCACATGTTATCTACTATGTGAGTAGGACCTTGAACCCCGCCCTAGTCAATTACTCGACTATGGAGAAGGAGCTCCTAGCCATTATTTTTTTCCTTGGATAAGTTCAGGGCGTACTCGATAGGATCCAAGGTTATAGTTTATACGGATCATGCAGCTCTAAAATATCTTCTTTCTAAGAAGGATGCTAAGCCCCGTTTGCTTAGATGGATCTTACTCATTCGAGAATTCGATTTAGAGATCAAGGATAAGAAAGGAGTAGAAAATGTGGTGGCGAACCATCTATCCCACCTAGTTTTATCGAATTCCATTGACGAGTCACCTATTGAGGACTCATTCCCTGATGAGCAACTCTTTGTTGCAATGTATCCACCATGGTACGCTGATATTGCAAACTATCTTTCCATAGGTGTGATGCCGACTCATTGGACTGTGGAGGATAAACGGAAATTCCTAATGGAAGTGCGCAGATTTTTCTGAGATGAACCTTTACTTTTTAAATATTTCCTAGATCAAATAATTAGGAGATGTGTCCCTAATGATGAACATAATTCTATCATCTCCTTTTACCATGATCAAGCATGTGGGGGTCATTTTTTCGCCAAGAAAACCACTACTAAAATTCTGCATGTGGTTTTTATTAGCCCACACTATTTAAGGATACCCATGAGTTTTACAAAGCATGCGAGTGTTGTCAAAAGCTCGGAGGATTGTCCCGTCAAAATATGATGCCTCTTGCCCCTATTCAACATCTTGAAGTCTTTGACTGTTGGGGCATCGATTTCATGGGACCATTCCCCTCATCTTTTGGACATGTCTATATATTACTCGCCATAGACTATGTGTCCAAGTGGATAGAGGAAATTCCATGTAGAACCAATGATCATCGTACGGTTCTAAAGTTCCTTAAGGAAAACATATTATCTAGATTTAGAATGCCTCGAGTCATTATAAGTGATGACGGTTCTCACTTTTGCAATAGGCCTTTCAAAGCCTTAATGAAGAAATGGCATTCGACACAAAGTGAGTACCCCATACCACCCACAGACAAGTGGGCAAGTTGAAATTTTCAATCGGAAAATTAAAAAAAAATGGAAAAGACGGTGAGACCGGATAGCAAAGAATGGTCGCTGAGATTAGTCGATGCTCATTGGGCTCACCGTACCACTTACAAGACCCCCATTGGAATGTCCCCCTATAGACTTGTCTATGGGAAAGCTTGTCACTTGCCTGTGGAACTTGAACACAAAGCCTATTGGGCAATTCGGGCATTGAACTTTGATGTTGACAAGGCTATCTCGTTCCGCAAACTCTAATTGAATGAGCTTGACGAGATCCGGAATGATGCTTACGAGAACTCAAGGATTTACAAGAGTAAGATGAAGGCCTTTCATGACAAACACATCTTCAGGAAATCTTTCAATAAAGGTCAAAAGGTGCTCTTGTACAATTCCCAACTTCATCTTTTTTCAGAAAAATTGAGATCTCGATGGACCGGCCCATATATTGTTAAAGAAGTTTTTCCTCATGAGATTGTTGAGATAGAAAATGCGGCAAATGGTAACTATTTTAAAGTAAATGAACAACGCCTTAAACCATTCGTTGAGAAATTTGATTCAGAGGACATGTCGATCACTCTAAATGATCCTGTGTATCAGGACGATTGATCTCCTAGTCTGTCGGAGGTATAGAATAGATTAGGTTTAGTTGTTTTTCTATTTTTTAGTGCTTTAGTAGATTTTAATGCCGAAGGTAGACTTCCATGATCGACTCTCTCAGGTACTATCATTCTCACTCTCCTTTATATTACCATTGATCTCATGTTCATGCTCATTGTATATCTTTTTACATTGAAGACAATGCAAGATTTGGTTAGGGGCTAAGATGAGATTCCTCATCTAGCAGTTAGTGGACATTTCGAGCATTATATGTTGAAAGTTTTTCGAATTTTCTGTAAATTTAAAATCGCTTTTAGAAAACTTTGTTTCTATGCATTCAGGATGATACAAGTATAAGAAACAGAGACAAGAAGTGAGTGATGGTGCGAGTTTTGAACTACCTTTAATATAATGGTTTTATATATATGTTAATTCCCCTATTTATATGATTGATAGAAAATTTGAACACTTTTACACCTAGTTCACATTACACGATTCTCTTGGTTTGAAAGGATTATGCAGATTTGTGAATTGACTAAACTTAGATTTAAGGTATTAAGGAACCAAGCCGGGGTACCTTGTCCATGGGAAAATAACGAAAGATATGGATTTCTAAAAATCCTATCTAATATGTATGAGAAGGAAAGAAAATATGGGTATGATTGAGAATATGGTGGAAAATTTTGAAAAGGACTACATATTATCAACCAGGGGATGGTCTACCCGTAACCAAAGACGAAAATGGGACTTAGTATGAAAGCCGTCAGAAGGACGGTAAGGCAAATTCCTTTCATAGGCTTGTTATTGATCTGTACACTTTTAGACCCATAGTTTAGTTGATCTATGAAGAAGATAATCTAGGAAACTCATGAGATGAACATTCACTACGCACACTAGGTTGAATTTGTTCAAAATTCTTCTATTTATCAATCAATCAGCGGGAATTCTATATGAATACTTATTATATTTGAGAGTTCAAGGTTACATCTTCTATCACCTAGTTTCTCTAATTTTTGCACTCGTATGTCTTGGAATGAATAGAAGTATAGTTTCTAAAGGAGAGTTGAATTTTGGAAGATTGAACTTGTTTCATGCATGTTTTGCTCAGGACTAGCAAAAATGCTAGTTGGTGGGTGTGTTAAGCTTCTAATTTATACATTTTCTAACCCATTACATCACATTATATGCATGTTTGCATGCTTAAAAGACCCATCTGATGCATATTTTGTGATTGTAGGAATGAGAGAGAGACTTCACTCAATTGATGCTTAAAGGACTCACTTAGAAGCCTTTTGTGATGATCAAATGTGGGCCAGAGAATGACAAAGAAAGTCCAAAGAGAATGCAGAGAAGAATGAAGAACCAGCAATTTTCGATGGATCGTCGATAGGTGCTCGATTAATCGGAGGAGACTCCGATGGGTACCCGATCGATCGGACCACCTATCGGACATACCAAAAATACCAGATTCCTCTGGACATATTTCTAATCAATCGGCACACCTCCGATCAATCAGAACTAGTTGTCCGATCAATCGGAATCATGTACGATCAATCGAAAATAGTGACAAAAACAGCAACTCTGTGGACACTTTTACGATCAATTGGATCATCATCCAATCAATCGGAGATCACATTCTGATCAATCAGAGGGAACTCCAATCAATCGGACCAATTTGCACAGCTGCGTAAGGAGTTACGCAATTCCAGAAGATTCTAAGTCCGTGGCCGTCTTTTACTATAAAAGGGCACCTCCACATCCATCCTAAGGCATCCTAAAAGAATTCTAAGTTCGTGGGAATTGAAGGAGTGCATCGCGGAGCGTTCGCAACCCCTCCAATTAGGGTTTTCTAGTTTTCTTATGCTTTTTGTCAGTTTTTCCATTATTTTTCATTGAAGCATGATAATGCTCGACTAGAACCTCTTAGCTAAGGCTAAGAGGTGAAGCTTGTGAGTAGTAATCATGTTGAATTTGTTTTAATTCAAGTACTTTACTTTGAGTTGGATTTTTAGTTCTAGTTTGAATAAAAGTTGGTATTTTTGGATGTTTTATGCTAGTTCATGTGCTTCGAACATGGGTTCCTTGTAATTCTCTGAGATTATCATGTTTGGATTGATTAGATTCGAATTGTAGTAATCCTTGAGTGTACCATCGTCCATTGGCATGGTCGTTACTTCGAAGGCTACATATTCTACTTCTATGTACTTCATTAAGACTGGAACCTGATTCTTCAATTTGAGTGGGGATTGTTTGTGTTTGAATGCGATATCTTCCAACTAGAAGAGAGATAGAACTTCAATTCTAGTTGTGTTTATGCTTGGATGAATGAATTCACATGGGGGCTACAACAAGTGGATCCTTGAGGCCTTAGTTCCGTTTAAATTATAGATTTTACAAGTTACTGTTTTAAGTTAGTTTTTGAATTTGAATCTTTTAATTGCTGAGAGTTGAGTTGCTAGAATAGCTTGAATTGGTTTACCTAATTCCCTGTGGATCGACCTCGGTCTTACTGAGATTTATTACTACATCGCAGCCTTACACTTGAGGCGAGCGAATACTCAACCGACACAAGACTTAATAACCTAAGTAATTGACAAACAAGGTGCACTAGTATGCCACAGAAAGTGCACTAACATTCTCTCCCTTTGTCAATTACTTACAAAAACCTAACCTACCAAAATAAAATACATATACAAGATATTACATTCATAATGAAATAAATACAGGACTCTTGACATGCCTAAATAAGCAGCTCCTTTTCAGTTTACTCCCCCATAACCTGTCAATCCCTGCAACACAAAACATAGCAAACTAGTTTTGGTAAGACTTGATCTTTCTTCCCCTTTTTGTCAACAATTAACAAACTATTCTCTCTCCCTTTATGGTACATCAATTAAGGTTAAGGTAAGAGTAGATAGTGTGTCATAGTTATAACTATAAGCACATGCTAACAAGGAGAGTATATGGTACGTGAACCTATTAAAACATGGAGTATTCATGTTGATGTCAGATTTTGTAACGAGATCCTCCGGCTTTCCTCCTTCACTCCAGCAGGGATTTCCACCACCAGACCTGAAGCAAGACAGCAAATAAGGGTGGCTGGGGACCAGCCGTTAGCCCTCCGATGCTTAAGTTAGGCCACAGTAAGAAGAGAAGCCAAGCAAAACGGGACCCAGATTGGATGTTGTGTGCGTACCTGCTCTTAATGGAGCCACCCCTTTATATAGATCTGAAGCAATCCAATTTGTTACGTGAGATGTCGAAATCCCATTGATGTCGCATACGATACTGAGAATTTGCTGATTTCGTGGGATAAGATCCTATCTTTTGAGTCAGATCCAACCCAATGACTTATTTCAACAATCACGCCCCTTGATGGTAATCCCTTGAAATCCGGCTGGAAGCCGTAGTTGGAATCATAGCTTCCGAAAAGGAAGGAGACGCCCGTAGTTGGAGTCATAGCCTCCGAAAAGGAAGGAGACGCCCGTAGTTGGAGTCATAGCTTCCGAAAAGGAAGGAGACGCCCGTAGTTGGAGTCATAGCCTCCGAAAAGGAAGGAGACGCCCGTAGTTGGAGTCATAGCCTCCGAAAAGGAAGGAGACGCCGACAAGACGGAAACCACCGAACTGGTTGTAGCCCTGCTTGGTGTCGCAGAGGGATTGGACAAGCTGCTCGACGGGAATCGGGTGCTAGTACTGAAAGCTAAGAGATATTACCGCAGGAAAGCTACTCGCAGGTTAGAATGTGGTCGCGAGTCCAAGTACATACTTAGATGTAACGTCTTTCAACGACTTGTGAGAAGGTCTGTTCGCGGATCGAGCTTTGCCGTATTTGACTATCGGTTATGAAGACTCGAGACTTGCGAATAGCTGCTCCGTATTTTTCAATCTATGACTCCTGATCAGGTGAGCTCGAGAGTCGAATGGACGTCCCGCACTTATCCAATATTCGACTCTCGATCAGATAATCTCGAGAGTCGAATGGACGTCCCGCACTTATCCAATATTCGACTCTCGATCAGATAATCTCGAGAGTCGAATGGACGTCCCGCACTTATCCATTCTTCGACTCCCGAGCTTACGATCTCAAGAGTCGAACCCGTACTCCACCTTTACCCGTTCTGCGACTCTTGATCAGATCATCTCGAGGGCGAAATGGGCATTTCCGCGTGAAATCTTATCTCCACCATTTTGCCTATAACATCATGGGAACATGATTAACAAGAAAATGTACTTATCTAAGCATAGTTAATCATGCACAATTGGTCATTTAAGATATATAATAAGCATGAAAGCTCAAGGGCTTGAAGCCCAATCAACCAACCTCCCCTATTGTTATGTACATCATGATTAAATCTAAGTAAAGATTAGCATACAATTAAGCATAAACTTCAGCAAGAGTAGCTAATCTAAGCAAGATGATACTCTAATAATCAAATATACCAAAATAAAGCAATGCTAAACTGCCAAATTTGGGCTAATGGGGCTTGAATCCTCTTATTTGCCCATACACACGGAAATGAGGCTAAAATCCTCAAATTTTCCTATAAAACCAGTTTCTAGCTACCCTTACTAACTATGCTTAGTTTGATTAGCTTAAGGGTAACTAATTTCCTTAACACCCTAATAGAATGTAGCATGAGGTGAGGGGTTGGGAACTCCTCCTAAAAGGAAAAATGGTCGGGATCCTCTCTTAAATTAGAGGGGAGAGAGGTAGTGGTAGAAGTCATGAGAGCTCTTACTATATTTTGGTTCCCATCACTATTGGAGTCACTATATTTGGATTCGGACTCCTCTGTATCATCCCATGTTGCTGTCAAAGCCTTCTTACCTTTTCTTTTAGGCTTTTTTGGACAATCAGTGGCAACATGACCATATTTATCACAGTTGTAATATTGGACTTTCTTTTTAGTGGATTTCCCTTTATATTTATCCACTTTCTTGTCATTTTTGTCACAACTTTTTCCTATTTCAAATTTGAGGCATCTCTTGAATCTTTTATCAGGATTATCATCTTCATCATCGCTATCTTCCGACAACTCATTCTTAGTTTTCTTATGAGAGTGTATGTGGGACATCTTTAAGGCGATGTCTTTTTTCTTAGAAGAGGCCTTAAAGTGTAGTTCATGAGTTTGTAGGGAACCTATAAGTTCTTCCACATTCATATTATCTATGTCTCTACACTTTTCTAAGGCTACTACATTGGTACCGAATGTTTTCGGGAGGGACCTAAATATTTTTCTACAAATTTTTTCTTCCGGAACCCTTCCCCCAAGGCAAACATGGAGTTACAAATATCAGAAAGTTTAGTGTAGAACTTCATGAAAGTTTCAGTCTCTTCTATCCTAATGTTTTCAAGTTTGGTGGTTAAGAGCTGAAGCTTCGAGCGTCTTACTATGCTAGTTCTCTCGTGGGTCACTTGAAATATATCTAATGCTTCTTTTGCACTTGCGCATGTGGGAATGCGCTGAAATTCTTTTAGGGAAACCGCACAGCAAATCGCATTTAGAGCTTTAGCATTTGTCACATATTGAGCTCTCTCATTGTCATTCTATTTCTCATCATCTTTGACAATGACAATGATCTTACCATCAACCTTCACTAGTTCCATGCGCATGGAATATTCATTTAATGTACTTGCCCACACAGATCAGTCCATGGATTGAAGAAAAATCCTCATCCTAACCTTCCAATAAGCATAGTTGAACCTATTAAAGAATGGTGGACGGTTGATAGTATTCACATTTCAGGTAGTCATGATGCTAGTGCTTCGTTATCGTATCTCACTCTAGACGGTTAAGTCCTTAAAGAGCAACCCGCTCTAACACCAATTGAAATTACGTCGGGTGGTCTAACACGACTCCCTACGCATACACGTGTGGAAGCTAAAAGAGCAACTAGAATTATGGCTAAGTCCTAGAGGGGGGTGATTGGGACCTTTTAAAAATTATTTTCACCTACTTAATAGTTTTAACAAATTAAACTAAGTAAGCAAGAACACTTAAGCTTCCAAGCCTAAGTGGGTCCCATCACAAGGCTAACAAATAATTAACAATTAAACAACCTAGCCCAAGCATGCATATATAATCAAATGATTAAACAAATCAAGCTCCTAATCTATGCAACTATTCGCTGGCCTCAAGTGCAAGGCTGTGATGTAGTAATAAATCTCGGTAAGATCGAGGTCGATCCACAAGGAATAAGGTAAACCAATTCAAGTTGTTCCAGCAACTTTGAATTCAATGAATTAAGGATTTTAAGTTTATAAACTAACTTAAAACAGTAATTATAAAAATCTGTAATTAAAGGGAACTAAGGCTTTTGAGGATCCACTTGTGATAACCCTCATGTGAATTCATTCATCCAAGTATAACACAACTAGAATTGAAGTTCTATCTCTCTTCTAGTTGGAAGATATGGCATTCAAACATAAACAATCTCTACTCAAGTTGAAGAACAAGGTTCTAATTCTAATGAAGCCCATAAAAGTTGAATATGTAGCCTTCGAAGTAACGACCATGCCAATGGACTATGGTACGCTTTAGGGTTACTACAATTCGAATCTAATCAATCCAAACATGATAATCTCAGAGAATTGCAAGGAACTCATGTCCGAAGCACATGAACTCTTATAAAACATCCAAAAATATCACTTTTATTCAAGCTAGAACTTAAAAATCAAAACTTTAAGCAAAGTACTTGAAATAGAACGAATCCAACATGATAACTACCCACAAGCTTCACCTCTTAGCCTTAGCTAAGAGGTTCTAGCCGAGCATTATCATGCTTCAACTAGAATTCAAAGAAAAACTACACAAAACATGAAAAACTAGAAAAAAAAAAACCCTAATTGGAGGAGTTGTGGTTACTCTACGATGATCTCCCTTGCTCCCCACGAACTTAGAACTCTTCTAGGATACCTTAGTAAGGATGCCAAGGTGTCCTTTATAGAAAAACCACGAACCGCCTCAGATTACGTAAAAACTTACGCACATATGTCGGTGTCGGACGTTGGTCGGGCGTCTAGTCAGGTAATGGTTCTGCGCCTAGTCAAGTAGTGGTCATCGGGTGCCCGACTGTGCTTCAATTCAGTCAGCAACATTCTAATTAAATCTCTTTTGAATATCGGGTGCTCGACCAAATTGTGGTCAGGCGCCCGGTTAGGTCCAGAATTCACCAGCAAGTTCAGCATTTTATCTCCCAATTTCGGGCGCCCGACCGTGTGTTGAGCAGCCGTCTGATGGCCTTCTTTTCTGTATGCAAAACTCTTCTTTCAACTGGCCGATCCAGGTATTTCTAATGTGCTTCTTCAGGGCTTCTTTTAAATGTCTTCAATATAGTTCTGAATGACCATTTTTGCAACAAATTCATGACTTTTCTCTTCTATTCCTACATACACAAAATAAGCATTAGATGGATCTTTTAAGCATGCAAACCATGCATGTAAGGTGATGTAATGGGCTATATCATGTATAAATTGGAGGCTCAATAGCAACCTATGTAGACTTATGAGAATGGATCAATAAGCTCAAGTCTACACAACTTAGTGAAAGTACATCTTGTGTGTGGATGTGCCTATCTAAAGCCTAACATACATTCCTATCAAGCATTCATAATTAAACAATTAAACATACAATGCTAAGATAACAATGTTGTTCGCTTCCCCAAGTGTAGGGTTGCGATGCAGTAATAATCTCGATAAGACCGAGGTCGATCCACAGGGACTTGTGTAGGAATTTACAAAACACTTCTAATGGTTTCTACTTAAGAGCTAACAAAACAGGATTTTAAGAAATTAGTGTAGATAGATATTTCGAATTAAATTGAATGTAATCAATAATAAAAAGCACTAGGGGTTCAAGGATCTACTTGTAGCAATCTTAATGCTTAATTCTCTATGGTTTCTCACTTTCTCAACTAGAATCAAAATTAAATCCTATCTAGCCGGATGATGGAGAAGTTAAAACAAACAATCTAGCATATGTGTGATTCATGTACATGATTCTCTCAATTCAAACTAGGACTTGAGCACAATCAATTGTATAGGTCCATCCTAATTCTAATAGGTTAAGATCACAATCATAATCATTATTAAATCTTATCACAAGGTATAACTAGATCATGATTTGAACTTGATTCAAATCACATACACAATCTCACATAATCCAAAAATTCCAGAAAAATAGAACTTTTGGTATGAAGTTCCCACATGAGGATCATAGGTCTAGAGCGTATTGAGTCCAATTCCTCAGAGCATACAGGTCTAGACTAACTCAAAACAATTAAGAACTCAAGCAATTCTAAACTTCCATGAGCCATCATAAGATTAAGAAAAACTACTTTGAGCTTTATTCAAACTTCAAACCATTGTTCTTCACTAATAATCCAACTTGAAACCAAATCAAACAAATTGAAACATCTTAGATTCACTAAAAGCTTCACCTCTTAGCCCTAGCTAAGAGGTTTAGCCGTTCATGATCCAAGGAAACATGAAAGCTACTAATAAAAACATAAAACTAGAAGAACAAACTAGGAGGAGTTGTAGAACTCCGGATCTAACTTCCGTTGCCTCCCACCGTGATAATTCTCTTCTAGGATGCCTTAGGAACGAGCTAGAGGAGTCCTTTTATAGCTTTGAAGCCTTAGGTGTGAAAAAACTTCGAGAAATCCTGCAGAAATATGTTTTGCGCAGAAAAACTCGGAGCTTACAGAAGAAGCTCTGTTACGCAGCCAACCAGTCGCACGACCGGTCTAAGCCTATGGACGACCGGTCGCACGACCGGTCTCAAAAGTGCAAAAACAGTCCAGTGAGTTTTCATAAATTTGAACCCAGAATTTTAATTCAATGACCGGTCGGACGACTGGTCTGAGCAGTGGACGACTGGTCGTGGATGGTCAAGCAAGGTTTGCAGTAGGGCCCCTTCTATTAAGTGTTCGGACCGGTCGGACGACCGGTCCTGGGCTATGGACGACCGATCTTGGGTGCATTTTTCTGCCATCTTTTCTTCTCTCCTTTGCTTCTTTCTTCAACCCTTTGACGCTTAGTCTTTTAATCTTCAATGCTTGTGAATAGCGTCTTTGAGTCTTCAATTGATGAATCCTCTCTCTTATTCCTATAACCACAAAACCATGCATTAGTTGGGTCTTTAATCATGTATTTCAAGCATAGTTAGTGATAAAATGGGGTTAGAATATACACATTTAAGAGCTCAAGACACCCCCCAACCAGCATTTTGCTAGTCCCGAGCAAAACATGCGTGAAACAAATTTCATTCTTCAAAACCTAACTCTCCTTCAAAAACTATGCTTCTATACACTCTAAGACATGCAAGTGTAAAAATTAGAAAAACTAAGTGATAGAGATTGAAACATTGAACTTTTTCAAAACATACCAAGTACTCATACAAAATTTTCGCTGATTGATTAATAAATAGAAGAATCCAAACAATTTAACCTAGTATGCTCAGTGAATACTCATCGCATGGATTTCTGGGGTTACCTTCTTCATAAATTAGCTAAGGTATGGATTCATTGGTGCATAGATCAACAACAAGCCTTTGACAGGAATTTGCCTTACCTTCCTTCCGATGGCTTTCACACTATGTCTCATTTTTTGCTTTGGTTACGGGTAGACCATCCCTCGGTTAGTAATAGGTAGTCCTTCTCAGAATTTTCCACCATATTCTCCATCATTCCCACATTTTCATCCTTCTTTTCCCGTTTTCTTTTTTATTAGATAGGATTTTTAGAAATCCATATCTTTCACTATTTTCCCATGGACAAGGATGGACAAAGTACCCTGGCTTGGTTTCTCAACACCTCAAATCCAAACTTCACCGATCCACAATTCTACATGATCCTTTTAAGGCATGAGAATCGTGTAATGTGAACTAGGTGTAAAAGTGTTTAGAAACTCTATCAATCATAAAAATAGAGAAATTCGCATATAAAACTAGTATCTTAGAGATTGTTCAAGATATTCAACTTCACTCATTTTACTTCTCCTTTTTCTTATACTTACACCATCCCATGCATAGAAACAAAGTTTTCCAATGGAGTTTTGAATTTGTAGAAAAATTGAAAAAGTTCTACATAATTGCTTGAGATGTTACAAAACACTAAATTCATCCTAGTGATCCCACACACCCCAACCAAATCTTGCATTGTCCTCAATGTAAAAGATATGCAATGAGCAAAACATGAGAGCAATTCTAAAGTAAAGGGAGTGAGGAATAATAGTACCTGAGAGAACAAAAAGTGAAATTCTACCTCCTTCTAACAAACCTATGAAAAAGTAAACAAAAAAGCAACAAAATCTTAATCCTAACTACTCTATACCTCCATCAGACTAGGAGATCAAAAATCTTGATACACAGGATCAATCAGAGGTATGGACATACCTTCTGAAGGAAAATTCTCAAAGAACGACTTTAATCACTGACCATTCGCCTTACAAATGTTGTCGTTCCTTGGATTCAAGAACTCAACGGTCCCATATGGGTAAACAGTTTGTACAATGTAGGGACCGGTCCATCGAGGTCTCAATTTCTCCAAAAATAAATGTAAGCGAGAATTATACATAAGAACTTTTTTATTAATCGTGAAGGTCTTACGAAGGATGTTCTTATCATGGAACACCTTCGTCTTGTCCTTGTAAATTCTCGCATTTTCATATGCCTCGTTCCGGAGTTTCGCAAGTTCATTCAATTGAAGTTTGCGTAACGAGCTTGATTTGTCATAATCAAAATTCATCTTCTTTATCGCCCAATAAGCCCTATGCTCTAACTCCACAGGCAAGTGACAAGCTTTCCCATAGACAAGTCTATAGGGAGACATTCCAATGGGGGTCTTAAAAGCGATACGGTAAGCCCAGAGTGCATCGGTAAGTCAAAGCGACCAATCCTTGCGATCGGGGTTCACTGTTTTCTCCTAAATATGTTTAATCTCCCTATTGGATATCTCAGCTTGTCCACTTGTTTGTGGGTGATAGGGAGTACTCCCTTTGTGATTTACGCCATATTTCTTCATTAAGGCTTCAAATGGGCGATTATAAAAGTGAGACCGTCCATCACTTATGATGACTCGAGGTGTTCCAAACCGGGAAACGATGTTTTCTTTTAAGAAACGAATGACTATTTTATGGTCATTGTTCCGGCATGGAATTGCCTCGACCCATTTTGAAACATAATCAACGGCAAGCAGAATATACAAATTTTTAAAAGAAGATGGGAATGGTCCCATGAAATCGATGCCCCAACAATAAAAAATTTTAATTGGTAAGATGGGATTGAGAGGCGTCATATTTCTACGGAATATTCCTCCTAATTTTTGACACGGGTCACACATTTTACAAAACTCATGGGTATCTTTGAACATGGTGGGCCAATAGAACCCACATTGCAGAATTTTGGCTGTGGTCTTCTTAGCTGAGAAGTGGCCACCACACGCTTGAGAATGACAAAAGGAGATGATACTGTGTTGCTCATCATCCGGCACACATCTCCTTATAATTTGATCAGGACAATACTTAAATAAGTATGGGTCGTTCCATAGGAATTTTCTCACCTCGTTGAAGAACTTATCTTTATCTTGCTTTTTTCAATGTGTCGAAGTTGTACTTGTAGCAAGATAGTTAGAAATGTCCACATACCATGACAATTAGGATACTTTGAAAAGTTGTTCATCAGGGAACATGTCATTGATCATGGTCGTCTCAGGAGAATCGGTGGGAACAAATCTAGAGAGATGGTCAGCCACTACGTTCTCTACTCCTTTCTTATCACGTATTTCTATGTCAAATTCTTGTAGTAGCCATCCATCTTAACAAGCGTGGCTTAGCATCCTTCTTAGAGAGAAGGTACTTAAGCGCGACATGGTCATTGAATATGATGATCTTGGATCCAATCAACTAGGACCTAAACTTGTCCAAGGAAAAAACTACAGCTAAAAGTTCTTTTTCTGTAGTAGTATAGTTTGCTAGGGCTGAGTTTAAGGTTCTACTTGCATAGTAGATGACACATGCTTCTTCTCTTTTCTTTGGCCTAAACAGCCCCAATAGTGTATTCGCTCACATCGCACATAATTTCAAAAGGAAGGCTCCAATCAGGTGGTTGCATTATGGGAGCACATGTCAACCTACCTTTAAGTTTGTCAAAGGTATTTTGAGAATCTTCATTCCACTCGAATGAGTTCTCCTTTTGAAGAAGGTTACATAAAGGACGAGAGAGTGAATTGAAGTCCTTTATGAACCGTTTATAAAATCCAGCGTGTCCCAAAAAGGACCACACATCTCGTACGCTCTTGGGTGGTGGAAGGTTAGAGATAAGATCGATTTTATCTTTGTCCACCTCGATTCCATTTTGTGAGATGATGTGACCAAGTACAATTTCCTTTTGAACCATGAAGTGACATTTCTCCCAATTCAATACAAGGTTCTTCTCTTCACATCTTTTCAACACAGTTTTCAAGTGCACAAGGCACTCATCAAAGCTACAACTAAATACATAGAAATCATCCATGAAGACTTCGAGAATTGTCCCCACCATATCAGAAAAAATACTCAACATACAACACTAAAAAGTGACAGGGGCATTACATAGTCCAAATGGCATCCTTCGATAGGCGAAAGTGCCGAATGGACATGTGAATGTTGTCTTCTCTTGGTCCTCTAGGGTGATCTCGATTTGGTTATACCCTGAATAGCCATCAAGGAAGCAAAAATGAGAATGACCCGCCAACCTTTCTAAAATTTGATCAACAAACGGTAGGGGGAAGTGGTCTTTCCTCGTAACTGTGTTTAGCTTCCTGTAGTCAATGCACATTCTCCAATCGGTAATGACTCTGGTTGGTACGAGTTCATTATTGGCATTGGCTACGATGTTTATTCTGAATTTCTTAAGCACCACTTGAGTTGGGCCCACCCATTGACTATCGGATATTGGGTAAATGATACCCACATCTAATAGTTTCACCACTTCGGCCTTAACCACCTCTTTCATGTTTGGATTGAGGTGTCTTTGTGGTTGCCTAAATGTCTTCACATTCTCCTCAAGGTGTATGCGATGAGTACAAATCAGTGGGTCTATGCCTTTGAGATTCGCAATCGACCATCCAATGGCACTCTTATGCTCTATTAGAGTGGCTATTAGCCTACCCTATTGTTCCTCATCCAAGTGGGAAGAAATCATCACCGGATATGTCTCATCTCGACCTAAATATACATATTTCAAATCACTTGGTAATGGTTTTAGGTCGAGCGTTGGTGCCTTGATATTGGATGGGAGAGGCTTGTTCTCGCTTATGGGTAAAGGTTCAAATAGTGCCCTCTATCTTTTGTTATCAAGTACCGGTGTAACATCCAAAATGGCATCCATCTCTCGTATTGTGTCATCATTTTTCCCATGAGAGTGGGCCAAACATGCCTCCAAAGGATCGGAATATAATGTCGAGGGGAATGTCTCCTCCACCAATGACTCAATCAAGTTTATCTCGTGGATCTCATCATCAACTTCCCGTGTTTGTTTGCATAAATCAAATATATTCAACTCGAGTGTCATATTTCCAAAGGACATTTGTCAAGCCCATTTCTACAATTGATAATCGCATTTGAAGTAGCTAGAAAAGGGCTGCCAAGTATGACCGAAATTTGAGCACCAGTACCTATCACGGGATGTGTATCCAAGACAATAAAGTCTACTGGGTAGTAGAATTTATCAACTTGGACTAAGACATCCTCAATCACTCCTCTCGGAATACGAATAGATCTATCAGCAAGTTGGAGTGTGGTTTTGGTGGGTTTCAATTCACCTAACCCAAGTTGTTCATAAATCGAGTATGGAATGAGGTTAACACTTGCCCTTAAATCAAGTAAGGCTTGTTTAATCCGGTAGTCTCCTGTGATGCATGAGATGGTTGGACTACCCGGATCCTTGTATTTTTGGGGCACCTCTTGTCTGATAATAGTACTCAAATTCTCAGTCAAAAGTACTTTGTTGTGAACATTGTGTTTCCTTTTGACTATACACAATTCCTTTAGAAATTTGGCATAGGATGGTATTTGCTTTATAGCATCCAACAACGGGATGTTGATCTTCACTTACTTAAAAACCTCTAAAATTTCTAAGTTTTTGTCTAAAGGTCTGGGTGAAATCAACCTTTGGGGAAACGGGGCAATCGGCTTGTGTTGCCTTTCTGGTTCTTCCTCATGTAGAGTGTTGTTCGGGCTATCATCCTCTTTGGAAATCTTCAGATCGTTAGGCTTTGGGGCTTTCACCGGATTAGATTTATCGATTATTTTTCCACTTCTCAAAGTGCTGATAGCTTGAACATGCTCCGTATGTTGGGAAGATGAGCTTGCGTCTTGTATCTCAAATTAGGTTCTTGGGTTAGGAAGAGGTTGGGCAGGAAGTGTGCCTTTCTCCCTAACACTGAGATGAGATTCAACTCTAGCCATTGAGGTTTTCAAGTCATTAATGCCTTGAGATGAATTTTGATTGAATTTCAGTTACTCTTGCATAAACCCATCAATTTTCAGAGAATTAGTTTTGTTATATTCAGCTTGAACCGATACGAATGCACCCAACATCTCCTCTAGCGTAGCTTTTGGTGTAATAACTAGGGATGGACCTAGTAAAGGTTGAACTTGAGGAGTGTTATTTGCATTCGCAGTGGGTCCATTCCTCCAACTAAAGTTGGGATGGTTCTTTCAACTAGAATTATACGTGTTTGAGTTTGGAGCACTAAATGGTCGTTGATAACTGTTTATGGCATTTGATTGTTCTTGTGAGATATCTTGGAATGCTGAAATTGTGAGACAATCTTGTGTTGCGTGTTGATTTATGGCACAAATTCCACAAACAGGTTCAACATCTTTTAAGTTGATCGTCTCTCCTTTCTTTAATTTCATGGCCTCGACTTTTCTAGTGAGACTAGCCACATGTGCACTTATATTATCTTCTTCTGAGAGGACATAAATTCCTCCTTTTTCCTTTTGTTGTTGTCTTGGAATTTGTTGATCTAGATGTATCCCAAGACTGTGCTTTCTTGGCCAATTCATCAAAATAGTCCCATGCTTCCTCGGCTTCCTTATTCATGAATTCTCCGTTGCACATCATCGCTACGAATTGGCGCATGGTTGAAGTCAGTCCTTCATAGAAAAAGCTTATTAGCCGCCAAATTTCGTAGCCATGATGTGGGCATGCATTTAACAAGTCCTTGAACCTCTCCCAACATTGGAAGAAGGTCTCATCCTCCTTTTGGGAAAAATTCATGATAAGGCGCCTCAACATGTTCGTTTTGTGAGTACGGAAGAACTTTTTAATGAACTCCCTAGACATCTCAGTCCATGTGCTAATTGATCGTGGCCTTAATGCATGAAGCCAACCTTTAGCTTTCTCTTTAAGGGTAAAAGGAAATAATTTGAGTCTCACCACATCGTCGGTTACATTTGCAAAGTGCATTGTGGCTATCACCTCATCAAATTCCTTAAGATGTTGATAGGCACTTTCATTGTCTAATCCATGGAATTTGGGAAGGAGTTGGATTACTCCTGGTTTTAAATCAATGTTCTTTGCATTTTGTGGAAAAACTATGCATGAGAGAGTGCTCGCTCTTGCTGGTTGCAACTAATCACGTAATGTTCTAGGTCAGGGAACATTTTCAACCACATTTTCTCCCGTTTCGGTTTGGTTTTGGCCTAGATTTTGATTGGCCATAGGGTTGGGTTGATTTGCAGCCATACTTTCAGACAAAATTAGAGAATCTAAATGTCCCTTAGCACGTGGCTCTCTATCAATTCCTTCAACTATTCCTCCTTCATTAATGAGTCGGTTATTAGAATCCCGAACCCAATGTGGCATGCAAATCTCATAATAGTAAAAGAAAAAGGGTTAGAAAAACCTGATTTGAAGTGACTACTTCGACTCCTAGAATTCCTGGAAAAACAAAACAAAGCAAACGAACTAAGTTAGTAAAAGAGTCCTAAAAATCTCAAATAGAGACTATTTTTAGAAATTTTGTGAAAAGCCGTCAAAGTCCCCGGCAACGGCGCCAAAAACTTGTTCGCTTCCCCAAGCGTAGGGTTGCGATGTAGTAATAATCTCGGTAAGACCGAGGTTGATCCACAGGGACTTGTGTAGGAATTCACAAAACACTTCTAATGGTTTCTACTTAAGAGTTAACTAAACAGGATTTTAGGAAATTGGTGTAGATAGATATTTTGAATTAAATTGAATGTAGTCAATAATAAAAATCACTAGGGGTTCAAGGATCCACTTGTATCAATCCTTGATGCTTAATTCACTGTGGTTTCTCACTTTCTCAATTAGAATCAAAATTAAATCCTATGTAGCTGGATGATGGAGCAGTTAAAATAAACAATCTGGCATATGTGTGATTCATGTACATGATTCTCTCAATTTAAGCTAGGACTTGAGCACACTCAATTGCATAGGTCAATCCTAATTCCAATAGGTTAAGATCACAATCATAATCATTATTAAATCTTGTCACAAGGTATAACTAGATCATGATTTGAACTTGTTTCAAATCACATACAAAATCTCACATAATCCAAAAATTCCAGAAAAATAGAACTTTTGGTATGAAGTTCCTACATGAGGATCATAGGTTTAGAGCGTATTGAGTCCAATTCCTTGGAGCATACAAGTCTAGACTAACTGAAAACTGAAATTGCGGTTTTACCGCTTATAGAGATACTCGGAGATATGTTTAAGGACCTAGAGGGGGGGTGATTAGGACCTTATCAAATTCTTTTCGCCTACTAATATATTTTATCAAATAAACAAAGTAAGCAATAACACTTAGGCTTCCAAGCCAAAGTGGGTCCAATCACAAGACTAGCATAAGGTTAAACAATAAGCAATCCTAGTCTAAAACATGCATAGGTAAATAAAAGATACAACTAATCAAGATCCTAACCTATGCAACTTGTGTAGACTTATGAGAGTGGATCAATGAGCTCAAGTCTACACAACTAGTGAAGGTACACCTTGTGTGTGGATGAGCCTAATAAGTGCCTAGCATACATTCTTATCAAGCATTCATAATTAAACAATTAATCTAACAATGCTAAGATATAAATGTGCTCAAGAACAATCACAAACACAAGGATGTATAGTGGTTCGACTACTTGTCTACTCCACTCCCGATTCAAGTACTCAACCCCTTTGAGCACACCGGCATTCACTATCGGAGGTTTAAAATGAGGTTCACCTCTCAACCTTTACACTGAGGTTTTACTGGTTCACCTCTCAACCATAACCGGAGTTTTAGACATAGGCTAACTCTCAACCCAACGCACGTTTACTCCCGTGTCGGAGGCTCCCCCTTGGAGACTTAGTTTAGGCCCGGCTAACGGGCCAAGGAACGGCTAACGTCCCTAGGTCGAGTTTGACAAACAAACTCTAAATGGACTCTCAATTGAGACAACCTACTTGTTGGATGAGCCCCTTGTTTAGCGCTGATTTGGGTTGCTTGATCTCCCCTCTCCCGTGCTTCAATCAGCTTCCCTTGCTCCCTCGATCGTGTTGCCATTGCGTCGCCAATGCCTCAGCCACACTTGATCAAACACCTTGCATGCGATGCCTTTGAGATGCCCAAGGTGCTAGGAGGATAGGTTTGAGAACTCTACAACTAATGGGAATGGGTTGCCTAGAGTCTCTTTCCTACAACGATCTCATCTTAGAGTTTTGGACAAGGATTTGCCAATCAAGAAAGTTCCAGACTCTAGAGATCAAGAGGGGATGAAGGTCATCTTCTTCATGAGCTTGGAATGCTCTAATCTTGTGTTAAAGCACAAGGAAGATGCCTTGCATAGGTTGGGAATGAGCCTCAAATGGTCTCCAACAATGGTGGCTTCACTCCTCTCAAAAATCCCCTTCAATGCCCAAAAACCGAGCTCTATATGTAAGAGAGGAGAGCTCCAACGGTCATAAAACGGGCAGAAAACGGCTTTGGCCGACCTGTCCCGACCGGTCCCAACCGGTCGGATCCCCTTGCTGGAGTGCATGGATAATGCAGGCCAACCGGTCTTGACCGGTCGGCTGTGTTTGCTGGCCATCCTGATGTCTCCAGGCCGACCGGTCGGCAATGCTTGCTGAACATCCAAGATGAGAAGGCCGACCGGTCTTGACCAGTCGGCTACCTGTTGAAACACGCAGCAAAGCTGCTGGACAGATGTAAACTGCTGCCAGACCGGTCTTGACCGGTCGGCTGCCCAGCGCCATACATCACAGCAAGTGCTGATAGGTCTGGCTGACCGGTCTTGACCGGTCAGACCAGCCTGGTTCAGGTCAGCAGCTTGCTGACCTGATCTTCTCTCAACCCTCATGAATTGGCCATGTTGGGTGATGCTTTCTGGGACACCTAGGGCCACTCTATGATGACAAGGGGTATCCTACCATGGACAAGGTCATCAAAGAGAAAGAGGGGTTGGGTTTTGGTCAAGGTTAAGGCACCAAGGCATCATGTTTTACCTGATTCTCCTTTCTTGATGCAGCCGGTCCGTCTTGAGTCTTCGGTCTTCGTCTTCATTGGGCTCAACCGACACTAGACTCACTGACGTAAGTGATTGACAAACAAGGTGCACTAGTATGCCACGGAAAAGTGCACTAACAAAAACAATTAAGAACTCAAGCAATTCTTCTAAACATCTATGATCTATCATAAGATTAAGAAAAACTACTTAAAGCTTTATTCAAACTTCAAACCATTATTCTTCACTAATAATCCAACTTGAAACCAAATCAAACGAATTGAAACATCTTATATTCACTATAAGCTTCACCTCTTAGCCTTAGCTAAGAAGTTTAGTCGTTCATGATCCAAGGAAACATGAAAGCTATTGATAAAAACATAAAACTAGAAGAGCAAACTAGGAGGAGTTGTAGAACTCCGGATCTGAGTTCCGCCGCCTCCCACCGTGATAATTCTCTTCTAGGATGCCTTAGGAACGAGCTAGAGGAGTCCTTTTATAGCTTTGAAGCCCTAGGTGTGAAAAAACTTCAAAAAATCCCGTAGAAATACGCTTAGTGCAGCAAAACTCGGAGCTTGTAGAAGAAGCTCTGTTACGCAGCCGACCGGTCGCACGACTGGTCGAGCTTATGGAGGATTGGTCGCACGACCAGTCTCAAAAGTGCAAAAACATTCCAATGAGTTTTCGTAAATTCAAACCCAGAATATTAAATCAAGTACCGGTCGGACGACCGGCCTGAGCAGTGGATGACCGGTCGTACGACTGGTCGTGGATGGTCCAGTAAGGTTTGAAGTAGGGCCCCTTCAATTGAGTGTTCGGACCGGTCGGACGACGAGTACTGGGCTATGGACAACCGGTCTTGGGTGCATTTTTTTGCCCGCTTTTCTTCTCTCCTTTGCTTCTTTCTTCCAGCCTTTGACGCTTAGTCTTTGATCTTCAATGCTTGTGAATAGCGTCTTTAAGTCTTCAATTAATGAATCCTCTCTTATTCCTATAACCACAAAACCATGCATTAGTTGGGTCTTTAATCATGTATTTCAAGCATAGTTAGTGATAAAATGGGGTTAGAATATGCACATTTAAGAGCTTAACAAATGTGCTCAAATCAATACGAAAACAAGCATGTATAGTGGTTCAACTTTGGGTCTACTCCACTCCCGGTTCAAGTACTCAACCCCATTGAGCACACCAGCATTCACTAGGGAGTTTAAATCTGATTCCTCCAAACCAATGTGTTTTACCTCGTATCCACCCAACCAAGGAGTTTACAGGTTCCTCCCAACCTATACATACACACCCGTATTAGTGGCTCGCCTTGAAGACTTGTTTAGGCTTTACAACCAAGCCAAGGTCCTATAACCAAACCTCAATTTAGACTTCACTCATGAGTTAAGGTTTTACAATCGAACCTCAATGGTTTTAGGCTCTACAACCGAGCCAAGGTTTTACAACCGAACCTAGCATTTACTCCCGCCGGAGGCTCCCCCTTGGAGACTCAATTCGACCCTACAATTGGGTCTAGGTCCTACAACCGAACTTATCAAGTTTGAAGACAAACTCTACACTCAATTCCCCACAGGAATAGAGTGAAAATGGACTATTACAATTGAGAACTTGTTGGATTGAACCCTTTTGTTGCGTCGCTTCGGGTTGCTTGATCTCTGCTCTCTCATACTTTAATCAACTTCCCTTGTGCTCCCCCTATGTTGTTGTCGATGCTTTGCCATTGCTCTAACTCCAACGATCAATCCCCTTGCATTTTCTCTTCTTGAGATGACCAAGGTGGATGGGAGGTGGTGAAACCTCTACAAATGGTAGGAAATGGGTTTTCTAGAAGAATACACGTATTTAAACTCCTAGGTGGTGTTTAAATATAGGATTTAACTATGATTAAGGTTTCTAAACTCCTAGGAATCAAGAGGGAATAAGTCAATTCTCATTTTGGCATTGAATGCCCCAAGCTTGTGATGAATCACATGGAGAATGACTTGCTATGGGTTTGGAATAGAGCTTCTAATAGTCTTTAACAATGGTGGCTTCTATCACTTCAAAATCCCCTTTATTGTGTCTAAAAAAGAATCGCACGCTTTTATAGATTTTCTCCCAATGGTTAAATAATGAGCAGATTCGTACATGGCCGGGTGCCTGGTTGACACTTGATCCGGCGCCCGAAATCCAGTCCACAATTAAGATTCATTCACTGGACACTTTTTGAGTTGGTTGGGCGCCCGGTGGACACATGGTCTGGCGCCCGATGACCATTTGAATTTCAGGCCAACTCATTGGACGAATTTCTCATCTATCAGGCGCTCGAGGATACATGGTGGGGTGCCCGGTCAAGCATATTTTTCTACTATTTTATTGGTTGTGTTTTGCAGCAGAACATGCAACCTCTTGGCCATTCTTTTGGTGATCTTTCGGGACACCTAAGGCCAACCTAAGATGACTAAGGGTATACCTAATAGTCATGGTCATCTAGAGATTATGATTTTAGTTAGGTATAGGATAAGGCACACCAAGGCATCTCTTTTACCTGTTTCTTCTTCCTTGATGCAGCAGGTCCGTCTTGAGTCTTCAGTCTTCGTCTTCATAAAGCTCAACCAACACTAGACTCACTGACCTAAGTAATTGACAAACAAGGTGCACTAGTATGCCACAGAAAAGTGCACTAACAGTAGCCAAGTCTTCAAGACTTTGTTTGTTATCTGACCTTGATGTCGAAGCCTCAAAATTACATTTGTGGCTGCAGATGAGTATGAGGACTTCCATCTTGACAAGCTTAAATCCTTCTCTGACATGTGTGCTAAGCTGGCCTTCGTGGACCACATATCGACGGTTGCCCATCCTCTGGGCCATGATGAAGGACACGGCTGAATTTACCCACAACACGAATGGAGAGAGAGCAAGTTGGATGAAAAATAAACATGAGTATGAGCCCTAGGAAGGTTTCAATGGTGGACTTAATTCTCCTCATTGTTTCTTATGGTGTGGTCCACTTGAGCTTTGTATCTGCCTCATTTTTTGTTTAATGCCTCAAAATGAGTTATACAAATGGATGGATGGAGTGGATAAAACAAATACATCATGGTGGGACCCGCAGAGCTTTGACACCAACTTGTTGGTTGGTGTTCGCATCACCAGCCAACTCACGTCCACGGATTGGGTACTACCAGTCTAACCCCACCAGGACCTATCTAGAGACAGATGGTCCTATCAGTGCTCTATGGGGCCCACAATGATATATTTGCTTATCCAAGCCGTCTGTCTATTTTTTAAAGATCATTTATGGCATTATCCAAAAAATGAAGTGGATTGAAGGCTTGAGTGGACCACACCACAGGAAACAGTGGGGATGTTAACTATCTATGTTATGATTTTTTATCTATTTAGTTAAAAACTTTAAACCTTGTGATTTGTCATTTGTGATATGTAATTTGTGAATAAATCAACATTCACTATTTAGTAGTAGAAAAAATATTTTCAAGCGAAAAGAAGCAAAATTGTTCGAATTCATAAAATTGTCTGAGGTCCAGATGTTTGAACATGTTTGAACATGGTTGGGCCAGACCAAACCGAATTTGAACAGAGCTACATGTTCGAATGTTTGTTCGAACTTTGTTCGAACACACCCACTCAAGCAACCAAACAATCGGATCTAGTCCATGTTCGAATCAGATCGAATCGTTGCCCACCTATAGCAACAATTGCATGGTTAGAGTCATTATGACGTAGGATGCCCTAATTATGATGCATGCTCATGAACTCATATAATCCAGCGGAAATAAAAGACAATAATAATATAAAATCTAGCATCAATCATCATGAACTAAGAAAATCACAAGGAAACATGCAATGGAGCGGGCCATTCATCGCAACCATGAAGTATAAGATTCAATTACTGCTATGGTTGGATCTGACGAGGGATGGAACCTCCCGATCTTGCATGGTCAAACCCAATAGATCAATGGGGATCACTAGTCTGAGGATTCAAAGAGTTTCTCGGATTAGGGATTTGAAAACTTGAGAATTTGGGATTTTGATTCGATTCTCAAATTTAGGATTTCAAGGATTTGGGATAATAGGATAGAGAGAGAAGGAAGAAGATCTTACCTTAGAGGAATATTGGAGGGGCATAAGAAGAAAATAGAAGAAGAAGATTAGAGAAGAAGATGAAGTTTCATGAGAGAGAGGGAAAGGAGGCAACTAAAGAGGCTTTCATTCAATAATAATTAACTCATCTCATTTTTAGGGCTTAGCCCACTTAAATAAGCAATAAGAAAACATAAAAGTACTAAAACGCCCCTAAAAATTAAGTAAAAAATAAGTTAAAATAACAGTTCGCGCGGTGGTCTGACGCCCGGTAACCAATTTGGTTGGGCGCCCAATAAGGATAAAAAACGTCCAGCAAGCAAATCTTCAAAATCGAAGAATTTCGGGTGCTCGATGACTAATTTGGTCAGGCGCCCGACAACCTTCAGTCGGGTCTTCTTCCATCCTACACACATGTCGTCTATGTGCCAAATCACGTGCGTAGGGTCTTCAATGCTCCTCAATTATCGCCTAACCATAAGGAAGAAGCTTGTGGTGTGCGCCTTCTTCGCTGGTAGACTTTAAATGTTCTTGTGTCCTCATCAATTCCCCTCGGGTGAGAAAAACTCGACTCCGACGAGTTAAAGTTCTTGTGATGCTCTAGTAAATCTAGATCAACGCTCTGCAACTCTTCTAAGTGTATTTTTGGACTGTTTTTTCTTCTTAGACCTGTCGTTAGACCGGTCGCCAGACAGGTCTTAGGTACTCGAGAAACTCCGATTCTTAATACCAAGTTTCCAAATTGCGAAAGGACTCCGTGTTTTCTCAAACTCTCCAAGTTGGTGCGGGATTTCTCTTATAAAAGGCCACCTCCACTCTCTTCCTAGGACATCTAGCAACGTGGGGAACAAAGAAATCAAGACCTAGGAGGCTTCCTAGCCTCCTACAACTAGTTTTCTTCTTCTTTTAGTTCTAGTTTCTAGTTTTAATTCTTTCTTCTAGTTAACCTCTTAGCTAAAGCTAAGAGGTGAAATTTGTAATTTGTTTCAATGTTTTAATTCGTTCCTTCAAGTACCCTTTGCTTTAATTATGGATTTTCAAGTTCTAGTTTGAATAAAGTTTAGTTTTTTAGAAGTTTTGTGAGAGTTTGTATGCTCCGGAGATGAGTTCCTTGCAATTCTCTGAGATTACCATGATTAGGTTGTTTGAATTCGAATTGTAGTAACCCTTGAGCATGCCATAGTCTCTTGGCATGGTTGTTACTCTGAAGGCTACAAGTTTAAGTTCTATGTGCTTCATTAGAACTAAAAATCTGATTTCCATATTTAAGTGGGATTGTTTATGCTTGAATGTTATATCTTCCAATTAGATGAGAGATAGGACTTTGATTCTAATTGTGTTGTGCTTGGATGAATGGATTGGCATTGGACTACTACAAGTGGATCCTTGATGCTCTAGTTCTTCTTATTTTCAGATTTTCATATTTTATGTGAAAAACTATTTTCCTAAACTTCTTAGATTCTAGTTATTAGAGTAGTTGGAATTGTTTACCTCTTTTCCTGTGGATTGACCTCGGTCTTACCAAGATTTATTACTACATCGCAGCCTTACACTTGAGGTGAGTGAACAAGTTTTTGACGCCGTTGCCGGGGAAAAGGTTAAACAGTTTTAATTGTTCTAATAACTATAGAGTAGTTTTAGTTAGGTAGGATTTTCAGCTTTTATAAAAGTAGATTTTCTGATTTTTCTTTCTAGATTACTAACAATTTTTTGTTTGATTTTGTCGGACATTGTTGCTGACATAGATCTCACTCTATTGGGTAACATCTCCCCATCTCCCTTCTTTTTGTTCTTTTTTCTAGATTAGGGTAGTTTCCAATTCCTTAAATTTCATCATGTATGATTGGACGAATGGTACATATAAGTACCTTTTGGAGGATGAGACGTCGGATTGGGGGACCCAAACTCATTGTGATCGGGATCCCTCCAAACATGAGTATTTTTCTGAGATTCAAAGAACCTCCACTACCCCCCATGTAAGACGATGCGTGATTACATTAATGAAAGCAATACACATATTGAGACACAACGTAAGACAATGGGGGAATACCGGAATGAAGCAAAATCGAATAATGATCATCCGGGGAAAACATTACATGATTATCAGATTGAAAATAACATGAGTGTTCCACCGGTTATGGTAGGAGGTGTGCAACAACAAAAGGAACGGGTGAATAATGGCCAACCGATTAAGGCAATGCGTGATCACTTGTATGGATATGCCTATCAACCATCATATAATTTTTTACCCTACAATGCGTATGGTCTTAATTGGGGAAACCTCCATTCTCCTTGTTCAAGAGAAGAACCAACCGTGGTTATTAACAATCACCCTAAAACGTCTTCCTCTTGTGATGACATGTATACACAAATACTTGAGAAAATATGGAAAGAGTATGTAGATGAACAATTAAATCAAGCTTACTCGCCATCTTGTGAAGACGTTGAGCTTGAAATTGGGGGCATCGAATCAATCCCCTCTAATGAGGAGGATGGGGCTATCTAAGTCCCACCTTCTTTGGATTTAATGAATAGACTTTTAAAGGAGATTGATCTCGATGATCCCAATGTCATCATCAATTATGGTGAGTCCACAATCTCTTTTGGATGCTTTAAACTTAATGATGAAGAGATTTCAATGACGGTTGACGAACCCGAGGAATCCATTAAATCTGAAAGTGATAGTGGGGTTACTTACAATGAGGGTTCAGTGGATGCTTATGAACCTATGGTTTCTTTTTCCCAAGGGCATAATGATTATGAGTCTTTAGAGGATATGCATGCTAGAGAGATGGCCGAGGTTGATATTTTTGAGTCACTCCACTAACTTAACATGCTTAATTTTAATGTGGAGAATGAGACTCCCATGAGTGAAAATTCAGATTCGTTGGATGAATACTTGGCTCACTTTGAAAATTCAAACGACCCCATTATTCAAGAGATTGTTAAAACCTTGCATACTTTCGACTTGGTGCCTCATACTAGTTATGGCGAACCTAGTTTGGAAGAATTTCACTCCACGGAGGGCAAGTCCCTCACCATCGAAACTGAATTTTTACACTCACTCAAGCGAGATCATAATCCTTCATCCGACTATCTCAATTTCCTAGAGGAATGCTTGGCCCACTTTTATGATCTTGATGATGAGATGATTAAGGAGTTGGACATTTTGTTAGACACGGCGTCGGTGCCTGAAGAACACCATTCCACTGATTTACACTCTTTACCATTATTTGTGGAAGCACCGTATAATTCTGAAATTGTGGAGGAGACAACTTTAACTGAAGAATACACGATGAATGTCTCTCCACCATCATGAGTTCTTCAGCCCATTGAGGATTCTGATTGGGAGGACCCGTTTTTTATCAATTACAACCCAGTCCAGAATTTGAGGAGATATCTTTTTGCTGCATTTATCTCCTCCTATTATGCATGTGGTGCACATAAATATTGGATTTCAATGAAGAAAATCACCCATGTTTATTGTCGAGCAGGACTTTGGATGGTCTTCATGAGAAATTTATTGAAATTCATGAAGATCCTACTTAAATTTGATCATGTAGTCAATCGAACTAATCAAAGGTAGGTAGGTAGGTTAGGATTTATTTTTCTACAATTAGGATTGAATAAGTCTAATTAAGACAATGGAAGATGCTAGAATTGATCAACTTGCTACCTCAGGTACTCTCGTTCTCACTCTCCTATGCTTTATTTCATTGCTCTCATGTCATGCTTACTGCACATCTTATTACATTGAGGACAATGTAAGATTTTGGTTGGAGGGTGAGATTCCTTAGATGAATCTACCATCTTTTGTGACATTTCGAGTAATTATGTAGAAAATTTTCGATTTTTCTAAAATTCAAAACTCTTTTGGAAAACTTTGTTTCTATGCATTCAGGATGATATGAGTATAAGAAAAGGAGATACAAAGTGAGTGATGTTGCAAGTCTTGAATTACTTTTAATATAATGGTTTTATATGTGAATTCCCCTATTTATGTGATTGATAGAAAATTTGAACACTTTTACACCTAGTTCACATTACACGATTTTCATGGTTTAAAAGGATTATATGATTTGGGGATTAGCTAGACTTTGATTTAAGGTGTTGAGAAACCAAGCCGAGGTACTTTGTCCATCCTTGTCCATGGGAAAATAACGAAAGATATGGATTTCTAAAAATCCTATCTAATGCAAAAGAAAAAGGAAAAGGAAGGATGAAAATTGAGAATGATGGAAAACATGGTGGAAAATTTAAAAAAGGGCTACCTATTACCAACCGGGGGATGGTCTACCCGTAACCAAAGTCGGAAATGGGACGTAGTGTGAAAGCCGTCGGAAGGACGATAAGGCAAATTCCTGTCATAGGCTTGTTGTTGATCTGTACACCTTGAGATCCATAGTATAGTTGATCTATGAAGAAGATAATCTCGGAAACCCATGAGAAGAACATTCACTATGCACACTACGTTGAGTTCGTTCAAGTTCTTCTATTTATCAATCAATCAGCGAGAATTTCATATGAACACTTATTATGTTTTGAGAATGATGAGGACACAAGACCATTTCAAGTGTACCAACGAAGAAAGCGCCAACCACACGTACCATCCTTGTGGATAGGCGACTATTGAGGAGCTGAAGACCCTTCACATGTGATCAAACACATAGAAGACCCCATCCAGGGAGGACATGTGTGAAGGAAGAAGGGAGAAACAAGACTGAAGAGCTGAAGACTTCAAGCGACGATCGGGGGCCCGACCACTGTCTTCGAGCGCCCGATCGGGCGCCCGACCGAGCGCCCGAACTTTCCCGCACTTATGTTATTTTGCGTGTTTTACATAGTTTTAGGGGTAATTTGGACTTTTTACTTATTTTATTTGTTTATTTAAGTGGGCTAGGCCCTAAACACGAAAATTAGATATTGATTTGATTAATGAAAAGCCTCTTGGAGCTTTCCTCTTCTTCTCTCTCTCTCATGGTGATTCGTCTTCCTTTTCCCTGAATCTCTTTTCTTCTAATTGCTTCTTATGCCCCTCTAACCTTCTTTCAGGTAAATCTATCCCTTCTAACTTATTTGTTCAATTCCCACAATCCCCAAATTCAGATTTTGATCCTACAAACCCTAAGTTTCAGAATTTCAAATCCCTAATCCAAAATCCCTTGATTTTCTGGATTAGAGATTTCCCTTAATTGATTGGGTTATAGCCATGCAAGATCGGGAGGTTCCATCCCTCGTCGGATCCAGCCATAGTGATACTTAGATCTCATACTTCATGGTTGTGATGAATGGCCCCGTTCCATTGCATGTTCCTTATGATCTTCTTAGTTCATGATGATGATTGCTTAGATTTTATATTGTTATTGCTGTTTAATTCCGCTGATTTAATTGTGTTCATGAACATGCATCATAATTAGGGCATCCTGCATCAAATTTGGTATCAGAGAATAGGCTTGCATGGTTTTGTCTAGATCGAGTTATCAAATTAGGGTTTTGATTTTTAGGTTTAATTTAGGAAAGTTTCAGATTTAGAAAGTTTTCAATTTTAGAAACTTTCCACTTTTAGAAAGTTTCCTAATTTGGAAAATTTCCAGATTTGAGTCATTTTCTGTTTTAGTTTAAATGTGTCGGTTCATATTAGTTTTGCATTCATCGCATTCATCTTGTGAGTCAAAACACCTAGTGGTCTAGTTGGGTAGAGTTTTGGTTCAAGTCTTAGGTGTATGCCCACGAGAAGAGGTAGAGGTTTCGGACTTCAGCCTACCATGAATAACGAGCAGTTATCTGAGCAACTTGCTCAATTGATATAAAAGATAACGGCCCTAGAGGCAGGTCACAAGCATGATTTTGCCGCCTTGAGAACCAGATCACCACTACCATGACCAAGGTCGAGCAATTAGAGGCGTCCCAAAAGGAAAACCCCGCTGTTGGGGATGATGTGCACTCCCAAGTGGGAGGAATCGTAGAGGAACGCGCTGCTACACATGGGGGTAGTGAAGATAGAGATCGTGGTAACGGTCGTGGTGTTGTGCGAGAGGCACGAGCCACATATGATCATCAAGACCGCTATGATCCAGATGAGCGTGCGATGAAGAGTGTTAGAGTCGAGGCCCCAAGTTTTGATGGGTGCTTAGACCGCAAGGCATTCCTTAACTGGGCTACTGACATGGACCATTACTTTGAGTGGTATGGCATGTCAGAAAACCGTCAAATGCGGTTTGCAAAGATGAAGCTTGTGGGTCAAGCCAAGCTCTTTTGGACCAACACCGAGCGCAGGATAGAAAGAGTTAGTAGAGCCCCTATCACACATTGGTATGAGATGAAAGAGAAGTTGAAGGAGAAGTACCTCCCCCTCTCATACCGTCAAAAGCTCCTTGACCAGTGGCAATCCTTACGCCAAGGGTCAATGTCGGCCGCTGACTACGTCGCTAAATTTGAAGAATATGTGATGCGATGTGATATCCAAGAAGACCCTTTAGTAACGCTCTCGCGTTTCAAGACAGGCCTTCGTACGGATCTTCAGCATGACCTTATGACTCGGCCCTTAACGGACTTGGATGAAGCATATCAAGTCGTGCAGGAGTTAGAGCAATATCTAAAGACTCCTGTCATCCGTCGTTTCGAGTCCCGAGACTCCAATGCTAGATCTAATTCCCAGGGGACTAGACCTAATGCTGGTAGTCAACCTACGGCACAGGCGACCATTCCGCCTAGGCCTAGGGAGGACAAGGGTAAAGTGGTTCTTGGTGCCGGTTCTAGCAACATGAGCCAAGTGAGGTGCTATGAGTGTGGCAATCTGGGCCACATGTCTAATCAGTGTCCTATGAAGAGTAGTGGGAAAGCCTTAGTTATAGGCGAGTCCCACGAGAGTGGAGATGACCAGGGTAATTATGAAATTGAAGAGTATCACCCTGAGGGAGGACTTACTGATGATGAAGAGTTAGATGGAGAAGCAATGCTTGCAGTAGTCAGGAATGTACTAGCTCAATCTAGAAGTAGTACTGACTGGCGTCGAAGCACTATCTTCTACACTATTGTCAAGTGTGGTGAAAAGAATTGTAAGGTGATAGTGGACAGTGGAAGTTGTCAGAATGTGATTTCCACTAACACCTTAGAGCGCTTGAAACTGAAACCCACACCTCATCCAAACCCATATAAAGTTTCTTGGGTTGACAAGACATCCCTACCTGTCACCCATCAATGTCTAGTCCCCATCGAGTTTGGGTCATACAAAGAGTCCCTATGGTGTGATGTTTTACCTATGATGTGGGACATGTTATCTTAGGTAGATCGTGGCTTTTCGATAATGACGTCACGATCTTTGGCCGTTTCAATGCGTGTACTTTCATGCATAACGGTAAAAAGATCAAACTTAACCCTATGCCACCTGAGAGCACACGAGGGAAAAAGAAGGATGAGAAGGCAAGTGAGCCTAAAGGAGTGGGGAAATCCAAGCCTAAGTCTCTACATATAATCAACGCAAGAGAATTTGAAAGAGAGACTAAGGAGGATTCCATGGTGTATGCCCTTGTGGCAAGAGAGACTACACCTGAGGTTCCATCAAAGTTACCCCATGAGGTAACATCGGTTTTAAAGGAATACAGTGATGTATTTCCTGAGGATTTACCAAACGAGTTACCACCTATGAGGGACATTCAGCATGCCATTGACCTTGTCCCAAGGTCAACTCTACCGAACCTTCCTCACTACAGGATGAACCCTGCAGAACATGCAGAGTTGAAGAGGCAAATTGATGAGCTTCTGCAAAAGGGTTTTATCCAATAGAGTATGAGCCCGTGTGCCGTGCCAGCATTGTTAACACCTAAGAAAGACGGCACGTGGCGCATATGTGTGGACAGCCGTGCCATAAATAAAATTACCATCAAGTATAGGTTTCCCATACCTAGACTTGATGATATGCTTGACATGATGGTGAGGTCCACTATATTCTCCAAAATTGATCTCAAGAGTGGATATCACCAAATCCGCATACGCCCAGGAGATGAGTGGAAAACGGCGTTCAAAACCAAAGATGGGTTGTACGAATGGATGGTCATGCCCTTCGGCTTGACTAATGCACCCTGTACTTTTATGCGGGTGATGACACAGGTCTTGAGACCGTTCATGGGAAAATTCCTAGTGGTGTACTTCAATGACATTCTTATTTACAGTACCACTAAGGAATCACACCTTGGACATCTAAAGCAGGTCTGTAGCATCCTTAGGAATGAAAAGTTGTACGCTAATCTTAAGAAATGTGCATTCATGTCTAGTCAAGTCGTGTTCTTAGGATTTATTGTGTCATCTGAAGGGATGCCCGCAAACCCTGAAAAGGTCAGGGCCATAATTGAGTGGCCAGAACCGAGGAACATTCATGAAGTGCGAAGCTTTCACGGCCTAGCAACTTTCTATTGTCGGTTCATTAGGGGTTTTAGCACGATCATGGCTCCCATTACAGAATGCATGAAAAAGGGAGAATTTGTGTGGTCTAAAGTCGCAGTCAAGGCTTTTAAGGAGATTAAGTGCAAAATGATAGAAGCTTCTATCATGCGTCTACCTGACTTTTCTAAAGTCTTTGAAGTAACGTGTGATGCGTCTGGTGTCGGTATAGGTGGAGTGTTGAGTCAAGAAGGACACCCAATGGCCTATTTCAGTGAGAAGCTGAATGAGGCAAAATAAAAATACTCCACTTACGACAAAGAATTTTATGCAGTAGTGCAATCCCTGAGACATTGGTGACACTATCTCCTACCGTAGGAATTCGTCTTGTTTTCTGACCATGAGGCTTTGAGATATTTGCATTCTCATAAGAAACTCAACCCAAGGCATGCCAAGTGGGTAGCGTTTCTTCAGGAATATTCGTTTGTTTTGAAACACAAGGCCGGGGTTAAAAACAAACCAGCGGATGCCCTTAGTAGAAGAGTGGCGTTGCTCAACTCCTTGAGTGTAGAGGTAGTCGGGTTTGAGCAACTGAAAGACGAATACCCCACATGTCCTGATTTTGGGGGTACTTACGCGTCTCTCTCTAGTGACCAGCGTATTATGGGTGAATATGTTCTTAAAGATGGCTTCCTTTTCAAGGGAGATAGACTTTGTATTCCCCGTATGTCCCTTCGTGAATTTCTCATCTGGGAGCTTCATTCAGGAGGGATAGCTGGCCATTTTGGTCCTGACAAGACCATTGTCCTCGTGGAAGATCGTTTCTATTGGCCAAGTCTCAAGCAAGACGTAGCCAAAGTTTTAGGGCAGTGTCGTACATGTCAATTGGCAAAGCAGAAAAAGCAAAATACCGGGCTGTATACGCCATTGCTAGTGCCACATGCTCTGTGGCAGGACATTAGTATGGACTTCGTGCTTGGGCTTCCCAAGACAATAAAAAAGCACGATTCCATTTTTGTCGTGGTGGACCATTTTTCTAAAATGGCTCATTTCCTCCCATGTGCGAAAACGTCGGATGCGTCTCATGTAGCTCGTATCTTTTTTTATGGTGTGGTGCGTCTCCATGGGTTACCTAAAACCATAGTGTCTGATCGTGATGTTCGATTTACTAGCTATTTTTGGAAGACACTGTGGCACATTATGGGAACTCGTTTGCAATTCTCTACTGCTTACCACCCACAAACAGACGGTCAAACTGAAGTGGTAAACCGTAGTCTTGGAAATCTTCTACGTTGTCTAGTGGGTGAACATGTTAAGACTTGGGACTTAATTTTACCAACAGCTGAACTTGCTTACAATGGGTCAGTTAATAGGTCTATAGGGTTGAGTCCTTTTGAAATTGTAAGTGGTTACAAACCTAGAATGCCTATAGATCTCTTACCTATGTCTATTACCCAAAGGTCTTCTGAATCAGCCGATGCATTTGCACGCCATATTCATGATTTGCATACACATGTTAGACAGCGGATAAATAAGAGCAATGATGACTATAAAATTTCTGCTGATTCTCATCGTAGAGCGCAAGAATTTCAGGAAGGAGACTACGTAATTGTGCTAGTAAGGCCAGAGCGATTCTCTCAAGGAGTCGCTAAGAAGTTACAAGCGCGCAGTACTGGACCATTTAAGATATTATGAAAGGTTGGGTCCAACGCGTATCGGATTGACCTTCCACCTGACATGAGCATTAATCCAACTTTTAATGTGGAAGATCTAGTCCGTTCCTACGCTCCCATTGTCGATCCATCGTCGCTTTCATGGCCTCACTCTGACTTTGCTTCCCAACCCCTTCCACCCCTTCCTTTACCCATTACCCATCAAGAAGAAATTGAGGAGATCTTGGATGATGAGATAGTATCTACGAGAGATGGAGGTTTCCAGAGGTATCTTGTCAAATGGAGGAACAAACCACCTTCTAAATCTACGTGGTTGACTGAAGTGGAAGTGAAGCGTGTTGATCCAGACTTACTAGAGCGCCACAATAGTTTTAACTCGTCAGAGTCGAGTTTTTCTCACCCGAGGGGAGTTGATGAGGACACAAGACCATTTCAAGTGTACCAACGAAGAAAGCGCCAACCACACGTACCATCCTTGTAGATAGGCGACTATTGAGGAGCTGAAGAACCTTCACATGTGATCAAACACATAGAAGACCCCATCCAGGGAGGACACGTGTGAAGGAAGAAGGGAGAAACAAGACTGAAGAGCTGAAGACTTCGGGCGCCCGAACTTGGCATTTCAAGCGCCCGAAACTCTCTGGACGTTTTTGGACGTCTTCAGGCGCCCGATTGGGCGCCCGACCGAGCCCCGAATTTTCCCGCACTTATGTTATTTTACGCGTTTTGCTTAGTTTTAGGGGTAATTTGAAATTTTTACTTGTTTTATTTGTTTATTTAAGTGGGCTAGGCCCTAAACACGAAAATTAGCTATTGATTTGATTAATGAAAAGCCTCTTGGAGCTTTCCTCTTCTTCTCTCTCTCTCATGGTGATGCTTCTTCCTCTTCCCTGAATCTCTTTTCTTTTAACTGCTTCTTATGCCCCTTTAACCTTTTTCCAGGTAAATCTATCCCTTCTAACTTATTCATTCAATTCCCACAATCCCCAAATTCTAATTTTGATCCTACAAACCCTAAGTTTCAGAATTTCAAATCCCTAATCCAAAATCCCCTGATTTTCTGGATTAGAGATTTCCCTTAATTGATTGGGTTATAGCCATGCAAGATCGGGAGGTTCCATCCCTTGCCGGATCCAGCCATAGTGATACTTGAATCTCATACTTCATGGTTGTGATGAATGGCCCGTTACATTGCATGTTCCTTGTGATCTTCTTAGTTCATGATGATGATTGCTAGATTTTATATTGTTATTGCTGTTTAATTCCACTGATTTAATTGTGTTCATGAACATGCATCATAATTAGGGCATCCTGCATCAGAGAGTTTAAGGTTTCAACTTCTATCACCTAATTTTTCTGATTTTTACACTTGTATGTCTTGGAATACAATCCCACTTAAATATGGAAATCAGATTTTTAGTTCTAATGAAGCACATAGAACTTAAACTTGTAGCCTTCGGAGTAACAGCCATGCTAAGAGACTATGGCATGCTTAAGGGTTACTACAATTCGAATTTAAACAACCCAATCATGGTAATCTCAGAGAATTGCAAGGAACTCATGTCCAGAGCACACAACCTCTCATAAAACTTTTAAAAAACCAAACTTTATTCAAACTAGAACTTGTAAATCCATGAAGGAACGAATTAAAGCATTGAAACAAACTACAAACTTCACCTCTTTTCTCTAGCTAAGAGGTTAACTAGAAGAAAGTATTAAAACTAGAAACTAGAACTAGAAGAAGAAGAAAACTAGTTATAGGAGGCTAGGAAGCCTCCTAGGTATTGATCTCTTTACTCCCCACGTTGCTAAATGCCCTAGGAAGAGAGTGGAGGTGGCCTTTTATAAAAGAAATCCCGCACCAACTTGGAAAGTTCGAGAAAACACGGAGTCCTTTCGCAATTTAGAAACTTGGTATTGAAAATCGAAGTTTCTGGAGTACCTTAGACCTGTCTGGCGACCGGTCTAGCGACCGATCTAAGAAGAAAAAAACAGTCCAAAAATACATTGTAGACCTGTCTGTCAACCTATCGACCTGTCTGGCGACCGGTCTACACACAGGTCTAAGACAAAAAAATCAGATTTTGTTCTTTCTCTCTTCTCTTTCTTTCTTGCTTCTTTCCTCCACCTTTTGGCACTTGTTCTATTGATCTTCAATACATACAAAGTGACTCTTTCAACCATGAATTGGTGAAATCTTCCTCTTATTTCTATAATCACAAAAATATGTATTAGATTAGTCTTTAAACATGAAAATCATGCATATAATGTGATGTAATGGGTCGGCAAATGTATAAATTGGAGGCTCAACGGTATGCAATTCATGGATATGTTGTGCAAATGCATCGGCTAATTCAAAAGACCTTTGGGTGACTAACATGGGTAAGAGATCTATTGGCATTCTAGGCTTATACCCACTAATAATTTCAAACGGACTTATCCCTGTAAATCGATTTACTGAGCCATTATAAGCAAATTTAGCAATTGGTAAAGTTAGGTCCCAAGTCTTAATATGTTCACCCACTAGACAACGTGGAAGATTTCCAAGACTTTGATTTACCACCTCTGTTTGCCCATCTGTTTGAGGGTGGTAGGCAGTAGAAAACTGTAAACGAGTACCCACAATGTGCCATAGCGTCTTCCAAAAATAATTGGTAAATCTGACATCATGGTCAGACACTATGGTCTTGTGCAATTCATGGAGACGCGCCACACCATCAAAAAAGATACGAGCAATATGAGACGCATTTGACGTTTTAGAACATGGGAGAAAATGTGCCATTTTGAAAAAACGGTCCACCATGACAAATGGAATCGTGCTTTTTTATTGTCTTAGGAAGTCCCAACACGAAATCCATATTAATCTCTTGCCACGGAGCATGTGGCACTAGCAATGGCGTATATAGCCCAGTGTTTTACTTACGTTGCTTTGCCAGCTGACATGTACGACACTGCCCTAAAACTTTGGCTATGTCTCGTTTGAGACTTGGCGAATAGAAACAATCCTCTACGAGGGCAATGGTCTTATCACAACTGAAGTGGCCAGCTATCCCTCCTGAATGAAGCTCCCATATGAGGAATTCACGAAGGGACATATGGGGAATACAAAGTCGGTCTCCTCTAAAAGGAAAACCATCTTTAAGCACATAATCACCCATACTACGCTGATCACTAGAGAGCGACGCATAAGTACCCCAAAACTCAGGACATGTGGGGTATTCATCTTTTAATTGCTTAAATCCGACTACCTCTACACTCAGGGAATTGAGCAACATTACTTGTCTACTAAGGGCATTCACTGGTTTGTTTTCGAACCCGGCCTTATGTTTTAAGACGAACGAATATTCCTGAAGAAACGCTACTATTGAGCTCTTAAATGTGCATATTCTAACCCCATTTCATTACTAACTATGCTTGAAATAAGTGATTAAAGACCCAACTAATGCATGGTTTTGTGGTTATAGGAATAAGAGAGAGAATTCATCAATTGAGGGCTTAGAGATGCTATTTACACACCTTGAAGATCAAAGGAATAAAGGACCAAAGGTGGAACAAAAGTGCATTAAAGATGAAGGAGGAGAAGCTGAGAATTTCAGCTAATTTCATGTCCACCGGCCGGCCGGCCCAACCTTCCAGAAACAAGAAATTCTCTGGACAAATTTTATGAAGGCCGACCACCTGACTAACCGACCGGTCGGCCGACCGGCCAGCTGAAGGGTCGGCCTATGCATTACAGTGTCCAGCGAATTCAGCAGTTTGAAGCATGCCCACCGACCGGCCGGCTGACCAGTCAGCTGATGGGCCGGACTGTGTAAAAAAGACTCCAGTGAAAATTGCAATTACAGGCACTTTGTTCGACAGACCAGATAGGGGGTCCGACTGGCCGGTCAACACTCAGGAACATCTGGAACTCCGAAAATCTCTTTGCAAAATGCTAATCTTGCGGGATTTCTCGAAGTTTCTTCCAACCTAGGGCTCCAAAGCTATAAAAGGACTTCCCTAGCTCATTCCTAAGACATCCTAGAAGAGATTTAGCACGGTGGGAGGCGGTGGAAGTCGGATCCGGACTTCTACAACTCCTCCTAGTTTGTTCTTCTAGTTTTTATGTTTTTCTTAGTTGTTTTCATGTTTCCTCGGATCATGAATGGCTAAACCTCCTAACTAGGGCTAAGAGGTGAAGCTTGTAGTGAATTTAAGATGTTTCAATTCGTTTGATTTGGTTTCAAGTTGGATTATTAGTGAAGAACAATGGTTGAAGTTTAAATAAAGTTCTAAGTAGTTTTTCTTAATCTTATGATGGCTCATGGATGTTTTGAAGAATTGCTTGAGTTCTTAATTATTTTGAGTTATTCTAGACCTGTACACTCCGAGGAATCAGATTCAATGCGCTCTAATCCTTTGATCCTCATGTGGGAACTTCATACCAAAAGTTCTACTTTTTCTGGAATTTCTGCTTATGTGTGATTGTGTATGTGATTTGAATCAAGTTCAAATCATGATCTAGTTATACTTTGTGATAGAATTGAATGATGATTATGATTGTGATCTTAACCTATTGGAATTAGGATTGACCTATGCAATTGAGTGTGCTCAAGTCTTAACTAGAATTGAGGAAATCATGCACATGAATCACAAATATGGCAGATTGCTTGTTTTAACTGCTCTATCATCCGGCTAGATAGGACTTAACTTCGATTCTAGTTGAGAAAGTGAGAAACCACAGTGATTTAAGCATCAAGGATTGCTACAAGTGGATCCTTCAACCCCTAGTGCTTTTTATTATTGATTACATTCAATTTAGTTCAAAATATCTATCTACACCAAAGTCCTAAATCATGTTTAGTTAGTTCTTAATTAGAAACCATTAAAAGTGTTTTGTGAATTCCTCACAAGTCCCTGTGGATCGACCTCGGTCTTACTGAGATTATTACTACATCGCAACCCTACAGTACTTGGAGAAGCGAACAACTACTCACTTAGCATGCCTTGGGTTAAGTTTCTTCTGAGAATGTACATATCCTAAGGCCTCATGATCAGAAAACAAGATGAATTCTTGCAGTAGGAGATAGTGACGCCAATGTCTCAAGGATTGCACTACCGCGTAGAACTCTTTATCATAGGTGGAGTACTTCTGTTTTAGTTCATTCAGTTTCTCACTGAAATAGGGTACTAGGTGGCCCTCCTAGCTCAACACTCCACCTATACCAACACCAGACGCATCACACGCCACCTCAAAGACTTTAGAAAAGTCAGGTAGACGCATGACAGGAGCTTCTAACATTTTGCCCTTAATTTTCTTAAAAGCCTTGACTGCGGCTTTATACCACACGAACTCTCCATTTTTCATGCATTTAGTAATGGGAGCCATGATCGTGCTAAAACTCCTAATGAACCGACAATAAAAAGTTGTTAAGCAATGAAAGCTTCACACCTCATGAATGTTCCTCAGTTCAGGCCACTCAACTATGGCCCTGACCTTTTTAGGGTCTGCATGCATTCCTTCTTAAGACACTATAAATCCTAAAAACACAACTTGACTAGACATAAATGCGCATTTCTTAAGATAAGCGTTCAACTTTTTTATTCCTAAGTCTTTACGCAATCTAAGGCGGTCTATGATTTTTCCTATAAAAGTACACCTTGGCATCCTTGCTAAGGTATCCTAGAAGAGTTCTAAGTTTGTGAGGAGCAAGGGAGATCATCATGGAGCGACCGCAACTCCTCCAACTAGGGTTTTTTTTCTAGTTTTTCATGTTTTTGTTTAGTTTTTCTTTTAATTCTAGTTGAAGCATTAATGCTCGGCTAGAACCGCTTAGCTAAGGCTAAGAGGTGAAGCTTATGAGTAGTTATCATGTTGAATTCGTTCTAATTCAAGTACTTCACTTAAAGTTTGGATTTTTAAAGTTCTAGTTTGAATAAAAGTCGATATTTTTTTTATGTTTTATGAGAGTTCATGTGCTTTGGACATGGGTTCCTTACAATTCTTTGAGATTATCATGTTTGGATTGATTAAATTCGAATTGTAGTAACCTTAGAGCGTACCATAATCCATTGGCATGGTCATTACTTCGAAGGCTACATATTCGACTTTTATGTGCTTCATTAGAACTAGAATCATATTCTTCCACTTGAGTGAGAATTGTTTGTGTTTTAATGTTATATCTTCCAACTAGAAGAGAGATAGAACTTTAATTCTAGTTGTGTTATGCTTGGATGAATGAATTCACATGAGGGCTATCATAAGTGGATCCTCGAAAGCCTTAGTTCTGTTAATTACAGATTTTTACAACTTTACTGTTTTAAATTAATTTATGAACTTGAACTCCTTATTTAATTGATTTTGAAGTTGCTGGAACAACTTGAATTAGTTTACCTAATTCCCTGTGGATTGACCTCAGTCTTACCTAGAATTATTACTACATCGCAGCCTTGCACTTGAGGTGAGCGAACAAGTTTTTGGCGCCGTTGCCAGGGAAGCTAGGTTAAACGGTTCTGAATTGTTTTAGTGGTTATAGGATAGAAGTAGTTAGGTTTTACTATGTTCCTAGAACTAGTTTTTCTGAATTTTAGAACTAACAAAATTTGTTTGTTTTGTAGGAAGTTCTTCTAGTTCAAGCAAAACGGGTACTATCCTTCCAACTTTAACTCTTTTAGTTTTATTATTTCTATTTTTAGATTTTAGGTCTTACGATTAGTTTAGATTTTGAATTGTGTGGTTTATGTCCCGTTGGGAACGAGACCACAACAATCGTCTCCAAACCAAAGGTGGTTTGGTTGGACCACTCTCCGTTCATAGACGAGTTCGAAAATCTGTAGAACATCGTGAAAATTTGAGAAGTATGGATCAAATTTCATTAGGGAATCCTCCCCACCCTACTCCAACCACAAATGCAAATCATGAAGGAGTAGGAGAGAATGAGGTGCACAATGCTAGGGAATGGACATTTTCGGCCCAACCTCAGCCCAATCCAAAGCAAGTACATGAAGTAAGTATCCCTAATCTCTCCAATCAGCATATGGAGTAAGATAAATCCGTCACCACTCTTAGAAGTGGTAGGAAAATTGAAAAATCTATTCCAGTGAAGGCCGACATGCCTAATGATCTGGTAAATTCTGAGGATGAGGACGAATCCAACTTAGCCCCACAAGAAACGGAACGCGTTTACAAGCCCATAACACCATTCCCTTCGAGATTGTTTACTCCAAAATCTCTTACAAACTCTCATGATATTTTAGAGATTTTTAGACAAGTCAAGATCAACATTCCATTGCTTGATGCCATCAAATAAATCCCCTCTTATGCCAAGTTTCTAAAGGACTTATGCACAACTAAATGCAAATATAATGTGTAACAGAAGGCCTTTTTAAATGTGCAAGTGAGTACCATTCTCACTCAAAAGAACCCCCCAAAATTCAAGGATCCCAGTAGTCCCACAATTTCCTACATCATTGGTGACTACCGAATTGAGCATGCATTGCTAGACTTGGGGGCAAGCGTAAACTTAATCCTGTACTCGGTATATGAGCAATTGGGTCTTGGTGAATTAAAACCCACCAAAACCACGTTGCAACTCCCTGATAAATCCATCCGTGTACCGAGAGGGATAGTTGAGGATGTTCTAGTCAAAGTTGATAAATTCTACTACCCAGTGGATTTTATCATCTTGGACACACAACCGGTTATAGATGTTAGCACTCAAATACCGGTAATTTTAGGCCACCTGTTCCTTGCTACATCAAACACAATCATAAATTATTGAAACGGGGAGATGTAATTATCTTTTGGGAATATGACATTAGAGGTGAATGTGTTCCACTTGGGAAAAAGGCAAAGGGATGTTGATGACGACGAGCTCTTCGAGGTAAACATGCTTGAATCTTTTGAAGAAGAAGAGATCCTCCAACTAAAACCACTAGAAAGCTTGGAGACATGCTTGGCACATTTCGAGGATTCCAAAGACCCAATTATTAGTGAAATTGTGCAAGCATTGAATATTGAGAAACCGGTAGTTGGTACTAGCCGGTGGAGGCCCCATTTTGAAAGATTTCCACCAACCACATCAAGGCCTCTACCGTCTAACATCAAATCGCTAAAGCTTGACGTTAAAACGTTGTCATCCGAGTTGAAATATATATATTTAGGTCAAGAAGAAACATTCCCGGTTGTCATTGCCTCTCACCTAGGAAAAGACCAAGAGTTCAAGTTGATTGAGCTACTCAAAAAACATAGGAGAGCCATAAGTTGGATTATAGCGGACCTCAAGGGGATAGACTCTTTGGTATGTACTCACCGTATTCACCTCGAAGAGAATGCGAAAACGACTAGAAAACCTCAAAGAAGTTTAAATCCAAATATGATGGAAGTCAACACCAAGGTGTTAAAGCTACTAAATGTAGGTATCATCTACCCCATCTCGGATAGCCAATGGGTGAGTGTTACCCAAGTTGTCCCTAAGAAGTCTGGTATCACCATTGTAGAAAACGCCAACAATAAGTTTATACCGACTAGAGTAACCACCGGTTGGCGTATGTGCATAGATTATTGAAAGCTAAACACAGTTACTAGGAAGGACCACTTTCCTCTCCCATTCATGGATCAAATTTTGGAGAGGTTAGCAGGCCACTCCTATTATTGCTTCCTAGATGGCTACTCCGGTTACAAGCAAATTGAGATAGCCTCAGAAGACCAAGAGAAGACCACTTTTACATGCCCGTTTGGCACCTTCGCATACCAAAGAATGCCATTCGGACTACGTAATGACCCGCCACATTCCAACGATGCATGTTGAGTATTTTCTCAGACATGGTGGGTGAGTTTCTTGAGGTATTCATGGACGATTTCTCTTTTTTCGGTTGTACTTTCGAGGAGTGCCTAAATCGCTTGAAGTTGGTCTTGACAAGGTGCGAGGAGAAGAACCTTGTTTTAAACTGAGAAAAGTGTCATTTCATGGTACAGAGAGGAATAGTCCTTGGACATATCATCTCGTCTAATGGAATAGAGGAAGACCGAGCCAAAATCGATATAATTTCCAATCTACCACCACCCAAAAGCATACACGATGTGTGAGCCTTCCTTGGACACGCCAGTTTTTATAGAAGGTTCATAAAGGATTTCAGTCATATCTCAAGGCCCTGATGTAACCTTCTCCAAAAGGAGAACCAATTTGAGTGGAGTGCCAAATGTTAACTAGCTTTTTTAAAGGTAAAAGATATGTTGACAACTGCTCCTATCATGCAACCACCGGATTGGTCCGTACCTTTTAAGTTGATGTGCGATGCGAGCGATTATGCTATTGGGGCGGTATTAGTCCAAAAGAAAGATAAGAAACCCCACATTATCTACTATGCGAGTAGGACCTTGAATCCCACCCAAGTCAATTACTCGACTACGGAAAATGAGCTCCTAGCCGTTATTTTTGCCTTGGACAAATTCAGGCCTTACTTAATAGGATCCAAGGTCATTGTTTACACAGATCATGCGGTGCTAAAGCACCTTCTTTCTAAGAAGGATGCTAAGCCCCGTTTGCTTAAATGTATCTTACTCCTTCAAGAATTTGATCTAGAGATCAAGGGCAAGAAGGGAGTATAAAATGTGGTGGCAGATCATCTATCTCGCCTAGTCCTACCTAATTCCATTGACGAGTTACCTATTGAGGACTCATTCTCTGATGAGCAACTCTTTGTTGCTATGCATCCACCATGGTACGCTGACATAGCCAATTATCTTTCCACAGGTGCGATGCTGATTCATTGAAGTGCATTGGACAAACGAAAATTTCTACGGGAAGTGCGTAGATTTTTCTGGGATGAACCTTTACTTTTTAAATATTGCCCAGATCATAATTAGGAGATGTGTCCTTGATGATTAACATAATTTCGTCATCTCCTTTTGTCATAATCAAGCGTGTGATGGTCATTTTTCCGTCAAGAAAACCATTGCAAAAATTCTGCAGTATGGTTTTTATTAGCCTACTTTATTTAAGAACGCCCACAAGTTTTGCAAAGCATGCGATCGCTGTCAAAAGCTAGGAGGATTGTCCCATCGAAATATGATGCATCTGACCCCAATTCAACATCTTGAAGTCTTTGACTGTTGGGGCATCAATTGCATGGGACCATTCCCCTCATCTTTTGGACATGTCTACATATTGCTTGCCGTAGACTATGTGTTTAAATGGATAGAGGCTATTCCATGTAGAACCAATGATCATCGTACAGTTCTAAAGTTCCTTAAAGAAAACATACTTTCCAGATTTGGAATGCCTCGAGTCATCATTAGTAATGGTGGTTCTCACTTTTGCAATAGGCCTTTTTGAAGCCTTAATGAAGAAATATGGCATTAGGCATAAAGTGAGTGCCCCATACTACCCACAAACGAGTGGGCAAGCTGAAATTTCCAATCGAGAAATCAAACAAATTTTGAAAAAAACGGTGAGGCCGGATCGTAAAGATTGGTCGCTTAGATTAGACAATGCGCTTTTGGGCTCACCATACCGCTTACAAGACCCCCATTGGAATGTCCCCCTATAGATTTGTCTATGGGAAAGCTTGCCACTTACCCGTAAAGATTGAACACAAAGGCTATTGGGCAATTCGGGCATTGAACTTTGACGTTAATAAGGCTAGCTTGCTTCACAAACTCCAATTAAATGAGCTTGATGAGATCTAGAACGATGCTTATGAGAACTCAAGGATTTACAAGAGTAGAATGAAGGCTTTTCATGACAAACACATCTTTAGGAAATCCTTCCATGAAGGTTAGAAAGTGCTCTTGTACAATTTTCGACTTCATCTTTTTCTGGAAAAATTGCAATCTCGATGGACCGGCCCATATCTTGTTAAAGAATTTTTTCCTCATGGGGCTATCGAGATAGAGAATGTTGTAAATGGTAACTGTTTTAAAGTAAATGGACAACGCCTTAAACCATTTGTTGAGAAATTTGATTCAGAGGACATGGCCATCACTCTGAATGATCCTGTGTATCAGGATGATTGATCTCCTAGTCTGACGGAGGTATAGCATAAGTAAGTTTAGTTGTTTTTTTGTTTTAGTTTTGCTTACTTTAGTAGATTTAATTGTCGGAGTTGTAGACTTCCATGATCAACTCTCTCAGATACTATTGTTCTCACTCTCTTGTATTTTACCATTGCTCTCATGTTCATGCTCATTGCATATCTTTTTACATTGAGTACAATGCAAGATTTGGTTGGAGGTGAGATGAGATTCCTCATCTAGCGGTTTGTAACATTTCAAGCATCATATGTGCAAATTTTTTTGAATTTTCTGAAAATTCAAAACTCTTTTAGAAAACTTTGGTTCTATGCATTCGGGATGATATGAGTATAAGAAAAGGAGATATGAAGTGATGAATGTTACAAGTCTTGAACTACTTCTAATATAATGGTTTTATATGTGAATTCCCTTATTTATATGATAGATAGAACATTTGAATATTTTTACACCTAGTTCACATTACACGATTTTCATGGGTCGAAAGGATTATGTAGCTTTGTGGATTGGCTAGACTTAGATTTGAGGTGTCGAGGAACCAAGTCGGGGTACTTTGTCCATCCTTGTCCATGGAAAAATAATGAAAGATATGGATCTCTAAAAATCCTATCTAATGTGTATGAAAAGGAAAAGAAGGATGAAAATATGGGAATGATTGAGAATATGGTGGAAAACTCCGAAAAAGGGCTACCTATTACCAACCGAGGGATGGTCTATCCCTAACCAAAGCCGGAAATGAGACGTAGTATGAAGCCGTCGGATGAATGGTAAGGCAAATTCCTGTCATAGGCTTGTTGTTGATCTGTACACCTTGAGATCTATAGTTTAGTTGATCCATGAAGAAGATGATCCTGTAAACTCATGAGATGAGCCATCACTATGCACATTATGTTGAATTTTGTTCAAAGTTCTTCTATTTATCAATCAATCAGCGGGAATTCTATATGAACACTTTTTTATGTTTTGAGAGTTTAAGGTTGTAGCCTCTATCACCCAGTTTCTCTAATTTTTGCACTTGTATGTCTTAGAATGAATAAAAGTATTGTTTCTGAAGGAGAGTTGGATTTTGGAAGATTGAATTTGTTTCACGCATGTTTTGCTCGGGACTAGCAAAAAGCTAGTTGGGGGGTGTGTTGAGCTTCCATTTTATACATTTTCTAGCCCATTACATCACATTACATGCATGGTTTGTTTGCTTAAAAGACCCATCTAATGCTTGCTTTATGTATGTAGGAATGAAAGAGAGAAGTCATGAATTTGTTGTTAAAAGGGTCCTTTGGAACTATGTTGAACCTCCAATTTATACATTGCATTGCCTGCTACATCACATTATATGCATGGTTTTCTTGTTTAAAAGGGCCATCTAACGTGTGTTTTGTGATTGTAGGGATGAGAGCGGACTTCATCCAATTAGAGCTTAAAAAGGGTTATTCGAAGACATTGGAGGAAGATCTAAGATGGATTAAAGAAAGAAGAAGAAAGAGGGAGAAAATAGAATGAAGAAAAGAAGAAAAAGTCAAAGGAAAACAAGCCCGACCGGTCGCCCGACCGGCCGGCCACATTTCTGGAACAAAAGGAATCAGGACCGACCGGTCTTGACCGGTCGACCACGCATGCTGATCAAGTTGAAGACCAAACCGACTGGTCTTGACCGGTTGGCCATGTGCACTGGCCATAGTGAAGAGAGTCGGACCGGTCTTGACCAATCGGCTATGCTCACTGGACTGCTGGGCAGAACAGTCCGACCGGTCTTGACCGGTCGGCTGCACTCCCTGGACTGTTTAAAAGGCCAGTCCGACCGGTCTAGACCGGTCGGCCCTGTGTAAAAAGAGTCCTTTCTAAATCGGGACTCCGAAATCTGCTGCGCACTGCGTAACCTTTCGCAGATTCTAGAGGTTTCCGACGCAAGGGAGCTTTCTTACTATAAAAGGACACCTAGGGGCTCTTCCTAGGTCATCATAGAAGCTAAGGAACGTGGTTCTAAGGAGAGGAAGCTGTCGTGGAGCGTCTGCAACTCTCATATTTTCTGGTTTTTCTAGTTTTATGCTTTCATTAAGAGTTTTTAGTTGTAGCATGAATATGCTCGGCTAGAACCTCTCAGCTAAGGCTGAGAGGTGAAGCTTGTAGCTAATTCAATGTTGGATTCAGTTTAATTCAAGTACTTTTTAATTCAAGTTTGGATTTTTCTCATGTTCTAGTTTCCAAAAGTGGTAGTTTGAGATGTTTTATGAGAGTTCATGTGCTCCAGACATGAATTCCTTGCAATTCTCTGAGATTATCATATAATGCTTGTTTAGATTTGAATTATAGTAACCATTGAGCAGGCCATAGTCCATAGGCATGGCAGTTACTCCGCAGGCTATGGTTTTGAATTCTATATTGATTGAATGGACTAGAACTTGGAAGTTCAACTTGATTTGGATTGAATGTGTGTGAATGCTTTATTTTCCAACTAGATGAGAGATAGGACTTCAAATCTAGTTGCGTTCTATACTTGGATTGATTGAATTGACATGGGATTGCTACAAGTGGATCCTCGAATGCCTTAGTACTTTATATCACCGATTTTCTATTAAGTTACTGTTTTAGTTAAATACTCAATTGAATATGATTTTCTTCCAAAAACTGAGTTGCTGGAGTGGTTTGGAAGTTGTTTCTATTTCCCTGTGGATCAAGCTCGGTCTTACCGAGATTTATTACTACATCGCAGCCTTACACTTGAGGCGAGCGAACAAGTTTTTGGCGCCACTGCCGAGGATTTAGATAACGGTTTTCAAATAATTTCAGTGGCTGTAGAAGTAGATAGGTTTTTTTCTGATTTTCTTAGAACTAAACAAATTCGTTCTGTTTTGTAGGAATTCTTCTCTAGTTCAAGCGCATCAGGTGATACCTTTCTAACTTAGCTTTTTGCAGAAATTTTTCAGATTAATTTCAGATTACAGTTTTCTAGGATTTAAGATTAGTTTTAGTTTTTGGTTGAGTGGTTTATGTCCCGTTGGGAACGTAACCATTCAAATCGTCTCCAATCTGAAGGTGGTTTAGTTGGACCATTGTCAGTCCATAGACGAGTTCGAAATTACCAAGAGCATTGTGAAAGTTTGGGGAGTCCTCTCCCCCTACTCCAACTACAAACGCAAATCAGGAAGGAGTAGGAGAGAATGAGGTACATAATGTTCCTCCAATGAGATCACTACGGGACTACCTACAACCTGCCCGAGCAATTACACCCTCTTGCGTGATTCTACTAGCAAACAGTGGAAACTTTGACATAAAACCGGGTGTAATTCAACTCTTACCAAAGTTCCATGGGCTAGACTCTGACCGCCCATACTTACACTTGCAAGAATTCGAAGAAGTGTTGGCCACCTTGCATTACACCAATGTTTCCGAGGATACTATCAGACTTAAACTTTTTCCCTTCACTTTGAAAGAAAGAGCCAAAGATTGGCTTCACTCTCTTAGACCACATTCGATTGGGTCATGGGTTGAGATAAATCGGGAATTCTTGAAAAAGTTCTTCCCTGCTCATAAAACGAACACCCTTCGAAGGGCCATAATGAATTTCTCGGCTAAAGAAGGTGAATCTTTTTTTCAATGTTGGGAAAGATTTAAGGACCTCCTGCTTGCTTGCCCACATCATGGCTATGAGAGTTGGCGAATTATAAACTTTTTCAATGATGGATTAAGTTCCAATATGCGCCAATTTGTGGAGATGATGTGCAATGGCGAGTTTATGAGTAAAAATCCAGATGAGGCTTGGAGTTACTTGGACATGTTGGCTGAAAATGCCCAATCTTGGAATACATCGGATAAACCCAATAACTCCAACCCCACTCAAGAGAAAGGAGGGATCTATGTCCTTAAAGAGGAAGACGATGTGAATGCAAGGATAGCCAACCTCACAAGGAAGGTTGAGGCCATGGAACTTAGTAAAAGTGGAGTTCCCAAGGCCAATGAAGCTGTTGAAACCATATGTGGGATTTGCCTCACCGATTTACACGCTACGCAAGATTGTCCCACAATTCCTGCATTTCAAGAGGTATTACATGAACACGCCAATGCCACATATGGTCATCAACGGCCTTTCAATGGACCGGTAGGTAATACGTACAATGAGAGTTGGAAGAACCACCCAAATTTTAGTTGGAAGAATGCTCCTACAGGCAATCCTACCAACTCTTAAAGAGGGCCACCCATGCAAAATATGGCCCCACCTCAATTCTCAATGGAGGATACTTTGAAGGCGTTTATACAAGGGCAAACACAAATCAATCAATCGAATCAGCAAATGTTCCAAGAGCTTAAAGCCTCGGTTGATGAGATTAAGGGACCTTGAATGCTAGGGAAGGGACCTTTCCGGCCCAACCTCAGCCTAATCCAAAGCAAGTACATGAAGTGAGCATCCCTAATCCTCCCAACCAAAACATGGAGCAAGCCAAATCCATCACCACCCTTAGAAGTGGTAAACAAATTGACAAAACTATTCCGGTGAAGGCCGATGAGCCTAATGATCCGGTAAATTCTGAGGATGAAGATGGATCTAACTTAGCCCCACAACAACCGGAATGCATTTACAAGCCCCTAGCACCATTCCCTTCAAGATTGGTTGCCCCAAAATCTCTCCCAAATTCTCATGATATTCTAGAGATTTTCAAACTAGTCAAGATTAATATCCCCTTGCTTGATGCCATCAAACAAATCCCCTCTTATGCCAAGTTTCTAAAAGACCTATGCACAACAAAACGCAAATATAATGTGCAGCAAAAGGCCTTCTTAACTGAGCAAGTGAGTGCCATCCTCACTCAAAAGACCCCCCCAAAATTCAAAGATCCCGGTAGTCCCACCGTCTCATGTATCATTCGAGACTACCGGATTGAACGTGCCTTGTTAGATTTGGGGGCAAGTGTGAACTTGATCCCATACTCGGTATATGAGCAATTGGGTCTTGGTGAATTAAAACCGACCAAAACCACGTTGCAACTCGCTGATAGATCTATCCGTGTACCGAGGGGGATAGTTGAGGATGTTCTAGTCCAAGTTGACAAATTCTACTACCCGGTAGATTTTATCGTCTTGGACACACAACGGGTTTTGGATGCTAGCACCCAAATACCGGTAATATTAGGCCGCCCATTCCTTGCCACATCAAACGCAATCATCAATTGCCGGAATGGGGTGATGCAACTATCTTTTGGAAACATGACACTAGAGGTGAATGTGTTTCACTTGGGTAAAAGATATAGGGATGTCGATGATGATGAGTTCTTCGAGGTAAACATGCTTGAAACTTTTGAAGAAGAAGAACTCCTCCAACTTAAACCACTAGAAAGCTTGGAGACATGATTAGCACATTTCATGGATTCTGAAGACCCCATCACTAGTGAAATTGTGCAAGCATTAAATATAGAGAGACCGGTAGTTGGTACTAGCCGGTGGAGGCCCCATTTTGAAAAATTGCCACCAACCACATCAAGGCCTCTACCGTCTAACATCAAACCACCGAAGCTTGACCTCAAACCATTGCCATCCGAGCTTAAATACATATATTTGGGTCAAGAGGAAACGTTCCCAGTTGTCATTGCCTCCCACCTTGAGAAAGACCAAGAGCTCAAGTTAATTGAGTTACTCAAATAACATAGGGAAGCCATAGGTTGGACAATAGCGGATCTCAAAGGGATAGATCCTTCGGTTTGCACTCACCGAATACACCTTGAAGAAAATGCAAAAACGACTAGACAACCTCAAAGACGGCTAAATCCAAACATAATGGAGGTTGTCCAAGCCGAGGTGTTAAAGCTATTGGATGTGGGTATTATCTACCCCATCTCAGATAGCCAATGGGTGAGTCCTACCCAAGTTGTCCCCAAGAAATCCGGTATTACCATCATTGAAAACGCCAACAACGAGCTTATACCAACTAGGGTGACCAGCGGTTGGAGTATGTGCATTGATTATAGGAAGCTCAACACGATTACTAGGAAAGACCACTTCTCTCTCCCATTTATGAATCAAATTTTGGAGAGGTTGGCAGGCCATTCCTATTATTGCTTCCTAGATGGTTATTCCGGATACAACCAAATTGAGATAGCTCCGGAAGACCAAGAGAAAACCACATTTACATGCCCGTTTGGCACCTTCGCTTACCGAAGGATGCCATTCGGGTTATGTAATGCACCCGCCACATTCCAACGATGCATGTTGAGTATTTTCTCGGACATGGTGGGGGAGTTTCTTGAAGTATTCATGGATGACTTTTCTGTTTTTGGGTGTACATTTGATGAGTGTCTCAACCACTTGAAATTGGTCTTGATGAGGTGTAAGGAGAAGCAACTTGTATTAAACTGGGAAAAGTGCCATTTCATGGTACAAAGAGGAATAGTCCTTGGACATATCATCTCGTCCAATGGAATAGAGGTAGACCGGGCAAAAATTGACATAATTTCCAATCTACCACCACCCAAAAGCATACGCGATGTGCAGTCCTTCCTTGGACACGCCGGTTTCTATAGAAGGTTTATAAAGGATTTTAGTCATATCTCAAGGCCTTTGTGCAACCTTCTACAAAAGGAGAACCAATTTGAGTGGAGTGCCGAATGTCAATTAGCTTTTTCAAAGCTAAAGGACATGTTGACAACCGCTCCTATCATGCAACCACCAGATTGGTCCATTCCTTTTGAGTTGATGTGCGATGCAAGCGATTTTGCTATTGGGGCGGTGTTAGGCCAAAAGAAGGATAAAAAGCCCCATGTTATCTACTACGCAAGTAGGACCTTGAATCCCGCCCAAGTTAATTATTCAACTACGGAGAAAGAGCTCCTAGATGTTATTTTTGCCTTGGACAAATTCAGGCCATACTTAATAGGATCCAAAGTTATTGTTTATACGGATCATGCAGCGCTGAAACACCTTCTTTCTAAGAAGGATGCTAAGCCCCGTTTGCTTAGATGGATCCTGCTCCTTCAAGAATTCGACTTGGAAATCAAAGACAAGAAGGGGGTAGAAAATGTGGTGGCGGATCATCTATCCCGCCTAGTCCTACCAAATTCCATTGACGAGTCACCTATTGAGGACTCATTCCCTGATGAGCAACTCTTTATTGCTATGCATCCACCATGGTACGCTGATATAGCCAATTATCTTTCCACAGGTGCGATGCCGATTCATTAGACTGCGCAGGACAAATGCAAATTTCTAAGGGAAGTGCGCAGATTTTTCTGGGATGAATCTCTATTGTTTAAATATTGCCCAGACCAAATTATAAGGAGATGCGTCCCCGATGATGAACATAATTCAGTCATCTCCTTTTGTCATGATCAAGCATGTGGGGGTTATTTTTCAGCCAAGAAAACAACTGCAAAAATTCTGCAGTGTGGTTTTTATTGGCCTACGTTATTTAAGGACACCCACGAGTTTTGCAAAGCGTGCGAGCGCTGCCAGAAGTTAGGAGGATTATCCCGTCGAAATATGATGCCTCTCACCCCAATTCAACATCTTAAAGTCTTTGACTGTTGGGGCATCGATTTCATGGGACCATTCCCCGCATCTTTTGGACATGTCTATGTTTTTCTTGCCGAGACTATGTGTCTAAATGGATAGAGGCTATCCCATGTAGAACCAACGATCATCGTACGGTTCTCAAGTTCCTCAAAGAAAACATACTTTCTAGATTTGGGACGCCTCGGGCCATCATTAGTGATGTGGTACTCACTTTTGCAATAGACCTTTCGAAACTTTAATGAAGAAATATGGTATTAGGCACAAAGTGAGTACCCCATACCACCCACAAACAAGTGGGCAAGTTGAAATCTCCAATAGGGAAATCAAGCAGATTTTGAAAAAGACGGTGAGACCGGATCGCAAGGATTGGTCCCTAAGATTAGATGATGCACTTTGGGCTCACCGTACCGCCTACAAGACACCCATTGGAATGTCCCCTTATAGACTTGTCTATGGGAAAGCTTGCCACTTGCCTGTGAGATAGAACATAAAGCCTATTGGGCGATTCGGGCTTTAAATTTTGACATGGACAACGCTAGCTTGCTTCGCAAACTTCAATTAAATGAGCTTGATGAAATCCGGAACGATGCATATGAGAACTCGAGAATTTACAAGAGTAAGATGAAGGCTTTCCATGACAGGCACATCTTCAGGAAATCTTTCCATGAAGGACAGAAAGTACTCTTGTATAATTCCCAACTTCACCTTTTTCCGAAAAAATTACGATCTCGATGGACCGGCCCATATATTATCAAAGAAATTTTTCCTCATAGGGCTGTTGAGATTGAAAATGCAGCAAATGGTAACTGTTTTAAAGTTAATGGACAATGCCTTAAACCATTTGTTGAGAAATTTGATTCAGAGGACATGTCCATCACTTTGAATGATCCTGTCTATCAGGATGATTGATCTCCTAGTCTGATGGAGGTATAGCATAGGTAGGTTTTCTTTAGTTTTACTGTTTTAGTAGGCTTTAGTTGTTGGGTTGGAGACTTCCATGATCGCTCTCTCAAGTACTATTGCTTCTCACTCTCTCATAGTTTACCATTGCTCTCATGTCCATGCTAATTGCATATCTTTTACATTGAGGACAATGCAAGATTTGGTTGGGGGGTGAGATGAGATTCCTCATCTAGCATATTGCAACATTCCGAGCTTCATATGCGCTTTTTTCGAATTTTCTAACATCTCAAAACTCTTTTAGAAAATCTTGTTTCTATACATTTGAGATGCTATGAGTATAAGAAGAGGAGATACGGAGTGTGTGATGTTGTAGGTCTTAAATTTCTCCCAATATAATGGTTTTATATGTTAGTTCCCCTATTTGTTATGATTGATAGAAAATTTGAACACCTTTACACCAAGTTCACATTACACGATTTTCATAAGTTTATAGGTTTATGTGATTTGTGGATTAGCTAGACTTTGGTTTAAAGGTGTTGAGAAACCAAGCCGGGGTATTTTGTCCATCCTTGTCCATGGGAAAATAACAGAAGATATGGATTTCTAAAAATCCTATCTAATTTAAAAGAAAAAGAAAAGAAAGGATGAAATCGGGAAGGAAAGAAAAATGGTGGAAAATTTCGAAAAGGGCTACCTATTACCAACCGGGGGATGGTCGAACCGTAACCAAAGCCGGAAATGGGACGTAGTGTGAAAGCCATCGGAAGGACGGTAAGGCAAATTCCTGTCATAGGCTTGGTGTTGCTCTGTGCATCTTAAAATCCTTGATTTACTTAATCTATGAAGAAGATGATCCCAGAAACTCATGAGATGAACTTGCACTATGCACACTAGGTTGAATTTGTTCGAGTTCTTCTATTATCAATCAATCAGCGGGAACTTCATGTAGACACGTATTATGTTTTGAGAGTCCAAGGTTTCAGCTTTTATCACCAAATTTTTCCAAATTTTAGACTTGTACATCTTGGAATGGATAGAAACATGGTTTCTGGAAGAGAGTTGGGTTTAGAGGTTTGAACTTATTCACGCATGTTTTGCTTGGGACTAGCAAAAGCTGGTTGGGGGTGTGTTGAACCTCCAATTTATACATTGCATTGCCTGCTACATCACATTATATGCATGGTTTTCTTGTTTAAAAGGGCCATCTAACGTGTGTTTTGTGATTGTAGGGATGAGAGCGGACTTCATCCCATTAGAGCTTAAAAAGGGTTATTCGAAGACATTGGAGGAAGATCTAAGATGGATTAAAGAAAGAAGAAGAAAGAGGGAGAAAATAGAATGAAGAAAAGAAGAAAAAGTCAAAGGAAAACAAGCCCGACCGGTCGCCCGACCGGCCGGCCACATTTCTGGAACAAAAGGAATCAGGACCGACCGGTCTTGACCGGTCGGCCATGCATGCTGATCAAGTTGAAGACCAGACCGACCGGTCTTGACCGGTTGGCCATGTGCACTGGCCATAGTGAAGAGAGTCCGACCGGTCTTGACCTGTCGGCTATGCTCACTGGACTGCTGGGCAGAACAGTCCGACCGGTCTTGACCGGTGGGCTGCACTCCTTGGACTATTTAAAAGGCCAGTCCGACCGGTCTAGACCGGTCGGCCCTGTGTAAAAAGAGTCCTTTCTAAATCGGGACTCCGAAATCTGCTGCGCACTGCATAACCTTTCGCAGATTCTAGAGGTTTCCGACGCAAGGGAGCTTTCTTACTATAAAAGGACACCTAGGGGCTCTTCCTAGGTCATCAGAGAAGCTAAGGAACGTGGTTCTAAGGAGAGGAAGCTGTCGTGGAGCGTCTGCAACTCTCATATTTTCTGGTTTTTCTAGTTTTATGCTTTCATTAAGAGTTTTTAGTTGTAGCATGAATATGCTCGGCTAGAACCTCTCAGCTAAGGCTGAGAGGTGAAGCTTGTAGCTAATTCGATGTTGGATTCAGTTTAATTCAAGTACTTTTTAATTCAAGTTTGGATTTTTCTCATGTTCTAGTTTCCAAAAGTGGTAGTTTGAGATGTTTTATGAGAGTTCATGTGCTCCGGACATGAATTCCTTGCAATTCTCTGAGATTATCATATAATGCTTGTTTAGATTCGAATTATAGTAACCCTTGAGCAGGCCATAGTCCATAGGCATGGCTGTTACTCCGCAGGCTATGGTTTTGAATTCTATATTGATTGAATGGACTAGAACTTGGAAGTTCAACTTGATTTGGATTGAATGTGTGTGAATGCTTTATTTTCCAACTAGATGAGAGATAGGACTTCAAATCTAGTTGTGTTCTATACTTAGATTGATTGAATTGACATGGGATTGCTACAAGTGGATCCTTGAATGCCTTAGTACTTTATATCACCGATTTTCTATTAAGTTACTGTTTTAGTTAAATACTCAATTGAATCTGATTTTCTTCTAAAAACTGAGTTGCTGGAGTGGTTTGGAAGTTGTTTCTATTTCCCTGTGGATCGACCTTGGTCTTACCGAGATTTATTACTACATCGCAGCCTTACACTTGAGGCGAGCGAACAAACTACATTGAAGACATTGAAAAGAAGCCATGAAGAATCACGTCAGAAAGACCTGGATCGGCCAGAAGAAAAGAGATTTCAGCATTCATAACAGAAGGCCGCCGGGCGCCCGACCATCTCATGGTCGAGCGGCCAAAATTGAAAAAAATATGCTTAACAAATCTGGACCGACCGGACGCCCGACCAACATCTGGTCGGGCGCCCGATATTCAAGTGAATTTTCACCAAAAGCTGCTGGACCGAATTAAAGCACGGTCGAGCGCCCAATCAAAACATGACCAGGCACCCGACCAACGTCTGATGACCGACTAAGTGCATATGTCTTTATCCAATTCGAGGCGGTCTGTGATTTTTCCTATAAAAGGACACCTTGGCATCCTTGATACAGTATCCTAGAAGAGTTCTAAGTTCGTGGGGAGCAAGGGAGATCATCGTGGAGAGACCGCAATTCCTCCAACTAAGGTTTTTTCTAGTTTTTCATGTTTTTGTTTAGTTTTTTTTTTTTTTTTTGAATTCTGGTTGAAGCATGATAATGCTCGGCTAGAACCTCTTAGCTAAGGCTAAGAGGTGAAGCTTGTGAGTAGTTATCATGTTGAATTCGTTCTAATTCAAGTACTTCACTTAAAGTTTGGATTTTTAAAGTTCTAGTTTGAATAAAAGTTGATATTTTTGAATGCTTTATGAGAGTTCATGTGCTTTGGACATGGGTTCCTTCCAATTCTCTGAGATTATCATGTTTGGATTGATTAGATTCGAATTGTAGTAACTCTAGGGTGTACAATAGCCCATTAGCAGGGTCGTTACTTCGAAGGCTACATATTCAACTTCTATGGGCTTCATTAGAACTAGAATTGTATTCTTCCACTTGAGTGGGAGTTGTTTGTGTTTGACTGTTATATCTTCCAACTAGAAGAGAGATAGAACTTCTATTCTAGTTGTGTTATACTTGGATGAATGAATTCACATGAGGGCTATCACAAGTGGATCCTCGAAAGCCTTAGTTCCATTAATTACAATTTTTTACAACTTTACTGTTTTAAGTTAGTTTATGAACTTGAACTCCTTATTTAATTGATTTTAAAGTTGCTGGAATAACCTGAATTAGTTTACCTAATTCCCTGTGGATTGACCTCGATCTTACCGAGAATTATTACTACATCGCAGCCTTGCACTTGAGGCGAGCGAACAACTGTCCACACACATGCGTCACGTGCCGTCTTTATTTGGTGTCAACAATGTTGGCACGACACACGGGCTCATACTCTCTTGGATAAAAAAACCCTTTTGCAGAAGCTCATCAATTTGCCTCTTCACCTCTGCATGTTTTGCAGGATTCATCCTGTAGTGAGGAAGGTTCAGTAGAGTCAACCCTGGGACGAGGTCAATGGCATGCTGAATGTTCCTCATAGGTGGTAACTGTTAATGCAAGATCTGTCAATTACCATGTTTAGTGTGTCGTCAAGTATGCAAAACCACTTGGTGCTGAAGATTGAAGCCCTTGGAAATCTCTGACAGAAGCTTCTCAAGAAGATCGCATTTTCAGTCCGACCTCAGTCCTTTTTCCCTAAACCATTGATCCCAAAAACCCTCTATAGATGGCCTCACCCCACTTAGATACATCCTTCTAGTCCTCTCTATAGTCCTCATTCCATATGGATCAGCTATGGAATAGGTTGTCTTAGCAGTTGTTGCAAAATATAAAAAATTCCTTAACTGCTGGTTCCGATGAGATCCCGATCCATCGGAACTGTTTTCGATTGATGTCCGATCAATCCGAGAACATGCCCGATCAATCAGATGATAGTCCAGCAAAACTTCAAAACTCTCTGGACATTATTCCGATCAATCAGAGATAAGTCCGATCAATCGGACCAGGCACTTCGATCAATCGGAAGTTCATCCAATCCATCAGAAAAACGTCTAGCAATATTTCAAAACCCATCTGGACATATTTCCAATCAATCGAACTCTCTGTCCGATCAATCAGACCAGGTACCTCCGATCAATCAAACTAGGCACTTCAATCAATCAGAAGTTCATCTGATCTATCGGAAAAATGTCTAGCAATATTTCAAAACCCATCTGGACATATTTCCAATCAATCGGACTCTCTATCCGATCAATCGGACTAGGTACCTCCGATCAATTGGAAGCTCATCCGATCCATCGAAAAATTATCTAACAATATTTCAAATCTCATCTGGACTTATTTTCGATCAATCGGAGAATCAATTTCAGCAAAATTAAAAATGTGCTGATTCTTATGTCCAATCGTTCGTAGCTCCTTCCAATCCTATCGAGGTGCCGTTTTCTATCCGTTGAGAGCATCTCTATATAGGCATCTTGGTTGGATCTTGTTTAAATCACCAAAAGCATCATCTAGGATTTGTTTGGGCTTCTTCCTTGTGATCCTTATCTCTTATTCCCTTTGTTTTGTTGAGTCCATACTTCAATCCATGTTGATTTGACCAACACTAAGCTTGGATTGAATCATGAACTCAAGCCCTCCTTAATAGCTTCTTGACCAACTCCAAATAGTCATATTCTTGTTATCAATGCCATTAATGGTGGTTTAGGTAGAACCCATCCTTCATATAAAAGCCATATCCCAATATAGGTTCTCCAAACCCTAATCCTCACCTTGGAAGCTATAAGCCATCAATCAATGCAAGGTTGCTGATCGAGGGAGCTGAAGAAGAGATCATTCATGCAAGACGAAGCTTCTTCAATCAACGGTGCTGAATCGGGGCTCATGTCTTGTAAGTGGTTAAGCTTATAGAGTCCATCTTTTGATTCCCCCTTCTTGTTGAGATTGGGTCTAGAGATTACAAGTCAATCTCGATGTTGTCCTTGAGTAGGATATGTGTGTCCTTGTGTAAGACTTGGAAGTCCTTGCGTAGGCCTCCAACATGGAAGAATACATGTGTGGTCCTTGAGTAGGATAAGTTCTTGTGTAGGTTGTAATGGTTGAGAGGTGAACCACATTTAAAACCTTTGATAGTGAATGTCAGTGTGCTCAAAGGAGTTGAGCACTTGAACCGGGAGTGGAGTAGACTCATCGTCGAACCACTATACATCTTGCACAATGTGGTGAATGCATTTTGTCTAATTTTATGTCTTGATTATTAATGCTTATCTGAATGCCTATCCATTGATTGACAAAATGCTCATATGTCATATTTGAGAGATTTGTACTATCATTTCTATCAACTATTTGATCAATTGTCTTCACTTGCTAGTTTGTAATTGTTAATTAAGTGTGAATACAATTCTAGTTTAAAATTAGCAAGAAGATTTAAAAAGTCCCATTCACCCCCCCCCCCCCCCCCCCCCCCCCCCCCCCCCCCCCCCCCTCTAGGACTTTAAGCATATCTCCAAGTATCTTTACTCGCGGTAAAACCGCAATTTCAATTGGTATCAAAGCAGGTTACTCTGATCAGGTTTAAACACCGGAGTAAGATCCTAAGAGTACTTGAAAATAGGTCTAGAGAGGACTCCACATCTGTCACTAAGCCTCCCTTCTTTGATGGGTCAAACTATCCATATTGGAAAGCCCGAATGCGCATCTTTTTAGAATTCATCGATTCTGATGTAAGGGACATGGTTGAGATTAGATATAAACCCCCAATGGATATTATAAGGAAGGAAGGTGAACCGGATGTCTTCTGACAAAGAGAGAAGGCTATGTGTCCAGAGTATGATAAAGCTCAACGTGTCCAAAATGCTAAAAGCCTGAATGCTATCTTTTGTTCAGTTTCTAGAGATGAATTTGGTCGTATTTAAAATTGCACAACCAGTAAGCAGGCATGGGATATTCTTGAAGTTACACATGAAGGAACTAGCGTTGTCCAACGCTCAAAACATAAGAATGCAGGAGCATGAAACATTTATGGACTTCTATACTAGACTGAACAAAATCACAAATGACATGTGGGGTTTGGGGGAACCTGTTTCGAAAAATAGACTATGTAGGAAAATTCTGAGATCCCTACCGGAACGGTTCTCTACCAAAGTTATTACTTTAGAAGAATGTCAGGACCTAAATACCATGAAAGTTGAAGAATTACTAGGGACCCTTCAAACCCATGAGTTACATTTCAGAACTCCCACCAAATCCAAAAGTACAACCCTGAAATCTTCTCACAAGAAACGAGATTCTGAACATGAAAGTGAAGAAAATCTAGACATAGAAGAAATGACACTTATGGCCAAGAAATTTCAAAAATTCTTCAAAACTAGAGGAAATACTTCTAGAAAGAAACCCTACCATAAGGGTAAACCTTTTTGTTAGTGCACTGATTTGTGCATTGTATTGTCAATTGCGTGATCGTATGAGTCAGTCAAGTCTTGTGAGCCCCGACGAAGATTGAAGACTCAAGACTTGAAGACCAAAGCAGCTTGCCGCACACAAGCTCAAGCCAAATCAAGCTCGGAAGGTAAGTTGCATATAGACAGCCTATAGGATCCCAAAACATCCAAGTACATGGCTTTCGAATCGTATTTTATGTTTGCCAGTTGATCCTCGGACTTAAGGTCAAGATGATCAGTCTTGGACCTCCACTTTGTAGGTGCCAATCAATTGAAAAAGATAAGAAAATCATCTCTATGTGCACCATTTAAGCTGAGGGAGTTCACCCCATCTCAGGCCAGGAATTTAAGCCTGACGACCGGTCGGGCGATCAGTCGGCTGAAACAAGGTCTCAGACAGAGCTTTTTAAAGAGAAAAAACTCATCTCTGAGGACCGGTCGTTGGACTCCTAGGACCGGTCGTATATGGACGAAATATGTCCAGTAACATTTGGAGAAAATGGATTAAAAAGGGAAACCGTTCATGACCTCCCAAGACCGATTGCTGACCTCCTATGACCGGTCGCACGACCGCACGACCAGTCACAAAATGACTAAAAACGTCCAGAGACCTATGGCTAAAATGCATGAAGGGAGACCGGTCTCAAGACAGGTCGTACGACCGGTCGTCAGACCGGTCGGAGCCCAACTAAGACCGGTCTTTAGGCTTTTTAGACAGGTCGCACGTGACCGTTTTCTATCCGTTGGAGCCCAATTCTTGGAGTCTATAAAGGCATATTTTGAGGGCTTTGAGGGGAACACTTGCACACTCATTAGAGTATTAAGAGAGGCATTTAGGACCCTTCATCTAAATCTGTTTTGCTCATCATAGTCTTGAGTTCATCCTTTAAACCTAACCATTAATGGCACTACATTGAGTATTCAAAGCTCGGTTTGAACAATGAACTCAAGCATGGCATTCATGGCTGTCCCTATCATTGAATCTTCATCTTGAAGTCATTTATAGCCATTGAATGATCTGATTGATGGTTCCTTCATTATCTATTGCATTATAATAGGCATATGGAACATCAATACCTTCTCCCACCTACCCGGCACTAGTCTAAGAACATCATATGCATTGGTAGCTGATCGTGGGAGCTTGGAGAGGAGCTAAAGCATTCATGGAAGCTGAAGCTACTCATCAACGGCGCTGAATCAGGGCTCATCTCTTGTAAGTGTTTATGCTTATAGAGTCCATTGTTTGATTCCCCCTTCTTGTTGAGATTGGGGTCTAGAGATTGTGACCCAATCTCGAAGTTGTCCTTGAGTAGGACGAGTAAGTTCTTACATAGGCCTCTGACACGGGATAATACGTGCGTAGGAGCTAAGAAGTCCTTGTGTAGGCATTTACCTTGTGTAGGTTGTAAAGGTTGAGAGGTGAACCTCATTTAAAACCTCCGATAGTGAATGCCGGTGTACTCAAAGGTTGGGTACTTAAACCGGGAGTGGAGTAGACTTATCGTCGAACCACTATACATCGAGTGCAATGTGGTGAATGCATTTTGTCTATTATTGTTCCTTGTTTATCAATCTTTAAGTGCTTAACTGTATGTCCATCTTGTGTTTGACAAAATGCTCATATGCCATCTTTGAATGATTAATGCAAACATGCATATGAACTGTTTGACTAAATGCTTCTCTTAGAATAGTTGTCAAATTGAGTTGGATCTTGGGTGATCAATTGCTATCATTTACATGTGCTTAATTGTTATATTGTAGTATTAATGAATTGATTTTTTGAATTTGCGAAAAAAATTTAAAAGTCCTATTCACCCCCCCTCTAGGACATAAGCATACCTTCAAGCTTATCTCTCTAGCGGTAAAACCGCAAGTTCAATTGGTATCAGAGCAGGTTCCTCTTTAAGGGCTTAATTGCCTAGAGGTAGATCCTAAGTGAGCTTGTAAGTGTGTCCAAATCTGAGGCAAGTTTGATTTCTAGTCCTCCATGCTTTAATGGATCCGATTATACATATTGGAAGGCTAGAATGAGCATATTTTTAATGTCACTAGATCCAGCTATATGTGACATAATTGAGAAAGGTTGGTCGGTCCCTATTATTCAAACTAAAAGTAAGGGTAAGACCTCTTCCACTCTAAAAGATTAATCAAAATGGAGTAAAGAAGAAAGGGCCGAATCTATGAGCAATTTAAAGCCCTTGATGTAATCCGTTGTGCCCTCTCCCAAGAGGAACAAAATAGAATATCTACTTGCAAATCCGCTAAGCAAGCTTGGGAGAAGTTGGAATTGATTTATGAACATTCTTACACAACTGATTCATCCATGCCCATCCCTTTTATTGAAAGAGTTGTAAGTATCAATTTAAGGAAGAATATGAGTAATGAAGAGACATCCTCTAGTAGTGAAGAGGAAAATAATGATGAGGATAACCAATTACAAGATGTCTATAATGAGCTCTATTGTGAAAGTTTAAAAGTTATGAAAGAGCTCAATAAAGAAAAGATTGAAAAGCAAAAGTTGGAAATTGACCATGTCTCTCTAACTAAAGAAAAGAAAAGTGTTCAAAATGAATTGAGAGAGGCATTAAAAAGAATTGAAGAGCTTGAGCTTGAACTTAAAACAGTTAAATATGAAAATCAAGCTCTAAAACTTGAGGTCAACCAACTTAAGACCTACACCAATGAGAACAAGGACCAAGAGACCCAAAATGTGCAAATAAGTAAATCTTGTATTATGGGTAAAGATTTGGGAGAAAAATGAGGTTACAAATATGTCAAGAAAACCCCTTCTCTGGTATTTGTAGAGGTTGAGTCTTCTTCACTTGAGAGCAAACCCAAGTCGGCTCTCTCATGCCACTTTTGTGGAGAGGCGGGACACTTTAAATTTGAATGCCCAATTGCAAAACGACCGCCATGCACCTCAGTCCGACCTCAAATAGTTAAATTAATTGTGATTGAAAGAGTGACTCAAGAAAAGAAGAGCCAACATGGGAAGGCTCCAAAAATTGTGAAAAACTCAACCAAAGTTGAGAATGAGGAAAAATCTCGCAAGGTTGGCAAGAAAAGGAAAGTTTCATCCCCTTCTAAAAGATATGATTATGTGGGGGAGATGCTAAAGCAGGTTGCCCATTTGAACCAGAAAATTCAGAATATGGTTAAGGGCAAACAGCAAAGGGTTTTTGGGAATCATATTGGCAATTCATATACCCAAAATCAATATTATGCGCCAACCAAGATGAGATAGCTAGTTGACATCTTTAGACCTTTGGATTTTAGGAAATCCATGGGCGGCTTTGTGTGCTGTTCGCTTCCCCAAGTGTAGGGTTGCGATGTACTAATAATCTTGGTAAAACCGAGGTCGATCCACAGGGACTTATGTAGGAATTCACAAATACATCCAATAATTTCTATTGAGAAGCTAACAACCAGATTTGTATGAGATTGATGTAAGTAACAACTTTGAACTTAAACTGAAGTAAACAATTATAAAAAGACACTAGGGGTTCAAGGATCCACTTGTAGCAATCCTTGATGCTCAATTCGTTGTGGTTTCTCACTTTCTCAACTAGAATCGAAATTAAGATCTATCTAGTCGGATGATAGAGCAGTTAAACCAACAATCTGACATATGTAAAATCAATGTACATGATTCACTCAATACAAGCTAGGACGAGCATACTCAATTGCATAGGTCAGTCCCAATTCCAATAGACTAAGTTCACAATCATAACCATCATTAAGTCCTGTCACAAGACAAAGCTAGATCATGATTTGAACTTGATTCCAATCACATGCACAGTCCCACATACCACAAATTTCCAGAAAAAGTAGAACTTTGGTAGGAAGTTCCCACATTAATATCGTAGTACTAGAGTGTACTCCAATTCCTCGGATCATACAGGTCTAGACTAGCACACAACCATTAAGAACTCAAGCAATTCTCCCAAACATCCATGAGTCATCATAAGACTAAAAAAAACTACTTGGAACTTATATTAACTTCAAACAATTGTTCATAAACATGAAATCCAACTTTAAAACCAACTTAAACGAATTGAAAACATCTTAGATTCACTACAAGCTTCACCTCTTAGCCCTAGCTAAGAGGTTTAGCCGTTCATGATCCAAGGAAACATGAAACAACTAAGAAAAGCATAAAAATGAGAAACAAACTAGAAGGAGTTGTGGAACTCCGAAATCCACTTCCGCCGCCTCCCACCTTGTTCAAACCCTTCTAAGATACCCTAGGAACGATCCCTAGGTGTCCTTTTATAGTGGGGAGGCTCCACAACATTAGAATATTCTTGAATTTGCATAAGGATACGCAGTGCGCAGAGAAAATCGACGCCAAAAATGAAAGTTTTTGTTTTAAACACACGGCCGACCGGTCTAGACCGGTCAAACTGGGCTGGCCGACCGGTCACGAATGGTCGGACCTATCTTGCAGTCAGTCCAGCAAGCTCACAGGGGAGGACGACCTGTTGGCCGACCGGTCAAGACCGGTCGGACCAAACTGGGCATTGGTTCAGCGTGTCTTCAAGAGGAGTAATAAGGTGGCCGACCGGTCTTGATCGGTCTGGCTCCTTTGGCCGACCGGTCAGACCTGCATTCTTCTTATTTTTCTTCCTTTGTTTCTTCTCCTCTCCACTCCTTGCTTTCTTCTTTCTTTGGTCCTCCTTCAACCTTCATCCAGTGGTTCTAAATGGACCCTTTTCATCTTCAATTGAGTGAAGTCCGCTCTCATTCCTACAACCACAAAACATGCCTTAGATTAGTCTTTAAATCATGAAAACCATGCATAATGAGTGATGAATTGGGGTTAAAATATGCACAATTAAGAGCTCAACACACCCCCAACCATCATTTTGCTAGTCCCGAGCAAAACATGCGTGAAACCAATTCCATTCTCCAAAACCCAACTCTCCTTTAGAAACCATTCTTCTATACATCCCAAGACATACAATTGTAAGATTTAGAAATATTAGATGACAGAGGTTGAAACCGTAAACCCTCAAAACATGACAAGCATTCATATGAAATTCCAGCTAATTGGTTGATAAATAGAAGATCTTGAACAAATTCAACCTAGTGTGCATAGTGAAAATTCATCTCATGAGTTTCTAGGATTATCTTCTTCATAGATCAACCAGACTATAGATCTTAAGGTATATAGAGCAACAACAAGCCAATGACGGGAATTTGCCTTACTGTCCTTCCGACGGCTTTCACACTACGTCCCATTTCCAGCTTTGGTTACGGGTAGACCATCCCCCGGTTGGTAATAGGTAGCCCTAATCGGAATTTTCCACCATTTTCCCATCTTTCCCAATTGCATCCTTCCTTTTCCTTTTTCTTTTAAATTAGATAGGATTTTTAGAAATTCATATCTTTCATTATTTTCCCATGGACAAGGATGGACAAAGTACCCAAGCTTGGTTTCTCAGCACCTTAAATCAAAGTCTAACTAATCCATAAATCACATAATCCCTTCAACCCATGAAAATCGTGTAACGTGAACTAGGTGTAAGAGTGTTCAAATTTTCTATCAATCACAGAATTAGGAGAATTCTCATATAAAACCATTATGCTAAGAGAAGATCAAGATTTACAACTTCATACACTTCACACCTCCTCCTCTTGTGCTCATATCATCTTGAGTGCATAGAACCAAAGTTTTCCAAAAGAGTTTTGAATTTTTGAAAAATCAAAAAATTTCTACATAATTGATCGAAATGTTACAAAATGTTAGATTCATCCAAGTGATCCTACACCCCCCAACCAAATCTTTCATTGTCCTTAATGTAATGAACAAAACATGAGAGCAATTTGAAAATAAAAGGGAGTGAGGAATGATAGTACCTGAGAGAGTGAAAAGTGGAATTTGTCCTCCTTCTAACAAACCTATGAAAAATAAACAAAAACAACCAAATCCTAATCCTAACTACTCTATACCTCCATCAGACTAGGAGATCAATCATCCTGATACATAGGATCAGTTAGAAGTATGAACATACCTTCTGAAGGAAACTTCTCAAAGAACGGCTTTAATCGCTGACCATTTACCTTAAAAATGTTGTCATTCCTTGGATTTAACAACTCGACGGTTCCATATGGATAGACAGTTTGCACAATGTAGGGACCGGTCCATCGAGATCTCAATTTTCCCAGAAATAAATGTAGGCGGGAATTATACAGAAGGACTTTTTGATTGACCGTGAATGTCTTACGAAGAATGTTTTTATCATGGAATATCTTCATTTTGTCCTTGTAAATTCTCGCATTCTCATATGCTTCGTTCCGGATTTCTGCAAGTTCAATCAATTGTAGTTTGCACAACGAACTTGCCTTGTCAGAATCAAAATTCATCTTCTTAATGGCCCAATATGCCCTATGTTCCAACTCCACAGGCAAGTGACAAGCCTTCCCATAGACAAGTCTATAGGGAGACATTCCAATAGGGGTCTTAAAAGCAGTACGGTAGGCCCAAAGTGCATCGGTAAACCGAAGCGACCAATCCTTGCGATCGGGGTTCACCGTTTTCTCTAAAATGTGTTTAATCTCCCTATTGGATATCTCAGCTTGTCCACTAGTTTGTGGGTGATAGGGAGTGCTCACTTTGTGTGTTATGCCATATTTCTTCATTAAAGTTTCAAAAGGACGATTACAAAAGTGGGACCCTCCATCACTTATGATGACTCGAGGTGTTCCAAACCGAGAAAGAATATTCTCTTTTAAGAAGTGAATGACCGTTTTATGGTCATTATTCCGGCAAGGGGTGGCCTCGACCCATTTGGATACATAGTCAACGGCAAGCAAGATGTATGTGTTTCCAAAAGAAGATGGGAATGGACCCATGAAATCGATGCCCCAATGTTGAGCTCTTAATTGTGCATATTCTAACCCCAATTCATCACTCATTATGCACGGTTTACATGTTTAAAGGACTATTCTAATACATGAATTGTGATTGTAGGAACAAGAGGGAGATTTCACAAATTGAAAGCTAAATCGAGCTCTTTATGAGCATTGAAGTTCATTGGATGAAGATTGAGGGACCAAAGAAAGACAAAGCAAGGAAAGAAGAGAATAGAAGAAAGAAAGAAATAAATAAAGAAGAAACAGGGCTAGACCGGTCGACTGACCGGTCGGCCACCTCATTCCTGCCAAAGAAGTCTTACTGGACAGATGACTGCCAGCCCGACCGGTCAAGACCGATCGGCCATAGTTGCTGGACTAAGAGATTCAGAAGCCAGACCGGTCGTGACTGGTCGGCCAGGCCAGTCCGACCGGTTCAAACCGGTCGGCCATGTGTAAACAGCTATTTCTATTTTGGGATTCCGGATTTTTCTGCGCAATTGCGTAACTTCACGCGAAATCTGGAACTTTCTTGCATTAAGGACACCTCCAAGCTATAAAAGGACGTCTTCCCTTCATACCAAAGGAGGCTAGGACATGGGGATTGCTTAGGAGACGGATTCTACTTCGAATTTCTAGTTTTCTTCCTGTTTTAGTTATTTTTTATGTTTTTAGAGGCTTCTAGTTCAAGGATGTTAGAGATGAACTAAAACCTCTTAGCTAGGGCTAAGAGGTGAAGTTTTTGATTCGTTTTTGATGGATTGATGCAACCTAGGTTTCCTTTCATGTTTTAATTGATGAATTTTAGTTCAATATGAGTTTGAATCAAGTACTATTTTGGTTTTTACTTTAATCTCTTGATGACTCCGGGCTCATGTGATTCTTAGTGATCCTAACTTAGTATCTTAGTTTTTGAGCATTAGTTATGCTTGTGCAGTTCATTGATCTACCATCTACTCCGGGCATGGTAGACGCTTTGATTGCCTTGTGTACAATGGCCTGATTTTCACGAGGGAACTCATTCAACTGAAGTTCTTATCTTTTGTTATATAATCTGAAATAGTTGTTTATTGATTGATTTTGATTTAATTAGAGTTCTAATCATGAGTTGTAATCAGGTCTAGTGACAGGATTTGGTGAAAGCTATGGTTATGAATCTCAACTAAATTGGAAAGAGGCTTCGCCTACACAATTGAGTGTGCCCAAGGCCTGAGCATGGTTGTGGGAATCAAATCAATGAATAAGCACTTATTTTGGATAATTGTTGATTTAACCACTCTATATTCCGATCAGATAGAGATATGAATTCGATTCCGATTGAGTTGTGAGAGACCTAGTTGTGTTGATGCATTGAAACTTATCAAAAGTGGATCCTTGGCGCTCTAGTGCCTTTTTAGATTAAAATTACTTTAACCATTCACTGTTTAAACCCAAATCGCTATTTTTCAGTTTTAGTTCTTAATAGGATCTTAATTACTAGTTATTTTAAACAAATTTTGAAGATACCCATACATAAATCTCTGTGGGAACGATACTCGGTCTTTCCGAATTATTACTACTTCGCAACCCTACACTTGGGGAGTGAACACCCAACAATAAAAAATTTCGATTATCAAGATGAGATTGAGTGGCATCATATTTTTACGGGAGATTCCTCCCAATTTCTGACAAGGTTCACATGTTTTGCAAAACTCATGTGTGTCTTTGAATATAGTGGGCCAATAAAACCCACATTGCAGAATTTTCGCTGTGGTCTTTTTAACCGAGAAGTGGCCACCACATGCTTGAGAATGACAAAAGGAGATGATACTTTGTTGTTCATCATCTGGGACACATCTCCTTATGATTTGATCTGGACAATACTTGACTAAGTATGGGTCGTCCCATAGGAATTTTCGCACCTCAGTGAAGAATTTATCCTTATCTTGCTTTTTCCAATGTGTAGGAATTGTACCTGTAGCAAGATAGTTAGCAATGTCCGCATACCATGGTAATTGGGAAACAGCAAAAATTTGTTCATCAGGGAACATGTCATTGATCGCGGTTGTTTCAGGGGAATTGGCGAGGACAAGTCGAGAGAGATGGTCAGCCACGACATTTTCTACTCCTTTCTTATCATGTATTTTTATGTCAAATTCCTAGAGTAGAAGGATCCATCTTAACAACCGTGGTTTAGCATCCTTCTTAGAGAGAAGGTACTTAAGCGCGGCATAGTCAATGAATATGATGATCTTGGATCCAATCAAGTAGGACCTAAACTTGTCCAAGGTAAAAACTACGGCTAAAAGTTCTTTTTCGGTAGTAGTGTGTTCACTCCCCAAGCGTAGGGTTGCGAAGTAGTAATAATTCGGAAAGACCGAGTATCGTTCCCACAGAGATTTATGAATGGGTATTCTCAAAATTTGTCTAAAATAACTAGTAATTAAGATCCTATTAAGAACTAAAACTGGAAAATAATGATTTGGGTTTAAACAGTGAATGTGTAAGGTAATATCAATCTAAAAAGGCACTAGAGCGCCAATGATCCACTTTTGATAAGTTTCAATGCATCAACACAACTAGATCTCACATAACTCAATCGAAATTGAATAAATATCTCTATCCGATCGAAATATAGAGCGGTTCAATCAATAATTATCTAAAACAGTTGCTCAGTCATTGATTCGATTCCCACAACAATGCTCAGGCCTTGGGCACACTCAATTGTGTAGGCCAAGCCTCTTTCCAAACTAGTTGAGATTCACAACCATAGCTTTCATCAAATCCTGTCACTAAACTTGATTACAACTAATGATTAGAACTCTAATTAAATCAAAATCAATCAGCAAACAGCTATTTTAGATTATAACAAAAGATAAGAACTTTAGTTGAATGAGTTCCCACATGAAGATCGGGCCATTGTACACAAGGCAATCAAAGGGTCTACCATGCCCGGAGTCGATGATAGATCAATGAACTACACAAGCATAAACAATGCTTAGAAGGTAAGCTAGCAAGCTTAGAATCACTAAGAATCACATGAGCCCGGAGTCATCAAGAGATCAAAGTAAAAAACCAAACTAGTACTTGATTCAAACTCACATTAAACTAAAATTCTTCAATTAAAACATAAAAGGAAACCTAGGTTGCATTAATCCATCAAAAATGAATCAAAAGCTTCACCTCTTAGCCCTAGCTAAGAGGTTTTAGTTCATCTCTAACATCCTTGAACTAGAAGCCTCAAAAACATAAAAACAACTAAAACAGGAAGAAAAACTAGGAAAACTCGAAGTAGAATCCGTCTCCTAAGCAATCCCCACGTCCTAGCATGCCCTGATATGAAGAGGAGAAGTCCCTTTTATAGATTGGCGCGGAAGATTCCAGGTTGTGCAAGGAAATACGCAATTGCGCAGAGAAAATCGGAACTTTCCAAATTAGAAAGCTTGCTGTTTACGCATGACCGACTGGTCGCGACCGGTCAGACTGGCCTGGCCGACTGGTCTTAACCGGTCAGACCTCTCTGTTCGATAGTCCAGGGAGTGCAAATAGAGGGGAGACCTGTTGGCCGACCAGTCTTGACCGATCGGACTGGTTTGGCCGACCGGTCACGACCGGTCGGCCTGTGTAGTTCCTCTGTCCAGTGGGTCTTCAATGATAGGAATGGGGTGGCCGACTGGTCATGACCGGTCGAGCTTCCTTGGCCGACCGATCATACGACCGGTCTAGGCCCTTTTTCTTCTTCATTTCTTTCTTTCTTTCTCCGCTATGCTTTCTTCTTTCTTTTGTTTTCTCTCCTTGCTTTCTTCTCTCTTTGGTCCACTTTGGATCTTCATCCAAGGCTCTGAAATAGATCCTTTTGGTTTCCTATTGGGTGAAGTCCACTCTTATCCCTGCAATCACAAAACATCCATTGAATTAATCCTTTAAACATGTAAACCGTGCATAATGAGAGATGAATTGGGGTTAGAATATGCACAATTAAGAGCTCAACATAGTGTAGTTTGCTTGGGCTTAATTTAAGGTTCTACTTGCATAGTAGATGACACATGGCTTCTTTTCTTTTCTTTGGCCTAGCACGGCCCCAATAGCATAGTCACTTACGTCGCACATAATTTCAAAAGGAAGGCTCCAATCAGGTGGTTGCATTATGGGGACACATGTCAACATACCTTTAAGTGTGGTAAAGGCCTTTTGACATTCTTCATTCCACTCGAATGAATTTTCCTTTTGAAGTAGGTTACATAAAGGACGAGAGAGTGAACTGAAGTCCTTTATGAACCTTCTATAAAATCCTGTGTGTCCCAAAAAGGACCGCACATCTCGTATGCTCTTGGGTGGTGGCAGGTTGGAGATAAGATCAATTTTTGCTTTGTCCACCTCGATTCCATTTTGTGAAATGATGTGACCAAGTACAATTCCCTTTTGGACCATAAAGTGACACTTCTCCCAATTCAACACAAGGTTCTTCTCTTCACATCTTTTCAGCACAGATTTCAAGTGCTCAAGGCACTCATCAAAGCTACAACCAAATACTGAAAAATCATCCATGAAAACTTCGAGAATTGTCCCCACCATGACAGAAAAGATACTCATCATACAACATTGAAAGGTGGCATGGGCATTAAATAGTCCAAACGGCATCCGTCGATAGGCGAAAGTGCCGAATGGACATGTGAATGTAGTCTTTTCTTGGTCTTTACGGGCGATCTCTATTTGGTTGTACCCTGAATAGCCATCAAGGAAGCAAAAATGGGAATGACCCACCAACCGTTCTAAAATTTGATCAACAAACGGTAGGGGGAAGTGGTCTTTCCTTGTGACAGTGTTTAGCTTCCGATAGTCAATGCACATTCTCCAACTGGTAGTGACTCTAGTTAGTACGAGTTCATTATTGGCATTGACTACGATGGTGATCCCGGATTTCTAAGATACCACTTGAGTTGGACTCACCCATTGACTATCGAGTATTGGGTAGATAATACCCACATCCAATAGTTTTACCACTTCGGCCTTAACCACATCCTTCATGTTTGGATTGAGTCGTCTTTGTGGTTGCCTAGATGTCTTCGCATTCTCCTCAAGGTGTATGCAATGAGTACAAATCAGTGGGTCTATGCCTTTGAGATCCGCAATCGACCACCCAATGGCACTCTTGTGCTCTAATAAAGTGGCCATTAGCCTACTCTCCTGTTCCTCATCCAAGTGGGAAGAAATCACCAACGGATATGTTTCATCTCGACCTAAATAGACATATTTCAGCTCACTTGGTAATGGTTTTAGGTCGAGTGTTGGTGCCTTGATATTGGATGGGAGGGCTTTGTTCTCATTTACAGGCAAAGGCTCAAATAGGGCCCTCCATCTTTTATTATCAAGCACCGGCATCGCATCTAAAATGGCATCCATCTCTCGTATTGTGTCATCATTTATCTCATGAGAGTGGGCCACACATGCCTCCAAAGGGTCGGAATATAATGTTGAGGGGAAAGTTTCCTCCACGAATGATTCAATCAAGTTTATCTCGTGGATCTCCTCATCAATCTCCCGTGGTTGTTTGCATAAATAAAATATATTAAGCTCAAGAGTCATATTTCCAAAGGACATTTGTACAAGCCCGTTTCTACAATTGATAATTTCATTTGAAGTAACTAAAAATGGTCGACCAAGTATGACAGGAATTTGAGCACCGGTACCTATTACGGGATGTGTATCCAAGACAATAAAGTCTACTGGGTAGTAGAATTTATCAACTTGGACTAGAACATCCTCAATCATTCCTCTCGGTATACGAATGGATCTATCAGCAAGTTGGAGTGTGGTTTTGGTGGGTTTCAATTCACCTAACCCAAATTGTTCGTAAACGGAGTATGGAATGAGGTTCACATTTGCCCCCAAGTCGAGTAGGGCTTGTTTAATCCAGTAGTCTCTTATGATGCATGAGATGGTTGGACTACTCGAATCCTTGTATTTTTTGGGCACCTCTTGTTTGATGATAGCGCTCAAATTCTCAGTCAAAAGTACTTTGTTGTGAACATTGTGCTTCCTTTTGACCGTACATAATTCCTTTAGAAATTTGGCATAGGATGGTATTTGTTTTATGGCATCCAACAACGGGATGTTGATCTTCACCTGCTTGAAAACCTCTAATATTTCCAGATTTTTGTCTAAAGGTTTAGGTGAAATCAACCTTTGGGGAAACGGGGCAACCGGCTTGTATTGCCTTTCCGGTTCTTTCTCTTGTGGAGTGTTGTTTAAGCTATCTTCCTCTTTGGAATTTTCCGAATCCTTAAGCTTTGGGGCCCTCACCGGATTAGATTTGTCAATTACTTTCCCACTTCTCAAAGTGGTGATAGCTTGAACATGCTCCGTATGTTAGGAGGATGAGCTTGCATCTTGTATCTCAAATTGGGTTCTCGGGTTAGGGAGAGGTTAGGCAGGAAGTGTGCCTTTCTCTCTAACACTGAGGTGAGATTCAACTCTAGCTATTGAAGTCTTTAATTCATTGATGGCTTGAGTTGAATTTTGATTGAATTTCAATTGCTCTTGCATGAACCCATCTATTTTTAGAGAATTAGTCTTGTTATACTCAGCTTGGACCGAAACAAATGCACCCAACATCTCCTCTAGCATAGCTTTTGGTGTAATGAATAGAGATGGACCTAGTATAGGTTGAGCTTGAGGGATATTGGTTGGATTCGCAGTGGGTCCATTCCTCCAACTGAAGTTGGGATGGTTCTTCCAATTAGCATTAAACGTGTTTGAGTTTGGAGCACCAAATTGCCGTTGATAACTGTTTATGGCATTTGACTGTTCTTGTAAGATGTCCTGAACTGCTGAAATTGTGGGACAATCTTGTGTTGCATGTTGATTTCCGGCACAAAGTCCACAAACAGTTTCAACATCATTAGAGTTGATCGTCTCTCCTTTCCTTAATTCCATGGCCTCAACTTTTCTTGTGAGGCTTGCCACCCGTGCACTTATACTATCCTCTTCTGATAAGACATACATTCCTCCTTTTTCCCTTTGTTGGCTAGTCTTGGAATTTGCTGATTTCGATGTATCCCAAGACTGTGCATTCTCAGCCACTTCCTCTAAATAATCCCATGCTTCATCGGCTTCCTTATTCATGAACTCTCCATTGCACATCATCTCTACGAAATGGCGCATGGGTGAAGTTAGTCCGTCATAGAAAAAGCTTATAACCCGCCAAATTTCATAGCCATGATGTGGGCATGCATTTAACAAGTCCTTAAACCTCTCCCAACATTGGAAGAAGGTCTCATCTTCCTTTTGAGCAAAGTTCATGATAAGGCGCCTCAACATGTTCGTTTTGTGAGTAGGGAAGAATTTTTTTATGAATTTCCTATGCATATCAGTCCATGCACCAATTGATCTTGGCCTTAATGCATGGAGCCAACCTTTAGCTTTATCTTTAAGGTTAAAAGGAAATAATTTAAGTCTTACCACATCATCAGTAACATTCGCAAAGTGCATGGTGGTTATTACCTCATCAAACTCCTTAAAATGTTGATAGGCACTTTCACTGTCTAATCCATGAAATTTTGGGAGGAGTTGGATTACTCCCGGTTTCAAATCTACATTCCCTGCATTTTGTGGAAAGATTATGCATGAGGGAGTGCTCGCACTTGTTGGTTGCAAGTAATCACGTAATGTTCTTGGTCGGGGAATATTCTCAACCACATTCTCCCCCGTTTCGATTTGGTTTTGGCCCAGATTTGGATTGGCCATCGGATTAGGTTGATTTGCAGCCATATTTTCAGACAAAATTGGAGAAGTTAGATGTCTCCTAGCACGTGGTTCTCTGTTTATTCCTTCTACTATTCCCCCTTCACTTATGAGTCGATTATTGGAATCCCGAGCCCAATGTGGCATGCAAAAATCCTAAAAGTATGAAACAAAGAGAAAGAAGAATTCTTCCTTCCTTTCTTTACTCTTCTCTAAGACCGAAGCACAAAGTGTCTTGCAATGGCTAAGCCAGAAGCAAGGATAGAGACCGATTTCTCCTGGTCAATAGGGGTTCAGAGAACTCCCCACCCACTCTTTGAATCTTTTGAGAAAAGTGCAGAAAAAGAAGAAAGAGGAGTAGAGGTGAGAAGAGAAATCTCTGAGCACAAGGTGATCTAAGATGGCAGAGCCGACTAATAGGAATTCAGGTGGCACAAGGCCTACCTTTCAGAGATCCAAAAAGGAATCTCCACCCACTCTACAAGAGATGAATGCGATAGGAACGAATAGGAGAAGAAGAAGAGTAAGGTTTAGAAAGATAAAACCTGATTTGGCACTTGAGGTCCTTATGTCTTCTTCAACTTCCTAGAAATCCCTGAAAAAGACAACAAATCAAACAAAACAAACTAAGTTAGTATTATTCCTAAAAATCCTAAATAGACACTATTTTCAGAAATTTGTGAAAAACCGTCAAAGTCCCCAGCAACGGCGCCAAAAACTTGTTCGCTTCCCCAAGTGTAGGGTTGCGATGTACTAATAATCTTAGTAAGACCGAGGTCGATCCACAGGGACTTATGTAGGAATTCACAAACACATCCAATAATTTCTATTGAGAAGCTAACAACCAGATTTGTATGAGATTGATGCAAGTAAAAACTATGAACTTAAACTGAAGTAAACAATTATAAAAAGACACTAGGGGTTCAAGGATCCACTTGTAGCAATCCTTGATGCTCAATTCGTTGTGGTTTCTCACTTTCTCAACTAGAATCGAAATTAAGATCTATCTAGTCGGATGATAGAGTAGTTAAACCAACAATCTGTCATATGTAAAATCAATGAACATGATTCACTCAATGCAAGCTAGGACGAGCATACTCAATTGCATAGGTCAGTCCCAATTCCAATAAACTAAGTTCACAATCATAACCATCATTAAGTCCTGTCACAAGACAAAGCTAGATCATGATTTGAACTTGATTCAAATCACATGCACAGTCCCACATACCACAGATTTCCAGAAAAAGTAGAACTTTGGTAGGAAGTTCCCACATTAAGATCGTAGTACTAGAGTGTACTTCAATTCCTCCGATCATACAGGTCTAGACTAGCACACAACCATTAAGAACTCAAGCAATTCTCCCAAACATCCATGAGTCATCATAAGACTAAGAAAAACTACTTGGAACTTGTATTAACTTCAAACCATTGTTCATAAACATGAAATCCAACTTTAAAACCAACTTAAACGAATTGAAAACATCTTAGATTCACTACAAGCTTCACCTCTTAGCCCTAGCTAAGAGGTTTAGCCGTTCATGATCCAAGGAAACATGAAACAACTAAGAAAAGCATAAAAATGAGAAACAAACTAGAAGGAGTTGTGGAATTCCGAAATCCACTTCCGCCACCTCCCACCTTGCTCAAACCCTTCTAAGATACCCTAGGAACAATCCCTAGGTGTCCTTTTATAGTGGGGAGGCTCCGCAACATCAGAATATTCTCGAATTTGCATAAGGATACGCAGTGCACAGAGAAAATCGGCGCCAAAAACGGAAGTTTCTGTTTTAAACACATGGCCGACCGGTCGGACTGGGCTGGCCGACCTGTCACGACCGGTCGGACCTATCTTGTAGTCAGTCCAGTAAGCTCACAGGGGAGGACGACCTGTTGGCCGACCGGTCAAGACCGGTCAGACCAAACTGGGCATTGGTTCAGCGTGTCTTCAATAGGAGTAATAAGGTGGCCGACCGGTCTTGACCGGTCTGGCTCCTTTGGCCGACCAGTCACGACCGGTCAAACCTGCATTCTTCTTCTTTTTCTTCCTTTATTTCTTCTCCTCTCAACTCCTTGCTTTCTTCTTTCTTTGGTCCTCCTTCAACCTTCATCCAGTGGTTCTAAATGGACCCTTTTCATCTTCAATTGAGTGAAGTCCGCTCTCATTCCTACAACCACAAAACATGCCTTAGATTAGTCTTTAAATCGTGAAAACCATGTATAATGAGTGATGAATTGGGGTTAGAATATGCACAATTAAGAGCTCAACATGTGCTAGTCAAGTAGTTAGCTATATGTGCATATTGGTAAATTTGAGGACTAAGCCTCATTCTCTTTTGATTAGTCTAACTCTTGTGTATCATGCTCAGATCATTTTGATTGTTGAACTAATTGCTTTTAGATTAGCTTGGATTGATTATGTGCTTTGCTAATCCTTATTGTGGTTAATTTTGCGCAATAGTTAAAATTCATTTGTGACCATATATATGTTGCATGCTTCATTTATAGTATGTGACATTCTCGGCTAAGTTCGTGTATCTTGAATTGATTGAATATCATTTAGAGCTTAATTGTTTAATCTTGCCGAGAAAATTCTGTTAATTGTGCTTTATAAGTAAACTTGAGGAAATCTAACCTCTTTAAACATTTTCTATCTATCGAACTTATCTTTGTATGCATAATTAGCAGAACTAATCTTGAGTTCTTTAGATAGCCATCTCATGTGCTATTATTTGTTTATCTTTATGTCTGAGATGATGTGGTTTGATGAATTTTTGGTGGCATGTGTAATTATATGAAAATCCTTCAATTAAACATCTTTGTCACATTTAGATGGTTATGGTCATGCTTCCTCCTCATGCTCTATTTTAACATATTGGGAGTGATCTGGTAGAAAAATGGGATAACTAGATTCTAAATCCCGTGGTGATAAAGAGCGAGAAATCATGCAAACCTTGACATTCTTCATCACCCTTCTCTCCCTACATCTATATATTTGGGAGAAAGCATTTGACCATAACACCTTGAGTATTAAAGAAACATACTCCAATTATGAAGACAGAGATTATTGCCAAGAGGGTCATGAAGGGCAAGTAATCTCATAGCCTTATGCCAGCCCCATGGATTTGATAAATCTGGTATATCATGGAAATTCATTGGTGGGTGTGCATTGGGGATTGGCTAACAAATTATCGGTTTTGCAGGTTGTTAGCCTTTAGATAAATGTGGTTTATCATTTTATAGTAAAATCTGAGGGTCTTAGCTTCATCATTTGTGAGCATAATAGGTATATCTGGATATAAGATCCATCATCACAGTTTGTTTAAAATTCGTTCATTTTTTGCATCAAAATTTCGTAAAATCATTTAGCCAAACCTATACTTCTGCTGTGAACTATTAATAGACCGTTTGTCATCCTAGATTGCATAATTTTGTCTCAAGCAAACCCGGTTTTAAGAATCTAAAATAAATCCAGCTGTGCAGATTTAAAAAAAAAAATACACAGATTTTGTAGTTTAGGGCCAACGACCGGTCGGGCGATCGGTCTGGCGACCAATCCTGGACCGGACAGCGTGCGCGGGTTGGGGGTGTTTAAAAGAAATCAGGCTGCCAAAAATCATTTTTATTCCCATTTTTTCTCCTCCTCTTTTTGCTAGAGGTCTCACAAGCCCTCCTCAAGCTACCCTAGGTCTCCAATAGAAGATTAAAGCCCTTCTTCGTGGTACATTGTCTTCCAAATCAAAGTCTTCATCATCGTCTTCATTGGTAAGGGCTTTAGTTTTGTTCTTCCTTGTTGTATCCTTCTCTTTTGATTCCTAGGGCATATCTGTGTGGATTGTACGGCCCTATTATGTCTACTCATGGGAGGAAAGATGCATCCCCTCCTCGGCGTGAACGTCGTTCGAAAATCCAACACAATGAGGGGCCCCCACAACCCACATCTAAGAAGACGGTTTCCAAAGGAAAAGGGGTTGCTTCATGTTCACTCCCCAAGTGTAGGGTTGCGAAGTAGTAATAATTCGCAAAGACCGAGTATCGTTCCCACAGAGATTTATGAATGGATATTCTCAGAATTTAACTAAAACAACTAATAATTAAGATCCTATTAAGAACTAAAACTGAAAAATAGTGATTTGGGTTTAAACAGTGAATGGGTAAGGTAAATTCAATCTAAAAAGGGTACTAGGACGCCAAGGATCCACTTTTGATAGGTTTCAATGCATCAACACAACTAGGTTTCTTTTAACTCAATCGGAATCGAATTCCTTTCTTTATCCGATTGGAATATAGAGCGGGTCAATCAACAATTATCCAAAACAAGTGTTATTAACTGATTTGATTCCCACAATAACACTCAGGCCTTGGGCACACTCAATTGTGTAGGCCAAGCCTCTTTCCAATCTAGTTGAGATTCACAACCATAGTTTTCACCAAATCCTGTCACTAGACTTGATTACAACTCATGATTAGAACTCTAATTAAATCAAAATCAATCAATAAACAACTTATCCCAGATTTTACAACAAAAGATAAGAACTTTAGTTGAATGAGTTCCCACGTGAAAATCAGGCCAATGTATACAAGGCAATCAAAGCATCTACCATGCCCGGAGTCGATGGTAGATCAATGAAGTACACAAGCATAAACAATGCATAAAAGATAAGCTACCAAGCTTAGAATTACTAAGAATCACATGAGCCCGGAGTCATCAAGAGATCAAAGTAAAACCAACACTAGTACTTGATTCAAACTCACATTGAACTAAAATTCTTCAATTAAAACATAAAAGGATACCTAGGTTGCGTCAATCCATCAAAAACGAATCAAAAGCTTCACCTCTTAGCCCTAGCTAAGAGGTTTTAGTTCATCTCTAACATCCTTGAACTAAAAGCCTCTAAAAACATAAAAAACAACTAAAACAGGAAGAAAACTAGAAATCCGAAGTAGAATCCGTCTCCTAAGCAATCCCCACATCCTAGCATCCTTTGGTATGAAGGGAATACATTCTTTTATAGCTTGGAGGTGTCCAATATGCAAGAGAATTCCAGATTTCGCGTAAAGTTACGCAATTACGCAGAAAAATCCGGAATTCCTAAAATAGAAAGTCTGTTTACACTTGGCCGACCGGTCATGACCGGTCGAGCTTGTTCCCTGATCAATCCAGTAGCTATGGCCGACCGGTCATGACCGGTCGGACTGGCTGTCCAGTGAATTCAATGATGTGGCCGACCGGTCTTGACCGGTCGGGCGTCTTTGGCTGACCGGTCAGCCGACCGATCTAGCCTTCTTTCTCCTTTATTTCTTTCTTTCTTTCTTCTTTTCTCTTCTCTCCTTGCCTTGGATTTCTTTGGTCCTTCTTTTCTCTTCATCCTATGGTCTTCAATTTGTGAAATCTCCCTCTTGTTCCTACAATCACAAATCATGCATTAAAATAGTCCTTTAAATGTGTAAACCGTGCATGATGAGTGATGAATTGGGGTTAAAATATGCACAATTAAGAGCTTAACACTTCATCGTCTAAATCTCCTTCCAAACCCCGTCCTACTGGATTAGACACATCACATCTTGCCAATTGACACAATTTCAAAAACTGTGATGTTCTTTGTGAAAAATCTGCCAAATTATGGACTTGGAACCGTATCGGATGGTCCAGCTTTTAGATGCAATAGGTTGGGAGCCTATGCTCCATATGGGCGGTCATGTTCAGAAAGAAGTAGTTAGAAAATTCTATTCTTGTTGTCGCATCATTCCTGTTGACTCTTCTTCTTTCGAAGTCCATTTCGCTGACGGGATTTAGACATTCGGTCTTCCTGCCATAGCTGAGGCTACTGGCGTATCTATTGTTGATGAGAATGAGCTCTCTGATGATGATGAGACCGAACCCGCCTCTCAAGACACCATGACTAGAGCTTTATGCAATGAAGCGTGCCCTAGATGGGTTAACAACAATGCTCTTCGTGCCTCGTCAATGTCTTGGGATTATCGTGTTATTCACAACATATTCTTCAAGAACGTATTCTCGAGGAAGAGCAACAAGGCCGACCTTCCCGAAGACATGGTCACTATTCTTTATAATGTCAGTCAGGGCCGTAGAATGTGTCTTCCCTCGCATATTATGAAAGTCATTTGATCCGCCATCTTGGTGTCCGATGGTCTGTCGGTGGGTCTTCCTTTTGGGTATCTCATCTGTAGGTTGGCCAAAATAGTAGGACTTGTTGATCCCTCAGATGTGTACGTAAAACCTCCCATCCTAAATTGCTCTATTATAACCAAAATACGCAAGACACAAGAGGAACTCCAGCGTCGACTTTAGGAGGCTCAGCTGCAGCGTGAGGCCCCTCCAGGTTCCTCTGAGCCATCACAGCCTGGAGCAGCAGCGACATCATCCGATCCCTCCATCGATCCTCTGTTTGCTCCTGGACGATTCAATACGCCCCCACGGGCGTTCTCCCGTCATAGCTCACCTTCCACGGACTCTTCAGCTTATACTGCTGAGCTACGCCAGCTTCAAGACCATCTTACACGGAAACTTGATCGGATTGAGCAGAGGATGGATCAGACCGAGTCTCAGCTATTTCAGGTCCAGGCCACTCTACTCGTGTAGCAGGAGGCTATTATGGCTCACCTTGCCTAGATTGATAGGCGTTTGGAGGCTTTGGAGCGAGCTGCTCGTGGCGATGCACCGCCACCAGATTTGGGCAACGGGACTGATTTCTAGCATCATTATATGTTGGATCATGTGTCTTGGTCAGGAGTATCTTTTTGGGTGACCAAGACACTTGTTGCTCTCCATGTTTTGTATTTATACATTTTAGATGACTGTTAGACCATTTGATGTTTGAGCTTTTCAGATATATCTAGTTATGACATCACTTGTTTGGATTTTCATCTTTCTTGAGCTTTACAGTTATATCTCTTTATGACATCACATGTCTTTCTCTTGAGCTATATTGATATATCTTTTTGAGATAGTGATCTTTTACTCGATATATATTTGGGTTTTTAAGTTATATTCGCTTTGAGTCTTGCGCCTTATTGACTATTCATTGTGTGAGACTAGCCAATTAGGCTATATACACCATCGACTCATGTTATTAGTCCATACCGATTGGATTATCATCTGTGTCTATCTCCAAAAATCATGTAAGAATGCGCGTTTTAAATGAAAATCTAATTTTTTGGAGGATGGATGATTCGGGCAACATGCCCAATTCAAGTCTATTAGTGCTATATTGATGAGTCTATTGCATTTTCTTGGTATATTGATAGGGGGAGGTTGGATGGTTTGGGCATTAAGCTCTTATGATTCATGGTTCTGTTTAATATAGCTTTATCATTGATCTTGATATACATGCCAATTGGGGTGGTTGGTTGATTGGGCGTAAGGCCCTTTGTGCATAATGATTAATTGTATATCAGGTTTATATGTGTTGCTTCTATTCTCCCATATGTTTCATGATCTATCTCTCCTAATTCATGGTTTAGCTTCACTGCTCTTATAGGCAAATCTATTTTTAAGCTAACCTTTGTCAATGACTGACAAAAAGGGGGAGAATTATATCCCACCAAGAAGCCGATTTATATAGTTTTGCAGGCTTTCTTAGGTGCAGATGTTGAGGGGGAGAAATTGAAGACATTTCGAGTTGTACATGTCTCTTTGTAAAGTTTTTAATGTAAATTTTGTTCTAACATGTAAGTGGGTGTAATTGTTATTCTGTTTTGGGATACTCATGATACGGAGATCATGAATTGTCTTAGTATGGGTTTTGTCACGTAATTGACAAAGGGGGAGATTATTAGTGGACTGATTTGTTCATTGTATTGTCAATTGCCTGATCGTATGAGTTAGTCAAGTCTTGTGAGCCCCGACGAAGATTGAAGACTTAAGACTTGAAGACCAAAGCAAATTGCCGCACACAAGCTCAAGCCAAATCAAGCTCAGAAGGTAAGTTGCATATAGACAGCCTATAGGATCCCAAAACATCCAAGTCCATGGCATTCGAATCGCATTTTATGTTTGCCAGTTGATCCTCAGACTTAAGGTCAAGATGATCAGTCTTGGACCTCCACTTTGTAGGTGTCAATCATTTGAAAAAGATAGGAAAATCATCTCTATGTGCACCATTTAAGCTGAGGGAGTTCACCCCATCTCAGGCCAGGAATTTAAGCCTGACGACCGGTCGGGCGACCGGTCGGCTGAAACAGGGTCTCAGACAAAGCTTTTTAAAGAGAAAAACTCATCTCTGTCTGGCTGAGGACCAGTCGTTGGACTCCTAGGACCGGTCGCACGACCGGTCACATATGGACGAAATATGTCCAGCAACATTTGGAGAAAATGGATTAAAAAGGGAGACCGGTCGTGACCTCCCAAGATCGGTCGCTGACCTCCTATGACCGATCGCACGACCGGTAGCAAAATGACTAAAAACGTCCAGAGACCTGTGGCTGAAATGCATGAAGGGAGACCGGTCTCAAGATGACCGGTCAGAGGCTCAACTAAGACCAATCTTTGGGCTTTTTAGACAGGTCGCACGTGACCGTTTTCTATCCGTTGGAGCCCGATTCTTGGAGCCTATAAAGGCATATTTCGAGGGCTTTGAGGGGAACACTTGCACACCCATTAGAGCATTAAGAGAGGCATTTAGGACCTTCATCTAAATCTCTTTTGCTCATCATAGTCTTGAGTTCATCCTTCAAACCTAGCCATTAATGGCACTACATTGAGTATTCAAAGCTCGGTTTGAACAATGAACTCAAGCATGGCATTCATGGCTGTCCCTATCATTGAATCATCATCTTGAAGTCATTTATAGCCATTGAATGATCCGATTGATGGTTCATTCATTATCCATTGCATTGTAATAAGCATATGGAACATCAATACCTTCTCCCACCTACCCGGCACTAGTCTAAGAACATCATATGCATTGGTAGCTAATCGTGGGAGCTTGGAGAGGAGCTAAAGCATTCGTGGAAGCTGAAGCTACACATCAACGGCGCTGAATCGGGGCTCATCTCTTGTAAGTGTTTATGCTTATAGAGTCCATTGTTTGATTCCCCGTTCTTGTTGAGATTGGGGTCTAGAGATTGTGACCCAATCTTGGAGTTGTCCTTGAGTAGGACGGGTAAGTTCTTGCATTGGCCTCCGACACGGGAGAATACGTGCGTAAGAGTTGAGAAGTCCTTGTGTAGGCATTTACCTTGTGTGGGTTGTAAAGATTGAGAGGTGAACCTCATTTAAAACCTCCGATAGTGAATGCCGGTGTACTCAAAGGTTGGGTACTTGAACCGGGAGTGGAGTAGACTTATCGTCGAACCACTATACATCATGTGCAATGTGGTGAATGCATTTTGTCTATTATTGTTCCTTGTTTATCAATCTTATAAGTGCTTAACTGTATGCCCATCTTGTGTTCGACAAAATGCTCATATGCCATCTTTGAATGATTAATGCAAACATGCATATGAACTGTTTGACTAAATGCTTCTCTTAGAATAGTTGTCAAATTGAGTTGGATCTTGGGTTATCAATTGCTATCATTTACATGTGCTTAATTGTTATATTGTAATATTAATGCAATTGAGTTTTTGAATTTACAAAAAATATTTAAAAGTCCTATTCACCCCCCCTCTAGGACATAAGCATACCTTCAAGCTTATCTCTCTAGCGGTAAAACCGCAATTTCACTTTTGACTCTAAGAACAATAAAGGCAAATTTTTTAAGAAGTCTAAAGATCCTCAATGTTACAATTGTAGAGGATATGGTCACATTGCCTCCGAGTGCACCGATAAAAAGGTCAAGAAGAAGGCTATGGCAGCCACATGGGATGATACTGAAGAATCAAAATTAGAATCAAATACATCCCAAAGTGATGAGGAACATGGCTCAATCAAAATTTTAATGGCCTCCATCATTGAGAATGTGCCTCAAACTGAGCCTATTGCAAAGATCACCAGAGACATTGATGATCATGAATCCTCTAACACAGAAAATGATTCTCTAAGTGAGGATGAAGATGAGGAAGAAGACCTTCAGGAGGTATACAACCAACTAGATATTGAAAACATGAATACCATTAAAAAGTTTGGCCAAATGAAGGCTGAGAATGATAAGTTGACAAAGAGTCTTGATGGATTGAAAATTGAGAATCAAAAGATGAGACAAGACCTAGAAGAACTAAAAAAGAAGAATGATGAGCTTGAGCAAGAAAAGAAAAAATACTTGAGTGGTGAAAATTTAGATAAGGAGGCTAGTCTAGAGAAAGAACTTAAAGAGGCAAATATAGAGATTGGTCATCTTAAATGTCAAGTTGTTGGCTCCAGAAGACGTTTTGCCCAAGGGGAAGAAAGCCTTGAAAAACTCTCGGGTATTGCAAGATCACCGGTGGACAAAAGAGGTTTAGGCTATAACAGTTATATTTCTAAAACAAACTCTGTCCAATCAATGGTAAGAAAATATCATAGAGCATTAGGGAGTAAAACCAAAGCATCCCCTGTTTTCCATGCTTGTGGTGACATTAGCCACCTAAAGTTTGAATGTATAATTTTTAAAAATTCAGTCAGAAACTTGAAAGGAAAATTTGTACCGACCGAAAAAAAATGTGCAATCTAATTAGAATCCTCCTATACATACTTCACTAAAACGAGAAAACATGAGAAAGAATTATCCTACACCTCCTAGGAAGGATAAGAGAATGGATGAACTGTTGGAGCAAGTCAAAATGCTGAATTTGAAAACTGCTATTCTCTTACGTGAAAAAGAAAAATCTACTTCTCCCAAGAAAACTAGAGAATCATACTATAAGAATACCACTCATAAAAGGACAATAACTCAATGGGTAATTAAGAACAAATGTTTGGTCATTCATACTACCCTAAAAGCTGGGAGTAACCCTAGATGGTACTTGGATAGTGGTTGCTCTAGACACATGATAGGTGATAGATCTCAATTTTGTGCATATGACAAATTCAATGGTGGGTCTATCACATTTGGTGATGGAAGCATAGCTAAAATCATTGGTAAAGGAACCATCACAGGGCTAGGATTGCCCAAAATAGAAGACGTACTTTATGTTGATGGTCTTAAACATAATCTTTTGAGTATCTCACAAATTTGTGATGGTGATCACTCAGTAAGTTTCTCCAAAGATATGTGCAAGATACTGAGCTCTATAGGAAAACTGTTGAGCTATTAATTGTACATATTCTAACCCCAACTCATCACTCATTATGCAAGGTTTTCATGATTTAAAGACTAATCTAATGCATGATTTCATGATTGTAGGAATGAGAGGGACCCCGCCCAATTGAAGACTTAAAAGACTTCTTTAAGAGCCTTGGATGAAGATCTAAGATGGGCCGAAGAAAGAAGAAAGCAAAGAGAGAAGAAAGAAAGAAGGAAATGAAGAAGAATAGGCCAAGACCGATCCAGACCGGTCGGCCAACTCCTCCCAGCCCTCTAGACGTTGAACACAATAGGGCCGACCGGTCGTGACCGGTCGGCCAAAGGCCTGCCCACTCCAGAAGCTTGGTGGACTGATCCCAAGACGAGTCCGACCGGTCGGCCAGCCCAATCCGACCGGTCCAGACCGGTCAATCACATGCAAAAACAGAAAACTTCCTATTCGGGCTCCGGATTTCTCTGCGCACTGCGTAGCCTTATGCAAATTCTGGAAGATTCCGATGCTACAGAGCTTCTCCACTATAAAAGGACACCTAGGGATTGTTCCTAGGGCATCTAAGAATGAGTTAAGCACGGTGGGAGGCGGCAAAAGTGGATTTCGGAGTTCCACAACTCCTCCTAGTTTGTTTGCTATTTCTATGTTTTCCTTAGTTTGTTTCATGTTTCCTTGGATCAAGAACGACTAAACCTCTTAGCTAGGGCTAAGTGGTGAAGCTTGTAGTGAATCTAAGATGTTTCAATTCGTTTAAGTTGGTTTTAAGATTGGATTTCATGTTTATGAACATTGGTTTGAAGTTTAATTCAGGTTCTAAGTAGTTTTTATTAGTCTTATGATGACTCATGGATGTTTGGAAGAATTGCTTGAGTTCTTAATTGTTGTGAACTAGTCTAGACCTGTATGATCTGAGGAATTGGAGTACACTCTAGTACTATGATTTTCAAGTGGGAACTTCCTATCAAAGTTCTACTTTTTCTGAAAATTCTGAACTATGTAGGACTGTGTATGTGATTTGAATAAGTTCAAATCATAATCTAGTTTTGCCTTGTGACAGGATTTAATGATGGTTATGATTGTGATCTTAGCCTATTGGAATTGGAACTGACCTATGCAATTGAGTATGCTCGTCCTAGCTTGCATTGAGTGAATCATATACATTGATCTTACATATGGCAGATTGTTGGTTTAACTGATCTATCATCCGACTGATAGATCTTAATTTCAATTCTAGTTGAGAAAGTGTAAGACCACAGCGAATTGAGCATCAAGGATTGCTACAAGTGGCTCCTTAAACCCTTAGTGCCTTTTTATTAATTGATTACTTTAGTTTAGTTCAAAGTTACTATTTACATCAATCATCTCAAATCTGGTTGTTAGCTTTTCAATAAAAACTATTGGAAGTATTTGTGAATTCCTACATAAGTCCCTGTGGATCAACCTCAGTCTTATCGAGATTATTACTACATCGCAACCCTACACTTGGGGAAGCGAACAAAAACTTGTTATGAAAGGTCTACACACAGGAGACAACTGTTATGTTATTGAAAGCAATAACAACCTGAGTTCTTCCACCATGTGTCACATGGCCATTAAGGATGAAACAGAATTGTGGCACCATCGACTCAGTCATGTTCATTATAGAAATCTATCTAAACTAAGTCAGAAAATTTTGGTGAGAGGTCTACCTAAGATAGGTAAAAGACCTAAAGCTGTGTGCATCGCTTGCCAAAAAGGTAAACAAATCAAGGTTGCACACAAGAGAACCTCTATCCTGGTCACATCAAAACCATTTGAACTACTACACATGGTCCTAGTTGGTCATACCAGGGTTCTTAGCCAAGGCAGAAAATGATACTTCTTTGTAGTCGTTGATAATTACTTTAGATTCACATGGGTCTCCTTCCTAAGAGAAGAATCTGACACCTTTGAAGAATTTCAAAAACTAGTGAAGTGACTTCACAATGAGAAAGGATACATGGTAGCTAGAATCAGGAGTGATCACGGCAGTGAATTTGAAGATCGTTTGAAGGATTTGTGTGATGAGTTGGGTATTCGTCATGAGTTCTCAACTCCCAAAACACCTCAACAAAATGGGGTTGCTGAAAGAAAAAATCGAGTATTGTTAGATATGGCCACAACTATGCTTAATAATAAGAACCTTGTAAAAAATCTGTGGGCCGAACTAGTAAACACTGCCTGCTATATTATAAATCATGTTTATTTGAGGGCAGGTCTAAACAAAACTGCTTATGAAATATGGTATGGAAAGACACCAAATGTGAAATATTTTAAAGTCTTTGGTAGCCCATGCTATATTCTAAGAGACCGTGAGAACTTGGGAAAGTTTGACTCCAATAGTGATGAGGGCATCTTTTTTGGATACTCATTGAATAGTAGAGCCTTTCCTGTCTACAACAATCAAATCTTAACTGTTCAAGAGACTATCAATGTGACCATAAATGATCAATTAGATGATTTAATGTCTCCAGGTGATGAAGAAGAAGATGAGGGTATATGCGAGATAGGCAAATCTGATAAACCACTCTCATCTCCTAATACTACAACTACTCTTAGTGATGCTCAAGGTGCCAAGGATCACCACCTCAATCAAATCATTAGGGATCCTAACACTGGTGTCAAAACCAGGAGGCAGTTGGAGGTTATCAATAGCCACCTGTGTTTCACTTCTAAAATTAAACCAAAAAATGTTGAAGAGGCTCTAAACGATGAATTCTGAATCCTTGTTATGTAAGAAGAGCTTCAACAATTCATTAGAAATGAGGTTGGTATCTGGTCGATAGGCCTGAAAGGAAAAATGTTATTGGAACCAAATGGATTTTTAACAATAAATTCGATGAATTTGGGAATGTAATACGAAATAAGGCTTGGTTAGTTGCACAGGGGTATTCACAAATTGAAGGTATTGACTTTGACGAAACATTTTCCCCTGTAGCCAGACTCGAGTCTATTAGAATTCTTATGGCTATTGCTTCTGCATTAAAATTCAAACTGTTCCAAATGGATGTTAAAAGTGCCTTCTTGAATGGTATTCTAGATGAGGAAGTGTATGTTGAATAACCAAAAGGATTTATTGATCTTAAATGTCCTCACAAGGTATATCAATTGAAAAAGGCTCTTTATGGCCTCAAACAAGCTCCCCATGCTTAGTATGAATGTTTAACTCACTTTCTTATAGACCATGATTTTGTTAGGGGGAGCATTGAAAAAACTCTCTTTATAAGAGAAGTCGAGAATTCCGTCTTCATTGCCCAGATTTATGTGGATGACATTGTTTTTGGATCCACATGTGAGAAAATGTCAATCTCCTTTGCTACATTAATGATATCAGAATTTGAAATGAGTATGGTAGGAGAACTTAACATGTTTCTAGGTTTACAAGTAAAACAACTTGCATCAGGAATATTCATTACCCAATCAAAGCATGCTAGAGACCTTGTTAAGAGATTTGGCTTAAACTCTGGTCGATCACACACTATACCTATGAGCACCACTGTTAAACTATCAAAAGATCTAGTAGGGAAAAGTGTAGATCAACACCTTTACAGAAGCATGATCAGTAGTCTTCTCTATCTCACTGCTAGCAGACCAGACATTGCATTTAGTGTAGGTGCATGTGCTCGGTTTCAGGCTGATCCTAAAAAATCTCACCTCACCGCTGTTAAGCATATCATTTGGTTTGTAGGATGCACTACTAAATATTGTTGAGCTCCCATTTTATACATTTTCTATCCCATTACATCACATTACATGCATGGTTTGCATGCTTTAAAGACCTATCTAATGCTTGTTTTGTGTATATAGGAATGTAAGAGAGAAGTCATGAAATTGTTGTTAAATGGGTCCTTTAGAACCACATTAAAGACATTGAAAAGAAGCCCTGAAGAATCACGTCAGAAAGACCTGGATCAGCCAGAAGAAAGAAGAGTTTAGCATACATGTCAGACGGCCACCAGCGCCCTACCAAAACATGGCCGAGCGCCCAAAATTGGGAGATAAAGGGCTGAACTTACTGCTCAATTCTGGACCAGATTGGGCGCCCGACCAACATCTGGCCTGGCGCCCGATATTCAAAAGGGATTTCACCAAAAGGATGCTAACCGAATTGAAGCACGGTCAGGCACCCGACCACTACCTAGCCGGGCGCCCGACCAGCGTCCAACACCGACAATGTGCGTAAGTTTTTACGCAATCCGAGGCAGTTCGTAGTTTTTCCTAAAAAAAGGACACCCTTGCTAAGGTATCCTAGAAGAGTTCTAAGTTCATAGAGAGCTAGGGAGATCATCGTGGAGCGACCGCAACTCCTCCAATTAGGGTTTTTCCTAGTTTTTCATGTTTTTGTGTAGTTTTTCTTTGAATTCTAGTTGAAGCATGATAATGCTCGGCTAGAACCTCTTAGCCAAGGCTAAGAGGTGAATCTTGTGAGTAGTTATTATGTTGGATTTGTTCTATTTCAAGTACTTTGCTTAAAGTTTTGATTTTTAAGTTCTAGTTTGAATAAAAGTGATATTTTTGGATGTTTTATGAGAGTTCATGTGCTTCGAACATGAAATCCTTGCAATTCTCTGAGATTATCATGTTTGGATTGATTAGATTCGAATTGTAGTAACTCTAGGGTGTACAATAGCCCATTAGCAGGGTCGTTACTTCGAAGGCTACATATTCGACTTCATGGGCTTCATTAAAACTAGAACATTATTCTTCAACTTGAGTAGAGATTGTTTGTGTTTGCAAGCCATATCTTCCAACTAGAAGAGAGATAGAACTTCAATTCTAGTTGTGTTATGCTTGGATGAATGAATTCACATGAGGGCTATCACAAGTGGATCCTCAAAAGCCTTAGTTCCTTTTAATTACAGATTTTTACAATTACTATTTTAAGTTAGTTTATAAACCTGAAATCCTTAATTTATTAAATTTGAAGTTGCTGGAACAACTTGAATTGGTTTACCTTATTCCCTGTGGATCGACCTTAGTCTTACCGAGATTTATTACTACATCGTAGCCTTGCACTTGAGGCGAGCGAACAAGTTTTTGGCGCCGCTACCGGGGAACTTAGGTTAAACTATTATAAATTGTTTTAGTGGCTATAGAGTAGAAGTAGTTAGGTTTTATTATTTTCTTAGGATTAGTTTTTCTGAATTGTAAAACTAACAAAGTTTTTTTTGTTTTATAGGAAGTTCTTCTAGTTCAAGCAAATCGGGTACTATCCTTCCAACTTGAACTCTTTTAGTTTTTGGTTTTTGTTTTCAGATTTTAGGATTTAGGTTTAATTAGATTTTGGATTGTGTGGCTTATGTCCCGTTGGGAGTGTGACCACGACAACCGTCTCCAATCCGAAGGTGGTTTAGTTGAACCATTCTCCGTTCATAGACGAGTCCGAAAATTTGTAGAACATCATGAAAATTCGAGAAGTATGGATCAAATTCCATTAGGGAATCCTCCCCACCCTACTCCAACCACGAATGCAAATCATGAAGGAGTAGGGGAGAATGAGGTGCACAATGCTCCTCCAATGAGATCTTTACGGGACTACATACAACCGGCCCGTGCAACTACACCCTCGTGCGTGGTCTAACCACCAACCGGGGGAAATATTAATATAAAGCCAGGTGTGATTCTACTTATACCAAAGTTCCATGGGCTAGACCCTAAAAGCCCATATTTACACTTAAAGGAATTTGAAGAAGTGGTGGCTACCTTGCAATACAATAATGCTTCGGAAGATGCCATTAAACTTAAACTTTTTTCCTTTTCATTAAAAGAAAGAGCCAAGACTTGGCTTCACTCTCTTAGACCACATTCGATAGGGTTATGGAATGAGATGACCCGGGAATTCTTGAAAAAGTTCTTCCCGGCTCATAAAATGAACACCCTTCGAAGAGCCATAATGAATTTTTTGGCTAAAGAGAGTGAATCATTCTTCCAATGTTGGGAAAGGTTTAAGGACCTCCTACTTGCTTACCCACATCACGGCTACGAAAGTTGGCAAATCATAAACTTTTTCAATGATGGATTAAGTTCCAATATGCGCCAATTTGTAAAGATGATGTGCAACGGCAAATTTATAAGCAAAAATACAGATGAAGCTTGGAGTTATTTAGATATGTTGGCCGAGAATGCCCAATCATGGGATACCTCAGATAAATCTAACAACCCCAAGCCTACTCAAGAAAAAGAGAAAAGAGGGATTTATATCCTCAAGGAGGAAGATGATGTGAATGCAAGGATAGCCAGCTTCACAAGGAAGATCGAGGCCATGGAACTTAGTAAGACTGGAGTTTCAAAGTCCAATGAAGCTATTGAGACCACGTGTGGGATTTGTTTCACCAATTTACATGCTAGGCAAGATTGTCCTACAATTCCTGCGTTTCAAGATGTGTTACATGAACATGCAAATGCCATATATGGTTATCAATGGCCTTTCAATGGACTAGTGGGTAACACATACAATTCTACTTGGAAGAACCACCCAAATTTCAGTTGTAAGAATGCTCCCACAAGCAATCCTACCAACTCTCAAGGAGGGCCACCCATGCGAAATATGGCCCCACCTCAATTCTCGATGGAAGATACCTTAAAAGCGTTTATGCAAAGGCAAACGCAAATCAATCAATCAAATCAGCAAATGTTCCAAGAGCTTAAAGTCCCGGTTGATGAGATTAAGGGACGCTTGAATGCTAGGGAAGGGACCTTTCCGGCCCAACCTCAGCCTAATCCAAAGTAAGTACATGAAGTAAGCATCCCTAATCTCTCCAACCAACATATGGAGCAAGACAAATCCGTCACCACTCTTAGAAGTGGTAAGCAAATTAACAAATCTATTCTGGTGAAGGCTGACAAGCCTAATGATCCGATAAATTCTGAGGATGAGGACAGATCTAACTTAGCCCCACAAGAAATAGAACGCGTTTACAAGCCCGTAGCACCATTCCCTTCGAGATTGGTTGCTCCAAAATCTCTCCCAAACTCTCATGATATTTTAGAGATTTTCAGACAAATGAAGATCAACATTTCTTTGCTTGATGCCATCAAACAAATCGCCTCTTATGTCAAGTTTCTAAAGGACCTATGCACAACCAAACGTAGATATAATGTGCAATAAAAGGCCTTTTTGAATGAGCAAGTGAGTGCCATTCTCACTCAAGAGACCCCCCCCCCCCCCCCCCCCCCAAATTCAAGGATCCTGGTAGTCCCACAATTTCATGCATCATTGGTGATTACCGGATCCAGCGTGCATTACAAGATTTGAGGGCAAGCGTAAACTTAATCCCGTACTCGGTATACGATAAATTGGGTCTTAGTGAATTAAAACCCACCAAAACCACGTTGCAACTTGCTGATAGATCCATCCGTGTACCGAGAGGGATAGTTGAGGATGTATTAGTCCAAGTCAATAAATTCTACTATCCGGTTGATTTTATTATATTGGACAAGCAACCGGTTATGGATACTAGCACTCAAATAACGGTAATTCTAGGTCGCCCCTTCCTTGCTACATCAAACGCAATTATAAATTGCCAGAATGGGGTAATGGAATTGTCCTTTGGAAACATGATGTTAGAGGTAAATGTGTTCAACTTAGGAAAAAGGCATAGGGATGATGATGATGTCCATGAGGTTAATATGATTGAATCAATCGTGGAAGAGGAGTTCACTTCAAATCAAAATTTTGATCCTCTAGATATTGTTAGCTTCGATCCATTTAAGGATTGGGATGACAATGATGGCCCCCATGAGGTAAACATGATAGAATCCATGGAAGATGGGGAGTTTTTCCAACATAATCTATGTTATAGGCAAAATGGTGGAGATAAGATTTCACGCAGAAATGCCCATTTGACTCTCGAGATCATCTGATCAAGAGTCGCAGAACGGGTAAATGCGGAGTGCCGGTTCGACTCTCGAGATCGTAAGCTCGGGAGTCGCAGAGTGGATAAGTACGGGACGTCCATTCGACTCTCGAGATCATCTGATCGAGAGTCGAATATTGGATAAGTGTGGGACACCCACTCGACTCTCGAGCTCACCTGATCAGGAGTCGCAGATTGAAAAATACGGAGCAGTTATTCGCAAGTCTCGAGTTTTCATAACCGATAGTCAAATACGGCAAAGCTCGATCCGCGAGCAGACCTTCTCACAAGTCGTTGAAAGACGTTACATCTAGGTGAGCGAGTACTCGGACTCGTGACCACATTCCAACATGCGAGCAGCTTTCCTGCGGCAACATCTCTTAGCCTTCAGAACCAGCACCCGATTCCCGTCGAGCAGCTTGTCCAATCCCTCTGCGACACCAAGCAGGGCTACACCCAGTTCGGTAGTTTCCATCCCGTCAGCGTCTCCTTCCTTTTCGCCGGTTATCACTCCAACTACGGTTTCCATGAATAATCAGCGCTACTATTACGCCTACCAGCAGCCTGTATAGGGCGATTTTGGGCTTATCTTCCCCGCTGATTCCGGATCTCAAGGGATTGCTATCAAGAGACGTGATTGCCGAAGTAAGTAATTTGGTTAGATCTCGTCATTAAGGGTAAGGATCTTATCCCACGAAATCAGCAGAATCTCGTATCGTAGTCGAGATCAGCGGGATCTCGATACAGATTGAATCGCTTCGGATCTATATAAAGAGATGACTCCATTAAGAGGAATGTACACACAATATTCAATCTCTATCCCGTTTTGCTTGGCTTCTCTTCTTCTTGCTTTGGCCTGACTTAAGCATCGGAGGGCTAACGGCTGGTCCCCAGCCACCCTTAGTTGCTGTCTGCCTTCTTTCAGGTTTGGCGGAGGGAAATCTCTGGTGAAGAGAAGGTGAACATCTGGAGGATCCAACTACAAAATCTGACGTTAACAGTTTGGCGCCGTCTGTGGGAACGACTTGATCATCAAAATCAATCGTTCTAACCATCGATCAAAATCCTCAAAATCCTTCGGCGATGCCTCCTAAAAAGGCCGTTCATCCTTCAACTTCAAGGCAGCCACCACCTCCGCTCGATGAGACGGAATCTGCACCTGCCCTTCCACCTGATCCGACGAACATCCCTCAAGGAGCCCCGAATATGCCGTCAACAAACCCATTACTGGAGGTTTCTGGAAATCAAGACGATGTCTTACGTTTCCTCGGAAACACACTTCTGACTCTAAATGCCAGAGTTCAAGCACTGTCAAATCGGCTTGATCAGCATTTCCCCGAACCTCAGAGACAAGCCTCCGAAGGGTTACCACCGCAGCCCATACCAGTGGCATCTAGACATTCTATGGATGAACCACAGGTCCCACCACTTGGCAGCCATCCCCCTGTACCGTCTCCACATTCTATACATTCTAGTTCGTCTCGACAACCTCAACCGCAGGGCTCCACCGCCGAAACATCAAGCTATACCCTACCATGGGAAGGAGATCTCAAAAGAATCCATGATCGATTTGATGTCATGGAACAGCGATACCAGGCGAATCGGCCATCTGCCGTCACGACGGCGATACATCAATCCGAGTCCCCTTTCAGCAGCGAGGTTATGGAAGCCCCGTTACCTAGAAAGTATCGAACGCCTGTTATCACCCCGTATACAGGTATTGGCGACCCTCTTGAACATCTGGAAACATACAGGTCCCTCATGGAGTTGGAGGGACATGGTTCAGAAATCATGTGTAGGGCTTTTCCCTTAACATTGAAGGAAGCAGGCTCGTACGTGGTTCCGGGGGTTAAAGCCTCGTTCTATCAGTTCCTTTTCCCAGTTATCGGAGATATTCCTTTCTCAGTTCATGGGAAGCATTCGCATTAAGAAGCCAGCCTCCCATCTGATGAATCTGAAACAGCAGCATGGGGAGACAATAAAGGAGTTCACAGTACGGTTCACTGCCGAAGCCGTCCAAACTGAGGGTTACACTGAAGAAAAGGGTCTTACAGCTCTCATTGCCGGAATAACGAGCGAGAAATTCAGGTTTGCCTTAGATAAAAGCCCTCCGAAAACTATGGCAGAGTTCCAAGCCAAAGCTCAGAAATATATCAATGCAGAAGAAGTCGCATTGACACGCCATGGAGTACAAAGTAAGAAACGCAAACCAGAAGGAACCTCTTCTACAGATAAGAGATATCGTCATGATCAGCGCGATCGTTCTCCCAAGAAGCCTTACTCTGGTAAATACCATAACTACACCCCTCTTAATCGGTCTCATGAAAAAGTTCTAATGGAGATTAAACACAAGCCATATGTAAAGTGGCCCGCAAAGATCAAATCCGATCCTGAGAAGAGGGATAAGAGCAAGTTCTGTTACTTCCACAAAGATCACGGGCATAGAACCCAGGACTGCATCTCTCTACGAGACCATATCGAAGCCCTTATTCGAAAAGGCCATCTCCAGGATTATGTTGCTCGTAAATCACCAGAAAGGACGAAGACCTCATCTGGTCAGAAGGAACCGCCTCATCATCAAACTGACTAAGAGGACGTTGAGCCCACGGGAGAAATCCGCACCATCGTCGGGGGACCAGCTTGTGGCGGTGACTCTCAAGCTTCAAGAAAAGCATACGCTCGAAAGGCGTCCAAAGAACCCCAGCAGATCTATTGGCTGGAACAGTCGTCTAGCTCGTCAAAAGCCAGTCACCCTCCTATTTCCTTCACCCTCGAAGATGCAGTAGGAATTCACTTCCCTCATGAAGACTCCATCGTAGGTCACATTAAAGGTATCGAATTATCTAACTCATCGAATTATGGTGGATACAGGTAGCTCAGCCGACATTTTATATTTAGAGGCTTTCAATAAAATGGCTATTGCCAGAAACCTCCTCAAGCCAGTATCGACCCCCCTCGTCGGCTTTGGAGGAGAGGTGGTAACACCTGAAGGGAGCATCAATCTCCTAGTTACTTTTGGAGAAAGTCCAGCGAAGACCACCGTCTTCGTCAACTTCCTCGTGGTGGATCGAAAATCAGCATATAACGCCATTTTGGGGCGGCCATCTCTTACTAAGGTCGGGGCAGCCTTGCACCCTTCATATCTGTGTGTCAAATTTCCTACCCCAAATGGTATCGGGGTCGTGCGAGGAAGTCAACAGGAGGCACGGTCTTGCTACCAGATAGCCCTCCAAGATCGAAAGAAGGCTCAAGCGACACCCGTCATGGAGATAACTCAAGGTTCACCCGACGTTCCCTCCACCACCTCGTTGGATCCGAGAGAAGATGCTCTGAAGTCAGGAACTCCGGGGGAGGAAACAGTGGCAATTCACCTGACCGAAGGCGATCCGTCTAAGATCGTGTACATCGGGTCCTCCTTAACCTAGTGTCCACCGTGAAGATTTGATTATTTCCTCACTGAATACCAGGACGTGTTTGCTTGGTCTCATAAAGATATGCCAGGCATCGATCCCAATGTCATCGCACATCGTCTCAACATTGACCCGAAGCATAAACCCGTACACCAGCGTCGACGTGCCTTTACTGCAGAAAGGCAAATGGCAATCAAAATTGAAGTCGAGAAGCTGCTCGCGGCTAATTTCATAAAAGAAGTTGACTACCCAGAGTGGGTCGCGAACGTAGTTCTCGTCCGGAAAGCTAATGGCAAATGGAGGATGTGCGTCGACTATTCAGACTTGAACAAAGCATGTCCCAAAGATAGCTTCCCGACACCGCGGATCGACCAGTTGGTCGACTCAACAGCTGGACATGCTCTCCTCAGCTTTATGGATGCTTATTCTGGTTACAACCAGATTATGATGCATCCACCTGATAGCCAGCATACTGCCTTCATCACGGATCGAGGACTATATTGCTACCAGGTGATGCCGTTCGGTCTTAAGAATGCAGGGGCCACTTATCAACGTCTTGTCAACAAAATATTCGCTGCTCAAATCGGTAGGAATATGGAAGTTTATGTTGACGACATGCTCGTGAAAAGCATCGTTGAAGATGACCACATTTCTGATCTTCGAGAAGCCTTTGATCTGATGAGGAAGTATCAAATGAAGTTAAACCCAGAAAAATGCGCGTTTGGAGTATCTGCAGGGAAATTTCTTGGGTTCATGGTTGGCCAGCGTGGAATTGAGGCAAATCCTGAAAAGATTAAAGCATTGATAGAGATGAAATCCCCTGTTACTCTGAAGGACGTCCAGCGTCTGGCTGGTCGCATCGCATCATTGAATAGATTCATCTCGCGAGCATTTGACAAGTGCTTGCCCTTCTTCAAACTCCTTCGTGCAACGGCCAAATCTGATTGGAAGTGGACACCTCAGTGTGAAGAAGCTTTCCAACAACTGAAGCAATACATGAGCGCTCCTCCCATTTTATCTAAACCTGTAGCACATGAGCAACTCATTCTTTATCTCTCTGTGTCCACTACGGCCGTTAGCGCCGCTTTAATAAGAGAAGATTCCGGGGTACAGAGGCCCGTCTATTATATCAGTCGAGCAATGGTTGATGCAGAAACTAGGTATTCTGATATGGAGAAACTGGCCCTAGCCTTAGTCACGGCGACTCGAAAACTGCGACCATATTTTCAAGCCCACGCTATTTTAGTGCCGACTAATCACCCACTACGGTAAATCCTTCAAAAGCCTGAAGCTTCCGGGCGCTTAACTAAATGGGCGGTCGAGATCAGTGAGCATGATATCTCATTCTGTCCTAGGACCGCAGTCAAGGGCCAGGCCGTGGCTGACTTCATCGCCGAATTTACATATTCTTCTGAAAATAATATCATGACCAGCGACCAGCCTCCTTGGTCACTCTTCGTGGACGGGTCGTCGCGGGCCACTGGCAGCGGAGCGGGCCTGATTTTAGTGGCTCCCGACGGGTCGCATTTCAATATGCTCTGCGTTTCGAATCACGCGTCTCCAATAATGAAGCAGAATATGAGGCCCTGATTGTTGGCCTCGAACTGGCCATTGTCCTCGCAGTCCAGAATTTGATAATTCATAGCGACTCCCAGCTCATTGTCAACCAAGTTCTTGGTGAATTCGAAACCAAAGAAGAAAGAATGGCCTTATACAAGTCTCGCGTCCTCATCCTGCTCGCCAAACTGAAGACTTATGAAATAACCCATATTCCTTGTGAGAAGAACCAACTTGCCGATTCCTTGGCAAAGCTCGCCTCTGCACCAGAATCTGAGTTATCGCATTCAATCCCCATCGAGCACCGTCAGGCTCTGAGTATCGACCAAGCGACTATTGAGCATGTAACATCGATACAATCATCCTCATGTTGGATGGATCCTATCATCCTTTATCTCCGAGACGGATGCCTGCTAGAGAACAAGAAAGCTGCAAGGCAAATTCGTCTTCGGGCTGCCAGGTATACTCTACAAGACGGAATATTGTTGCGCAAAAGCTTTTCCTTGCCTTATTTGAGGTGTCTTCATCCAGAAGAAGCACTTCGTGTTCTAGACGAAGTACACCAGGGGGCATGTGGTAACTATCCCAGGGGGCGATCCCTAGCATATAAAGTGATGATGCAAGGATATTATTGGCCCACTATGAAAGCAGACGCCATCGAATTTTCTAAAAAATGTGACAAGTGTCAACGATATCTACCTATACCTCATGTACCGTCCGAGCGGATGACCCCAGTTGATAGCCCTTGGCTTTTGCTCAGTGGGGGATCGATATCATCGGGCCCTTACCCATGGGAAAGGGACAGAATAGGTTCGCGATCGTGGCGGTTGATTATTTCACCAAATGGGCCGAGGCAGAACCATTAGCCAAGATTACTGAGAAACAAACTACTAAGTTTATATGGAGAAATATCATATGCCGTTTTGGACTTCCTCATACTATAATTACCGATAACGAAACGCAGTTCGACAACGCAGCCTTTGATGAATTTTGTGAAAAATGGAAGATACGAAATCTCCGCACTTCTCCATATCATCCTCAGGCGAATGGGTAGGTCGAGGCAGTGAATAAGATCATAAAGCACCATTTAAAGACCAAGCTAGGTGAATGTAAAGGGGTGTGGCCAGAACTTCTGCCAGAGGTATTATGGGCCTATAGAACCACGGCTCGTACATCAACAGGTGAAACTCCTTTCTCCTTAGCATTTGGTGTTGACGCAGTGGTACCAGTGGAAATTCAAGTGCCCTCGTATCGAATCGAGCAGTATGACCCCACAAGTAATCAGGAAAACCTCCGACTTCATCTCGATCTCTTGGAAGAGCGAAGAAATGCTTCCCAAATACGAGTGGCAGCATATCAACAACGTATTGCTCGTTATCGAAATGCTAGGGTTCGGTCTAGATCCTTCCAACCCGGAGATTTGGTACTAAGGCAAAATCTCGGAGTTCCTGCTCGTTCATTGGATCCAAATTGGGAAGGCCCGTATCGGGTTATTAGGGTTGTGCGACCCGGTACTTATTATCTTGAAGACATGCAAGGGAAGCCCGTACGTCGCCCTTGGCACGTGGAGCATTTGCTACGATACTACCCCTAGATTCAATGTAGTTTATTACAACATTTTATGAATAAAGTGAAGGATATCTTTTGGTCGCTACTCCATTTACATGGACCTGAATAGCCCTGAAGAGAATGTATACACATCCTCTTGGCCAATTGCCTACCCTTGGTAGGACTGAAATCATTACCAGTTGGTTGCTTCTCCATTCTATGGACTAAAAATAGCCCCAAAGAGAGCATACGTGATCTCTTGACCAACCTTCTGCCCTTGGTAGAATCAAAATCTCAATCGATAGATCAGTCTATCTCAACGTGGACACGGTCACACGACCCCCGGATTGAGTCTAATTCATTTTCTCATGAGTTAGTTGCTCGCGATTGATGAAAGGGATCGCACTTCCAGAATGCGAGCACCGCAGCTCGTCTCAAGTTATGGGGTCATACACCCTAAATGCGAGCAGCGCAGTTCGTGTTCGAATTAAGGGGTCGCATCCTCTGATGAGTCAACATGAGACCAACACAAAGCACAAATGAAAGATAAAGAGAAAACAGCAACAAAACAGTAACACTTCCAAAAATATCTTTTCATTGATGTTTAAACGATTATAGATACATGATCGCGAGTACAAGAGAGAAGAAAATAAAGGAAATCAATCGCTTGGAGGAGGAGCCACGCTCTCGACTTCAGGGCCCGTTTCAGGAGCCCCTCCAGCCTGCGTGACTTCAGTCACCTCGTTCTCGGCAGCAGCTTGCTCTTCTGCAGCTATGATGGTTGCGACTCGACCGAATTCCCCCATATCGAAGGATGGGATCATTCGTTGCACTACTCTTAGTGCAAAGTCTCGACCAGCATCATATGACTCATATCGGTCATCGTCATATAGCTGCGAAGTCCGGAACTCGGAGATTGCCCGAGGACCTTCCTCCGAGAGCATTTTTACAAGGGCGACTTTCTCCTCGTCCCAATGGATCGAGTCGTCCTTAAGCTGTGCAAGAGCGGAGCGCTCTTTCTCCAAGTTCTCGTTGGCTTCCTTGAGCTGCGACCTGGTCTCCGCAAGCCGCTCCTCCAATGAGATCTTGTCTTGGCGAAAGATCTCCTTCTCTCTCTCCGCCCTCTCCTTCAAGTCGGCGGTCTTCGCGAACTTAGTGTCCAAAGCTTGATATCTTTCGGTCAACGCTTGGACTTTCTCTATGAGGATTTTTATCTCCTCATCTCTCTTGGAGATCACTGCCTCACGGGACTTGAGGAGTTGATCTCGTCCCTGGACCGCCTTCTCCAAAGCGATCCTCTTCTCATCTGCCTCATCTATTACGCGGCGAGCGGCGACGATGTCTCACTTCGTCCGCAAGATGAGGTCCAATCCCTGCAAACAAAAAAGAGGGGTGAGAAAAAATACTTAAGAAACCCTAAAATAATAAAGTTTGGGCTAGGAGGTTCTACCTGAGCCATCCTTATCCCTGCCTCAAGGAAGAGGCTCTCGGGGCTTGGCTCGGGAAGAGAGCCGAAGGATTGGGGCGGGACGTTCTCAAATAAGAATTTACAGATGGGGTGGAGGTGGCGAGGAACAGAATATGTCCCACTGCCGGAAGGTTGGGCAACGATCAGCCCAGACGGCTCGCGAGGAGGGGCCATCGTCTCGCGAGCAGGTCCCTGCTCGATAGCAGGAACCAGCTTGCGAGCAGGAGCCATCTCTCGAGGCTCCGTTTGCTCACGAGCCTCTTCAGCTGGGGGGCAGCTGGACCCTGTCCCATCTGGGGAATTGTCAACGATATTAATCACTGGCGGCCCGGGTGAGACCACCAGTGAAGGAATAGCGGGCCCTGCTGGAGCCCCCGCCCTGCTCGCGAGAGGAGCAGGCTGATCGTTACCCTTTTCGATGGATGGGTGAGATGGACCGGCAGATGTTTTCTTCTGTCTCTTGGAGCTCGTGCCCTTCAGCCGGGGCAGCAGACCTCTTTTCTCTCCGACCTGCGTCATCTCGACTTCTCTTCTGGGTATTAAGCCCGCTGCCGCAAGACGTGAGGGAGACAAGCAAATCTCGACGTGCCTATCACCAATAGGCACCTTGTACACCTTTACGATTTTTTCGTTGGTCCCTCCTTTCAAATTAGGTTTTCTCAAGGCCGGGATACCTGCGAGCACAAACAAGGGTCAAATGGAGTAAAACCCTAAAACCCTAATTGAAGAAAAAGTGCACAATGCGGGATTGTGCCTACCTTCACAGAAAAAGCGGTTTACTCTTGGGCCCCTGGAAGAAGCAAATTCCCAGTTTTCGGATGCATAAAACCAGCGCTTCCTCCAGCCAGGATAATTCGATGAGGGCTTTCCCAACACGAAGTTATCCCGATGCCAATAACACAGATAATACCAGCCTTCGCTGGAGGGTGCCTTCTTCAAGCGGAACATGCGGAGGAACTCATCAGCTGTAAGCTCCCCGTTCCCGGGTTGAGCCAAAAGGACGAATGAGCTTAGGACCACCCTCCATCCATTCACGATAAGTTGCCCGGGGGCAATCTTATAGTATCGAAGTACATCCCAGATGAAGGAATGGAGGGGAAGGCGAACCCCCAGAATGAGTTGATACTCATAGAAGGCCACACACCCTGGGGGAGGGGAGTCTGGCGTCTCTCCATCTCTGGGTAACCGGAGAGCGACTGAGTCAGGGATTGAAAATCTCTCCCACAACTCCAGCAGCCGGTTCTCCGATAGAATGGAGGGATATCCGGCCGCTGTATACTGACCTGCCGGAATCCTTGCGTTACTAGAAGCAGAGGATTCCGGGGTGGCATCTCCTAAAGGAACGGTACTCTCCTCAGAAGCCATGGGATATTTAAAAAGAAAGAAGAAATACCACAGTACAAAAGGAAAGAAAGAGCACCAAAGGAGATCGAGGAAGACACCAAGGAACTCCGGAGGAAGATGATTGAAAGGCAAAGGAGAATTCTGAAACTTCTGTGAAAATCAGAAGATATGGCGGACTCCGTATATTTATAGGCAATCATTCCGCCGTATATGGTAGCACGTGGCGATCTCTCGTTCGGCACAGCACTCGAGCAAGCACGCCCATTAAATACTTGGACACGTGGTGAGCGCCTCTTCATTTTCTGACTGCGGAAAGGCTGGCGCTCATTAATTCCAGCCTAATCATGTACGGCTTCTCAGTAAAGGCAAGAGGCAGCCGCGCATGACAGCAAGCTAAGTCCTTTCCTTAAGAATTCTTGGCGGCAAGGACTTGGGGGGCATCTGTTATAGGCAAAATGGTGGAGATAAGATTTCACGCAGAAATGCCCATTTGACTCTCGAGATCATCTGATCAAGAGTCGCAGAACGGGTAAATGCGGAGTACCGGTTCGACTCTCGAGATCGTAAGCTCGGGAGTCGTAGAGTGGATAAGTACGGGACGTCCATTCGACTCTCGAGATCATCTGATCGAGAGTCGAATATTGGATAAGTGTGGGACACCCACTCGGCTCTCGAGCTCACCTGATCAGGAGTCGCAGATTGAAAAATACGGAGCAGCTATTCGCAAGTCTCGAGTTTTCATAACCGATAGTCAAATACGGCAAAGCTCGATCCGCGAGCAGACCTTCTCACAAGTCGTTGAAAGACGTTACATCTAAGTGAGCGAGTACTCGGACTCGTGACCACATTCCAACATGTGAGCAGCTTTCCTGCGGCAACATCTCTTAGCCTTCAGAACCAGCACCCGATTCCCGTCGAGCAGCTTGTCCAATCCCTTTGCGACACCAAGCAGGGCTACACCCAGTTCGGTAGTTTCCATCCCGTCAGCGTCTCCTTCCTTTTCGCCGGTTATCACTCCAACTACGGTTTCCATGAGTAATCAGCGCTACTATTACGCCTACCAGCAGCCTGTATAGGGCGATTTTGGGCTTATCTTCCCCGCTGATTCCGGATCTCAAGGGATTGCTATCAAGAGACGTGATTGCCGAAGTAAGTAATTTGGTTAGATCTCATCATTAAGGGTAAGGATCTTATCCCACGAAATCAGCAGAATCTCGTATCGTACTCGAGATCAGCGGGATCTCGATACAGATTGAATCGCTTCGGATCTATATAAAGGGATGACTCCATTAAGAGGAATGTACACACAATATTCAATCTCTGTCCCGTTTTGCTTGGCTTCTCTTCTTCTTGCTTTGGGCTGACTTAAGCATCGGAGGGCTAACGGCTGGTCCCCAGCCACCCTTAGTTGCTGTCTGCCTTCTTTCAGGTTTGGCGGAGGGAAATCTCTGGTGAAGAGAAGGTGAACATCTGGAGGATCCAACTACAAAATCTGACGTTAACAATCTATCTGGAAGGTTGGAGACGTGTGTGGCACACTTCAATGATGAAACTTATTTGACTATTAATGAGGCCTTATAAGTGCCAATTTCTGAAAATTTACTTGACAAGACACTAATTTCTGAGTTAAACAATTTTGTTATGCAGGAATTTGATGGATTGGTGCTTGATTTGCCTATGGAGAGGCCAATTTTTGAAAACGTAGTGGTTGAGGACCTCTTCCAACCTACACAAGTGACCAAGAAGGTCGAAGTTTCCTACACTCTTGAGGAGTGTTTGGCATATTTTGAGGATTGGGATGATCCTATGATCCGTGACATTGTCAATACCTTAAGGGAAACTTCACCAGTGCCCACAAAGACTCTTTCAACGGAGTATGAAACTGAGCTATCAATTGTGAAGCACTTGTGAAATCTGATTTTGTGGAGATCATATCGACTTGTGAAGAAGAAAAACAAGTCTCCACATCTCTTTGGGTTGCTTAAACCAAAGAATACAACTTCTAGGATGACCCATATTTGATAAATTTTTTCCCAGACAAGATGGAAAGGAGATCCATATTTAATGATTTCCAACCAATGCAATTCTCCTTTCCTAGTACATGTGACAATTTTATTGAGGAACCCGCTGAAATTTGTCAGCAGGATTTTCAATGGGTTAGACTGGTTAATGTCACCAATGTACTTTCCAAAGCAGGATGGTGGATTGTTCTACTGAAAAATCTGTTACACCACTTGATGATCTTGCTCAACTTTGTACTTTTGAATGTTATAATGATAATCGATCTCTTAGTCTGATGGAGATCTCTTTTTTAAAGGGACGGGTTCAATAGGATTAGGTTTATTTGTTTTTCTATTTTAGTTTTACTTGCTTTAGTAGATTTAGTTATCGGAGTTGTAGACTTCCATGAACAACTCTCTCAGGTACTATTGTTCTCACTCTCTTATATTTGACCATTGCTCTCAGGTTCATACTCATTGCATATCTTTTTACATTGAGAAAAATGCAAGATTTGGTTGGGGGGTGAGATGAGATTCCTCATCTAGTAGTTCGTAACATTTCGAGCTTCATATGTGCAAAAAAATTTCAATTTTTCTGAAAATTCAAAACTCGTTTGGAAAACCTTGTTTCTATGCACTCGGGATGATATGGGTATAAGAAAAGGAGATATAAAGTGATGAATGTTGCAAGTCTTGAACTACTTCTAATATAATGGTTTTATATGTGAATTTCCCTATTTATGTGATTGATAGAAAATTTGAACACTTTTACATCTAGTTCACATTACACAATTTTCATGGGTTGAAAGAATTGTGTGATTTGTGGATTGGCTAGACTTAGAATTAAGGTGTTGAGGAACCAAACCAAGGTACTTTGTCCATCCTTGTCCATGGGAAAATAACGAAAGATATGGATTTCTAAAAATCCTATCTAATATAAAAGAACAAGGAAAAGGAAGGATGAAAACATGGGAATGATGGAGAATATGGTGGAAAATTTTCAAAAAATGGCTACATATTACGAATAGGGGGATGGTCTATCCGTAACCAAAGCCGAAAATGGGACATAGTGTGAAAGTCGTCGGAAGGACGGTAAGGCAAATTCCTGCCATAGGCTTGTTGTTGATCTGTACACCTTGAGATCTATAGTTTAGTTGATCCATGAAGAAGATGATCCTGTAAATTCGTGAGATGAGCCATCGTCATGCACCTTAGGTTGAATTTTGTTCAAAGTTCTTCTATTTATCAATCAATCAGTGGGAATTCTATATGAACACTTTTTATTTTTTAGAGTTTAAGGTTACAACCTCTATCACATAGTTTCTCTAATTTTTGTACTTGTATGTCTTAGAATGAATAGAAATATAGTTTCTAAAGGAGAGCTGTATTTTGGAGAATTGAACTTGTTTCACGCATGTTTTGGTCAGGACTAGCAAAATGCTGGTTGGGGGGTGTGTTGAGCTCCCATTTTATACATTTCTAGCCCATTACATCACATTACATGCATAGTTTGCATGATTTAAAGACCCATCTAATGCTTGTTTTGTATATGTAGGAATGTAAGAGAGAAGTCATGAAATTGTTGCTAAAAGGGTCCTTTGGAACCACATTGAAGACATTGAAAGAAGCCCTGAAGAATCACCTCAGAAACACCTGGATCGGCCAGAAGAAAGAAGAGTTTAGCATACATGTCAGAAGGCCACTCGGTGCCCAACCAAAACATGGCCGGGCGCTCGAAATTGGGAGATAAAAGGCTGAACTTACTGCTCAATTCTAAACCAGAAAGGATTTCACCAAAAGGCTGCTGACCGAATTAAAGCACGGTTGGGCGCCCGACCACAACCTGGCTGGGCGCCCGACCAGCATCCGACACCGACATATGTGCGTAAGTTTTTACGCAATCCAAGGCAATTCGTGGTTTTTCCTATAAAAGGACACCTTGGCATCCTTGTTAAGGTATCCTAGAAGAGTTTTAAGTTCGTGGGGAGCAAGGGAGATCATCGTGGAGCGACCGCAACTCCTCCAGTTAGGGTTTTTTCTAGTTTTTCATGTTTTTGTGTAGTTTTGCTTTGAATTCTAGTTGAAGCATGATAATGATCGGCTAGAACCTCTTAGCTAAGGCTAAGAGGTGAAGCTTGTGAGTAGTTATTACGTTGGATTCGTTTTATTTCAAGTACTTTGCTTAAAGTTTTGATTTTAAGTTCTAATTTGAATAAAAGTGATATTTTTGGATGTTTTATGAGAGTCCATGTGCTTCGGACATGAGTTCCTTGTAATTCTCTGAGATTATCATGTTTGGATTGATTAGATTCGAATTGTAGTAACTCTAGGGTGTACAATAGCCCATTAGTAGGGTCGTTACTTCGAAGGCTACATATTCGACTTCTATGGGCTTCATTAGAACTAGAACATTGTTCTTCAACTTGAGTAAAGATTGTTCGTGTTTGAAAGCCATATCTTCCAACTAGAAGAGAGATAGAACTTCAATTCTAGTTGTGTTATGCTTGGATGAATGAATTCACATGAGGGCTATCACAAGTGGATCCTCAAAAGCCTTAGTTCCCTTTAATTACAGATTTTTACAATTATTGTTTTAAGTTAGTTTATAAACCTGAAATCCTTAATTCATTGAATCTGAAGTTGCTGGAACAACTTGAATTGGTTTACCTTATTCCCTGTAGATCAACCTTGGTCTTACCGAGATTTATTACTACATTGCAGCCTTGCACTTGAGGCGAGCGAACAAATATGGTCTTTGGTACCCATTTGATTCATCCACAAATATTGCGGGGTACTCCGGTGTTAATTGGGCAGGTAACATTGATGACCGTAAATCAACTAGTGGTGGATGCTTCTATTTTGAAAACTGTCTTGTTGCTTGGCATAGTAAAAAACAGAACTACATTTCTCTGTCCACAGCCGAAGCAGAGTATATTGCTGCCTGAAGTTGTTGTGTACAATTATTATGAATGAAACAAACCTTGACCGATTATGGGATTAACCAAGGCACAATGACTCTATTTTGCGACAATAGTAGTGCCATAAATATTTCGAAAAATCCTGTTCAGCACTCGCGCACTAAGCACATCGATATTAGGCACCATTTTGTTTGAGGATCACATCATATCTCTTAAACATGTGCCTACAGAAAATCAAGTAGCCGATATTCAAATAAAACCCTTGGACTCAGTTCGCTTTGCAAACCTTCAGAAGTCCATTGGCGTAGGAAATGTTTAATCTAGCTTACAAGCGTTGTGTGCATATAGGTATATCTGAGGAATTAGCCTCATATTTTAAATGAATGGTAATGATTTTCAGCATAAATGCTTCAATTTATAATAAAATGGTCTTAAATCATCATTTGAAACATGCTGTCAAAATGAACCTGTTGAAATCCTGCTGGAAACATTTTCGATTGATCGGAACATGCTCCGATCGATCGAAAATATCGGGCAAGGGTTTGTTATATACAGACGTCTCCTTCATTTTCTCTAGATTTTGCTAGTTTCTCCACACCCCTCTGCTAACTTTTTTTCACCTGAGGTTGGTCTATTGCAATGCTAGCCTAGTAGTGCTCCCATTCGCTTAGTGTGTGGTCTCCTAACGCTCCTTAGTTAGTATCCTCGGTTTCCTCATCTCGATTTCTCCTCCCTTCTACTCTATTTGTTCATTACAGTTGGGATTTAAGAGTCCTTTCTACTAGATCCTTGATTTCCTACCATTCTCGGTCTGTTTGTTGCTTTCGTTGACCTTACATTCTTGAAAAACAGTGCCGAAAGACCCCAAAGGAAAGTCCAAAGTGGATGCCGGGCCATCCACCACCAGTAGTCGAAGAAGCTTCCAATTTCTAGACCTTCTCAGGCCTCTCCACCTCTTGCCGCACTTGCAGACACCCCTGGGAGTCCTGCTTGATCAAACGTCGTATCTACACTCTCCCGATTACAATCACGAACAATCATCTATCGGCGGGAGGTGGTCGTGTCATGTGTTGAGCCATTTGGCATCCTAGCACTACTTGCACAAATTGACTGAGAAGGTGTGTTACGGTTTGGGAGCGTGGCACACCCGAAGGTAGTATATGTCTTCCTTTCCAATGTTATTAATCCGGTTGGAAATCCTCCGTCATGTGAGGTTATAGTTGGCGGACGTGTTGTGAAGGTCACGGCTCAAAAAATTGCGGACTTGATTAGTATCCCTATGTCCTTAGCTCCTCAGCCCAATGATAATCTTCTAGATTCCTCTCTTTGAGCTGATTGGACTCGTTATTTATGCAGGGGACCCAATCCCGAATGGGTTGATGGGAGTGCCCTACGAGCGTCAGAAATGTCCAACCGCTTCCGAGTCCTTCACCAAATCTTTAGCACAAATGTCTATCCTCGTAACAGCAACAAGTCTGACCCGACAGCCCATATGGTGAATCTGCTCTATCATGTTGCCCATGGGACCTGTCTATGCCTTCCCTCCATCATCCTGCATAACATCTTGGACACATTGCATAACTCTGAAAACACAATCCCTTTTGGATGGATTATTACCCTACTAGCCCAAGACTGCGGGTTTACAAATGTTGTGGTTCATCCCATCCCACGTCCTACATTCAAGGACTTCAACATTAAAAAGATGAATCTGCCAAAAGAGGTCGACGTGGAAGATCGTGATTTCTCCCATACTCCCACACATGTGTCTTCTGGCACACATGGCGAATCCTCGGCCCCAACGCCAACTCCAGCTCGACGCTCAGTGAAGAGACGTCTTCAATCTGAAGACACTTCTGCACCTCCTCCAGCCTACTTCGAGTAGATCATAGCACAACTTGATCTAGTAGAGCACACCTTAGCCTAGCATGGTGAGAGGATGACTCGCCTTAAGAGCATGATGCAGTTCGTCCACGACGCAGTTCAGCGCCTCACCTCTGCTCTCTCGTGCCGGCGCGATGATGTTTCTGGCTCCACTCCATAGTCTTATCTATTTCTAGCTAGGATAGTCTATTGTGTGCATAGTCGCGGGTATCTTTTTGGGCGACTTTGCCACACAATCTCTGCACTTTATAGTTAAACTTTTGTTCGTGATAGACTTGTTTTTTAGATATTTTGATGCTCACCTTGTTGGATTCTCCTTTATTATTTTGGATATTGTTTATCTTGAGAATCCTTTATCATTTTTATGATTTCTCGTTGTCTATCTATATGCCTATATATACCTGTGCTTAATTGACTCTCCTTTAACGGGCTTCTTACCCCATTTTGGTTTGTATATATAGTGATGTTGGTTGGTCATGATATACATAACAGAAGGGGAGGTTGGTTTCTTGGGCAATATGCCCACTGTGCTTATTGATATATGCTTGTATATACTCGTATGACCATCTGTGTTTAGCTTCCTCCCTCGGCGTTTTATGTCTATTCCTCCCTTTTACTACAGTCTCTGACATATTTTCTGCATTGTATTTATACTAACCTTTGTCAATGACTGACAAAAAGGGGGAGAAGTTATCCCACCAAAAGGTCCCTGTTATCTTTTTGTTGATCTTTTGGGTGCAGGGATTTAGGGGGAGCTTGAGTGAAGCCTAGTCTGTACATTGAGTTTATACATTTTGAATGTAATTAGTCATGTTTATGTATAATGCAATTTTACCTTTATGACAAGTTCAATGTATTTTATTTAGGTTTTGGTGTTTAGGAAAAGTCTTTAGTACAGACCAAGACTTAAAGGTTTGGTTTTGTCCGGTAATTGACAAAGGGGGAGATTGTTAATGCAAGATTTGTCAATTACCATGTTTAGTGTATCATCAAGTATGCAAAACCACTTGGTGCTGAAGATTGAAGCCCTTGGACATCTCTGACAGAAGCTTCTCAAGAAGATTGCATTTTCAGTTCGACCTCAATCCTTTTTTCCTAAACCATTGATCCCAAAACCCTTCTATAGATGGCCTCACCCCACTTAGATACATCCTTCTAACCCTCTCTATAGTCCTCATTCCATATAGATCAACCGTGGAATAGGTTGTCTTAGCAGTTGTTGCAAAATATAAAAAAAACTCCTTAACTGCTGATTCCGATGGGATCCCGATCCATCGGAACTATTTTCAATTGATGTCCGATCGATCGAAGAACATGCCCGATCAATCGGACTTCATCGAGTAAAACTTCAAAACTCTCTGGACATTGTTCCGATCAATCGGACCAGGCACTACGGTCAATAGGAAGTTCATCTGATCTATCGAAAAAACATCTAGCAATATTTCAAAACCCATCTGAACATATTTCCGATCAATCAGACTCTCTGTCCACTGATTAATCGGAAGCTCATCCAATCCATCAGAAAATCATCCAACAATATTTCAAATCTCATCTGGACTTATTTTCGATCAATCGAACCTTCTCTCCGATCAATCGGATATGGTCTTCTGATCAATCAGAACTATGTCCAATTAATCGTAGAATCAATTTCAGCAAAATTGAAAATGTGCTGATTCTTATGTCCGATCGATCGCGACTCCTTTCGATCCTATCGAGGTGACTGTTTTCTATCCGTTGAGAGCATCTCTATATAGGCATCTTGGTTGGATCTTGTTTAAATCACCAAAAGCATCATCTAGGGTTTGTTTGGGCTTCTTCCTTGTGATCCTTATCTCTCATTCCCTTTGTTTTGTTGAGTTCATACTTCAATCCATGTTGATTTGACCAACACTAAAGAGCATTCAAAGCTTGGATTGAATCATGAACTCAACCCCTCCTTAATGGCTTCTTGACCAACTCCAAATAGTCATATTCTTGTCATCAATGCCATTAATGGTGGTTTAGGTAGAACCCATCCTTCATATAAAAGCCATATCCCAATATAGGTTCTCCAAACCCTAATCCTCACCTTGGAAGCTAGAAGCCATCAATCAATGCAAGGTTGCTGATCGAGGGAGCTGAAGAAGAGATCATTCATGCAAGACGAAGCTTCTTCAATCAACGGCGCTGAATCGGGGCTGATCTCTTGTAAGTGGTTAAGCTTATAGAGTCCATCTTTTGATTCCCCCTTCTTGTTGAGATTGGGGTCTAGAGATTGCGACCCAATCTCGATGTTGTCCTTGAGTAGGATATGTGTGTCCTTGTGTAGGACTTGGAAGTCCTTGCGTAGGCCTCCAACACGGGAGAATACGTGTGTGGTCCTTGGGTGTGATAAGTTCTTGTGTAGGTTGTTATGGTTGAGAGGTGAACCACATTTAAAACCTCCGATAGTGAATGTCTGTGTGCTCAAAGGAGTTGAGCACTTGAACCGAGAGTGGAGTAGACTCATCGTTGAACCATTATACATCTTGCGCAATGTGGTGAATGCATTTTGTCTAATATTATGTCTTGATTATTAATGCTTATCTGAATGCCTATCCATTGATTGACAAAATTCTCATATGTCATATTTAAGAGATTTGTACTATCATGTCTATCAACTGTTTGATCAATTGTCTTCACTTGCTAGTTTGTAATTGTTAATTAAGTGTGAATGCAATTCTAGTTTAAAATTAGCAAGAAGATTTAAAAAGTCCCATTCACCCCCTCTAGGACTTTAGGCATATCTCCAAGTATCTTTACTCGCTGTAAAACCACAATTTCAGTAACTCGTTTAGTAAATCTTCAGGAAATACGTCACTGTATTCCTTTAGAACCGACTTTACCTCATGGGATAACTCTGATGTAAACTCAGGTGTAATCTCTTTTGCCACAAGGGCATACACCATGGAATCCTCCTTAGTCTATTTCTCGAACTCTCTCGATTGATTATGTGAAGGGACTTAGGATTGGATTTCCTCACTTCCTTAGGCTCACTCGCCTTCTCATCCTTCTTCTTCCCTAGTGTGCTCTCAGGTGGTATAGGATTAAGTTTGATCTTTTTACCGTTATGCATAAAGGTACACGCATTCGAACGGCCAAAGAGCATGATGTCATTGTCGTATAGCCACGGCCTACCTAGGAGGATAATATGTCCAATATCCATAGGTATCACATCACACCATAGGGACTCCTTGTATGACACAAACTCGATAGAAGCTAACCACTGATGGTGACAGGAAGAGATGTTTTATCAACCCAAGAAACTTTGTATGGGTCAGAATGAGGTGTGGATTTCAACTTCAGACGATCTAAGGTATTAGTGGAAATCACATTCTGACAACTTCCACTGTCCACTATCACCTTACAATTTTTCTCTCCACACTTGGCAAGAGTATAGAAGATAGTATTTTGACGCCAATCAACACTACTCCTAGACTGATATAGCAAACGCCTGACTACTGCAAGTGTTGCTTCATCGCCTAATTCGTCTTCATCAATAAGACCTCCTTCAGGGTGATATTCTTCTACTTCATAATCACCTTGGTCATCAACACCCTCGTGGGACTTGCCTACAACTAAGGCTTTTCCACGGTTCTTCGTGAGACACTGATTGGACATATGACCAATATTTCCACATTCGTAACACCTCACTTGGCTACCCCCACTAGGACCGGCACCAAGAACCCCTTTGCCCTTGTCCTCCCTAGGCCTAGGCGGAACAGTCGCACGCGGTCTAGGTTGACTACCAACATTAGGTCTAGTTCCTTGAGAACCAAATCTGGCATTAGAGTCTCGGAACTCAAAACGTCTAATGACAGGAGCTTTCAGGTATTGCTCTAGTTCCTGCACAACTTGATATGCTTCATCTAAGTCCGTTAAAGGCCGAGTCATAAGCTCGCGTTGAAGATTCGCTCGAAGGCCCATCTTGAAACACGAGAGCGTTACTAGAGGGTCCTTATGGATATCACATTGCATCATAAATTCTTCAAATTTGGCGATGTAGTCAGTGACGGACATTGACCCTTAGCGTAATGATTGCCACTGGTCAAGGAGCTTTTGTCGGTATGAGAGAGGAAGATATTTCTCCTTCAACTTCTCTTTCATCTCATACCAATCTGTGATAGGGACTCTATCAATTCTTTCTACCTTTCGCTCAGTGTTGGTCCAAAACAACTTGGCCTGGCCCACAAGTTTCATCTTTGCAAACTGCATTTAACGGTTCTCCGACATGCCATACCACTCAAAGTAGTGATCCATGTCAACAATCCGTCAAGGAATGCCTTGGGATCTAGACGCCCATTAAAACTCGGGGCCTACACTCTCACATTCTTCATCACACGTTCATCTAGATCGTAACGGTCTTGATGATCATGTGTGGCTTGTGTCTCTCGCACAACACCACGACCATTTCCACGATCTCTACCACTATTGTCTCTACGTGTAGGAGCACGTTCTTCAATGATCCCTCCCACTTGGGAGTGCGCATCATCCCCAACAGCAGGGTTCTCCCTTTAGGATGCCTCTAACTGCTCGACCTTAGTCATGGTGGTGATGAGTTGGTTATCTAGGCGATCGAACTCACGCTTTTGACTCGTTTCTAAAGCGGTTATCTTTTAGATCAATTGAGCAAGTTGCTCAGATAACTGCTCGTTGTTCATGGTGGGTTGAAGTTTGAAACCTCTACCTCTTCTCGTTGGCATACAAGTAAAACTTGAACCAAATTCTACCCAACTTGACCACTATGGATATGCAACTCACAAGATGAATGCGATAAATGTAAACTATGATGAACTGACAATTAAAGAATTAAAACAGAGAACTACTCAAATTTGGAAATTTTCTAAATTAGAAAACTTTCTAAAATTGGAAATTTTCTAAAATTAAAAACTTTCTAAATCTGAAACTTTCCTAAAACAGTCCTAAAAATCAAAACCCTAATTTGATAACTCGATCTAGACAAAATCATGCAAGCCTATTCTCTGATACCAAATTTGACGTAGGATGCCCTAATTATGATGCATGCTCATGAACTCATATAATCCAGCGAAAATAAAAGACAATAATAATATAAAATCAAGCATCAATTATCATGAATTAAGAAAATCACAAGGAAACATGCAATGGAGCGGGTCATTCATCACAACCACAAAGTATGAGATTCAATTACTGTTATGGTTGGATCCAGCGAGGGATGGAACCTCCCGATCTTACATGGTCATAACCCAATCGATCAATGGGGATCACTAGTCCGAGGAATCAAAGAGTTTCTCGGATTAGGGATTTGAAAACTTAAGAATTTGGGATTTTGATTCGATTCTCAAATTTAGGATTTCAAGGATTGGGGATAACGGAGATAGAGAGAGAAGGAAGAAGATCTTACCTTAGAGGAATATTGGAGGAGCACAAGAAGAAAATAGAAGAAGATTGGAGAAGAAGATGAAGTTTCATGAGAGAGAGGGAAGGGAGGCAACCAAAGAGGCTTTCATTCAATAATAATCAACTGATCTCGTTTTTAGAACTTAGCCTACTTAAATAAGCAATAAAAAAAACATAAAAATACCAAGATACCTCTAAAAATTAAGTAAAAAACAAGTTTAAAAAAACAGTTTGCGCGGTGATTGAGCGCCCGGTGACCAATTTGGTCGGGCACCCAACGAGGACAAAAAACGTCCAGCAAACAAATCTTCAAAATCGGAGAATTTCGGGCGCTCGGTGACCAATTTGGTCGGGTGCCCAACGACCTTCAGTCGAGTCTTCTTCCATCCTACACACATGTCGTCTATATGCCAAATCACGTGCAATCACATGCGTAAGGTCTTCAATGCTCCTCAATTATCGCCTAACCACAAGAAAGAAGCTTGTGGTTGCGCCTTCTTCGCTGGTAGACTTTAAATATTCTTGTGTCCTCATCACATTAGATCCAATCTATTTTCTGGTCATGGCCCACAACACCATACTTGTTTGCGGATCTTGCGTGCCACAAAGATGAAACTACACGGAACTTGGATGACATGCATGTCATCCTTATGATAAGATATACATGATCGGACAGCGTAAGGTGGATGAGTCATGTGTCCCAATCTTGTATTAATTCGGGTCTTGGTTTAATCCATTAAGTGAAACCTATTTTTAATTTTCGTACGGTGCCTTAAATAGCAATTCTTTTATTGAGGTCCCGGGTCCAATCAGTTTCACAGCCATTTACCATCCACCGGCTGATAATTTCTAACCTGTTTAGTGTGTGGGGAATGCAAGCAATCTAATATGTTGGCCCCACCATTAGAATCACCTTGTGAGAAAATCAACCCAATTTATTCACAGGTGGACCGTACTTACCATTTGTTATTTATTAGCAACTATAAATTGTTTCCTGCGGTGTGGCCCATCTGATGAATGGTTTGGGCTAATTTTGGTATGAAGTGAATTGCATGGGGTGGCCTAACAATTGGACGGGTTGGATGTAACATTTTCTAGATAATTTGTAAGTTATCTGTGTTGGGAAAGCCGGCAGCAGAAGCGGAACGCCGAACGCGTGAAACAATGCGAAATCAAACAAGTAAACAAGATGTAATTAATCACACACAAGCATTCACCACAAGAGAGTCCGAATTTATGTGGAAAAACCCCTCAATGGGTAAAAAAACCACGGCACAAAATGATCCACTATGAATATCAGAAGATTATAGAGATTGACAGCCCACAAGCAATGAAAAACAGAGAAAACCCAAGCTCTCTCTTTCTCTCTCTCTCACAACTCTCTCCCCTCTTCCTAGTACGAATAGGAAACCTTGGACACCTTAGGATACTAATCTAAGACGGATTAAAACTCCTTAAATAAGCAGAAATCCGAAATTAGAAACACCTTGGGCAGTATTGCGGACTGCACAAGAAATCCGCGTGCACAGCCGACCAGTTGCCCGACCGATCAGAGCCCACTGACGACCAGTCGCCCGACCGGTCTGGGCACAGGAAACTGTCCGGGGGGGGGGGGGGGGGGGGGGCTCTTCACATGCATCTGGGTCACACCGTCCGTCCGGTCGGACCACCCAATTCGTGCACAGTTTGAAGACTTATCCTAACAATCTCCACCGAGGCTTCAAACGACGAATCAACACCATCCTTGCAACGTCATCTCATCTTTAATCATAGCTCCACCGCTTCTCGTACCACCATCGACCCTATCCTTGCAAATTCATGCCCTTTTTCGCTCTTCTCATGTGGCCCTTGGGCACTTGCCATATACGAGCAACCGTGGATCTCGCTGCCTCTCCCGCAACTCCACCGTGAATTGTGCACCCGATCAACATGTAAAGATGGCCACACCTCCGTGCCTTCATACACACGAGTGGTCCCTTCATCACTTCACAACAACGATCGCGGCCGATAAATACACACCCTTTAGCCTTGAGTGTACCAAGAGAAATCACATTCATCTTCATCTTGGGAACATGCTTTACATCTTACAGGACTCGTTCAACCCCATCGAACATCCTGATGCGCACGGTACCAATACCCACAACCTTATGAGCGACTCCATCGCCCACAAACACCGATTCTCTACCATACTCCCTGTATGTCGTGAATGAACTCCAATCAGGACAAATGTGACATGAAGCCCCTGAATCAATGATCCACTCACTACCGTGAGATCCCTTGCCAGATACAGTCAGAACTTCAGTAAAATCACCACCGTCCTCTACGATAGTGGCTCCATCTCCAGAAGAATTTTCAAACTTCTCTTGCCTCAACCTGGGATTCTGACAATCCCCTCTCATGTGGCCCTCCTGTCCACAATTCCAGCACTTCACCTTAGCCTTACCTTTGCCTTTGGCCCTAGATCCTGATTTCAAATATCCTCCATGCTCAAAACTTCTTCCCCTCATAATCAGTGCCTGTGAGGAATAACGGGAAGCCACGTCACCGCTTTTCTTTCTCATCGCCTTCGACTGGAGGGCCGAGATAACGGTCTCGACACCTGCCCACACAGAGTCCCTGAATGACTCATATGCTGGAAGAGAATTCAACATGACGCATGCTTGATACTCATCCTTCATCAGTTCATCGATCTCCACCAACTTGCAAACCAGCCTATTGAACGTGCTTAGGTGGTCCTCCACCTCAGTTCCCTCAGTCATCCTCAAGGTGAACAACTGCTTCAACACGTACATGCGATTCTCTAGAGATTTCTTGGCATAAACCTTCTCTAGCTTTGCCATCGTTTCAGCCGCAGTCTTCTCCTTCATGACATGATAGAGAACATCATCCGTAAGGTTTAACAAGATTGAGGTTCTAGCCTTCTTGTCGAGCCTCGTCCACTCATCGTCTTTCATAGCCTCGGGTTGCTTTCCAAGAGCTCCATCAAACCCTTGCTGAACCAGGAAGGATTCAATCTTCACCTTCCATAGCTCAAAGTTATTTTTTCCGGGGAACTTCTCTATATCGAACCTTGCGCTCGATCCCATCTTCTCGTCTCAGATTCGAATCTACTCCACCCCAACTTTATCTCTGATACCACTTGTTAGGAAAGCCGGCAGCGGAAGTGGAACGCTGAACGCGTGAAGCAATGCGAAATCAAACAAGTAAACAAGATGTAATCAATCACACACAAGCATTCAGCACAAGAGACTCCGAATTTACATGGAAAAACCCTTCAACGGGCAAAAAAACCACAGCATAAAACGATCCACTATGAATATCAGAAGATTACAGAGATTGATAGCACATAAGCAAGGAAAAACAGAGAAAACCCAAGCTCTCTCTCTCTCTCTCTCTCTCTCTCTCTCACAACTCTCTCCCCTCTTCCTAGTACGAATAGGAAACCTTGGGCACCTTAGGATACTAATCTAAGACGGATTACAACTCCTTAAATAAGCAGAAATCCGAAATCAGAAACACCTTGAACAGTACTGCGGACTGCGCAAGAAATCCACGCGCACAGCCGACCGGTCGGCCAATATAAAAAACAGTCCAGGGAGATTGCAAACCGACTCTGCCTCACAGTCGACCGGTCGCCCGACCAGTCGGAGCCCACTGATGACCGGTCGGCCGACCGGTCTAGGCACAAGAAACTGTCCGGAGGGGGGGGCGCTTCACATGCATCTGGGTCACACCGTCCGGCCAGTCAGACCACCCAATTCGTGAACAATTTGAAGACTTATCCCAACAATCCCCTAGGTGGAAGGTAGTTTATCGTGATGGTCCAACTGGACAGTAGACATTCTCTTTTTCATTAGACTAATGGCTACTCGGAACCTTTCAATAAAGATGTGTGCGAGAAACATCACATCCAACCGGCCACCTTCCTTCCAAAAGATGAAGAAACAAGTGAAAGACAAACGAGAAGAGATTGAAGGGTGATTATCAGCAAACGTGAGGATGTGGCGCACGTGCATGGGATCTGGCCTATTCGTCAGGTGGGTCCCACTGTCAATGTGCCCTGGCCCAAAAAAAAATAGGTTGTTCCGTATAAGTTGGCAGATGGGCATATGATAAGAGCGGACAGAAGAAAATGAGGGTAGTCTATGTTAAGCGCATACGTGTTGCCATCCTAATAATGGAGTAGGACCATCTTGGAACCATCCTATTATGACGGTGGGATCCACTTGATGAACGGCGTAGATATTGGACAGTCAATCTCATTGGACCGGTGGTAGCCTCCTAAATCCATCCTTGCCGTTGATTACCTTAGGACCTGTTTGGATATACATTATTTTTTAGCTTGTAGAATGGGGACGCGGATTGCGTCCGTCCCTAGTATTGACGCAAAGCGTCCATGCTAATCAGTGGAGTGGCCCACCCTGATGTATCTGTTTATCCACGCCGTCCATTGCATGAGACCAAGAACGAGGAAGATCCAACGCTGAGGTGGTCCACACCAGATATAACTCTTGCATTTAATCCCTAGAAAGGAAGCTTTGGTAAGCCCACACCCGTGTCCAAGACAGCTCACGTATACGCCCCAGGTTCCAGCATGTGGGTAGGTCCAAGATCCAATCCATCCATCAGAAGGGCACCACTGCATCTATGCCTTTGTTAAAGAATCAGGTTGATCCACTAGTCAGGTAGGGCAATTTTTTCCGAACATATGTACGGCTGCGAAAAACTTGGCTGAGAAAGAATATACAAGGTCAGACCAACCTGAAAGAATCAAAGAATATAAAGGTCGGACCAACCTGATGGATGGATTGGATCTCGCGCATAGGTGCCATGCTGAAACACGTGTAGCCTGTGTATGAGCTGCATAGCACACGCGTATGGGCTTAGCAAAGCCAGCAGCATTGATAATTTTAGGGTTTTTTTTTTTTTTTTTTAATACTTGGCTGTGTGAGAAATAGAAAATATTTAAACTAAACTGCTTCAGGTTTAAAACGTTAAGTATATAAGTGTCTACTGTGAGTGAGGCATACAAATTTCATACTACATTTTTATAAAGTCTTAATTACCCTTGAGTAAAACCAAACCATGGTAGTTTTACCACAGTTAAATACTTACAAAAAACCCTTTTGTTTTCACCAAACAGTAAATGCCCATTTTCACTTCCGCTTTCATCTCCAACGCCGATCGACCTTGCCGACACCTTCTTCCTCTCCAGCGCCGACGGGTCCTTCACCGCCAACACTACCTTCCTCTCCAACGCCGATGGTACACTCCTCTCCTCCTCCTCCTCTTCTTCTTCTTCTTCTTCTTCTTTCGTGTGATTTTGGGTATTTTGAGATGAACGACCCTCTAGAGAACAGGACCTTCTAGCGGGACCTGGTGGCCCATCTATAGTGGGACCTTCTAGAGAATGGTCCCTTAATTCTCTTGGATTCAGGTAGTCCACGTGTCTAATTCACATAACATGTGGCTTAGATCACGATCGTGTGGGTCTCATTAACGGACCATCCAAAGTACAGCGCATGGGATCAATGGCCCACTTGAGTTTTAGATCCACCTCATTTTTGGGCACGTCCTAATATGAGCTGAAAAAACGGATGGACTGTGTGGATTCCTGACAAACATCACGCTGGGACCCACATGGCTTTCCACTGCAGGAATTGTTAAATGCAGTCGGTTTACTGTGCCCAATGAAATTTCCCAGCTGGGAGGTTTTAGCCTCTGATATATCCACAGTGAAGCTCACGCATGAGAAAATGAATTGTGAGAAAGGGTCTAATCAACACTTTACTTTCAATGTACACGTGTGGCCCACATAATGAGTGGGACCAGTTGGTTTTATGATGGCACAAATGAATTGAGTGGCTTGTCAGAGTATATCGCCATAAATTGTAGTGATATGTGTGGTCCATCCGGGGCCCATCAAATGGATGGGTAAAAATAAATGGTAGTGGGTTCAACCCAACAGGCAGATTTAGATGGTTAGTTCTATGGTCTAACTACTGTGATGTGTAAGCTACGATCTAGCGATGTGGGTGAGACCCTGAACCTAGGGCCCACCTGGATGCATTAGTTGTATATACAAGCTGAAGTGGACCATAACATAAGATGTGTTTGGATAATATCCTTTTTCAGTTGAGTTGTATGGCTTCTATTCATAGAATCTAATTTGAGTATGGTTTGTAATGAAATCTATGATTAGTTTACTTCATAGAATTTGAACTAAATTACATCTTTTTTAGGTGACAAATGGCATCAAATGATTCCGTCATTGTAACCCAAATATATTATGGAGGAAAATTTGTCCGGTATTCCACCAAAGAAGTTAACTATGTTGGTGGAAATACGCAGGAGTACGACTTAAACATCGATACACTTTCAGTTATACAATTGAACTTCGTTGAGAGAGAGTTGATGAGGTGTAGTGCGGGTCAAGATGTCGTAATGAACTATAAACTTTCAGGACAGAACTTGGAGATAATATGGGAGTAGGCAGAGATATTGGAAATGTTCGACTTTTGCAAAGGAAAAAAAAAAAAGAAAAGAAATTGAAGGTGTTTTGTACTTTTGCGTCGCAACAAGTAGGTGATGAGCAAGGCAATGAATAAGTGAGGAACAAGGAGGCGAAGAAGATGATGATAGTGAAGATGAAGATTTTGTTGTAGGACTGGAGGAGGATGATACGCTAGAATGCAATTATTCATCGGATTTTGAATCACTCAAATCTTCATCGGATAGTGAGACTGGCAGTTTGTTCAGTGATGCTGAATTGGATGATACAAACTTTTTTGTGAAACAGGAGTTTGAAGAAGTTGAAGTTTTTCGTGCAGCACTTCGTCATCATTGTGTTGTAAGAGGGACTGAAGTGACATTTCTCAACAATGATCGGAGGTGTGTGACGGCAAGTTGTAAGGGAGAAAGTTATAAGTGAAGAATACATGCCAGTTTACACCAAAATGATAAGAACTTCATAGTGAAGACACACATGGACGAGCATACATGCAGCAGCGTGAAAGGTGTTGGAAATCAAATGGCAACTGCAACATGGATTGTTATAGTAATTGAGGATAAACCCCGTGAAGATATAGATACTTCTATGGCAAAGTTGCAAGAACATTTGTGTTCACTCACCTCAAGTGCAAGGCTGCGATGTAGTAATAATTCTCAGTGAGACCGATGTCGATCCACAGGGAGGGTGATTTAAATCTAACTATATTAGACTATTTAGGATTTCGAATGAGTTTTGAAATTTAATCGAGAATGGCAATAGATGAATGTTTAAATTCAGAAATGTGAATGGACTAGAGCTTTCAAGGATCCACTTTTTATTGTCCTTAATGGCTTGACTCAACCAGATCTCGCAATCACTTAGCCGAAATCGAAGTCCTATCTCTATTTGGCTAGAAGATAAATCAATTGAATCAAATATGGATTAAGACAGCGGTTTGCATATTGATTTGGTTCCCATAGTCGTGCTCGGGTATTAGCCACACCCAATCGCATAGGTCAATCCTTTTTCCAATCGAGTCAAGTTCACAATCATAGCTTTCATCGAATCCTGTGATGACTAGACTTGACTGGAACCAGTGATTTGAACTTTGGTTAAACCAAAATTAATCTGCAAAGCCTCTATCTCAGTTCAGCAAGAAAGATTAGAACTTTGGCTTGACATAGTTACCATATTAGGATCGCATTGTGGAAGAAATGACAATCGAAGCATCTATCATGGCCGGAGTCGATGATAGACTTAAGAATAGTACAAATCTATACAATGCACATAGTTGAGTTGATAGATTTAAATCCACAAAGCATCCCCTAAGCCAAGAAGCATTAGAATATCTAAGAAAATCTTAAACTACAACTCCATTCAAAAATGAATCAAACCATTGCTCAGCATTAAATCATTAAAACATCAACTAGGTTGAATCAATCCAGCAAAAAATAAACCAAAAGCTTCCCCTATCAGCTCTAGCAAAGGGGTCTAGCCAATCTAATACATGATTAAACTAGAAAATGATAGAAAAACTAAAATAAACATGAAAATACAAAGAAAATCTAAAAGAACCGAGTTGGAGAGCCTTCACGTCGAGCCTCACCACCTCTAGTACCTCCAGGGCTCTTCTCTAATTATTTTAGATGAAGGTAGAGATCCTTTTATAGAGAAAATGGACCAGTCGCACAATTTCTTACAAAACACGATTTCAGCACCACAATGTCGGGTGCTTGAGCTGGAGGTCGAGCACCCAAGCTGGACATCGGGCCAGTGGTCGGGCGCCCGAACATGCCCAAAAATGTCCAATGAGCTTGCTGGACAATTTTGCGTGAGTTAGGGTGCCCGACCCTGCTCTAGGGCACTCGAACGCCCCTATTTCTACACTTGTTGGGCTTGCTCGAGTCCCGAATGTTGTTGAATCCTTCCTCCTTGCTTTAGTATGTTCCAAACTTGATTCCTCATCTTCCTAAGTTTGTGATTTTAGCGTTGAGTCCATGCGATCTTGCTTCATCACCTGCAAACACAAATTCATATATAAGATGACCAGTTCAACAGTTTGAAATGTGTAAATGCATAATGGAATGAAGTTTAAATATGCATATTTTGATGCTCAACAATTTGTTAAAGAAACACGATCTGAAAGTACTTTACCATTGAGTATGGCATGGAGGGAGCATGCACGAAAGAAAATTATCGATACTCATGAGGAATCATATGCTCTGGTACCAAGATTTTGCAATGCATTAATTGCGTATAATCCAGGTAGTATTATTAGATACCACACTAACAGTTGTGATGACCGTCGTTTTAGAATGTGTTTTTTATGCTTTGGTGGGTCTATTCAGGGCTTCATTTCTGCCGCTGGGCCTTTCTTCAATCTGGACGGTTACCAAATCAAGAGCAAATTTAAAGGTGTCATTTTGTTTGCAGTGGTCGTAGATGGGAATAATGGCATATATCCACTAGCCTTCGACGTTATAGAATGTGAAAATGCTGATAGTTGGAAATTGTTTCTTACTGCATTATAGGATGGCATTGGTATGCCAAGGGATTTAGTTATCATGTCAGATCAACAGATGGGGTTAGTTGCAGTAGTGAATACCGTTTTTCCTTCGGCGTTTCATAAATTCTGTGTACGTGTGTATATCAAATTTTTCAAAAGTTGTATAAGGGCAAGTTTTTTAAAGATAGATTGTGGAGAGTAGCACCCGCATTTATGCCATATGACTTTGGCCAGGCAATGGAAGAAATTAAAAATCAGTCTTCTGCGGCTCATGATTGGATTTTGAAGATCCCACCGCATTTTTGGAGTCAGACCTACTTTGAAGACGCTTCACACATCGATCATGCAACAAATAATATATCGGAATGCTTTAACAATTACATCGAGGCATCTCGATCAATGCCTATTGTTGACGCTATGAACAAAATTAGATTGAAAGTTATGAACAACATGACTACAAGGAGGAGAAATGCAGAATTATGGACCTCTTGTCTTGTATCTAATGTGATCAAGTCGCTGAAGAAGTCCACCCACGAGACTCGAGATTATGTTGTGCAGCACGCGTCCTCAGAGGAATCTGAAGTAATTGGTCCAAAAGGCACATTAATTGTAAATCTACGACAAAGGACATGCGCTTGTCGTAGATTTCAGGTATCGGAACTGCCATGTAAACATGCAATTGCAACTATCTGGACCAAGGTGTGCCGTACCGGCCGGTACGTAACCGTACCGGCCGATACGTACCGGAAACGTCCGGTACCGTTACGCGATACGGGGTCCAAATCGGGGACCCCAAGAATTTTGACCGTACCGGACCGGTACGGGGCCGTAACGGCCGGTACGGCCCAAAACGGCCGTTACGGCCCCCGTAACGGTCAAAAAACGGTCATTTTTTTTTTTTTTTTATAAATACTTACTGTTTTGCATTTTCTTCCCACTTTTCTTCCCCCATTTCTTTTCTAATCTGTTCTTTTGCTAAAAACGACCACAATTAGTCTATTTTGGAGAATTAAAACGACCAATTTCTACGATTTGGATGAATCGAAGCTCCGTGGGCCATTTTTCGAAGAAATCCGAAAATAGGTATTTATACATTTTTCTTCCTCTAATCACTTTTTTTCCACCTTGATATGATGTTGTAGCCATTGTAAAATGTTAAAATGTGTATTTCAAGATTATGCAACTGATTTTTATATTTTTTTTATATTTTTTTTAATTTCGGTCTATTTTCGGATTAATATTAAAAATTAGTAAAAATCATGTTTTTTTTTTTTCTTTTTCTGGTTTAATGGTTGGATAACATGTGTTACTTATAGTAGGACACAATCATGTGCATTTTACAGATTATGCACATGATTTGCTATTTTTTTTGTATTTTTTTTAATTTCGGAATAATTTCGGAATAAATTTAAAAATTAGGAAAAATCATTTTTTTCAAAAAAAAATTCTGGTTTAAAGGTTGGATAATATGTGTTACTTATAATAGAACATAATCATGTGCACTTTACAGATTATGCACATGGTTTGCTATTTTTTTTGTATTTTTTTAATTTCGGAATAATTTTAAAAATTAGGGAAAATTAATATTTTCAAAAAAAAATTCTGATGTAAAGGTTGGATGACATGTGTCACTTATAATAGAACATAATCATGTGCATTTTACAGATTATGCACATGGTTTGCTATTTTTTTTTGTATTTTTATAATTTCGGAATAATTTTAAAAATTAGGGAAAATTAATATTTAAAAAAAAAATTCTGATTTAAAGGTTGGATGACATGTGTTACTTATAATAGAACATAATCGTGTGCATTTTACAGATTATGCACATGGTTTGCTATTTTTTTTGTTTTTTTTTAATTTCGGAATAATTTTAAAAATTAGAGAAAATTAATATTTTCAAAAAAAAATTCTGATGTAAAGGTTGGATGACATGTGTCACTTATAATAGAACATAATCATGTGCATTTTACAGATTATGCACATGGTTTGCTATTTTTTTTGTATTTTTATAATTTCAGAATAATTTTAAAAATTAGGGAAAATTAATATTTTAAAAAAAAAATTCTGATTTAAAGGTTGGATGACATGTGTTACTTATAATAGAACATAATCGTGTGCATTTTACAGATTATGCACATGGTTTGCTATTTTTTTTGTATTTTTTTAATTTCGGAATAATTTTAAAAATTAGAGAAAATTAATATTTTCAAAAAAAAATTCTGATGTAAAGGTTGGATGACATGTGTCACTTATAATAGAACATAATCATGTGCATTTTACAGATTATGCACATGGTTTGCTATTTTTTTTATTTTTTTTTAATTTCGGAATAATTTTAAAAATTAGGGAAAATTAATATTTTCAAAAAAAAATTCTAGTTTAAAAGGTTGGATAACATGTGTTACTTATAAATTTATAATAGAACATAATCATGTGCATTTTACAGATTATGCATATGGTTTGTTATTTTTTTTGTATTTGTTTAAATTTCGGAATAATTTTAAAAATTAGAGAAAATCATTTTTTTTCAAAAACATGGAGAATCATATTTACAGATTAATGAGTAATGACTAATGTATGTTTATATTTTTATTTTTTCGACAGGTTTTGCCGTTTTGGACTTTGGAGCTTCGTAGTTGTACTTTGTAGGCTGTAGCCCATAGGGTTTAGTTACTTTAGTATTTGAATTTAGTAGTTAGTACTTGATTTCATTATCTGTATTTAAGATTTACAATTACATTTATAAATTTTAAAATCTAAGTATTTCACTCTTAGACTCAGTATCTAAGTGACATAGCCACATCACATAAGCCATCTCTAATTAAAAAATGTCTAGGACTGGAACTGGAAGTGGAACTGCAAATGAGGATATTGGATGGGAACATTGTCAGAGGGTAGGTGGTGGAAGGCACCAAATAAAATGCAACTATTGTAATAGAGTAATAAATGGTGGAATTACGCGACTTAAACAACATTTGGCACATCGAAAGGGTCAAGTTGCAGGATGCACCAAAGTTCCCAAAGAGATAATGATACTGATGCAAGCCAATTTAGAAGAGTCAAAGGGGAAACGAGCTGCTGTGCAGAAAAAGAAAGATGATATCCTTGATGCGGCCCGACAAGAGGTGTTTGGTCCAGAATATATGGGCGTTCGTGGCGAAGACATCATTGATTCTGAGGAAGATTCTGATCGAGAAATGACTATAGCTAGGAGAGAAAGCGTGCGCTATGCTCGTGAAGAGGAAGAACGTCGACGCACGTTTGGTTCAAGTGCGAGTGGGAGTGGGAGTGGCCAGGGGAGTACAACTGCAGCCCCAACGGGAAGTACAGCTGGGGTTGGAGGGAGTATGTTTGGTGGATTAAGGCGTATGTTTAGCAGCCGGCGGGGCACATCTTCACATGTAGCTCGTCATCCTATAGATGTAGATGTGGAAGAAGAAGATGTGCCTAGGAGACCCTCTGTTGATCCGATCCTCTTTAGGAAAGAATCTAGTAAACAAAAGAAGATAAAACAAATGTGGAGTAGAACTTCTGTTGAGAAACTGGGTAGGGCAGCAGCAAAGTTATTTATACATGCCAACATACCCCCTAATGCGGCAAACTCTCCATATTGGCAGGTGGTAATTGATGCAGCAGCAGAAGCAGGTGAAGGAATTAAAGCTCCCACAGCCAAGGAGATTAGGGGAAAATGGACAGACGCAGAGTATGCAGATACAAAGGCATACGTAAATACCTTTAAACCCATATGGCAGGCCAGAGGATGCACGATCATGTGTGATGGTTGGACTGGCCCAACAAGACGCAGCATGATCAACTTCATGGTGTATTGCCACTTGGGAACAGTGTACCACAAGTCAATTGATGCCTCGGATGAAATAAAAAATGCTGAATATATTTTTAGCTTGATGGATAAAGTAGTGGATGAGATTGGGGAGGAGAATGTGGTGCAGATTGTGACAGATAATGAAGCAACATATAAGTCTGCAGGAAATTTGTTGATGCTAAAGAGAACACATATATTTTGGTCACCGTGTGCTGCACATTGTATTGATCTTATATTGGAAGATATTGGAAAGAGAAAGAATGTCAAAGAAATGGTTGAAAAAGCAAAAGAAGTGACAACATTTATTTACAACCATAATCACCTAGTTGCAATAATGAGGAAGTTCACGAAGGGACGAGAGTTGCTTAGGCCAGCGGCGACTAGATTTGCAACAAACTTTATAGCTTTAGAGAGTTTGTATCAGCATAGGGGAGAGTTGAGTGAAATGTTTGCTTCCCAACAATGGCTCAACACAAAATATGGGAAGAAGACATCAGGGACGCCGGTTGATGTTGTAAACACCATAAGAGACAACAAATATTGGAAGAGGGTTAAGAAAATTTTAAAGGTGATGGAACCACTGATGAGGGTACTTCGTCTTGTTGAAACCGATGAAGCACCTACGATGGGCTTCCTCTACGACGCCATGGATAAAGCGAAGTTGGCAATTCAACGTGATTGTTCAAGCTGGCGAGCTTACTGGAATTTGATCGACAAAAGATGGACAAAGCAGCTCCACCACGATATTCATGCAGCAGGTTATTACCTAAATCCTAGGTATAGATATGCCCAATCATTTGTTATGGATGATGAGATTCGTATTGGATTAAAGAACGTGATAAAGAGATTAGAGCCTGACTTAGATGTACAAATAAAGGCTTTGAATGAATTGGATATATTTGGAACTCGCCAGGGTAGCTTTGGAGATACTCTTGCACAACATGCAGTACTTAAGTTGCACCCCGCCGACTGGTGGATAAATTTCGGAGAGACTACACCGGCTCTCCAAAAAATTGCAGTAAGGATTTTGAGTCAAACAACGTCTTCCTCTAGTTGCGAAAGAAATTGGAGTTGTTTTGCACTTATTCATACGAAGAATAGAAATAGAATTCAGACTAGGACGTTAGATAGACTTGTCTTTATGCATTACAACATGAGGCTAAGAATGCGCATGCATTCAAGGAGGCATATCAGTAATGCCGGTGATGGGGATTATTGTCCAATAAACTTGGAAAATATTTATGATGAGGATGACCCACTTCTACCTTGGTTGGAAGTAAGGGAAAAAGAAATAGAAGATGATAGTGAAGAAATAGAAGTTGAAGACCCAGAAATACGCAGGGCACAGCAAGAGAGTCGTGCATTTGTGTTGGACCCAGAAAGGGGGGCGGATTTCATGCAAACTCAGCAGAAGAGTGCGAGCTCTAGCGATACTGAAACAGATGATGATGATGATGATGATGATGATGATGATGCACCTAATGCTGGTCCTCCCACTTCTGGCATTGCTCAACCCACCAGGGCTACTGATACCATACAGCCGTCTACGGATCGCGAGGCTGATGAACTTCGACGAAGCAGGCGGGGCCGAGGGGGTCGAACTTATGAGTGTACTGAGTCACGATACAGCCAGCAAGAGCCTGGCTCCAGTAGTGCACCTGCAGGTCCTGCTCCTGCACCGCAATCTACACCGACAGATCTGGAACATCAGCATGCGTATGGCTATGATCCGAGGAATTATGGGTATTCTTACAACCAATGGGATTATAAGGAACCTGTTCCGCCACTTTCATGTTGGAGTAGTCCTCCTGACGCTGTTCCACATATACCATATGAACCAAATCCAAGTTATTCATCTCAATCTCAACAGCCTGGCCCTGAATACGAGTACCAGTATGGGCACGGCTATTCGACGGGCACTAGTAGATATCCTCACTCAGGGTCAGAATCTTTGCCTAGTCAGGATCAGTCATCATCAGGTTTCGTTGACCTGATCTTTCCCTCTGGCACTGAATATTATGGATATGCAACAACAAGACCGCAACAACCCGATGATGATGACGACGACGACGTGGAGGTTGAGCAACCACAACAAAGCAGGTTTTCATTTTGGTGGTGAGTTCCGATTTGGTGAGTCTTTTCCATTACCCACATGGTCATACATTCACCAAAAAAACACACACTTTACATTGTTGAACTTGTGTTTAAAATAACTCCCCTGACAAGTGACAACCAGTCAAGTAATCTTTAATCAACATGCTTGCAGGGGAGTATATCAGGTATTACTAATTTTTTTTTCTACTTTAGAATGTTCAATTGGCAGGACAAGAGTCGGTCATAGATTCAAGATAAGAGAAGTCTTAATACATTATTTTTTGCAAGTCCTCACTCCTCACTCCTCAGGTATGTAAATAAATTGTAAATAATATAAAGTAAATTATAAAAAAATAATAGTACATGTGAAAATTGAAATACTTTGATGTTACATTTATTCTAATATACATATTATTGGTATTAGACAGTTAGAAATTTGAATTTATAAGTTCTGCAGTTAATTCCAGGTTATTAGCTTCATAAATTCACCAGACAGCCCGATACAGCTTTTTCACCAAAGAGTAGACCGCTTCACCACCATAAACATGTTCAAAATTATAAATGAATGCATATTTGGGATGTTTGGAATTTTCTGGATTTAATCCATATTTTTTTAAAATTTTTTGGCAAAAAAAAAAAAGTTGACCGTTACGGGGGGCGTATCGGCCGATACGGGGCCGTATCGGCCGATACGGCCCGTATCCGTATCGGAAACGGTGGGCACCGTTACGCCCACCGAAACCGATACGGGACACCTTGATCTGGACCATAATGGGCAACGTGGAAGATTATTGCACTTCACACTTTATTGTTACAACATATAAGAAAATGTATGATCAAACTATCTGCCCTGATGTCAGACCACCTTTTTTTGCCAGAAGTTGATGTCATTGTTACCTCCTGCATCTTTGCGTCCTCCTAGTCAACTGAGAAAATTAAGGATAGAGGGCGTTGATGAGGCCGTGCAACCATCTTCTTCATAAACCATTAAATGCAGTTGTTGTAAAGGGATGGGACACAATCAACGCATATGCAAAGAACCACTTAACCTAAATTAGGTATCTATTTATATCACTTCATTGTTTCATTGGTAATTATCAAGTTTATTCATAACACTTATTATATGCACAAGTATGCCATTGGTGTGTGCTGGTTGATGGAGCAATGGGTGGATTGAAAGAGTATTTAGATGGCGTGTTTTTTTGTTATAGGTCATCTCTTTTGATAAAATGTTAATTTTGAACTGTTGTTTGTTAGATACAATTGGGATAGATAATTGTATTTTTTGGTGATCACAACTTGCACTATGAACTATTGTTTGTTAGATGCAACTGGGATGGATAATTGTATTTTTTGGTGATCGGAACTTGCATTATGAACTATTGTTTGTTGGATGCAACTTGTAGTAATTGTTTTCTATAATACATATGTTTACTTGCATTGTTTTTATACTTGTGTTTATAGTTCTTATATATTGAAAACTATATAGCTTGCACTTCCATAAAATGAGCTACGTTATTACGCCATAGCAATGCTCATGTGGAGCATAGCAGATGCATGTGTTTATGGAAAAGACTCCAGAAAATTATGGCAGATATTTCTACAAATGTCCTGTTAGAAGGGTGAGTATTTACATTCACTGTAGAATGATTTTAATAAAATATTAGTACCTATTTCAGCTCACACATTCAAATTAATGACAAGATCATAAGGTCAATTCATTTGGTATACTGGCTTTAATGGCATTACACCATTGAGGTCATTCTATAGCACTACAACTGAACAAGAGCAGGTGGTTGCTCCTCTACCTATCCTTCTGTCACAGTCATCTAATTTTGAAGCGTCTTCCTCCCAAACACTAACCAAGAGGACACATCGGGATGCTGCAATACAAACAACTAAGGAAGTAGAGTCAAGCAATAACCACCTTGATAGGATTGACGGCATGAAATGGATGGTCTATGGGGCTTTTGGTTGTTGTGTCATATTATCTATCATTTTTTCTTTCTTTTTGTCCTAATCCTTGTCATTTGTTTAGCCATCCAGTAAGTTGATGAACGATGTTATCTTTTTATACTAATGTAGATGATTGTGGTGTAAACTCAATTATTACTATTTGCATTTTAGGTTTAACTGTCTTTGGATATTTCTATTATAAGTTATAGTTTCTTTGGAAGCATCTGCTTGGACTAGCATTAGATATTTTTATTGTATCGGAAGTTGTTGTCTTATTTGCGGGTATCTTATCCAATGTACAAAAATTAAGATAAGTGGGTGGTGGCTATGCTCATATGTACAAGAATGAAGATGAGGGCTGGTTTTTTTATTTTATTCGTCTTAGAATGCCTATTTCAATTGACAGCAACTGTGATATAGCTAGGGATAGGTTGGCGTTGATTTCCCCATCAGGATATCGTCTTGATGTTCCTCATTTTTTCATGAATTAGATATCCTGAAGATATGGCACATTGGAATGAAAGAAACGACTGATATGGCACGTTGGAAAGAAAGGAACGGCTGTAGGTGAAAGTTTCGGATATGATACGCTGGAACTGGAGGAACCGAGTATGGTATATTCGTCTCTCCCAAATACACGTGGACTCGTGATGTGTGAATCGGATCTATCCATATGATGGGATTAAAATAGATTTTTTATGTTCCAAAAATTACTCATGTTAGCCAATCTCGTTCATTGATCCGTGTCCACTACTTTGACGGTGGAATAAAAAGATAGCTGACCGTCAAATTACCTGGTGAATAAACTGGAGAAAAAAGTAATGGATTGGACAGTTACATGGGTTTTATTTGCAAAAAGATAAGCCATCTATACTGTATATGCTGGCAGGAGAACTGCATTAGTCAGGGTTTTGTATCTCTGCTGGAAGAAGACATGCCATTTTTTTTAACCTACAGGTTACTTTAGTGATAAAAAGAATATTATATATGAGTTTAGTTTACCCCACGTGTCCTACCGAGAGAGAGTTATATGCATTCCGTGTTTGGTGTTTGCGAGAAATCAGATTTCATCTGCATTGGGAACCCACGAGGGACCCACCCGGATGTTTGTGAGAAATCAGATTGCTTATTGAGTAAACTCTGTTGGACCTACAGTGAATGCATGTGGTTTATCCACACTGTTCATCGTTTTTCCATATCATTTTAGCGCTTGTCCAAAGCTCAAGTGGACCATGCTACAGGAAGCAGGGGGAGTAATGATTTCCACCGATATAACCTCCCTACGCCGCACAGTGATGTGTAATTTTTCATCCAACTTGTTCACAAGATAACAGACATGGATGAAGGGAAAATACAAATATCAGCTTGATCCAAAACTTCGGTGGCCCCCAAGAATTTTTCAATGATAGACATTCATTTCACACTTTTTCCTGTGGTGTGGTTCACTTGAGCCTTTGATATGCTTAAACTTTTGGTCCAGCCATAAAATTATCTGTTAAGATGGATGGACAGAGATAAAATATGGAAATCACTGTGGGCACCGCAGAGTTTAATCAGAACGCTAAGTACGGAGTTACTCGCTATGGAATCTGCTTCCTTCATGAATAGGGTATGGTTGTGAAAATGATAAGTTCTAAAGGCAAATTAGTAATTTTCAACGGAAACAGTTCTTTTCCGTCACCTACAGTCAATCAAAATCACATGAGGCCGGTTTTTACAAGTATTTTAAATCTAAAGCAGTTTACTTTAAATATTTTAAAAGGAGGCTCTTTCTCACAAATCAGCCAAAAGTTAGGTGGCTGTATGTAAAAAAATTCATAATTTTATTAGATGTAATGCAGATTATGTGCTGAGTAACTCAGTAAGGGCCTGTTTGGTTGTAGAATCTAGATTATAGAGAAAATTCAGATTTAATGTTTGAATCCAAAATTGCATAAACTGAATTGGAAACTCAGTTCCACTTGGAACTTGCTGTTTAGTTGAAAACTGTGTAATCCAACCGTTGCTTGTGGCATGGCCCACTTGGGCTTTGGATCTGCTTAAGAAATTGACCCTGGCCTATAGTAATCCAGCAAGACAGATGGCCGGGTTGGATGGCAAATAAACATTATAGTGGGCCCTAGGAAGTTTTTAATGGTGGACATTCAATCAACACTATTTTCCTGTGGTGTGGTCCACTTGAGATTTATATCTACTTCATTTTTTGTCTAATGCCCTTAATTGAGCTCTCAAAACAGATGGACCGTGTGGATATAAAACTCATACATCATAGATGTACCAAGCATACATCAAGGTGGACATCACCCTAGTGACGCTCCCTGCTGCCTGGTTTCCCTTCCTTCCCGTAGTAACCATCCTCTACATAGTTTCTACTAATCCTGGTTCCAGCTAATTTAGGTTTCAAATGGAATCTTGTTTGGCTGGAATTTGCCGCCAAACACACCACTTTAAAATCGGATTAGGCTGGAATCCAAATTTTAAGCCATAATGTACTGAATAAATTCTATGGGTCCTACCGTAATGTATGTATCTTATCCACACTGTCCATCTGTTTTACCAGATCATTGTAGGTTATATAAATAAAATTGAAGCATATTCAAAGCTTAGTTGGACCACACTACAGGAAAAAGCAGAGATAATGACGTTCACCATTGAAACCATCCTAGGGCTCACAGTGATGTTTATTTGTTATCCAACTTGTTCATAAGATAAAAAAAATATAAGGATAAAGGGAAAACACAAATTTTAGCTTGATCCAAAACTTCTGTGGCCCCTTGAAGTTTTAAACGGTAAGTGTTCAATCCGTACTGTTTCCTATATGATATGATATGGTCTACTTGAAGTTTGGATGTACTTTAATTTTGGGATTATACCCTAAAATGATCTGATAAAACGAATGGACGGCGTGGATAAGACACATACATGAAGGTGGGCCTCACAGATCGAGTTTCGCGTACCGAGGTACCCGGTAGGCAACCCGCGTCCATCACGATGAAGTTAATACGCATCCGTCCATGATCCTGCGTGTTCTCGGGCCACAAGTGAGACGTGTGACAGCGGATTTTCTTAAGAACATGAGATTACTTTCTAAACCGTTGTGACTCATCCACTACACGTGGCATATATATCCATCGATCCAGACCCTCCAAATTCTGTGCCTGATAATGTATTGGACATGGTCTTCAAAATTTCACTGATTGAACGATCCAGAACTTCCAACTTGTGTCCATCAGATGGATGGTAAATTGATAAAAGATCCTGACTCAACAAACAAAATCGATGGTCATGATCATGCAGCCCGTGCAATGGGTCCTATATTGCCACGTGTACGTTGGATGAGTCACTATCATTTAGAAGACATCGGTGAATGAGGACAATACTCATTTTCTTTTAGATTGTCACTTACAAGAAAAGCGAACCCGCTAAATTCCAGCATCTTCTCATTCAACCGTTGATACCAAACACTAAGAAGAGATTCCTTGATAACCTTCTTTTAACTCTTTTCGTTTGGAGAAAAGGGACCAGAACCTCTGGTTCAGAGATCCAAGCCATTGGTCTGTTGGAAGACCCATTCCCCAAAACACCCTCAATAGAACAACCACATCCATTCAATTTGTAACCTGAAAATAGACGGCCGATAAAAGAAGAACAGCACCGATCCCGACTCAACAGAAAAAGGACCCAGTATTGCTGCTGGAAACATAGATCAAGTAGATTTTTCGGGCATCGTCCATCCATGGTGACACCAAACAGACCGACGGTCTGGATCTTGAAACCACAGACCCCACTTAAACGAAATGAAACTCAAATATATGGTGCATAAGCTCTGTTAAGCCAAACGCGTGTACAAGGTAGCTCACGTACACGCCACAGATATGTGACCAGTTTGACATATTGGCACGTGATCCGTTGCATTTATCAGAGAGGTACCACTATGTAGATATTCACGCCCAAAATCAGGTCCGTCCATTTGTCAGGTGGCCCCAACCTCCAATTGTTTCTCTCATCATGGCTCACCTGATGAATGGGCCATAGTATTTTTTGGGCGAGAGTACATCTGCACTGACAGATCAACCCGATGGACGTCTTGGATAATGCATTTGTTGGCCGTAGTGGCACTTGTGGTGGCGTGTACATTGCATCCCTTCAACCCGCGAGTACGATTAGAAAAGCTACATGCACGTTGAATGTATATATATGTGTTAGCATTGTATGTGACATAAACATTTGAGTGTTAGGTTTGGGACATGCCCACCATGTCTTGGACTGCCTTTCTTTTACTAGGACTAGGATTCTTGTGGTTGGTACATGTCCTATATGTATATGTTGGAAGCAAAGGGAAGAAGCCCAAGAACAGGCTACCTCCTGGCCCACCTAGGCTTCCCATTCTAGGCAACCTTCTTATGTTAGGTGAGCTCCCTCACCATGACCTCCACAAGTTAGCCAAGGATCATGGGCCCATCATGTACCTGCAGCTCGGATTTGTCCCAACCATTGTCGTCTCGTCCCCTCAAGCGGCCCAACAGTTCCTCAAGACCCATGACCTTGTGTTCGCTAGTCGGCCCGTCACCGAGGCCGCCAAGTACATGTCCTACAAGCGTAAGGGCCTCTCATTCAATGAGTATGGCCCATATTGGCGGAGCCTTCGCAAATTGTGCACTTTGGAGTTGCTTAGCAACGTAAAGATTGATCAATTCAAGCCGATAAGGCGAGAGGAACTGGGCCTCCTTGTCCATTCGATCAAGGACTCAGTCCAGGGCCGTGATGCAGTGGACCTCAGTGCTAAGTTGGCGTCCCTCACCGCAAACATGACGTGTCTGATGGTGTTTGGCAGGAAGTACATGGATGAGGATTTGGATGAGAGGGGATTCCATGGAGTCATTGGAGAGGGCATGAGGTTAGCAGCAACTTTCAATGTGGCTGATTATATTCCTTGCGTTGGAGCACTCGACCTGCAGGGCTTAACTGCTCGCATGAAGGCGTTCGCTAAGGTCATCGATGTCTTCTTCGAGAATGTCATCGACGAACATGTGCAGACGAGGGACAAGACCCACCAGAGGGACTTTGTCGACGTCATGTTGTCGTTCATGGAGTCCAATGATGCGGAATTACAGATTGATCGAAACAACATCAAAGCAATCATCTTGGTAAGCAAACACAAATGATACTTTTGTAGATTTAGGAGAATGATCACATTTGTTTCTAACGAACGTGAGTTCCCATATGATTTTAAGAACCGTGTGGGGCCCACCATTCCGTTTCTGTGCCATCCATCAGATGTTCCCACATCTTAGGCCCAGAATCCAAAAACACAGCCCAACATGCTACTTGGGTGGGCTGAACCAGGGGAACAGCGTGGAGCAATGGGAAGGACGTCCACCATAAAAGCTTCCAGATTGTGTGTGGGGCCCAATAGGCTCCAGATATGCCATCCAATCCATATATTGGATGTGCCATACCAGGATGAAGGGACATCCCAATCATCATCAAGTCGTTCCATGAATCGGGTGGGCCACACTAGATGAATTTCAAATTTTCTTGTTGTGTGGCCCACATGAGTTTTGGATCATCCTGATTTTTAGAATGTATAATAAACATGTTCTATGAACAGTTTGGATTCTACAGACATAGCACGGTGGAGCCCACAGAAGCTCAAACGTATGCGAACTTTCGTGTCATCGCATACTGCATGTCATTCCCCATAGATTCAAGGGTGTAAAAATAGTTAGCCTTGGTCAGGCGGAGGCGTGTCCATTCCCGGACATAAGCTACAGGCCCTGGCCCAAGGCCTACTCGCTAACTATCTTGGGCCTCAAAACCATGTTGAGGCCTAGCACATGGGCTATAAACATCCGCCCAAAGTGGGTCAGGGCCTACATTCACCCAGAAAGACTCCACAGATATATAGATATTCATGCAGATAACACTTTGGTGATGTGATTATTATCCCATTTTTCATAGGACATGCTTGCGGCGGGAATGGACACATCGGCGACCGCAATCGAGTGGGCCCTCTCGGATCTCCTCAAGCATCCACCAGTTATGAAGAAGGTCCAGGAAGAGTTGGAACGGGTGGTGGGCCTGGATCGTATGGTGGAGGAGTCAGACCTGTCCAACTTAGAGTACCTGGACATGGTCATCAAGGAGAGCATGAGGCTCCACCCAGTTGCACCACTGCTCATCCCCCATGAGGCCATGGAGGACTGCACTGTCAACGGCTACCACATACCCAAAAAATCCCGAGTCATCATCAATGTGTGGGCAATCGGGCGGGACCCAGTTGCGTGGCCTGATCCGGAACAGTTCTCCCCAGAGAGGTTCATCGCGAGCAATGTAGATGTTAGGGGCCGTCATTTCCAACTTCTTCCTTTTGGGTCCGGCCGCAGAGGCTGCCCCGGCTTGCAACTGGGCCTCACAGTAGTCCGATTGGTGCTGGCCCAGTTGGTGCATTGCTTTGATTGGGAGCTTCCAAACGGCATGTCGCCTGAGGACTTGGACATGACCGAGAAGTTCAGCCTGGTGGTCCCTAGGGCCCACCATCTACTCGCCATTCCAACCTATCGCCTCCGCAATGATATTTCATGAGAAATTGTAGGCGTGAGGTGGCGGATTCATCAACTCTTTGGTTGGCCCACTACGAGGCGCATATAACGGGCCATGCGAATGTTGTATCTTGATCCAAATATGTTGTATTTTGTTCTCTTTTGGAAACATGGTAAAATGCTTTACATTTCGGCTCCGTCATAAAGCATGGATTGACGATTCACAAAGTCGACTCGGACTCAGCGGAGTCCGATCGGTGAGTCAATAGCTACTTGGGCCAGTCACAACTCGACTCAGAACAAAACGGGTCGGTTTGAGTAACCGAGTCAAAAGCTATTCATGTATAAGTCGGAACCTGGACCTTTTGCTAAATGACCATGTCCCACGCTCTGTCCGGCCCACTAGCCAAGCATCCCAATAGCCGAGTACTGCTTCCCGGATTGATGAATATTTTGGGTTGTGCTTTGTCCATCCGATGTTGGGCCTGGCCTAATTAGTTCTCAGGCCCCAAAACTCACACCCAACCGCGACCCACAGAACTTTATCCCCTTGTTTGATGATTTCTCCGAGTTGTATCCGACGCAAGCTAGAAGACTCATTTTTGGTCATGAAATGTTTCATGTCCGTGTAACGAGTCGCCCCCTATTCACCCCAGAGTTGGGTGAGCCGGACTGATTCACCTCCGAAAGGGTGAGTCGAGCTGATTTACCTCCAACTCGGGCGAGTCCCGACTCGACTCTAACAAGAACGCGTCTGAACAAATCACTAAGTTTAAAAAATAAAAAATAAAAATGCTTTAGCCTCACCCAAATCGTTTGCAAAATGACTAAGACACGGTCTGGCCCGATCGAGAGGACGTGTTCCCGATTGTGCACTTAGCGTGTACATGGGCAGGGAAGCCATTGATCTGATGGGCCGTCATAGATGCACCATGCCCAAAAATTCTCCTCTTAAACCTTTCCATTTTTGGCATGCAAATACAAGGGTCAAAAGAAGAAGTGCACCAACAAGTCACATGGATGAAAGGCCAAAGATTTGATGGTTTGGATCGTTCAACTATGGGAGATTTGAGCGGCATGGTCCATCCATGATGTGGGCAGTTGGATCAATGGTTTGGATAAATCAACCATGACCCCACTGCATAAATGGGGTTGGATTTTGTAGCTAAGCAGTAGGGTCCATGCATGCTCCTTGAATCGAAAAATGTACACTATACCCGAGCCTTTAGTTGCACAAGGGTGGCCCATCACTCAAATCGTTTATTTGATCAGAGCCTAGATACTCATAGTGCTTCTAATTGCATTCTAATTGCACTAGGACATTTGGACAATCTGGATCGATCAATCTGAATGATTAAATATGTCTAACATGTGATTTTGAATTGTTTTCAAGAAAAAAAATCTCACGACCGGTGTTGCTCAGCTACACCTATAAACATTCGAGGCCATCAACAACAATATCACAAAAAAAAGGCCAAACAAAAAACAAAAAAGCAAGAGACAGAAGGCACGTGGATTTACTTAATTCAACATTATCCCTATGTCCACGAGACAACAACATGGAGCTTTTCTCTTTACTAAAACAAGAGAAACTAAAATTACAAGGCTTAACTTTCTCTACACAAGAAAGCTCTCAATAAATAAAAAATTAAAAAATTAAAAAATAAAAACTCTATAAGATGCCCTCTCACCCTTGACACATGTTTCCTTTCAATAGAAAACACCACAACACTACGACATTTTTCTTTAATAGCGCAAAAAATAAAAACACTTTCAATAATAGTTACTCAAATGTTTCCAATTGTTAGGTAACACTAAGCCCAATAAAAGTCATATTCCAAACAAACTTCTCTCTTACAATAAGTTTTATCACATATCTACTATATTGTTATTAATGTAAATCTTTTTGCAATGACACCACATCTTTAGAAATAACCGCTTGATATAATGATATCGCAAATCTATGTTTAGAACTTGCATGCATGGTAGAGTTGATTCTTAGCTAAATGCAAATATTTTGGCTATCATAATAGACATAAATCTTCTCCTATTCCAAATCAAGTTCAATTATATTGCCTTTAACTATGAAGCTTATTTTATAACTTCTACAACAACCATATGCTCTAAGTAGATAGACCAACCATCGATTGTAATATTAATTTTCAACTAATTGAACTATCAATAAGAGTGAAAATTTAGCCCATCATAAACATTCTCTTATCCAAATCACCTATAAAATCAACATCCACATATCCAATGACATTTTTTAATTTTTATCACTATTTCTGTCCAACACTAACATAACACCTTAAGTGTTCTTCAAGTCACATAGAACTTTTTTCACAACCTGTCAGCATACCTTTCATAGATTTGCCACATACCTGCTCATCACACCGACTGCATATGAAGTATCTAGCCTTGTGCATATTATACCATTGTAGACACCACACCCCTGGCTAAAAGGATGATTGAATGGCTAGATGGATGGAGGTCCATACCCCAAACCCTAGGTTTAAACCTAGTTGACTCACCCAATCCATTTTCCAAACCTAAGGTTTAAATCAAGTTGACTCACCTAATCCATATCCCAAAGCCTAGGTCCAAACCTAGTTACTCACCCAATCCATATCCCAAACCCTAGGTCTAAACCCAGTTGACTCACTCAATTCATATCCCAAATCCTAGGTTTAAACCCAATTGACTCACCCAATCCATATCCCAAACCCTAGGTCCAAACCTAGTCGACCCATCCATCCAAACCCCAGTCCATAACCCAAGTCTTAACTTTAACCTAATAAACTCACCTTGAATTGTAAGCCTGAATAATCACCCTTAGGAGAAACCAGGCCAAAAACCCCCGGTAGGTCACTCGATGGGTTAACTCACTAAGTTAACTCACCCGGTCAACCTAGCCCTTCAACCCAGTGCACTCACCTAGTCAAAGCCAAAACCAAACCAAACTCCAACCCTCAGCTTCGGAGCAGCACCGAACCTAGAGTTTTTTCACTCTAGGTTCCGAGTACCATCTATCCAAAGCTAGGAGAGAGGCCGTACGGGCAGCCCTCTAGGTGCTGCTAGTCAAGAATTACGAGAACTACCACTTGGGTAGCTGTAAATAGCCCCTCTCCCATTCATTTTCAACATTGAGGGATCTAGTAGCTCTGAGTCCTCCTTTGCGAGAAGCAACTCTCTCCTCATCCATTTTAGCCCGTTCCCCCACCAAGGAAAGCCTAAGTGCAAGCGAAGAAGCTTAAGCCCTGGTCTTGCCCAGCTTGACACTGGTCCAAGCCTCTCAAGCCATCTAAGTCTCAACCTAAGACACTCGAGCTAGGCTACATGACACCTCCGTCCATCTAGCTATTCATACATCATCATCATCTCATTCATATCTAGCATAGTGCAACACTCCTTCTTCTTCCAACCCTCCTGCTCATCACATCCATTTAGCATCCCATCACCTCGTCTAGCACCTAATCAGTCTTAGTGTATGCTCTGCAGCTTGCCAATGTAATTGGATCTTTCCCATTAGAAACTTTGGCCGATCAGACCCATATTTGCACCTCATTTCATAACACTCCCGTATACCTGATCAATCTTAGCGTATGCTCCGTGGCTTGTCTATTCAATCGGATCTTGCCCATCAGAAACTTTGATTGGTCAGACCCACTATCATATATCATTACATAATATCCATCATACCGCATTTCATTACTTCATATTCACCCATCATACCATCCTTTACACCCAATCAGTTTAAGTATATGCTCTAAGGTTTGCCGATTTGATCAGATCCTCCCCATCAAAAACTCTTACTGATCGGACTCATGTGTCACCTATCATTGCATTACATGTCTTTTGTGAGAGTGTACAAGAACTGATCATAACCTTCAAAGACTAGTAAGATTCGGTAAAGTAAAGACCGTACATTTGTATGGGCAAAGTGGGTGCCTAATACATTCCCTCTTTGTAACCATGGTCCCTTACCTCGAATCTCTAACCGCAGATCAATGAGTCATTTTAGAGGAAGAAATTGTCAGATCCCCTTCTATAATGTTTTTACAGGATATATCCAACTGTAGATTCGAAGTAACTGGCTAATGGCGACTCTAGTCAATCAAATATCTAACCATTAATTCTAAGAAGCCCTCGAAAGAGGCAAACTGTTAGCTCGCCTTAAGTGTAAGGCTGCGATGTAGTAATAATCTCGATGAGACCGAGGTCGATCCACAAAGAAAATGTAAACAAATTCGAGCTATTCTAATAACTTGAATTTAGAAAGTTTAGGAAAACAGTTTTTAAGAACTAAGTAGAAAATAGTAAACTGAATAAGAAAATATGAGAATTTAAAGAAACTAGAACATCAAGGATCCTCTTTTAGTCTTAATCATGCTTAATCCATTGATTCGATTCAATGCATAACTGGAATCGAAGTTCTATCTCTATCCAGTTGGAAGATATAGCAGTCAAAGCACACAAACAATCTGAAACAAATGGGTGTTCATTGATTTGGTTCCCTTAATAAAGCTTAGGCCTTGAGCACCTCAATTATATAGGCTAATCCTCTTTCCAATCCAGTTGAGATCACAACCATAGCCTCCATCAAATCTTATCACTAGACTTGACTAGAACCAATGATTTAAACTCCAATTAAAACAATTTCAACAAGCAACAACACATATCTCAGATTTCATAAAAAATACATGAACTCTCCATTAAATAGTTTTAAAATAGATTCAACTATTTTGATTCATGTAAAACTCGAAGCATTCACCGTATCCGAAGATCACGACGAATCAAAGGCTTTCACAACCAAAATCTCATATACCAATTGTTGAGTGCTTAAATGTGTATATTCTAACTCCATTTCGTCACTAACTATGCATGGTTTTCAAGCTTAAAAACTATTCTAATGCGTGGTTTTATGATTGTAGGAATGCGAGGGACGCCGCCAAATAGATGACTAAAAAGATCTAATTAGGAGCCTTGGATGAAGACCCAAGGTGGGCCAAAGAAAGAAGAAAGCAGAGAAAGAAGAAGAGAGAAGAAAGAAAGAAGAGAAACTGAAGAAACTCAAGCCCGACCGATCATGATCGGTCGGCCAAGAGGGCCAAGACTGGTCGTGACCAGTCAGCCACCCCCTTTACCTCTCTAGACACTGCACGAAAGAGGGCCGACCGGTCAAGACCGGTTGGCCAAGCCCTTTCCCCTTCATCCTTGCACGCTGGACACTCCACAGATAGGCTAAACCGGTCGTGACCGGTTGGCCAGTGTAATTTCAGCAGGATTCCAGTGGCTTCCTCTTGAAGCTCTGATTTTCTAGCGCAAGTGTGTAAGTACTACGCAAATATGGAAGATTCTGAGGCGATAAATCCTCTCCACTATAAAAGGGAACCTAGGGGACGTAACTAGAGGATCCTGGAAGAGATCTACGAAGGTGAGAGGCAGCGGAAGTCGGATTCGGAGTTCCACAACCCCTCCTAGTTTGTGTGTAACGACCCAAGATTTTCGATTCTCGTGTATAACACGGAGGCCGAATTCCTAAGTAAATCATGGACTAATTGATTTGTTAAATAATGAAATATAGCATTCAAGCACAACGGCGGAAACAAATGTTCATCTTATTCTATCAAACTTACTACTTCATCATCTATGTTTAAATAAGGGAACCAACCAATATTCATACTAATTAATCAAAATATCAAACCATGTCTTCTCTGAAAGACTTATTATAATTTTCATAAATGTAACCACTAATCAAAAGAAATGTCTAATAAATGAAAATATCAACTAAATTCCTTCAACGTCTTCATCCGCCATGTGATCGTACGAACCATCGAACTCTTCACCTTGAAAGTCGAGTTCGATACTTGGATCTTTACCTGCATCATCTAAATTGCGATTGGAATAGCGTTAAACGCTATCATAGTGGGGAATATTTCCTCTAAGACAATCAAGAATAATAATGTACAAAACTCAGAGTAACGCAACACAATGATATCCTTATTCAAACAAAACAATCAAGTAAAAATCTTTGTTAATGCGATGCATGGAATGCATGCTCTGGCTTTAAGCACCCTGGCTAGAAATCATAATACATGAAGTGGGAGACTCCCTGTTACGACTTCATGCTAGCCACTAGTCACCAGAGGTTCCTCGGACGCACAAGCCCATAGTTTTGATCGACCACGTGAGAAACGGGACGCTCCTAGCCCAAATCTACATGTGACAGTGTACGAGAGAAGTAGGACGCTCTAGCCTACTCTCAATTCCGTACACCCACATGGAGCCAAGTGAATGCATGACTTTAGTTTCACCATTATTTAAGTAATTTCACATACAACCATTTTTAGCAGCTCACTGGACACTATGGGGAGTCACAAGTGACCCAGCATAGGCCGACAGCTCGGGCTTAGTGTCCATGGCACCAACACCGGCTCATGAAAATTTGTATACCATTAGTGTCCACTCATTGTCCTGTTTTATGATTTCATCATGTCCTAAAAAGCCAATGTTGTACATCATGACCAAATTCATTAAAATACTCATGTCATGTAAATGGACCCAATCAAGCATCATGTACATGTAAGGATCCATTAACAAACAATCACTTCATTCTCTCAGTTAAGTCAAGAGATATTCTTCCATCATGAACACCTCTCACAGTTTCCATCTCTTTACATCGAATAATTTTACCAACTTAGGGACAAAGAGTATACAATAATGGGATGTTTATATGATGATCTTATACACATATTTCATATCATAATATGAAAACCAATGTTACTTGTACCACATACACTAAGATAATAAGGGCATAAATTTCACAAAGATAAATAACACAAATACACATGCTTCTTAGTCAAAAATCTAAACAAGAAATCACATAATTATGTAATAATATTCATTGTAAATCCTACGTTAAACTTCATGTTATATGGATCAATAACTCAAAATAAAATAATTTCATATGCCACAAAAGAACTTTTGATAATCGTAATATTATTAATGAAAGGCTTGAAGGAAAATCCTTACATTAGGATGGACTTAGAAGAGGGTTGTAGAAGATCCTAGCCACTGGAAAAATATGAGAAATAACTCCCTACTCTTCTCTCCCTCTCTCTCTCTCTCTCTTCTCTCTTACTCTAGGGCATGGAGGCTAGGGTTAGGAGAAGGGCTTGGAGGTGCGTAGTAGGAATATGGAGAGGGATGTGCGCGCGAGGTCTTGTGTAACAACCTCTTGAGGTGGGTTTCTCAAATCTCAATATTCGGGTGATCTTTGATCAATTCCATTCCGTTCATCTTATCAAGCTCGAAGAGTAGAGTCAGAATACGTAAATTTCTTGATGATCCACATTCTAGATTGGCTGATCCTTGAAAATGGTCTAACGGGTGTTAAAATGGGCTAGATCTCAATTAATGGTCTACGCTTGATGATCAGGGCCCAAATTTTGAAAAAATATGTAGTCATGATAGGCAAACAATTGTACAAAGTTTAGTGGTTGATTGATGGTGAGAAATGCCTAGATCTGAAATTTCAACTTTTGGCAGAAAAAGAAGGGGCTGGCTTTGTGGTTCAACGGTGTAAGATTATAGATCAGGGTCCAAATTTTGTGTAAACTCATAGTCATATGGGTACAATAGGTAGTCCAAATTTGAGAAGCGATTGATGGTGAGAAGTGGGTAAATTGAAAGGTTCAAATTTGAGAAGAGTTAGTAACTCGTTAATTCCTAAAACGAGATAACTTCGCGCTTAAGAAAGAGGCTTATCAAGGCGGGGCACTCAAACAACACTATTGATCCATGATAAAGACGATCCAAGTCACTCATATGAAGAGAAATATTCGACTACGACTAACCATCTACTTTCCTCACTCGATGGATATGAAAATCAAAGGTTAAGGGGCTGATTTGACAATTGGACCACTTTTACTATGATTTAAGGGCTGAAATTTGACGTGTAAGGTTAATATGTGCCCAAAAGCTTAAATTCAGGGTTTTGCGTGAAAGCGATTGTTAGAAACTATAATACTTAAAAATGGCATCTTAACTTAAGTTTAACTAATGGCATTTTCGTAATTATTTGAAAAGTGCATAATTTTTTAAATCTGATCTTTCTACGATGTTTATGGGATCATTCTAAGCAACTTTTGTAAAGGGTCCCCTATCGGATCTCCTACGAATGTCCCGCTATTTACAAATCAACGGTAAATGTACGATAATTAAAAAAATTAAAATGAATTTTAAAAAATTTTCAAATAAATCTCAAAAATCTGGGGCATTACATTGTGTTTTCTAGTTTTATAATTTTAGTTGTTTTCATGCTTCCATGGATCATGAACGGCTAAACCTCTTAGCTAAGGTTAAGAGGTGAAGCTTGTAGTGAATCTGAGATGCTTTAATTCGTTTTGCTTTGGTTTCAAGTTGGATTTAATGAAAAAGAATGGTTTATAGAAGTTTGAATAAAGTTCTAAGTAGTTTTTCTTAATCTTATGATGGCTCATGGATTTTTGGGAGAATTACTTTAGTTCTTAATTGTTTTACATAGTTTTAGACTTGTACGCTCCGTGGAATCGGATTCAATACACTCTAGACTTAGAATTTCATGTGGGAACTTCAACCAAAGTTCTACCTTTTTGTTTTATTTCTGAATTATGTGTTGATTATACAAGTGATTTGAATGAAGTTCAAATCATGATTTAATTATGCTTTGTGACAGAGTATAATGATGATTATGATTGTGATCTTAATCGATTGGAACTAGGATTGACCTATGCAATTGAGTGTACTTAAGTCCTAACTTAAATTGAGGGAATCGTGTTTATAATCACACATATGACAGATTGTTTGTTGCAACCACTCTATCATCCGACTAGATAGGATTTGATTTCGATTCTAGTTGTGTAATTGGGAAACCACAGCGAATTATGCCTTAAGGATTGCTACAAGTGGATCCTTGAACCCCTAGTACTTTCTTATATTTGATTACATTCACTTTTAGCTTAAGAATCATATCTACATTCAATTCTAGAAATCTGTTTGGTTAGCTCTCAAGTAGAGAATATTAGAAGTAATTTTGTGAATTCCTGACAAGTCTCTGAGAACAATCTCGGTCTCTACCGAATTATTACTACATCGCAACCCTACACTTGGGGAAGCGAACAAGTTTTTGGCACCGTTGCCGGGGATTTTTCGACGGTTTTTACAAAATTTTTGAAAAAAGTTTCTATTTGAGATTTTTAGGAGTCCTACTAACTTAGTTTGTTTGTTTTGTTTTGCTTTATTTACAAGGATTCTAAGAGTCGAAGGAGTCACTTCAATTAGGTTTTTCTAACCCTTTTTAATTTTTACTTTTCTGAGATTTGCATGCCACATTGGGTTCAGGATTCTAATAACCGACTCATTAGTGAAGGGGGAATTGTTGAAGGGATTGATAAGGAGCCACGTGCTAAGAGACATTTAGACTCTCCAATTTTGTCTAATAGTATGGCTGAGAATCAACCTAACCCTATGGCCAATCAAAATTTAGGCCAAACCGAAACGGGTGAGAATGAGGTTGAGAATGTTCTTCGACCTAGAACTTTACATGATCACTTGCAACCTGCAAGAGCGAGTACACTCTCATGCATAATTTTTCCAACCAATGCAGGAAATATTGATCTAAAACCGGGAGTAATCCAACTCCTTCCCAAATTCCTTGGCTTAGACAGTGAGAGCGCATATCAACATCTTAAGGAATTTGATGAGGTGATAACCATGTTGCACTTTGCAAACGTATTTGATGATGTTGTGAGACTTAGGTTATTCCCTTTTTCTCTTAAAGATAAGGTTAAGGCTTGGCTTCATGCATTAAGGCCAAGATCAATCGGCACATGGACTGAGATGACTAGGGAATTCATTAAAAAGTTTTTCCCTACTCATAAAATAAATATGTTGAGGCGCTTAATCATGAATTTTGCTCAAAAAGAAGATGAGACCTTCTTCCAATGTTGGGAGAGGTAATAAGCTTTTTCTATTAAGGACTGACTTCACCCATGCGGCAATTCATAGAGATGATGTGCAATGGAGAATTCATGAATAAGGAAGCCGAGGAAGCATGGGACTATTTTGATATCTTAGCCAAGAATGCACAATCTTGGGATACAAGTAAACCAGCAAATCCCAAGATAAGCCAACAAAGAGAAAATGGAGGAATCTATGTCCTCTCTGAAGAAGACAACATAAATGCACGTGTGGCTAGCCTCACAAGAAAAGTTGAGGCCATGAAATTAGGGAATGGAGAAAAGACTAAGGAAGTTGAGAGTATTTGTGGAATTTGTTCCGGTAACCAACATGCAACACAGGATTGTCCTACAATCTCTGCGTTCCAAGAAGTTCTACAAGAACAATTAAATGCCATAAATAACTATCAATGTCCATTTAGCAATCCAAACTCGAACACGTATAATTCTAGTTGGAGGAACCATCCCAATTTCAGTTGGAGGAATGGGCCATCAGAGAATGCAAACAATAACCCAAAAGCTACACTTGAGGAAATAGTGGGTACATTTGTCTTGGCCCAGGTTGAATACAACAAGAATAATTCTCACAAAATAGATGGGTTCATACAAGAACAACTAAAATACAATCAGAATTCATCTCAAGCCATCAATGATCTGAAAACTTCAATGGCTAGAGTTGAATCTCATCTTAGTGTTAGAGAGAAAGGCACACTTCCTACCCAACCTCTCCCTAACCCAACAACCCAATTTGAGATACAAGACCTCAGCTCGTCCTCCCAAAATACGGAGCATGTTCAAACTATCACCACTTTGAGGAGTGGCAAAACAATTGATAAATCCAACCCGGTGAAGGCCCCAAAGCCTAATGATCCAGAAATTGCCAATAAGGAGGATATCTTGAACAACACTCCACATGAGAAAGAACCCAAAAGGCAATACAAGCCGGTTGTCCTGTTTCCACAAAGGTTGATTTCACCCAAACCTTTAGACAAAAACCTGAAAATTTTAGAGGTTTTTAAGCAAGTGAAAATCAACATTCCGCTGTTGGATGCTATAAAACAAATACCATTCTATGCCAAATTTCTAAAGGAATTGTGTACAATTAAAAGGAAACACAATGTTCACAATAAAGTACTTTTGACTGAGAATTTGAGCGCCATTATTAGACAAGAGGTGCCCCAAAAATACAAAGATTTGAGTAGTCCTACCATCTCATGCATCATAGGTGACTACTGGATCAAACAAGCTTTACTCAATCTTGGGGCAAGTTTAACCTCATCCCATACTCGGTCTATGAATAACTTGGGTTAGGTGAATTAAAACCCACCAAAACCACACTTCAACTCGCAGATAGATCTATTCGTATACCAAGAGGGATGATTGAAGATGTCCTAGTCCAAGTCGATAAATTCTACTATCCAGTAGATTTTACTGTCTTGGATACACATCTTGTGATGGGAACCGGTGCTCAAATTCCTGTTATACTTGGCCGCCCTTTCTTAGCCACTTCAAATTCGATTATCAATTGTAGAAATGGGCTGGTACAAATGTCCTTTGGAAATATAACACTCGAGTTGAATATTTTTTATTTATACAAACAACCACGGGATGTTGATGATGAGGTCCACGAAATAAATCTGATTGACTCATTCGTGGAAGACAAATCCCTCCTGACATTCTATTCCGATCCCTTGGAGGCATGCTTGTCCCATTCTCATGAGATTGATGATGACATGATAAGAGAGATGGATGCGATTTTAGATTCTATACCAGTACTTGATAATAAAAGATGGAAAGCACCATTTGAGCCTTTGCCCTTAAGCGAGAACAAGCTGCTTCCATCTAATATCAAGGCACCGAGGCTCGACCTCAAACCATTACCCACTGATTTGAAATATGTTTATTTAGGTCAAGATGAGACATATCCGGTGGTGATTTCTTCCCACTTGGATGAGGAACAAGAGAGTAGACTGATAGCCACTCTAATAGAGCATAAAAGTGTCATTGGATGGTCAATTGCGGATCTCAAAGGCATAGATCCCCTGATTTGTACTCATCGCATACACCTTGAGGAGAATGCGAAGACATCTAGGCAACCATAGAGACGCCTCAATCCAAACACGAAAGAGGTGATTAAGGCTGAGGTGTTGAAACTATTGGATGTGGGTATCATTTACCCAATATCCGATAGTCAATGGGTAAGTCCAACTCAAGTGGTGGCTAAGAAATCCGGAATAACCATCGTAGCCAATGCCAATAATGAACTCGTGCCAACCAGAGTCACTACCAGTTAGAGAATATGCATTGACTACAGGAAGCTAAACACTGTTACAAGGAAAGACCACTTCCCTTTAGCATTTGTTGATCAAATTTTAGAAAGGTTGGCGGGTCATTACCACTTTTGCTTCCTTGATGGGTATTCAAGGTATAACCAAATAGAGATCGCCCTACAAGACCAAGAGAAGTAAACACTGTTACAAGGAAAGACCACTTCCCTTTAGCATTTGTTGATCAAATTTTAGAAAGGTTGGCGGGTCATTACCACTTTTGCTTCCTTGATGGGTATTCAGGGTATAACCAAATAGAGATTGCCCTACAAGACCAAGAGAAGACAACATTCACTTGTCCATTCGGCACTTTTGCCTATTGAAGGATGCCGTTTGGGCTATGTCTGCCACTTTTCAGCGTTGTATGTTGAGTATTTTTTCTGATATGGTGGGGACGATTCTTGAAGTCTTCATGGACGATTTCTCTGTATTTGGTTGTAACTTTGATGAGTGCCTTGTGCACTTAAAAACTGTTTTAAAAAGATATGAAGACAAGAACTTTGTGTTGAATTGGGAGAAATGTCATTTTATGGTTCAAAAAGAAATTGTCCATGGTCACATCATCTCACAAAATGGAATTGAGGTAGACAAGGCTAAAATCGATCTTATCTCTGCCCTTCCATCCCCCAAAAGCGTACGTGATGTACGGTCCTTCTTTGGACATGCCAGATTCTATAGACGGTTCATAAAGGACTTTAGTTCACTCTCTCATCCTTTATGTAACCTCCTTCAAAAGGAAAACTCATTCAAGTGGAATAAGGATTATCAAAATGCCTTTGATCAACTTAAAGGCATGTTGACATCTGCTCCCATAATGCAACCACCTAATTGGAGCCTTCCTTTTGAAATCATGTGTGATGCAAGTGACTACGTTATTGGGGCTGTGTTAGGCCAAAGAAAAGAGAAGAAGCCTTACGTCATCTACTACACAAGTAGAACCTTAAACTCGGTTCAAGCAAACTACACTACTACAGAAAAGGAACTTTTGGCCGTAGTTTTTGCTTTGGACAAGTTTTGATCCTACTTGATCAGATCCAAGATCATCATATTCACCGACTATGCAGCACTTAAGTACCTTCTCTCTAAGAATGATGCTAAGCCACGCTTGTTAAGATGGATCCTCCTACTCTAAGAATTTGACATAGAAATGCGTGATAAGAAAGGAGTAAAAAACGTAGTTGCTAGCCATCTTTCTAAACTTGTTCTCACCGATTCCCCTGAGACGACCGCGATCAATGACATGTTCCCTGATGAACAACTTTTTAAAGTCTCCCAATTGCCATGGTATGCAGACATTGCTAACTATCTTGCTACAGGTACAATTCTAAAACATTGGAAAAAGCAAGATAAGGACAAGTTCTTCAACGAGGTGAGAAAATTCCTATGGGATGACCCATACTTATTCAAGTATTGTCCCGATCAAATCATAAGGAGATGTGTGACGGATGATGAACAACAAAATATCATTTCCTTTTGTCATTCTCAGGCGTGTGGTGGCCACTTTTCGGCTAAGAAGACCACAACCAAAATTCTGCAATGTGGGTTTTATTGGCCCACAATGTTCAAAGACACTCATGACTTTTGTAAAACATGTGAGCCTTGTCAGAAATTGGGGGGGAATATCCCGTAGAAATATGATGCCACTCAATCCCATTTTACCAATTGAAATTTTTTATTATTGGGGCATTGATTTCATGGGTCCATTCCCATCTTCTTTTGAAAATCTGTATATCTTGCTTGCCGTCGACTATGTTTCAAAATGGGTTGAGGCAATTCCATGCCAGAACAATGACCATAAAATAATCATTCGTTTCTTAAAAGAAAATATCCTTTACCGGTTTGGAACACCTCGAGTCATTATAAGTGATGGTGGATCCCATTTTTGTAACCGCTGTTCGCTCGCCTCAAATGCAAGGCTGTGATGTAGTAATAAAACTCGGTAAGACCGAGGTCGATCCACAGGGAATTGGAAAACAGGTTCTAAGTTATTCCAGCAACTCAATTTGCAATAAATAAGAGGTTCAATTAGAGTAATTATGATAAAACGGTAACTTAAAGAAAAACAGTAATCTAAAGGCACTAAGGCATTCAAGGATCCACTTGTAGTAATCCCATGTTAATCCAATCAATCCAAGAAAAATACACAACTGGATTTGAAGTCCTATCTCTCATCTAGTTGGGAAATAAAGCATTAAACACATTCAATCCCACTCAAGTTGAACTTCCAAGTTCTAGTCCCATTCAACACATGTAGAATTCGAAATCATAGCCTTCGGAGTAACAGCTATGCCTATACACTATGGCCTGCTCAAGGATTACTATAATTTGAATCTAAACAAGCACAGCATGATAATCTCATAGAATTACAAGGAATCCATGTCCGGAGCACATGAACTCTCATAAAACATCTAAAACTATCAACTTTAAGAACTAAAATATGCAAAAAATCCAAACTTGAAGTAAAATTACTTGAACTAACTGAATCAAACATGGAATTGGCTACAAGCTTCACCTCTCAGCCTTATCTGAGAGACTCTAGCCAGCATTGTCATACTACAACTAGAACTCATAAAAGAAAACTAGAAAACATAGAAAAACCAGAGTTTGGAGGGTTGCAGACACTCCACGACGACTTCCTTCCTCTCCCACGATGTCTCTTAGCTTCTATGATACCCTAGGAAGAGCCCCTAAGTGTCTTTTATAGTGGGGAAGCTTTGCTGCATCGAAAACATCTCGAATTTACGTAAGGATATGCAGTGCGCAGAGAAATTCGGAGTCCGAATTTGGAAAGGTCACTATCTTACGCAGGGCCTACCGGTCTAGACCGGTCGAACTGGGCTGGCCGACCGGTCGTGGGCTGGCCGATCGGTCACAACCGATCGGACTTCTCTGTTTGACAATCCAGGGAGTTTAGATGGGTGGCCGACCTGCTGGCCGACAGATCAAGACCGGTCAGACCAAACTGGTCCTTCATCCAGCGTCTTCCAAAGGTGGGCAGTGGGGTGGCCGACCGGTCACGACCTTCTTCCCTTTATTTTTCTTTCTTCCTTTCTTCTTCTCTCTCCTCTCCTTTCTTTCTTCTTTCTTTGGCCCTCCTCCAACCTTCATCCAATGGTTCTAAATGACCCCTTTTGGTCTCCAATTGAGTGAAGTCCGCTCTCATTCCTATAATCACAAAACATGTATTAGATGGGCCTTTTAAACATGCAAAACATGCATATAATGTGATGTAATGGGTTATGCAATGTATAAATTGGAGGCTCAACACACCCCCCAACCAGCTTTTTGCTAGTCCCCAGCAAAACATGCGTGAATAAGTTCAAACCTCCAAAACCAACTCTCCTCCAGAAACTATGTTTCTATCCACTCCAAGACTTACAAGTAAAAAATTCAAAAAAATTAGGTGATAGACGTTGAAACCTTAAACTCGCAAAATATAATAAGTGTCCATATGAAATTCCTGCTGATTGATTGATAAATAGAAGAACTCGAACAAAATTCAACCTAGTGTACATAGTGAAAGTCCATCTCATGAGTTTGTGGGATTATCCTCTTCATAGATCAACTGAACTATGGATCTCAAGGTGCATAGAGCAACAACAAGCCAATGACAGGAATTTGCCTTACCGTCCTTCCAACGGCTTTCACACTACTTCCCATTTCCGGCTTTGGTTACGGGTAGACCATCCCCCGGTTGGTAATAGGTAGCCCTTTTCGAAATTTTCCATCATTCCCAATTTTATCCTTCCTTTTCCTTTTTCTTTTAAATTAGATAGGGTTTTATGAAATCCATATCTTTCATTATTTTCCCATGGACAAGGATGGACAAAGTACCCCGGCTTGGTTCCTCAACACCTCAAATCTAAGTCTAGCCAATCCCCAAATCACATAATCCCTTTAACCATGAAAATCGTGTAATGTGAACTAGGTGTAAGAGTGTTCAAATTTACTATCAATCACATCAATAGGGGATTTCACATATAAAATCATTATCTTAGGAGAAGTTCAAGACTTACAACATCACTCACTTCGTATCTCCTCTTCTTATACTCATATCATCTTGAATGTATAGAAATAAGGTTTTCTGAAGGAGTTTTGAATTTTTAGAAAATTCGAAAAAATTTGCACATATGATGCTCGAAATGTTGCAAACTGCTAGATGAGGAATCTTATCTCACCCCCCAACCAAATCTTGCATTGTCCGCAATGTAAAAAAGATGTGCAATACAGCATGAACATGAGAGAAATGGTGAAATATAAGAGAGTGAGAACAATAATACCTGAGAGAGTCAATCATGGAAGTCTGCAACCCAACAACTAAAGCTACTAAAATAGTAAAACGAAAACAATATAAACTACACCTACTCTACCAAAAGCAATAAAGATACCTACCCCATCCTTTTAAAGAGAGGATCTCCATCAGACTAGGAGATCGATTATCAGTATAACATCCAAAAGGACAAAGTTGAGCAAGATCATCAAGTGGTGTAACAAATTATTCAAAAGAACTATCCACCATCCTGCTTTGGAAAGTGTTGGGGCTCAAAATTTCACCCATGATAGAAGGGTGAATGATGGCTCAAAATGAATGGTTTGGATCGGTTCAAGACCTGAAAAATAGCCATAATAGCAATAGAACACCTTCCATACATGTAATACACATAGAACCCATGCAAGAGAATAGTGTGTATGGCTATGCATACCTAAAGCCCGCATGAGCACATGCAATCGTAAGCTAAGCCATCACGTGCATGCAACCAACTCATGCATACTATGCATAACCACACATGCCACACACATGTACCTTGTTTTGCATGTCATGAATGCAACCCATACAGCCCAGGCATGCTACCCATGTATGAAGCCCATGAAGGCACTGAGTATAAATGTAACTCTCATCTATGCCCATGCATATATCTCAAACATACATACATTCACACCATGCAAGAACACTATTCTCATGTAACCCATTCATACATGCATGCATAACACATATAAACCATGGACCATGCCTAAGACTCATGTATGAAACACACGTGTCATCCATGCAACAAATGCATACACGCCACAAACTACATGTTCACATACATATGCAATGCATGCACGGTCCAAACACCGCCAACATATCATGTGCACACATAAAATCATAATATGTACGTACGTTCACATTGCCCATGGTAATGTTCCCACCAGACGTTTTTCTCTATACCCCACCATGGAGTATATGCTTGATCTAAGTCGATCACCTGTTTCACCAACCCATTTTACCCCTTGGGACAAAAAATGAAGAAGATCTGAATCCTAGAGAGACTACACCAGGAGAAACAGTGGAGGAAGAATTTTCCATGGTTGGAAGTTGGCAACACGCATAAAGCACGTAAAACTCACACTTTAAACTTCTGAATTTGTGAAAAACACAACTTTATGAGCTTATTGCTATGGGGCCCCCATCATGAGGCATAAGGGAAATCCAAACCTCCCAGACATCTTTATAGCTTATTTTAACCATTGGGACTAAGTATGAGGCATATCTGAAGCTCAGGTGGGACACACCACAGGAAGATCAACGCTCACCATTACAACTCCCAAAATGAGTGATCACTGGTTAAACCTCTCTAGTGGCCCACCACGATATTGTTTTTCAAGATCTGGACCGACCAGAGTATCCTAGGGGTTTCACACAAATGGAACATTTAAATGGTTGCTCGACCCAATATCTGTGTGGCCCCCAAATATCATTCAACGGCAAAACAACGATGACACTATTTCCTGTGGTATGGCCCACATGAACATCTGATTTGCCACAAACTTGGGCCCACCCCCTAGAATAACACTCCCGAGCCAATGGGCGGCTTTGATCCTAGACCCATAGACTATAAATGGGACCCACCTAAAACTTTGCCAAATCACGTGGAAGCATGCAAACATGAAAAAGCCACTGTCTTAAAACATACGCCCAAGCGCTGTTGAGAATCGTTAGTGATTGAAAACATATGTGGGGCCACCATGGTGCCCTTTGGACCATCCGAATCGTTCATAGAGTCACAAGGGCCCACACGTGTCATATGCATGAAAACTAGCTTGATCTGATACTTATATGGCTCCACATGAGTCCTCAACAGTGATTGAACGGTGGAACTGTTTCCTCTTGTATGACCCACCTGGAACTTGGATTTAGATGAAACTTGAGCCCACCTCCTAGAATGGCAACCCTGAACTAATGAACCGCTCAGATTTGGGGCCCACGAAATAGGTTTTCCAAAAGACGTACGAAACCATGCAAACTCATGGTACATACGTGTTGTCAACATCAACAAGGTCCAGCGCCTCTAAGAGCCCACCATCTGAGTGATTTGGAGAATCTGACCTGTTCACAGGATCAGTGTGGTCCACACGTGCCAGAATACACAAGATTAACCTGATCCAAGCTTCAAGTGGACTACACCATAAGATGATACATATGAACCGTTACAACTCCCAAACCAACAAGTATATAAAGGGGTTGCGTGAGTGGCATAAAAAAGAAGAGAGAAGGAGAGAGAAGAGGAGAGAGGAGGGGAGGATGAGATTGAGAGTTTCTCACATGCGCCCACTCTTTGGAGGTGGAGTACATGCGCTTGAATGCATGCACCCATCATTCCAAGGTGGGAGACATGCGCATGGATGCATTTCCCAATGGAGGGACATATGCGCTTGGATGCATTCCAATATCCAACTACCAGAAATCATAAAAATACACCAAGTGTAAGGGGGACATGCGCCCAAACTTTGTTGGCCAAAGTGGTGAAGCCACATGCGCCCATCTCCACCCACCAGGCGCATGTGCAGAGCCACATGCGCCCAGAAGAAGTCGTCTCTCTCTCTCGTCTTGTATGTTGGTCATGTGCACCCACTCTATGTCACATGCGTCCACCACCCTACTACATGCGCTCACTCTCATAGACATGCGCCAGCCCTCTTCAACATGCGCCTGAACTGGTCACACCGGAACTGCACTGCACATCTCTCTGCACTGCACTGCACTGCACATCTCTCTGCACTGCCTGCACTTGCACTACACACTGCACACCTTATTTACATAAAAACGTCAAGTGTAAATAAGGAAGTACCCCCCATTTTTTAATTTATGTTTTCCATTTACTTTAAGTTATTTATGTAAATAAGGAAGTACCCCCCATTTGGATTCAATAAAAAATACTAGAAAAATAAATTCCCAACAACGGAGATTTTGATTTTCCATCCGAAGTACAAATCGCAACTTTTTGGCACTCCCTAAAAAGTTCGCCTTTTGATTGGAGGGGTTTTTTTCGAATCTAAACCGTCCAAAAAATCTAAAATACCCTAATTATGCTAAAACACCAAAGTCCGGTGAAATATTCATGATATTTTATGGTCGATCTGTGGATATATCAAAAATTCAGATTTTTACTTAGAATTTTCAGGCAGCGAAATGACCAGAATATCATTTTAATGCAAATTTGTACAGAAATGGAGTTATGACTAGATAATATTGATTGCTTCATGCATTAATACCTATCTTGCTTAATCTAGCATTCATTCACGCTTAATCAAGTTGCTTAATCCAGCACTCATCTCTGCTTAATCTAGCACTCATCTTTGCTTAATCTAGCATTCATCTAACTCGACATGTACTGAACTTCACATGGCATATATACTATTGTGTTCTCATATACATTCATTCTCATATGACATATCTTCTGTTGTATTCATCAAATACAATCAATCTCATATGATATACATTCAATTACATTCATTGTACATTGAAAATCCCTTATCTCGTTACAATGCCCTACACATTTATGCTCGTGTGAGCAGGTTCTCTTCTTGTCTCTCGTTGCGTATTAGCTATCAACGAAGGTGCGAGGTCGAGATCACTTCTGAAGACAAGTCGACAGACTCCAACCTTACTCGCCAACTGATTATAGAACTTTGTATCGATTATGTTCATTGCACAATTAGGATTTAGCCCGGATTGAGGCTCAAGACTAACTAAAAGGGACTATGGTTATCACAAGAAACCACAAACAAAAGAGTTCTAACTAAGCTTGAAACATCCTGCTATGGATTGCCACTATGAAAAAGACAGTCGATGCCCTACCCATCTACAACGGGTCCGTCGATTGAGCTGATGAGGCAGTTGCAGATTGCTTTCCTAAGGTCACCTGTGCGCTGTAACAGGCGCGGGCCTTGGGTCATGCCGACCAACATTCGAGGATCGTGTATTCCAGCGGTCACCTGTTCACAGTAACAGGCGCGAGCCCAGAGTTGCACCACTCGATTAAAAACCTCGTTCGGGAACGTTGTGAAGTGCTTTCCTAAGGTCACCTGTGCGCTGTAACAGGTGCGGGCCTTGGGTCATGCCGACCAACATTCAAGGATCGTGTATTCCAGCGGTCACCTGTGCGCAGTAACAAGCGTGGGCCCCGAGTTGCACCACTCAAATCCTGACAGTCTCTCAACCCGGACAATCCGAAAGAAAATGGGACATAGACATCCGGCTTGTCTAAAAAATGTGGTTCAGTCCATAACAAGAAAATAAATAGGTCTCTACGACCATAAACTCAAAGACGATAGTCCCTGATGACTTAGTCACCTGCTTGATCTATCCGGGCCTTATCTCGAATACTCCATCTATTGTACAAACATTATTCATAGTGGAGCTTTGTCGCTTTGTGCCGTGGTTTTCTCTCACGAGGGTTTCCACGTAAAAATCTCTGTGTTCTCTGTGGTATGCATGATTTACATTGATATTTCTTCATTTGCTTTATTTAATCTATCTATAATGTATACATTCATTTACTTTTGCCTTTTAATCAAGGGTGGTCAACCATTGATGTAATTAAGGGCTCTTGAAAAATATCACAGCCTAGAATGTAAAAGATCTCAGAATCTCTGGAATAAAATTCGCCTTGCGATATCTCTCTTGCGTACACTTGGTGATTGCTTATAATTGTTTATGAATGTCTCTATACTCAGAATTCCCCCAGAACAATGAAACACGGAAAAAACTACATTGAGCATGATTTTTCTAGTTCTAACAGAAAGTACATTGGTGACATCAACCATTCCAACCCATTGAAAATCCTGCTGAAAAATTTCAGCGGGTTCCTGAAGAAAATTGTCACATGTACTAGGAAAAGAGAATTACATTGGTTTGAAATCATTGAATATGGATCTCCTTTCCTTCTTGTCTGGGCAAAAATAATTCAAGTATGGGTCATCCCAAAAGTGTTCTTCAATTTGAACAAACCAAATAGATGTGGAAACCTCAATCGCTTCATCCTCAATCATTGGGATGGTCTCCACATAATCATTTGTCGCTTCTGCTTCCACAGTCGATTCTTCAATTTGGCACTCTATGGAAGGAAGCTTTTTAGATACATGAGGTCTTTCTCTTAAAGCATTTACTATGTCCTGAATCATGGGATCATCCCAATCTTCAAAATATGCTAAACACTCCTCGAGTGTATAGGAGACCTCAGGAGAGGAAGTTTTCAAATTTGAACCCTTTATGTCTTCCTCCTTCTCAGAATTTTGTGTAGGTTGGAGTGGGTCCTCAACCTCTACACTTTCAGAAATTGGCCTCTTTGTAGACAAGTCAAGCACCAATTCTTTCAAATCCTGCATAACAAATTTATGTAAATCAGAAATTATTGACTTGTCAAATAAATTTTCAGAAATTGACACTTCCAAGGTCTTATTAAAATTAGAATTAGATTCATCCTTAGAATGTGTCAAACATGTCCCCAAGCTTTCAGGTAGATCATGTTGGAAAAACCCCCCATCTTCCATGGATTCTATCACGTTTACCTCATGAGGGCCATCATTGTCATCCCAATCCTCAAAGGGATCAAAGCTAACAACATCTAGAGGATCAAAATTCTGCCTTAAAGCGAACTCCTCTTCCACGATTGAATCAATCATATCAACCTCGTGGACATCATCATCATCCCTATGCCTTTTGCCCAAGTGGAACACATTCACCTCCAACGTCATGTTCCCAAAGGACATTTGCATCACTCCATTCCGGCAATTTATGATTGCATTTGATGTAGCGAGGAATGGGCGGCCTAGAATCACCGGTATTTGGGTGCTAGCATCCATAACCAGTTGTGTGTCCAAGACAATGAAAATCTATCGGGTAATAGAATTTATCAACTTGGACTAGCACATTTTCAACTATCCCTCTCGGCACACGGATAGATTTATCAGCGAGTTGCAATGTGGTTTTGGTGAGTTTTAATTCACCAAAACCCAATTGCTCGTATACCGAGTATGAGATTAAATTCACGCTTTCCCCCAAGTCTAGTAATGCATGCTCAATCCGATAGTCTCCAATGATATATGAAATTGTGGGACTCCGAGATCTTTGAATTTTGGTGGGGTCTTCTGAGTGAGAATGGCACTCACTTGCTCATTCAAAAAGGCCTTTGTTGTACATTATATTTACGTTTGGTTGTGCATAGGTCCTTTAGAAACTTGGCATAGGAGGGGACTTGTTTGATGGCATCAAGCAAGGGAATGTTGATCTTGACTTGCCTAAAAATCTCTAGAATATCATGAGAGTTTGGGAGAGATTTTGGAGCAACCAATCTCGAAGGGAATGGTGCTACGGGCTTGTAAACGCGTTCCGTTTCTTATGGGGCTAAGTTAAATCCATCCTCATCCTCAGAATTTACTGGATCATTAGGCTTGTCGGCCTTCACCAAAATAGATTTGTCAATTTGTTTACTACTTCTAAGAGTGGTGACGAATTTAGCTTGCTCCATATGTTGGTTGGAGGGATTAGGAATGCTCACTTCATGTACTTGCTTTGGATTGGACTGAGGTTGGGCTAGAAAGGTCCCTTCCCTAGCATTCAAGCGTCCCTTAATCTCATCAACCGAGACTTTAAGCTCTTGGAACATTTGCTGGTTTGTTTGATTGATTTGCGTTTGCCCTTGCATAAATGCTTTTAAGGTGTCCTCCATCGAGAATTGAGGTGGGGCCATATTTTGCATGGGTGGCCCTCCTTGAGAGTCGGTAGGATTGCCCATGGGAGCATTCTTCCAACTGAAATTTGGGTGGTTCTTCCAAGTAGAATTGTACGTATTACCCACCGGTCTATTGAAAGGCCGTTGATAACCATATGTGGCATTGGCGTGTTCATGTAGCACTTCTTGAAACGCAGGAATTGTGGGACAATCTTGCGTAGCATGTAAATTGGTGAAACAAATCCCACACGTGGTTTCAATGGCTTCATTGGACTTTAAAGCTTCACTCTTACTAAGTTCCATGGCCTCGATCTTCCTTGTGAGGCTAGCTATCCTTGCATTCACATCGTCTTCCTCCTTGAGGATATAGATCCTTCCTTTCTCTTTTTCTTGAGTAGGCTTGGGGTTATTGGATTTATCCGAGGTATCCCATGATTGGGCATTCTCGGCCAACATATCCAAATAGCTCTAAGCTTCATCTGGATTTTTGCTCATGAACTCGCCATTGCACATCATCTCTACGAATTGGCGCATATTGGAACTTAATCCATCATTGAAGAAGTTTATGATTCGTCAACTTTCGTAGCCATGATGTGGGTAAGCAAGTAGGAGGTCCTTAAACCTTCCCCAACATTGGAAGAAAGATTTACCCTCTTTAGCCAAAAAATTCATTATGGCTCTTCGAAGGGTGTTCGTTTTATGAACCGGGAAGAACTTTTTCAAGAACTCCCGGGTCATCTCGTTCCATGACCCTATCGAGTGTGGTCTAAGAGAGTGAAGCCAAGTCTTGGCTCTTTCTTTCAATGAAAAAGGAAAGAGTTTGAGTTTTATGGCATCTTCAGAGACGTTGGTATATTGTAAAGTAGCCACCACTTCTTCAAATTCCTTTAGGTGCAAATATGGGCTGTCAGAATCTAGCCCATGGAACTTTGGTATGAGTTGAATCACACCTGGCTTTATATTAATGTTTCCCCTGGTTGGTGGTAAAACCAAACAAGAAGGTGTAGTTGCACGGGCCGGTTGTAGGTAATCCCGTAGTGATCTCATTGGAGGAATGTTATGTACTTCATTCTCTCCTACTCCTTCTTGATTTGCGTTTGTAGCTGGAGTAGGGGGGGGGGGGGGGGATTCCTTAAAGGTGTTTGATCCATACTCCCCAAATTATCACAATGTTCTACAGATTTTCGGATTCGTTTATGAACGGATAATGGTCCAACTAAACCACCTTCGGATTGGAGACGATTGTTGTGGTCTCGTTCCCAACGGGACATAAACCACAAAATCCAAAAATCAGAACTAATCCTAAATCCTAAAATCTGAAAAACAAAAACCAAAAACTAAAAGAGTTCAAGTTGGAAGGATAGTACCGATTTGCTTGAACTAGAAGAACTTCCTACAAAACAAAACAAACTTTGTTAGTTCTAAAATTCAGAAAAACTAATCATAAGAAAATAATAAATCTTAACTACTTCTATAGCCACTAAAAACAATTTAGAACCGTTATCTAAATTCCCTAGCAGCGGTGCCAAAAACTTGTTCGCTCGCCTCAAGTGCAAGGCTGCGATGTAGTAATAAAACTCGGTAAGACCGAGGTTGATCCACAGGGAATTGGAAAACAGGTTCTAAGTTATTCCAGCAACTCAGTTTACAATAGATAAGAGGTTCAATTGGAGTAATTATGCTAAAACGGTAACTTAAAGAAAAACAGTAATCTAAAGGCACTAAGGCATTCAAGGATCCACTTGTAGTAATCTCATGTTAATCCAATCAATCCAAGAAAAATACACAACTAGATTTGAAGTCCTATCTCTCATCTAGTTGGGAAATAAACCATTAAACACATTCAATCCCACTCAAGTTGAACTTCCAAGTTTTAGTCCCATTCAACACATGTAGAATTCGAAATAATAGCCTTCGGAGTAACAGCCATGCCTATAGACTATGGCTTACTCAAGGATTACTATAATTCGAATCTAAACAAGCACAACATGATAATCTCAGAAAATTGCAAGGAATCCATGTCCGAAGCACATGAACTCTCATAAAACATCTAAAACTATCAACTTTAAGAACTAAAATATGCAAAAAATCCAAACTTGAAGTAAAATTACTTGAACTAACTAAATCAAACATGGAATTGGCTATAAGCTTCACCTCTCAGCCTTATCTGAGAGACTCTAGCCGAGCATTGTCATACTACAACTAGAACTCATAAAAGAAAACTAGAAAACATAGAAAAATCAGAGTTTGGAGGGTTGCAGACACTCCACGACGACTTCCTTCCTCTCCCACGACGTCCCTTAGCTTCTATGATACCCTAGGAAGAGCCCCTAGGTGTCCTTTTATAGTGGGGAAGTTTTGCTGCATCGGAAACATCTCGAATTTACCTAAGGATACGCAGTGCACAGTGAAATTCGGAGTCCGGATTTGAAAAGGCCACTGTCTTACGCAGGGCTGACCGGTCTAGACCGATCGGACTGGGCTGGCCGACCGGTCGGACTTCTCTGTTTGACAGTCCACGGAGTGTAAATGGGTGGCCGACTTGCTGGCCGACCGGTCAAGACCGGTCGGACCAAACTGATCCTTCATCTAGCGTCTTCCAAAGGTGGGCAGTGGGGTGGACGACCGGTCTTGACCGGTCTGGCTTCTTTGGCCGACCGGTCACGACCTTCTTCCCTTTACGTTTTCTTTCTTCCTTTCTTCTTCTCTCTCTCCTCTCCTTGCTTTCTTCTTTCTTTGGCTCTCCTTCAACCTTCATCCAATGGTTCTAAATGACCCCTTTTGGTCTCCAATTGAGTGAAGTCCGCTCTCATTCCTACAATCACAAAATATGCATTAAATGGGCCTTTTAAACATGCAAAACATGCATATAATGTGATGCAGTGGGTTATGCAATGTATAAATTGGAGGCTCAACAACCGCCCGTTTGAAGCTTTAATGAAAAAATATGACGTAAATCACAAGGTGAGCACTCCCTATCACCCACAAATAAGTGGACAAGTTGAGATATCCAACAAGGAAATTAAACATATTTTGGAAAAAATAGTGAACCCCGATCGCAAAGATTGGTCGCTTCGACTTACCGATGCACTCTGGGCTTACCATACCACTTTTAAGACCCCCATTGGAATGTCTCCCTATAGACTTGTCTATGGGAAACCTTATCACTTGCCCGTGGAGTTGGAACATAGGGCATATTGGGCACTAAAGAAGATGAATTTTGATTCTGACAAGGCAAGCTCGTTGTGCAAACTTCAATTGAATGAACTTGTAAAACTCCGGAACAAAACTTATGAAAATGCGAGAATTTACAAGGACAAGACGAAGGTGTTCCATGATAGGAACATCCTTCGTAAGACCTTCACGATCAATCAAAAGGTCCTTATGTATAATTCTCGATTACATTTATTTCTGGGGAAATTGAAGTCTTGATGGACCGGTCCTTTCATTGTGAAAACTATTTATCCATATGGGACCGTCGAGTTGTTAAATCCAAGGAACGGTAATATCTTTAAAGCTAATGGTCAATGCTTAAAGCTGTTATTTAAGAATTTTTCTTCAGAAGGTATGTCCATACCTCTGACTGATCTTGTGTATCAGGATATTTGATGTCCTAGTCTGATGGAGGTATAGAGTAGTTAGGATTAGGATTTTGTTGCTTTTGGTTTGCTTTTTCATAAGTTTATTAAAAGGAGGTAGAATCTCAGCTTTGGTTCTCTCAGGTACTATCATTCCTCACTCCCTTTCTTTTATAATTGCTCTCATGTTTTGCCTATTGCATATCTTTTACATTGGGGACAATGCAAGATTTGGTTGGGGGGTATGGGATCACTAGGATGAATCTAGTGTTTTGTAACATCTTGAGCAATATGAGAAGACTTTTCAGATTTTTTCTAAAAATTCAAAACTCCATTGGACAACCGTGTTTCTATGCATTCGGGATGGTGTAAGTACAAGAAAAAGAGAGGCGAAGTGAGTGATGTTGAATATGTTGAACATTCTCGAAGGTACTAGTCTTATACGTGAATTCCCTTATTTTTTTATGAATGATAGAACTTTTGAACACTTTTACACCTAGTTCACTTCACACAATTCTCATGTTTTGAAAGGATTATTAGATTTGTGGATTAGCTAAGTGTGGATTTGAGGTGTTGAGAAACCAAGCCGGGGTACTTTGTCCATCCTTGTCCATGGAAAAATAACAAAAGATATGGATTTCTAAAAATCCTATCTAATGAAAAAGAAAACAGAAAGGAAGGATGAAAATATGGGAATGATGGAGAATATGGTGGAAAATTTCGAAAAGGGCTACCTATTACCAATCGGGGGATGGTCTACCCGTAACCAAAGCCGAAAATGGGAAGTAGTGTGAAAGCCATCGGAAGGACAGTAAGGCAAATTCCTGTCAAAGGCTTGTTGTTGCTCAGTGCACTTTGAACTCCATAACTTCACTGAATTATGAAGAAGATAATCCCGAATTCCCATGAGATGAGCATTCACTGAGCACACTAGGTTAAATTGTTCAAATACTTCTATTTATCAATCAATCAGCGGGAAATCCATGTGAGTACTTGTTATGTTCTTGAAAGTTTAAAGTTTCAACCTCTATCACTTAGCTTTTTTTATTTTTACATTTGCATATCTTTGAGTGTATAGAAGCATAGTCTCTGAAGGAGAGTTGGATTTTGGAGGAATGAATTGTTTCATGCATGATTTGCTTGGGACTAGCAAAATGCTGGTTGGAGAGTGTGTTGAGCACTTAAATGTGTATACTCTAACCCCATTTCATCATTAATTATGCATGGTTTTCAAGCTTAAAGACTATTCTAATGCGTGGTTTTATGATTGTAGGAATGCGAGGGACGCCGTCAAATAGATGACTAAAAAGATCTCATTAGGAGCCTTGGATGAAGACCCAAGGTGGGCCAAAGAAAGAAGAAAGCAGAGAAAGAAGAAGAGAGAAGAAAGAAAGAAGAGAAACTGAAGAAACTCAAGCCCGACCGGTCATGACCGGTCAGCCAAGAGGGCCAAGACCGGTTGTGACTGGTCGGCCACCCCCTTTACCTCTCTAGACACTGCACGAAAGAGGGCCGACCGGCCAAGACCGGTCGGCCAAGGCCTTTCCCCTTCATCCTTACATGCTGGACACTCCACATAGAGGCTAGACCGATCGTGACCGGTTGACAAGCCCAGTCCGACCAGTCTAGACCGGTCGGCCAGTGTAATTTCAGCGGGATTCCAGCGGCTTCCTCTTGAAGCTCCGATTTTCTTGTGCAAGTGCATAAGTACTACGCAAATCTGAAAGATTCTGAGGCGATAGAGCCTCTCCACTATAAAAGGGAACCTAGGGGATGTAGCTAGAGGATCCTAGAAGACATCTACTAACGTGGGAAGCGGTGGAAGTCAAATTCGGAGTTCCACAACCCCTCTTAGTTTGTGTTTTCTAGTTTTATGATTTTAGTTGTTTTCATGCTTCCTTGGATCATGAACGACTAAACCTCTTAGCTAGGGCTAAAAGGTGAATCCTGTAGGAATCTGAGATGCTTTAATTCGTTTTGTTTTGGTTTCAAGTTGGATTTATTGAAGAAAATGGTTTATAGAAGTTTGAATAAAGTTCTAAGTAGTTTTTCTTAATCTTATGATAGCTCATGGATTTTTGGGAGAATTACTTTAGTTTTTAATTGTTTTGCATAGTTCTAGACCTGTACGCTCCGAGAAATCCGATTCAATACGCTCTAGACTTGGAATTTCATGTGGGAACTTCAACCAAAGTTCTACCTTTCTGTTTTATTTCTGAATTATGTGTTGATTATACATGTGATTTGAATGAAGTTCAAATCTCAAATCATGATTTAATTGTGCTTTGTGACAAAGTATAATGATGATTATGATTGTGATCTTAATCTATTGGAACTAGGATTGACCTATGCAATTGAGTGTGCTCAAGTCCTAACTTGAATTGAGGGAATCGTGTTTATAATCACACATATGACAGATTGTTTGTTGCAACCGCTCTATCATCCGACTAGATAGGATTTTATTTCGATTCTAGTTGTGTAATTGGAAAACCACAGCGAATTATGCATTGAGGATTGCTACAAGTGGATCCTTGAGCCCCTAGTGCTTTCTTATATTTGATTACATTCACTTTTAATTTAAGAATCATATCTACATTCAATTTTAGAAATCTGTTTGGTTAGCTCTCAAGTAGAGAATATTAGAAGTAATTTTGTGAATTCCTAACAAGTCCCTGAGAACGATCTCGATCTCTACCGAATTATTACTACATCGCAACCCTACACTTGGGGAAGCGAACACCAATCTGATTAATCTCAGAAATCCAACAAAAACTTATGTACACTGTTCGCTCGCCTTAAGTTCAAGGCTGTGATGTAGTAATAATTCTCGGTAAGACCGAGGTCGATCCACATGGAAAGAAGTAAACAATTACAACTAATCTAACAACTATAATCTAAGAAGTTTAGGAAAATAGTTTTTCAAATAAAATAGAAAAATCTGAAAATAAGAAGAACTAGGCATCAAGGATCCACTTATAGTAGTCCAATGCCAATCCATTCATCCAAGCACAACACAATTAGAATCAAAGTCCTATCTCTCATCTAATTGGAGGATATAACATTCAAGCATAAATAGTCCCACTTAAATCTGAAAATCAGATTTCTAGTTCTAATGAAGCACATAGAACTTGAACTTGTAGCCTTCGGAGTAACAGCCATGCCAAGAGACTATGGCATGCTCAAGGGTTACTACAATTCGAATTCAAACAACTCAATCATAGTAATCTCAGAGAATTGCAAGGAACTCATGTCCGGAGTACACAAACTCTCACAAAACTTCTAAAAAACCAAACTTTATTCAAACTAGAACTTGAAAATTCATAAACAAGTAAAGGGTACTTGAAGAAACAAATTAAAGTATTGAAACAAACTACAAACTTCACCTCTTAGCTCTAGCTAAGAGGTTAGCTAAAAGAAAACATTAAAAACTAGAAACTAGAACTAGAAGAAGAAGAAAACTAGTTGTAGGAGGCTAGGAAGCCTCCTAGATCTTAATCTCTTTGCTCCCCACATTGCTAGATGGGTTAGGAAGAGGTTATAAGTGTCCTTTTATAGCTTAGAGGCGTCACCGATTTGGAAGAAACGTGAAACTACGGAGTCCTCCCGCACTTAGGAAACCCAAAAATCGAAATTTAAAAGGTTGCACTCGCTGTCTATATGTGGCCGACCGGTCTTGACCGGTCAGACTGGGCTGGCCGACCGGTCTTGACCTGTCTTTTGTCAGTCCAAGGAGCTGACTACCTGTTGGCCGACCGGTCTTGACCGGTCGGGCCTTCTGTTTTCTTCATTTTCCTTCTTTCTATCTTCCTCTTCCTCCTCTCTTTCTTCACCATTCTTTAGCCCACCTTTAATCCTCTTCAAAAGGCTCCTGAATGTGCTCCTTTTGGTCTCCAATTAGGCGAAGTCGCTCTCATTCCTACAATCACAAAACAAGCATTAGATGGGCTTTTTAAACATGAAAACCATGCATATAATGTGACGTAATGGGTTAGCAAATGTATAAATTGGAGGTTCAACACACCCCCCAACCAGCTTTTTGCTAGTCCCGAGCAAAACATGCGTGAAACAAGTTCAACCTCCAAAAACCAACTCTCCTTCAGAAACTATGTTTCTATCCATTCCAAGACATACAAGTGTAAAATTCAAAAAAAATTTGGTGATAGAAGTTGAAACCTTAAACTCTCAAAACACAATAAGTGTCCATATGAAATTCTCACTGATTGATTGATAAATAGAAGAACTCGAACAAATTCAAACTAGTATGCATAGTGAAAGTTCATCTCATGAGTTTCTGGGATTATCTTCTCCATAGATCAACTAAACTACGGATTTCAAGGTGTACAGAGCAACAACAAGCCTATGATAGGAATTTGCCTCACCGTCCTTCCGACGGCTTTCACACTACGTCCCATTTTCGGCTTTAGTTACGCGTAGACCATCCCCCGGTTGGTAATGGGTAGCCATTTTTGGAGTTTTCCATCATTCCCAATTTTCATCCTTCCTTTTCCTTTTTCTTTTATATTAGATAAGATTTTTAGAAATCCATATCTTTCGTTATTTTCCCATGGACAAGGATGGACAAAGTACCCCGGCTTGGTTCCTCAACACCTTAAATCTAAGTCTAGCCAATCCGCAAATCACATAATCCTTTCAAACCATGAAAATCGTGTAATGTGAACTAGGTGTAAAAGTGTTCAAATTTTCTATCAATCATATAAATAGGGGAATTCACATATAAAACCATTATATTAAAAGTAGTTCAAGACTTGCAACATCACTCACTTCATATCTCCTTTTTTTATACTCGTATCATCCCGAATACATAGAAACAACGTTTTCTAAAAAGAGTTTTGAATTTTAGAAAAATTAAAAATTTTCTACATAATTGCTCGAAATGTCACAGAAGCTAGTAGATTCATCTAAGGAATTTCACCCCCCAACCAAAATCTTACATTGTCCTCAATGTAACAAGATATGCAATAAGCATGACATGAGAGCAATGAAATAAAATAAAGGAAAGTGAGAATGAGAGTACCTGAGGTAGCAAGTTGATCAATTATAGCATCTTCCATTGTCTTGATGAGACTTATTCAATCCTAATTGTAAAAAAAATAAATCATAACCTACCTACCTACCTTTGATTAGTCTAATTGACTACATGATCAAATTTAAGCAGGATCTTCATGAATTTCAATAAATTTCTCATGAGGACCATCCAAAGTCCTGCTCGACAGTAGACATGGGTGCTTGTCTTCATTGAAGTCCAATATTTATGTGCACCACATGCATGATAGGAGGAGATAAGATCAGCAAAAAGATATCTCCTCAAATTCTGATTTGGGTTATGATTAATTAAAAATGGGTCCTCCTAATCAGAATTTTCAATGGGCTGAAGGACCCATGATGGTGGAGAGACATTCATCAAGTTTTCATTCGTTAAAGATGTCTCCTCCACAAATTTAGAATTGTACGGTGCTTCCACAAACAATGGTAAAGAGTATAAATCAGTGGAATGGTGTTCTTCAGACACCGACACCGTGTCTAACAAAATATCCAACTCTTTAATCATCTCATTATCAAGATCATAGGAGTGGGCCAAGCATTTCTCTAGGAAATCGAGATAGTTGGATGAAGGATCATGATCTTGCTTGAGTAAGTGCAAAAATTCAATTTCGATGGTGAGGGACTTGCCCTCCATGGAGTGAAATTCTTCCAAACTAGGTTCTCCATAACTAGTATGAGGCACCAAGTTGGAAGTATGCAAGGCTTTGACAATTTCTTGAATAATGGGGCCGTTTGAATTTTCAAAGTGAGTCAAGCATTCGTCCAAAGAATCTGAATTTTCACTCATGAGAGTCTCATTCTCCACATTAAGCATGTCAAGTTGGTGGAGTGACTCAAAAATATCAACCTCGGCCATCTCTCTAGCATGCATATCCTCTATAGACTCATAATCATTATGCCCTTGGGAAAAAGAGACCATAGGTTCATAAGCATCCACTGAACCCTCATTGTAAGTAACCCCACTATCGCTTTCAGATTTAATGAATTCCTCAGGTACGTCAACCATCATTGAAATCTCTTCATCATTAAGTTCAAAGTATCCAAAAGAGATTGTGGACTCACCATAATTGATGATGACATTGGGATCATCGAGATCAACCTCCTCTAAAAGTCTATTCATTAAATCCGAAGAAGGTGGGACTTGGGTAGCCCCATCCTCCTCATTAAAGGGGATTGATTTGATGCCCCCAATTTCGGGCTCAACGTCTTCACAAGATGGTAAGTAAGTCTGATTTGATTGTTCATCTACATACTCATTCCATATTTCCTCAAGTATTTTTGTATACATGTCATCACAAGAGGAAGACGTTTTAGGGTGATTGTGAATAACCACGGTAGGTTCTTCCCTTGAACAAGGAGAATAGTGGTTTTCCCAATTAAGACCGTACGAATTGTAGGATGAAGAGTTATATGAAGGTTGATAGGCATATCCATATAAGTGATCACGCATTGTCTTAACCGGTTGGCTACTATTCACCCGTTCCTTTTGTTGTTGCACACCTCCTACCATAACCAGTGGAACACTCATGTTATTTTCAATCTGGTAATCACGTAATGTTTTCCCCGGATGATCATTATTCAATTTTGCTTCATTCCAGTATTCCCCCATCGTCTTACGTCCTGTCTCAACATGTGTATTGCTTTCATTAATGTAATCACGCATCGTCTTACGTGGGGGATAGTGGAGGTTCTTTGAATCTTAGAAAAATACTCATGCTTGGATGGATCCCGATCACAATGAGTTAGGGTCCCCCAATCCGACGCCTCGTCCTCTAAAAGGTACTTGTATACACCATTCGTCCAATCATACATGATGAAATTTTAAGGAATTGGAAACTACTCTAATCTAGAAAAAGAACAAAAAGAAGGGAGATGGGGAGATGTTACCCGTGAAGGTGAGAACTATGTCAGCAACAATGTCCTACACAAACAAAAACTATTAGTAATCTAGAAAAAATCAGAAAATCTACTTTTATAAAACTAAAAATCCTACCTAACTAAAACTATCCTATAGTTAATAGAACAATTATAACCGTTTAACCTTTTCCCCGGCAATGGCGCCAAAAACTTGTTCGCTCGCCTCAAGTGCAAGGCTGTGATGTAGTAATAATTCTCGGTAAGACCGAGGTCGATCCACAGGGAAAGAAGTAAACAATTCCAACTAATCTAAGAAGTTTAGGAAAATAGTTTTTCAAATAAAATAGAAAAATCTGAAAATAAGAAGAACTAGAGCATCAAGGATCCACTTATAGTAGTCCAATGCCAATCCATTCATCCAAGCACAACACAATTAGAATCAAAGTCCTATCTCTCACTAACTGGAGGATATAACATTCAAGCATAAATAGTCCCACTTAAATCTGAAAATCAGATTTCTAGTTCTAATGAAGCACATAGAACTTGAACTTGTAGCCTTCGGAGTAATAGCCATGCCAAGAGACTATGGCATGCTCAAGGGTTACTACAATTCGAATTCAAACAACTCAATCATGGTAATCTCAGAGAATTACAAGGAACTCATGTCCGGAGTACACAAACTCTCACAAAACTTCTAAAAAACCAAACTTTATTCAAACTAGAACTTGAAAATCCATAAACAAGTAAAGGGTACTTGAAGAAACAAATTAAAGCATTGAAACAAACTACAAACTTCACCTCTTAGCTCTAGCTAAGAGGTTAGCTAAAAGAAAACATTAAAAACTAGAAACTAGAACTAGAAGAAGAAGAAAACTAGTTGTAGGAGGCTAGGAAGCCTCCTAGGTCTCTTTGCTCCCCACGTTGCTAGATGGGTTAAGAAGAGGCTGTAGGTGTCCTTTTATAACTTAGAGGCGTCAGCGACTTGGAAGAAACGCGGAACTACGGAGTCCTCCCGCACTTAGGAAACCCAAAAATCAGAATTTAGAAGGTTGCACTCGCTGTCTATATGTGGACGACCGGTCTTGACCGGTCAGACTGGGCTGGACGACCGGTCTTGACCTATCTTTTGTCAGTCCAAGGAGCTGACTACCTGTTGGCCGACTGGTCTTGACCGGTCGGGCCTTCTATTTTCTTCATTTTCCTTCTTTCTTTCTTCCTCTTCCTCCTCTCTTTCTTCACCATTCTTTGGCCCACCTTTGATCCTCATCAAAAGGCTCCTAAATGTGCTCCTTTTGGTCTCCAATTGGGCGAGGTCGCTCTCATTCCTACAATCACAAAACAAGCATTAGATGGGCTTTTTAAACATAAAAACCATGCATATAATGTGATGTAATGGGTTGGCAAATGTATAAATTAAAGGTCCAACATACATGGCACACAAACTCTCTAAATTATCTAAAACGATCAACTTTATTCAAACTTTAATGAATTGTTCAACAATTAAAACATAATTTGGAATAAAAAAATCAAGGCATGATTAAAAACTAAGAAGATTCACCTCTCAACTCTAGCTGAGAGTTAACTAGAAGAAAACATTAACAAACTAGAACTAGAACTAGTTGTAGGAGGCTCCTAGGTCTTGATCTCTTTGCTCCCCACATTCTTAGATGCCTTAAGAAGAGAGTACAGGTGACCTTTTATAGGAGAAATCTGTCACTGAGTAGGAATCTTCCAAAAACCGCTTAGCACTTTCGCATTAGAAAAGTCGGTGGCTGAAATAGAAACTGAAATTTAAAATTTCTATGCATAGCCAACCAATCGTGACCGGTCTTACCCATCTGGCCGACCAGTCATGACAGGTCTTACATGTCTGTGCATAGTCTAGCAAGATTTCTAATGCAGCCGACCAGTCTGATCATTTGGCCAACCAGTCATGACCGGTCGAACCCTTGAATGTGACTTCTTTCTTTCTTTATTTCTTTTCTTCTCTCATTTCTTCCTCTCTCCATCTCTTGGCTCATCTTCCTTTAGTCTTCAATGTTGTTAAGAGTGGTCTTTTAACATTGAATTCACAAGGTCTCTCTCTCATTCCTACAATCATAAAAGTATGCATTAGATGAGTCTTTAAACATAGAAATCATGCATAATGTGTGATGAATTAAGGTTAGAACATGTATAATTCAGGGCTCAACACAAACCTGTGGAAGCGACGATTTGCACCCCAACAAAAATGTGGATCCCAGCATTCACAACCACACATCATGTTACCAACTACACTAAAGTATGAAATTTGTCACATGTTGTTGAGCTTCCAATTTATACATATTCTAGCCCATTGTACCGCATTGTATGCATAGTTTGTATAGTTAAAAAGATTAATCTAATGGATGTTTTGTGCATGTAGGAATGAGAGAGAGACTTCACCCAATTGATGGCTAAAAGACCCATTCAGAAGCCCCTTTGATGATGATTGATGGTGGGCCAAAGAAGGAAGAAGAGCAAGAGGAGAAGAGAGAGAAAGAAAGAAAGAAAACCAAAAGAAATGGGGCTAGACCGGTCTTGACCGGTCGGCCACCAAGGCAGCCCCCTATGTAGCTGCTGGAGTAAGGACCAACCTAGTCTGACCGTTCAAGACCAGTTGGCCACAGCCACCCCCTCTCTCTGGAACTCTCTGGACTCCTGACTGACAGGTCCGACCGGTCAAGACCAGTCAGCCAGTGCAAAAATTGCTGGATTCCAGTAGCTTCCTCATGAAGCTCCGAAATTCATGCACAATTACGTAAGTGTTGCGCAATTCTGAAACTTTCTGAGTCAATGGGACTCTAAATTTATTAAAGGGCACCTAGGATTCTTGGTTAAGGCATCATAAAAGATCAAGGACTTCGTGGGAGGTGAAGAGGATTGTCGTGGAGCGTCTACAACTCTCCCGAATTCAGTTTTTCATGTTTTTCATTAGTTTTTAATTGTTTTTAGTTGAAGTATAATAATACTTGACTAGAACCTCTTAGCTAAGGTTAACAGGTAAAGCTTGTGGGTAGTTATCATGTTGAATTCATTTGATTCAAGTACTTTACTTTAAGTTTGGATTTTAAGTTCTAGTTTGAATAAAAGTTGGTGTTTTTGAATGTTTTATGAGAGTTCATGTGCTTTAGACATGGGTTCCTTGTAATTCTCTGAGATTATCATGTTTGCTTTGATTAGGTTCGAATTGTAGTAATCCCTAAGCATACCATAGTCCATTAGCATGGTTGTTACTTCGAAAGCTATATTTCAAATTCTATGTGCTTCATTAAGACTAGAATCTTATTTTTCGACTTAAGTGGGGATTGTTTGTGTTTGAATACCAAATCTTCCAACTAGAAGAGAGACAGAACTTCAATTCTAGTTGTGTTTATGCTTAGATGAATGAATTCACATGGGGCTACTAGAAGTGGATCCTTGAGGCCTTAGTTCCGTTAAATTACAGATTTTTACAATTTAATGTTTTAAGTTAGTTTATGAACTTGAACTTCTAAATTAATTGAATTTGAAGTTGTTGGAATAGTTTGAATTGGTTTACCCTAATTCCCTGTGGATCGATCTCGGTCTTACCGAGATTATTACTATATCGCAAGCCTTGCACTTGAGGCGAGCGAACACATGTAGTCCCTCTCATTATCTGTACTTGGTAACTGAATTGTCGAAAGTATAAAATGAGCAGCAAGATGAATGACAACTAATTTAGAATTCTTCATGTCAAACCTAGCTAAAACTCTCTCAATGTACTTACTTTGTGATGAACATAATCTTGCCACCTTTCTATTTGTATGTATTTTCATGCCAAGAATTTTCTTCGCAGCATCCAAATCCTTCATCTCAAACTCCCTACTGAGTTAAGACTTCAACACATTAATTTCAAACATATTTTTTGCAGCTATCAACATATCATTAATATATATCACCAAGTATATGAAAGAATAATTAAGAAACTTCTTAAAATAAAACACCAATTATACTTCTTTGTAGCCTTGTTTACCATAAACATGTCAAAACTTTTATACCATTACCTCAGGGATTGCTTCAACATGTATAAATACTTTATCAATTGCACACATGGTCTTTCTTACCTTTCACTTAAAATCCTTTTGGAATGTATATAGATCTGCTCTTCTAGCTCCCCATCAAAGAACATTATTTTAACATCAAGCTGTTCTAGCTTAGGATCAAATAATGTTACATCAAGTAGTTAGATCTGAATAAAAACGCATTTTATAACTAATGAGAAGATCTAATGAATTCAATATATTTTCTTTATACATATTCTTCAGCAATCTTTCTTTGTATATCAAATCTCTGAAATTAAGGTAACTTTCTTTTTTTTTAAAGCTCTAGTTTCAACCAATCGCTTTCTTTCCATTAAATAACCCTACCAGATTTCATATCTCATATAAGTCTCCATAAGAGATTTCATTTGCTTCTCCAATAACCCTAAGAGATTTCATTTGCTTCTCCATATAAGTCTTTCTCTTACTAGAATCTTTATCTCCATATAAGTCTTTCTCTTAATAGAATCTTTATCATTTAAATTTTTGTGAAATGTGGATAGATCTTACTCTATTCACAAATTATAATTAACTATATCTGACATCACCTTAGGGTTTCGATCTCTTTAAATCTTCAATTCTTGTATATCTGCAGTTGCTCCTTCTTAGGTTCATCAGGATTTTTTTACTCATATTTAGATTTATTTTTTATATCATTTATCAAAGTATCACCATCTAATTGATCGTTGACACAAATTTCACCAAGGGTCTCAATAAGACAATTTACCACTACACAACCAAATTAGGCATGGTCGATTTTTATAATCCAACTTAAGGGGTGTTGAAGGAGTTTGCCTTACATTCACACTATATTATATACTCCTTAGATGTACAGTATCCAATAATATCTTATCAAGATTTTTATGAAAACATTTCTCTTGGATGGTTAACACTGGACGTAGGCCCATTTCTCTAGCTGAAATTTAGATCGTTCCTCCAGTTGGAATTGTACGTATTACCCATGGGTGCACTGAAAGGCTATTGGTAAGTGCTTGTTGCATTAGCTTGCTCTTGTAACACCTCTTAAAATGCATGAATTATGGGACAATCCTGAGTAGAGTATACATTAGGGCAAATATACTACATACGTTTTCCATGGTCTCAATGCGTTTTACTGCCTCAACCTTCCTAAGTTCCATAGCCTCGACTTTCCTTGTAAGGCTAGCTATATTTGCATTCACGTCATCCTCCTCTTTAAGGATATACATTCCTCATTTTTCCCTAGCTTGAGAAGGCCTAGGATTACTCGTCTTATCTATGGTATCCCAAGATTGGGCATTCTTGACCAACATGTCAAAGTAAGCCCATGCTTTGTCGGGATCCTTCCTCATAAACTCGCAATTACACATCATTTCTATGAATTAGCGCATGTTAGAACTTAATCCATCTTAGAATAAGTTTATGACTCGCCATATTTCATAGCCATTGTGTGGGAAAGTGACTAGGAGATCCTTGAATCTCTCCCAACTTTAAAAAATGTTTCACCCTCTTTTATTAAAAAATTCATTATAGCTCGTCTTAGCGTGTTTATTTTATGAATCGGAAATAACTTTTTCAAGAACTCCCAGGTCATATCAGCCCAAGTACAAATGGATCTCGGTCCGAAAGAGTGAAGCCATGAGTTGGCTCTTTGTTTTAAAGAAAAAGGGAATAGTTTTAGTTTTATAACATCTTCAGTAACATTAGTGTATTGCAAAGTAGTCACAATTTCATCAAATTCTTTTAAATGCAAGTTAGGGCTTTCAAAATCTAGCACATAAAACTTTGGCAAAAGTTGGATTACTCCTAGCTTAAAGTTTATGTTTCCAGCATTGTGAGGAAAAACCATGCAAGAGGGTGTAGTTGCTCTTGCAGGTTACAGGTAATCTCGTAAAGTTCTGACTAGGGAAGCATTGTAAACCTCATTCTCTCCTTGCTCCTCTTGATCTCAATTTGGGTTAGGAGTAGGAGTAGGTGGAGGGGTTTGTTGTTTCGCAGCCATACTTCTCAAATTCTCACAATTTTTTTGATATTTTTGAACTCATTTCTGAATTTAAAGTCTTTTTAATAAACCCTCCTTCACTTAAGAGACGATTGGTGTGATCACATTCACAGCGGCACATAAACCACACAAAAATTTGTTCTAAAACTAAAACTTAAACTAAAAATCTGAAAGAAAATAAATTAAAGAAGACTAAGTTAGAAGTATATTACCAAATCCAATGAACTAGGTTAATGAAATCCTACAAAACAAACAAATAAAAAACTGTTAGTATTATAAGAATTCAAAAAAACCTATTCTAGAAAAACAATAAATCTCATCTATCTATGTCAGAACTAAACTTTCAGAACTATTGACCTTCACTCAAATCCCCACAACGGTGTCAAAAACTTGTTCATGGCCCCAAGTATAAGGCTGTGTTGTGGTAATAATTCAATTGTGAGACCGAGATCATCCTCAGGGATTAAGAAAGGTAACTAATTCCAAAGATCTAACTAGGCTAGAATAAGAAGTATTGAGTTGTATTCAAAGGCATAAACAGTTCTAAAATGAAAAGAATTCAGATTTAAAGGAAACTAAAGCGTCAAGGATCCACTTGTAGTTAATCCTTAATGCTAATTCATTCACCAAGCACATAACATAATTAAAATTGAAGTCCGTTCTCTATCCAATTGGAAGGTAATCACAATTAAAGTACAATCACAAACCAAAGCAGAATTTGAAAATTTATAAACTAATTCTACTTGAGCATGAAAACTTAAACTAATGGAACTTCGAAGCATCAACCGTATCTAAAAATCATGATATATCTAGGGTTTCTATCAATCAAATATCATGAAACCATCATGATCAATCTCAAAAACTCACAAGCATCCCGTATATCAAGTGATCACAAGAGATCTTTAGAATTCTCTAAAACTATCAACTTTATTTAAATTAAATCTAAAAATTCAACTTTAAAGCTCAAAGTACTTGATAGAATGAATTGAAACATTAAGAACAACTAAAATTTTCACCTCTTAGCCCCAGCTTAAAGGTCTAGCCAATCAAAAACATGATTGAACTATAACTCAAAAGAAAAATTCAAATTCAAATTAGAAAAACACGAAAAACTAGAGAAGAAGAAGCTCCACTTTGAATCTCTCCACCTCCACCACTTCTTGAACTCTTCTATGAATGATTAAAAGCACAAAAGAGTCTTCTATTTATAAGAGAAATCGTGCACCTCCTCTCTAAGTGCGTAAGATTTTCACACTTACGTCAGTTGGTTACCGATCGCAGATAGCTAGAGATCGGTCGCTGCTCAAAAACCAATGAACTTTAATAGAAATTTAAATCCTGACTGCTTCAGGCGACCAATCATAGATGGCTAGCGATCGGTCGCAATAGGAACTTTTTAGTCCAACAAGAGGAAATTCAAATGGTCGCACACTTCCTGTAATCAATCGCTTGGTGCTAGCGATCGGTCGCAATAGGAACTTTTTAGTCCAGTAAGAGGAAATTCAAATGGTAGCACACTTCCTGCAATCAATCGCTTGGTGCTAGCGATCGGTCTCAAATGACCTGAGACCAGTCGTAAATTACAGTTTCTTCTGAATTCTTAATCTTTGAAATTCTTCTTCTACAACTTGTTTCTTCTCATCTTTAGCTAATTGGAGGCTTATCTTTTAAGTGCTCTAACTCATCCTATTTAACTTTAAAATCATGTGGTTTCTCTACATTACCTATAATCACAAAAACATGCATAAGTCTATAGTTTTAACAGTTCAAACATGTAATTGTGCTATGAATTTAGGGTTCTAATATGCATAATTCAGATCTCAACAATGACGGACTCAAGCCATCGGGCGACCGACACGATCCGTTAGGCTATATGTCAAGTGACCGAAACCACCAAAAAATATCCAAAGAGTTCAGCGAGAAAAATCTTTTAACGACGGACTGGATCCATCAAGAATCCATCGGGAAATTGAAATTTATAGAATTTCTACCACTTTTCCTTAATCTTTTTTTGGTCCATGTGTGATAAGAATGTGGTCGATCCTCGCCCTTCATCAGGGGGTTCCTCCCCTACATCAAACTCCCCCACTTGAAAAAAAAATTGTCCTTAAGTTTCTCTTTGAGTTGGGGTCTTGACACGTGTGCAAGGTCGGTAATGGACTTGAATTGCGATTCATGTCCTTTTTTTAGTCCATGTGTGATAGGAATGTGGTCGATCCTTGCCTTTCATCAGGGGGTTCCTCCCCTACATCAAATTCCCCCACTTGAAAAAAAAATTGTCCTTGAGTTTCTCTTTGAGTTGGGGTCTTGACACGTGTGCAAGGTCAGTAACGGACTTGAATTGTGATTCACGTCCTTATCTTTTCTCTAGTTTGCTGTAGCAGACTTCGCTAACTTCATCTTGACACCCACATGAATAATTGCAACCTGCCCTGCCATATTATCCCTGTTGTTGAAGATAATATCAACCTAAGGTATAATAATCTCCTGTATATGGCACAAGTCATTAGAAATTTCAGCGAGCACAATCGCATCGAATACCTACATTGCTGGCTTAACATCTTCTAGGATGTTCATGAATTCCGGCAAATTTAGCTTCAGGACTTCTACGACACTCATAAATCCCTACAAAATGGGCTCCACAATTTTGGAGAAGTCTACAGGCTCTTCCTCCTCGTCTATCACAACTAGGGTAACGATCTCCTCCACCCTCTTAGAGCTTCAAACAACTTCTAAGATGATGGTGGGTTGTATGTCACGTCACTTTTCTAAACCAGGGATCTCGTTCGCCCCATCAAACTCGTCAATGGGATTTTAGACATGAATAGAAGACCGGCACTCCACTTGAAAAATTTTAGGTTTACTTTTTATTCCCACTAGAGTCGATTGTGCTCCACCGATGAATTCAATATCCAAAGCATCTTCGTCGCATCGGAATCATGCCAATCGTCGTCGTTTCATCCACAAACACCTGTGAATCAGCACTTTCAACTCCCGTTCCCGATTGCGCTAAATCTATTCCCACCAAAGCACGGCGCCACCCTTCAGATGGTATACCACGATTGGAACCTTCCTCTCTTCTGTAATCTGCATGTAGTCAAAGAAGTGTTCGACTTCAAAGAGTTATTCGTCGATGTGACTTCGGCCATTGAAGCTAAGGAGATCGATCGTCCTCCTGCAGGATCGATCTTTACGATCCACCCAATCACGAAATCCAACGGAACCCAGAAGTGGGATTCCTCTACGAACACAGAGTTCTATAACCTTCATTACACAGTCGAAGGCAACCTACAACCCTTGCTTAGCTTGTCGATTCTCCCACCTAAACACTCTAAATGCCACCACTAATAGAGGTTAATCCCTAAGATCATCGTCTATGGGGCTTTTGTCCAAACCGTCGTTAGTTGCCATCAGTCCAAGGGGTGTTCTCGCTGTAATACCACTTGACGCAGGGATGAATGTAGTGAGGTTAATCACCACCTTCCTCACCAGATAACTACTCCAAATCCATGGAGTTCATTGGACTCCTCAACAGGGCTTTCCTCGAATCTATGAGGGAAATCTTGAATCTACGAGAAGAAAAATTAAAATAAATTAAAATTGTATTAATTAGTCAAAGGTTAAATGACAAAATGAGTTGAAGAGACTATAAATAGGAAAACTAAATCCTAAAAACCCTAATTATGCAAATATAAGAGTCTCATTCAAAACAGGAAAGAAATCTGAAAAATTGCGTAGAATTGCAGAAATCTGTCGAGCTTCGTCGAGTGACGAACCCTAGCCATCGAGCGACCAACACGATCCATCGGGCCATATGTCAGGCGATTGAAACTACTAAAAAATGTCCAAAGAGTTCAGCAGGAAAAATCTTTTAGCGACGAACCGAATCCATCAGGAATCCGTCGGGAAATCAAAATTTACTGAATTTCTGTCACTTTTCATTGATTTTCTTCTAGTCCATATGTGATAGGAATGTGGTCGATCCTTGCTCTTCATCAGGGGGTTCCTCCCCTACATCATTATCTCAGATTTTTACCAAATATAATACTTTTTAAGAGGAATTATATTATTGCCCTACTTTCTTTTTCTTTACAATAAAGTAGAGAATCGAAAGTTGTGGGACCCACAGGTATGTGTCCCATATCCAACCCATCCAACATATGTACACCAACATTATTATTAGACGAAAAAAATATGATGGATCCAATCATAAGGTGGCCCAATCTCTAGAAACTAATTTACACCATTTAAAATATCTCAATTCAAGTATAGCCCATCTGTTGTTCTGATTGACCTAGTATTTTGGTGATGTTATCACCATGGTGTGGTGCATACATTTGACAGGTTGGATGTTATACACATACTATGTGGGCCCCATAAAGTCTTGAGTTTCACTACTTACTAAAGAAATAATAAATGAACATATTTTTATAATTTCATCTCTAAAAAAGTCTCTTCATAAATTCCAATCGAAGAGGCATTATTTGATACAATTCAGATTCTTCAGAATTTTTTTCATATAAATTTCTATTTTATAATCTCTCTCATTACAGTCGTTCTTATCTTATGTACTAAAAATATATAGTTTTTTTATATAAAGATATACTCCTCTCGTGAATAAAATAAAGAATTAAAAGGATGGATCTCATCAAATTTTCTTTTTTATCTTTAGGAGATTTTGATTTGACTACAGTTACTATATGGGCATGTTAGGAATTTCTATCACAAATGTCAATAACTCTTGATGTTCTTCTAAATGAAACTCATATACTTCAATCACTTCGAGTTCTATTAAATCAAATACTCAATATTCTTGAGATAAAACTACTTCATCTCTCCTTTGGTGTCCCTCGAGTGTCGATGGTGGATATATCTCAGTCCATATCAGCATGATGCCTCCACTGCCGTAGAGTCATCGTCTTAGTTATATATATCATACAGTCCATACTGAGCCTTCTCATCAACTAGTGACATGACATCAAAGTGTTCCTTCAATTATGACAAAAATTATCCAATTTTACTTCAATTGCCACACAAAATTGTTCAGCTCCCTACAATATCTGAATTTCTATGATGTGGCAATCATCCAACTGGCTAAGAATACTCTAAAAACCTTTTAGATAATTCTGCACAACTCTTTCTAGAAGAATACCCTTATTAAATTTCTCAATATATCTACTCCACTCTACACACTTTTATCATTCATTAGAATTCTTTACAATTCTTTAAACACTGTACAAACCTCTTAATCTATATAAAGAGTCAAAATTAGCTAATCCATAGAATAGATTCTATGGATTGTTCAATCTTTGACAATCTCCTTTTCTTATCCTCCACTAAGGCCGCTAGATGTATGGTCTCATCCTCTTTAACATTGTTGATCGATTGTGTGGCGAAAATTGTTCCAACATTAGCCTTCCTTTATACACTATAGTGACCATGCATGGAAATCCCTTACCCATAATGCTCACCACCTACCCTAAGAAAGGGCGTTGAGATTGTTTTTGCCTCATTTAGGAATGGAGAGACACTTGCTAAGTCAACTACCCACCAATTTACGGCTTCAAACACTTCACTGCACCTTGAATGGATTTAGCTTTCGAGATAACCACCTTAAGTCTATCTAAATTATTCATCAACATTAGACCAAGTTGTTTCACCTCCTCACTTAAAACAAAAGGTTGCAAGTCACTTTTATGTCCACCATAATTTACATAAGTTTCTTGTTTTCATATATATCGGCTCCCATCTAGTGGTTTAGCTTCTATTATCTTTTGACCCTCCAATGCATTCAACTATCTAATTCCCATCATTGATTCATCACCTTCCTTACTAACTGAAGCGAAATTCAAGAGCTTTTTTCATAGCAATCCCTTGTCCAATGGTCATTGTTAGATTTCTTGTTCAGTGGATGATCCATTTGAAGAATTTTGGCTCAAAAGCGCGTTGTAATGTCACTTCTTAGAAATAGTTTACACCTTTCAAACAATGCAACAAAGCTCTTGCATAATATCCATATGATTTTGAAATTACGTCGGTAGTCTAACACGACACCTTCGTATGTGCGGAAGCTTAAAGAGCAACTAAAATTATGGCTAAGTCCTATAGGGGGTGATTATGACCTTTTGAAATTTTTTTCGCCTACTTACAAAATTTAACAAATTAAACTAAGTAAGTAAGAACAATTCGGCTTCCAAGCCTACGTGGGTCCAATCACAATACTAGCATATGGTTAAGTAATCAACAACCTAGTCTAGACATGCATAGACAATCAAATGATTTTACTAATCAAGTTCCTAATCTATGCAACCTATGTAAACTTATGAGGATGGATCAATGAGCTCAAGTCTACACTACTTAGTGAAAGTACTGTGTGTGAATGTGCCTATCAAGTACCTAGTATACATTCCTATCAAGCATTCATAATTAAACAATTAAACATACAATGCTAAGATATCAATGTGCTCAATTCAATCACAAACACAAGCATGTATAGTGGTTCGACTTTTGGTCTACTCCACTCCCGGTTCAAGTACTCAACTCCTTTGAGCACACTGGCATTCACTATCGAAGGTTTTAAATGAGGTTTACCTCTCAACCTTTACACGGAGGTTTTACCGGTTCACCTCTCAACCATAACCAGAGTTTTGGACAAAGGGATAACTCTCAACCCAAACGAAGTTTTAGACATAGGCCAACTCTCAACTCGACGCACATTCACTCATGTGTCGGAAGCTCCCCCTTGGAGACTTTGTTTAGGCCCGGCAAACGGGTCAAGGAGTGCCAAAACAACCCCTAGTCATTAGGCCGACAAATAGGCCAAGGAACAGCTAACGTCCCTAGTTCGAGTTTAACAAGCAAACTCTATACTCAACTCCCACAGGGAATTGAGTGGATGGACTCTCAATAAAGACAACCTTACTTGTCGGATGAGCCCCTTGTTCAGCCCTGGTTCAGGTCGCTTAATCTCTGCTCTCCCATGCTTCAATCAACTTCCCTTGCTCCCCCAATCGTGTTGCCGTTGTGTCGCCAATGCCTCAGCTAGACTTGATTAATCACCTTGCTTGTGATGCCTTTGAGATGCCCAAGGTGATAAGAGGGTACGTTTGAGGATTCTACAACTAATAGGAATGGGTTGCATAGAGTTGCTCACCTACAACGATCTCATCTTAGAGATTTGGATAAGGATATGCCTATCAAGGAAGATCTAAACTCTAGAGATCAAGAGGGGATGAAAGTCATCTTCTTCATGAGCTTGAAATGCTCCAATCTTATTTCAAAGCATAAGGAATCTGCCTTGCATAAGTTGAGAATGAGTCTCAAATGGTCTCCAACAATGGTAGCTTCACTCCTCTCAAAATCCCTCTCTCCCCTCAAAATGAGCCAAGCCCCTTTATAAAAGATGTTCAAACGGACAGAAAACAGGCAAAAAAATGGCTAGTTCCGACCGGTCCCGACTGGTCGGCCAATGGCCAGTGAAGACAGAAAACACGCTGTCTAGAGGGGGGGTCTGTCCGACCGGTCGGACAAGACCTGCCGACCGGTCAAGACCAGTAGGCCCAAGGGCCTGAGTACGCAGCAGCATGCTGTTTGGACTGGGGGCTAGCCCGACCAGTCATGACCGGTCGTGACCGGTCGAACAAGCCTGGGTTCAGCTAGTTTAGTTTGCTAACCCACATTTTCACAACCCAATCACATTGACCAAGGTTTAGATGGTCTTTTGGGACACCTAGGGCCAATCTATGATGACTAAAGGTATTCCTAATAAGGTCAAGGTCATTAAGAGGTTAAGGGTTAGGTTTTGGACAAGGTTAAGGCACATCAAGGGATCACTTTTACCTGTTTCTTCTTCCTTGATGCAGTAGGGTCACTTGAGTCTTCGGTCTTCATCTTCATTAAGCTCAACCGACACTAGACTCACTGACCTAAGCAATTGACAAACAAGGTGCACTAGTATGCCACAGAAAAGTGCACTAACAGATTTAACCGAGCCCAGACTCTTGCAGAGGCTATATCTAGTCTCAGTACTAAAATAATGTCTATCATTGACTTGCACTACCAAAAAGATAAAATGTCATCTTTTTAACCTTACTTAAGAAACAAGAATTCAAAAGGGAGAGAATAAATAGAAAATATTTTTTAGATTCTTCAAATGGGACAAGGTAGAGTATATATAGGTTTTAAGTGACTTTTGGTGAAGAGTCACATATACATGAATGTAATAAACACATTCATGCATCCTTTAATAAATATATTTATGTGTAATTATGAAAGAATTCATCCTTTGGTGGATACATGCATATTTTATTATGAATATTCATGTACTTAATGGATGATACATGTATGTATATTTAATTGAAACATAACATAAATGAATGACACACTATATATTTGAAACACATGCAATAATCTTCACTTGTTTTCAATACATGGCTCATGTAACCCCCACTATTTTTTAAAACCTTACAAAGACAACGAATTTCTTATGTATCTAAAAAAGTTTTGTATATAAATAAAGATATCTTTTGGAATCGAACATTTATTTAAAGTTCATAAAGGCATATAGTAACAAATGACTTAAACTACTTTGCCCCAGTTGATGAAATTATGAAAGATACACATGCAATCCTTTCAAGGTTTGTAAGAACAATAATCGTCCAGTACATTATCAAGTCCTATGTTATCTCCCGTTTTATTAAGTGTTCTAGAGCTTTAACCCTTATTTAATAAGAAGCAACACTTCTACACTTAGATAAGTGAATCTATCAAAGGTAATCTATAACTTAATCACCTAAATTCAATGTCAATAGATTCATTAAGAGAAAAATTCCAACCTTCATGAATTATATATATTTTTAACACTACATACATCATGGGAAGAGTAAGATGTATATGAAATACTTTTCCAAATGGATAGTGCTATTATATGTAAACAATTGCTCGTATAGTTTATTCGTCTCGTTGAACCTAGACTTATATAATCAATAGATTGGGTTTTCACTATAGGTGATTAATTATGTATAGGCGTTTTATTCTCATCCCCTTCAATGTATAGAGATAAAATATCTATTAAAGCTTTTAGTCAATGAGTCAACCAAGTTCTTATCTAACCACACATTAGATTGAGATTATTCTACTCTTAATAATCTCTTTTAGATAGAGATATTTAATTCATAATTGTCTCGACTTTCATTATATGACTTACGATATGCTTTACTTAAAATAGCATTGTTAGCACAATATATGAGAATAGAAGGCATTGACTTACTTCATATAAGTAAGTCTACCAATACACTGTGTTCGCTTCCCCAAGTGTAGGGTTGCGATGAAGTAATAATCTCGGTAAGACCGAGGTCGATCCCCAGAGACTTGTGTAGGATTCATAAAACACTTCTAATGGTATCTACTAAAGAGCTAACTAACAGATTTTTTTAGGAATTTGATGTAGATAGATGCTTTGAATTAAATCGAATGTAATCAATAATAAAAAGACACTAGGGATTCAAGGATCCACTTGTAGCAATCCTTGATGCTCAATTCGCTGTGGTTTCTCACTTTCCCAACTAGAATCGAAATTAAGTTCTATCTAGTCGGATAATAGAGCAGTTAAAACAATCAATCTATCATATGTATGATTCATGTACATGATTCTCTCAATTCAAGGTAGGACTTGAGCACACTCAATTGCATAGGTCAGTCCCAGTTCCAATAGGTTAAGATCACAACCATAATCATCATTAAATCCTGTCACAAGATAAAACTAGATTATGATTTGAACTTGATCCAAATCACATACACAATCTCACATAATCCAGAATTTTCAGAAAAATAGACTTTTGGTGTGAAGCTCCCACATGAAGATCATAGATCTAGAGCGTATTGAATCCAATTCCTCGGATCATACAGGTCTAGACTGGCTCAAAACAATTAAGAACTTAAGCAATTCTTCTAAACATCCATGATCCATCATAAGATTAAGAAAAACTACTTAGAACTTTATTTAAACTTCAAACCATTGTTCTTCACTAATAATCCAACTTGAAACCAAATCAAACAAATTGAAACATCTTAGATTCACTACAAGCTTCACCTCTTAGCCCTAGCTAAAAGGTTTAGCCGTTCATGATCCAAGGAAACATGAAAACAACTAAACAAAGCATAAAACTAGAAAAACAAACTAGGAGGAGTTGCAGAACTTTGAATCCGACTTCCGCCGTCTCCCACTGTGCTCAATCTCTTCTAGGATGCCTTTGGAAGAGGACCTAGGTGTCCTTTTATAGAATAGTGCGAAGAGTTCCAGATTGCACAAGAAATCCCAGACTGCGCAGAGAAAATCGGAGCTTGTGAGACACGCTCTGTTACGCAGACGACCGGCCGCACGACCGGTCTGAGATCCTGGACGACCGGTCGCACGACCGGTCTCAAAATTGCAAAAATATTCCAGTAAGTTTTTAAGAAATTCACACCCAGGCTTTTAATTTAAGGATCAGTCACACGACCGGTCTGAGCAGTGGACGACCGGTCGACCGATAGTGGATGGTCCGGCAAGCTATGCAGTATGGCCCCTTCTGTTGAGTATTCGGACCGGTCGGACAACCGGTCCTGGGCTATGGACCGACCAGTCTTCATTGTATTCTTTTGCTTTCTTTCTTCTCTCATTTGCTTCTTTCTTCCATCCTTTGACCCTTGGTCTTATGATCTTCAATGCTTGTAAATAGCGTCTTTAAGCCTTCTATTGATGAACCTTCTCTCTCATTCCTATAACCACAAAATCATGTATTAGTTGGGTCTTTAATCATGTATTTCAAGCATAACCCAACTCTCCTTCAGAAACTATGTTTCTATATACTTAATGATATGCGAGTGAAGAATCAGGAAAACTTAGTTATAGAAGTTGAGACCTTAACCTTCTCATAATATAACAAGTACTTATATGAAATTCCCGTTGATTGATTGATAAATAGAAGAATCCAAACAATTTATCCTTGTGTGCTCAGTGAATGTTCATCTCATGGATTTCCAGGGTTTCCTTCCTTGTGAATTACTTAAGGTATGGATTCAACGGTGTATAGATCAACAACAAGCCAACAAGCCTATGGCAGGAATATGCCTTACCGTCCTTCCGACGGCTTTCACACTACGTCCCATTTTTGGCTTTGGTTACGGATAGACCATCCCCCAGTTGGTAATAGGTAGCCCTTTTCAGAATTTTCCACCATATTCTCCATCATTCCCATATTTTCATCCTTCCCTTCCATTTTTTTTTTCCTTATATAGAATTTTTAGAAATCCATATCTTTCGTTATTTTCCCATGGACAAGGATGGACAAAGTACCCCGGCTTGGTTTCTCAACGCCTCAAATCCAAACTTTACCAATTCACAATTCTACATAATCCTTTCAAAGCGTGAGAATCGTGTAATCTGAACTAGATGTTAAAAGTGTTTAGAAATTTTATCAATCATAAAAATATGGGAATTCACATATAAAACTAATATCTTAGAGATTGCTTAAGATATTCAACTTTACTCACTTTACTTTTCCTTTTTCTTATACTCACACCATCTCGAATGCATGGAACCAAAGTTTTCCAACGGAGTTTTGAATTTTGAAAAATTGAAAAAGTTCCTACATAATTGCTCGAGATGTTACAAAACACTGGATTCATCCTAGTGATCCTACACCCCCCAACCAAATCTTACATTGTCCTCAATGTAAAAGATATGCAATGAACAAAACATGAGAGCAATTCGAAAATAAAGGGGAGTGAGCAATGAAAGTACCTAAGAGAATGAAAAGTGAAATTCTACCTCCTTCTAACAAACCTATGAAAAAGTAAACAAAAGCAACAAAATCCTAATCCTAACTACTCTATACCTCCATCAGACTAGGAGATCAACCATCCTGAGACAAAGGATCAGTCAGAGGTATGGACATACCTTTTGAAGGAAACTTCTCAAAGAACGGCTTTAATCGCTGACCATTCGCCTTAAAGATGTTGTTATTTCTTTGATTCAACAACTCGACGGTCCCATATGGGTAGACAGTTTGTACAATGTAGGGACCGGTCCATCGAGATCTCAATTTCTCCGAATATAAGTGTAAGCGAGAATTATACATAAGGACTTTTTGATTAATCGTGACTGTCTTACGAAGAATGTTCTTATCATGGAACACCTTCGTCTTATCCTTGTAAATTCTCGCATTTTCATATGCTTCGTTCCGGAGTTTCGCAAGTTCATTCAATTGAAGTTTGCGCAACGAGCTTGCTTTGTTAGAATCAAAATTCATCTTCTTTATCACCCAATAAGTCCTATGTTCCAACTCCATGGGCAAGTGATAAGCTTTCCCATAGACAAGTTCCAATGGGGGTCTTGAAAGCGGTACGGTAAGCCCAGAGTACATCGGTAAGTAAAATCGACCAATCCTTGCGATCGGGGTTCACCATTTTCTCTAAAATATATTTAATTGCCCTATTGGATATCTGAGCTTGTCCACTTGTTTGCGGGTGATACGGAGTGCTCACTTTGTGATTTACGCCATATTTCTTCATTAAGGCTTCAAATGGACGATTACAAAAGTGAGACCCTCCATCACTTATGATGACTCGAGGTGTTCCAAACCGGGAAAGAATATTCTCTTTTAATAAACGAATGATTGTTTTATGGTCATTATTCCGGCATGGAATCGCCTCGACCCATTTGGACACATAGTCGACGACAAGCAAGATATATAAGTGTCCAAAAGAAGATGGGAATGGACTCATGAAATCAATGCCCCAATAATCATTTCGATTGGTAAGATAGGATTGAGTGGCATCATATTTCTACGGGAGATTCCTCCCAATTTCTGACAAGGCTCACATGTTTTACAAAACTCATGGGTGTCCTTGACTGTGGTCTTCTTAGCTGAAAAGTGGCCACCACACACCTAGGAATGACAAAAGGAGATGATACTGTGTTGCTCATCATTCGCCGCACATCTCCTTATAATTTGATCAAGACAATACTTGAATAAGTAAGAATCGTCCCATAGGAATTTCCTCACCTCGTTGAAGAACTTATCTCTATCTTGCTTTTTCCAATGTGTTGAAGTTGTACCTGTAACAAGATAGTTAGCAATGTCCACATACCATGGCAATTAGGAGACTTTAAAAAGTTGTTCATCAGGGAACATGTCATTGATCACGGTCGTCTCAGGGGAATCGGTGAGAACAAGTCGAGAGAGATGGTCAGCCACTTCGTTTTCTACTCCGTTCTTATCACATATTTCTATATCAAATTCTTAGAGTAGGAGGATCCATCTTAACAAACGTGGCTTGGTATCCTTCTTAAAGAGGAGGTACTTAAGCGCAGCATGGTCAGTGAATGTAATGATCTTAGATCCAATCAAGGAGGACCTAAACTTGTCCAAGGCAAAAACTACAGCTAAAAGTTCTTTTTCTGTAGTAGTGTAGTTTGCTTGGGTTGAGTTTAAGGTTCTACTTGCATAGTAGACAACACATGGCTTCTTCTCTTTTCTTTAGCCTAGCACAGCCCCAATAGCGTAGTCGCTCGCATCGCATATAATTTCAAAAGGAAGGCTCCAATCAGGTGGTTGCATTATGGGAGCACATGTCAACATACCTTTAAGTTTGGTAAAGGCATTTTGACAATCTTCATTCCACTTGAATGAGTTCTCCTTTTAAAGTAGGTTACATAAAGTACGAGAGAGTGAACTGAAGTCCTTTATGAACCGTCTATAGAATCCGGCATGTCCCAAAAGGACCGTACATCTCGTATGCTCTTAGGTGGTGGAAGGTTAGAGATAAGATCGATTTTCGCTTTGTCCACCTCGATTTCGTTTTGTGAGATGATGTGACCAAGTACAATTTCTTTTTGAACCATGAAATGACATTTCTCCCAATTCAACACAAGGTTCTTCTCTTCACATCTTTTCAACACAGATTTCAAGTGCATAAGGCACTCATCAAAGCTACAACCAAATACAGAGAAATCATCTATGAAGACTTCAAGAATTGTCCCCACCATATCAGAAAAAATACTCAGCATACAATGCCGAAAAGTGGCAGGGGCATTACATAGTCCAAATGGCATCCTTCGATAGGCGAAAGTACCGAATGGACATGTGAATGTTGTTTTCTCTTGGTCCTCTAAGGCGATCTCTATTTGGTTGTACCCTGAATAGCCATTAAGGAAGCAAAAATGGGAATGACCCGCCATCCTTTCTAAAATTTGATCAATAAATGGTAGGGGAAAGTGGTCTTTCCTCATAATTGTGTTTAGCTTCCTGTAGTCAATACACATTCTCCAACCGGTAGTGACTCTGGTTGGTACGAGTTCATTATTGGCATTGGCTACGATAGTTATTCCGGATTTCTTAGGCACCACTTGAGTTAGGCTCACCCATTGACTATCGGATATTGGGTAAATGATACCCACATCTAATAGTTTCACCACTTTGGCCTTAACCACCTCCTTCATGTTTGGATTGAGGTGTCTTTGTGACTACCTAGATGTCTTCGCATTCTCCTCAAGGTGTATGCGATGAGTACAGATTAGTGGGTCTATGCCTTTGAGATCCGCAATCGACCATCCAAGGGCACTCTTATGCTCTATTAGAGTGGCTATTAGCCTACTCTCTTGTTCCTCATCCAAGTGGGAAGCAATCACCACCGGATATGTCTCATCTCGACCTAAATATACATATTTCAACTCACTTGGTAATGGTTTTAGGTCGAGCGTTGGTGCCTTGATATTGGATGGGAGGGGCTTGTTCTCGTTTAAGGGTAACGGTTCAAATAATGCTCTCCATCTTTTATTATCAAGTACCGACATCACATCTAAAATGGCATCCATCTCTCATATTGTGTCATTATTTATCTCATGAGAGTGGGCCACACATGCCTCCAAAGGGTCGGAATATAATGTCAGGGGGAATGAATCCTCTACGAATGATTCAGTCAAATTTATCTCGTGGATCTCATCATCAACTTCTCATGGTTGTTTGCATAAATCAAATATATTCAGCTCGAGTGTCATGTTTCTAAAGGACATTTGTACAAGCCCGTTTCTACAATTGATAATCGCATTGGAAGTAGCTAGAAAAGGGCGGCCAAGTATGACAGGAATTTGAGCACCGATACCGATCACGGGATGTGTATCCAAGACAATAAAGTCTACTGAGTAGTAGAATTTATCAACTTGGACTAAAACATCCTCAATCACTCCTCTCGGTATACGAATAGATCTATCAGCAAGTTGGAGTGTGGTTTTAGTAGGTTTCAATTCACCTAACCCAAGTTGTTCATAAACCGAGTATGGAATGAGGTTAACACTCGCCCCTAAATCAAGTAAGGCTTGTTTAATCCGGTAGTCTCCTATGATGCATGAGATGGTTGGACTACCCGGATCCTTGTATTTTTAGGGCACCTCTTGTTTGATAATAGCACTCAAATTCTCAGTCAAAAGTACTTTGTTGTGAACATTGTGTTTCCTTTTGACTGTACACAATTCCTTTAGAAATTTGGCATAGGATGGTATTTGCTTTATGGCATCCAACAACGGGATGTTGATCTTTACTTGCTTAAAAACCTCTAAAATTTTTAGATTTTTGTCTAAAGGTTTGGATGAAATCAACCTTTAGGGAAACAAGGCAATCGGCTTGTATTGCCTTTCCAGTTCTTTCTCTTGTGGAGTGTTGTTCGAGCTATCAACCTCTTTGGAATTTTCTAGATCATTAGGCTTTGAGGCCTTCACCGGATTAGATTTATCAATTATTTTCCCACTTCTCAAAATGGTGATAGCTTGAACATACTCCGTATGTTGGAAGGATGAGCTTGCGTCTTGTATCTCAAATTGGGTCCTTGTGTTAGGAAGAGGTTAGGTAGGAAGTGTACCTTTCTCCCTGACACTGAGGTGAGATTCAATTCTAGCCATTGAGGTTCTCAAGTCATTGATGGCTTGAGAGGAATTTTGATTAAATTTCAATTGCTCTTGCATGAACCCATCAATTTTCAGAGAATTAGTCTTGTTATACTCAGCTTGAACCGATACAAATGCACCCAACATCTCCTCTAGCGTAGCTTTCGGTGTAGTGACTAGGGATGAACCTAGTAAAGGTTGAACTTGAGAAGCATTGTTTGCATTCGCAGTTGGTCCATTCCTCCAACTGAAGTTGGGATGGTTCTTCCAACTAGAATTATACGTGTTTGAATTTGGAGCACTAAATGGCCATTAATAACTGTTTATGGCATTTGATTGTTCTTGTACGATATCTTGGAATGCTGAAATTGTCGGACAATCTTGTGTAGCATGTTGATTTCCAGCACAAATTCCACAAACAGTTTCAATGTCTTTTGAGTTAATCGTCTCACCTTTCTTCAATTCCATGGCCTCGACTTTTCTTGTGAGGCTAGCCACACGTGCACTTATGTTATCCTCTTCTAAGAGGACATAAATTCCTCCTTTTTTCTTTTGTTGGCTAGTCTTGAAATTTGTTGGTCTAGATGTATCCCAAGACTGTGCATTCTCGGCCAATTCATCCAAATAGTCCCATGCTTCCTCGGTTTCCTTATTCGTGAACTCCCCATTACACATCATCTCTACGAATTGGCGCATGGGTGAAGTCAGTCCTTCATAGAAAAAGCTTATAACCCGTCAAGTTTCGTAGCCATGATGTGGGCATGCATTTAACAAGTCCTTAAACCTCTCCCAACATTGGAAGAAAGTCTCATCCTCCTTTTGGGCAAAATCCATGATAAGGCACCTCAACATGTTTGTTTTGTGAGTAGGGAAGAACTTTTTAATGAACTCCCTAGACATCTCAGTCCATGTACCAATTGATCTTGGCCTTAATGCATGAAGTCAACCTTTGGCTTTCTCTTTAAGGGTAAAAGGAAATAATTTGAGTCTCACCACATCATCGGTTACATTTGCAAAGTGCATTGTGACTATTACCTCATCAAACTCCTTAAGATGTTGGTAGGCACTTTCAATGTCTAGTCCATGGAATCTCGGGAGGAGTTGGATTACTCTCAGTTTCAAATCTATGTTCCTTGCATTTTGTGAAAAAACTATGCATGAGGGAGTGCTCGCTCTTGCTGGTTGCAAGTAATCACGTAAGTTTTTGGGTCGGGGAACATTCTCAACCACATTTTCTCCCGTTTCGGTTTGGTTTTGGCCCAGATTTTGATTGGCCATAGGATTGGGTTGATTTGTAGCCATACTTTCAGACAAAATTGGAGAATTTAAATGTCTCTTAGCACGTGACTCTCTATCAATTCCTTCAACGATTCCCCCTTCACTAATGAGTCGGTTATTAGAATCCTTAGCCCAATGTGGCATGCAAATCCTAAAAGAATGAAACAAGAAAAAAAAATCTTCTTTCCTTCCTTAACTTCTCTCTAATATCGAAGCACAAGGTGTCTTACAATGGCTGAGCCAGAAGCAAGGATAGAGACCGATTTCTCCTAGTTAATAGGGGTTCAGAGAACTCCCCACCCACTCTTTGAATCTTTTGAGAAAAGTGCAGAAAAAGATAAAATGTCATCTTTTTAACCTTACTTAAGAAACAAGAATTCAAAAGGGAGAGAATAAATAGAAAAGATTTTTTAGATTCTTCAAATGGGACAAGGTAGAGTATATATAGGTTTTAAGTGACTTTTGGTGAAGAGTCACATATACATGAATGTAATAAACACATTCATACATCCTTTAATGAATATATTTATGTGTAATTATGAAAGAATTCATCCTTTGGTGGATACATGCATATTTTATTATGAATATTCATGTACTTAATGGATGATACATGTATGTATATTTAATTGAAACATAACATAAATGAATGACACACTATATATTTGAAACACATGCAATAATCTTCACTTGTTTTCAATACATGGCTCATATAACCCCCACTATTTTTTAAAACCTTACAAAGACAACGAATTTCTTATGTATCTAAAAAAAAATTGTATATAAATAACGATATCTTTTAGAATCAAACATTTACTTAAAGTTCATAAAGGCATATAGTGACAAATGACTTAAACTACTTTGCCTCAGTTGATGAAATTATGAAAGATACACATGCAATCCTTTCAAGGTTTGTAAGAACAATAATCGTCCAGTACATTATAAAGTCCTATGCTATCTCCCGTTTTATCAAGTGTTCTAGAGCTTTAACCCTTATTTAATAAGAAGCAACACTTCTACACTTAGATAAGTGAATCTATCAAAGGTAATCTGTAACTTAATCACCTAAATTCAATGTTAATAGATTCATTAAGAGAAAAATTCCAACCTTCATTAATTATATATTTTTTAACACTACATACATCATGGGAAGAGTAAGATGTATATGAAATACTTCTCCAAATGGATAGTGCTATTATATGTAAACAATTGCTCGTATAGTTTATTCGTCTTGTTGAACTTAGACTTATATAATCAATAGATTGGGTTTCCACTATAGGTGATTAATTATGTATAGGCTTTTTATTCTCATCCCCTTCAATGTATAGAGATTAAATATCTATTAAGGCTTTTAGTCAATGAGTCAGCCAAGTTCTCATCTAACCACACATATTAGATTGAGATTATTCTACTCTTAATAATCTCTTTTACATAGAGATATTCAATTCATAATTGTCTCGACTTTCATTATATGACTTACGATATGCTTTACTTAAAATAGCATTGTTGACACAATATATGAGAATAGAAGGCATTGACTTACTTCATATAAGTAAGTCTACCAATACACTGTGTTCGCTTCCCCAAGTGTAGGGTTGCGATGTAGTAATAATCTCAGTAAGACAAGGTCGATCCCCAGGGACTTGTGTAGGAATTCATAAAACACTTCTAATGGTATCTACTGAAGAGCTAACTAACAGATTTTTTTAGGAATTTGATGTAGATAGATGCTTTGAATTAAATCGAATGTAATCAATAATAAAAAGACACTAGGGATTCAAGGATCCACTTGTAGCAATCCTTGATGCTCAATTCGCTGTGGTTTCTCACTTTCTCAACTAAAATCGAAATTAAGTTCTATCTAGTCGGATAATAGAGCAGTTAAAACAATCAATCTATCATATGTATGATTCATGTACATGATTCTCTCAAATTAAGGTAGGACTTGAGCACACTCAATTGCATAGGTCAGTCCCAATTCCAATAGGTTAAGATCACAACCATAATCATCATTAAATCCTGTCACAAGATAAAACTAGATTATGATTTGAACTTGATCCAAATCACATACACAATCTCACATAATCCAGAATTTTCAGAAAAATAGACTTTTAGTGTGAAGCTCCCACATGAAGATCATAGATCTAGAGCGTATTGAATCCAATTCCTCAGATCTACAGGTCTAGACTAGCTCAAAACAATTAAGAACTCAAGCAATTCTTCTAAACATCCATGAGCCATCATAAGATTAAGAAAAACTACTTAGAACTTTATTTAAACTTCAAACCATTGTTCTTCACTAATAATCCAACTTGAAACCAAATCAAACAAATTGAAACATCTTAGATTCACTACAAGCTTCACCTCTTAGCCCTAGCTAAAAGATTTAGCCGTTCATGATCCAAGGAAACATGAAAACAACTAAACAAAGCATAAAACTAGAAAAACAAACTAGGAGGAGTTGTAGAACTCTGAATCCGACTTCCGTCGTCTCCCACCGTGCTCAATTTCTTCTAGGATGCCTTTAGAAGAGGCCCTAGGTGTCCTTTTATAGAATAGTATGGAGAATTCCAGATTGTGCAAGAAATCCCGGACTACGCAGAGAAAATCGGAGCTTGTGGGACACGCTCTGTTACGCAGACGACCGGTCGCACGACCGGTTTCAAAATCGCAAAAACATTCCAGTGAGTTTTTCAGAAGTTCACACCCAGGCTTTTAATTTAAGGACCTGTCACACGACCGATCCGAGCAGTGGACGACCGGTCGACCGGTAGTGGATGGTCCAGCAAGCTATGCAGTATGGCCCCTTCTGTTGAGTATTTAGACCGGTCGGACAACCGGTCCTGGGCTATGGACGACCGGTCTTTAGTGTATTCTTCTGCTTTCTTTCTTCTCTCCTTTGTTTCTTTCTTCCATCCTTTGACGCTTGGTCTTGTGATCTTCAATGCTTGTAAATAGCATCTTTAAGCCTTCTATTGATGAACCTTCTCTCTCATTCCTATAACCACAAAATCATGCATTAGTTGGGTCTTTAATCATGTATTTCAAGTATAGTTAGTAATAAAATATGGTTAGAATATGCACATTTAAGAGCTCAACATGCTCTAAAACAAATCTGTCTCTTTTCTTGGTGATGCGAAGGTGATAAACTCACACTCCATTATCGAGTGTGTAATGTAGGTTTGTTTCTTGGACTTCTAAGAAATGGCTCCACCTTTCAAAGTGAAGATCTAACCACTTGTAGATTTTAAATCATCGAAATATTAATTTCAAGTGGGATTACTGCAACCTTTAATTATAGCTAGATACCACTCATAATAACAACCATAATCTATGATTTTCTTTATATATCTCAAAACTTTAGTTAGTAAAATTTAATACTTATCGCTAAAATTGTTCACGTATCTACTCAATTTTTCTATTGCAAAAGCTATAACAGGCCTCATATAATATAGCACTGTGGACCCTCGCCGTTTTTCGCGCTCCCACACAACGACGTTCTCGTCCCTTCCCCTTTCGGGAAAAGAAGGAGAGGATGATGCGTGAGTGCGAAATCTCCGTTTGTGCCACTGGCTTACCTCGTTCTCGAGAGCTTTGTTTGGTTGTTGTGTTAAGCCGGATGTGTTTAAGTGAATTTATATAAGACCAGAGTCGCCACTAGCCAATTACTTCGAATCTACGGTCGGCTAGACCCCGTAGAAATGTTAGAGAATGGGATCCGAAGATTCCTTCCTCTAAAATGACTCCTTTTGATCTGCGGCCAAAGATTCAAGGTAAGGGATCACGGTTACAGGGTGGGAAGAGGTTAAGCACCCCACACACTGCCCGTACCGAAGTACGGTCTCTACTTCACAGAATCGATCGAATACTTGAAAGTCTAGTTTAATCCTCGTATATTCTCATGGATGACATGATGCATGAATGCGGGTCTGAACAGTAAGAGTTTCTGATGGGCAGGTTCCAACAACGGGCAAGCCCAGAGCGTACGCTCGAACTGACAGGTGCTTAATGTAAGACGTATGCAGTGTGCTTGAATGATGAAGGTGTTTTATGGTGAAGCATGAATGCAGGTCTGAACAGTAAGAGTTTCTGATGGGCAGGTTCCAACAACGGGCAAGCCCAGAGCATACGCTCGAACTGACAGGTGCTTAATTTAAGACATATGCAGTGTGCTTGAAGAATCAAGGTGCTTGCAGTGAAGCAGGGGGGTTGGAAGAAAAGTAAATGTTGCACTTATGCTAGATGCAAATGAGATGATGCTGGAAAAAGAGTAGCTGGATGGACGGAGGTATCACAAGGGTTGGCTTCGAGTGGCTGGATCAAGACTTGGGTGGCTTGGGAGACTTAGACCAGTGGTCAGGCTGGGCTGGACCAGGGCTAGGCTCTCCTCACTCGGGCTCTCCTTGGTGGAGGAATGGGCTAAAGGGGAAGGAGGACTTGAATCGCACTCGGACTGAATGGACTTGAAGGGATGCTAAAATGAGAAGGGGAGGGGGGTATTTATAGCAGCGAGCAGTGGCAGAGCTCGTAATTTATTCCGGACGGCCTGCTATGGGCCGCCCGTACGGCCGCTCCTCGGTTTCCAGCGATGTACGGTTGTTACCTCGGGGCTGCTGTTTGACTCGCTGGGTCGACTCAGTGAGTTGACTCAGCGGGTCGACTCGGTGATTTGACTCGACGGGTTGACTCGGTGTTTTGACTCGACGAGTTGACTCAGCGGGTTAACTCAGCGTGTTGACTCAGTGAGTTTGACTTTTTTGGGATTTTTTTACTGGCTTTCCTTATGGGGGGTTTTTCAGGCTGATGTTTAGGACTGGGTTGACTGGGTTCAGGCTTGAACTGGGCTATGGAATGGGGCTTACAAGGGTGAGTTTGGCTGAGTTTGGACTTGGGATTTGGGGGTACGGTCCTCCATTCATCCAGCTATCTCTACCAACAGTGTAGCCGAAGGTGGGGTGTCTACAAGAACATACATCAAGTTGTCGATAACCCTTGAATACTCTAATTAAAATACACTTCTACCTGTATTTTCTACTTACTCAATTTTAGAATTATAGTGAGTAATAGCTAAACTTGTATCGGTTGTCTAGCATGATACCACGCTACACGAAAGCTTGTAGAGCTTAAAATTATAGCTAAATCTTATAGGGAGTAAATAGGACCACTTAAAAAATTTATTTACTAATTCATGCAATTATATGTCCAAATGCATAGACTACAAGTAATACAATTAATTGTGCAACTAGGCTATGTAATGGGATGTGAAATATCTAGTGTGCACGATCAATTAAACACTTAATATACATTCTATTCATACATCCATATACAATTACTAATTCAACTCATAAACATAATAGAATTACATACACAAATAGACAATAGTAGATAAAAGGATGTATAATATTCAGCTTAATCCTACTCTACTCCTGGCGGACGCACTAAAACTCGAGTGTACTGAATTTAACTATCTCGATGGTTTTCAATAGGTTCACCACAAACCTTTACAATGGTTTTATTAGGTTTTCCACTGTTAAAATTGTAGATTTCACTCAACAGAATATCCGCGGGAAAACATTGACATTTGTATTTCTTTTGTTTTGGGATTAGGAAATTCATAAGCATTCACAAATGATAGAGACAAGTGCACAATGAATAAGGCAGCCACCGACAAGAGCTGGGAGGAAGGAGAAACAAGCTCTCGAGGCCAGGTCGAAGACAAAAATCAACAAGGAGTCAATGTTCCTTAGGTGGGCTCTAAACAACCTGAGCTCGCTCAAGCCAATTCTGTAGCTCAGTTAGCCACTAACATAGAGTAGATCCTCGAATCAGAGCTGGTTGACTATTCTAGGGAATATTTCCTGGCAGGTGGCTTAGACGTGAACAACTATATTATTAATCAACTAGACGAGCAAGCACCTACCAGAGATACTAACGTTGCCGCTCCCTCACCTTCACATGTTGGTTCCTTGGAACTTCGCCCTTCATCTCCCGAAGCAACTACTAATGAAGCTGGGCAAATTAGAGTGGTTACCTAGTCGACTACTGTCCCAACAACTGGTGGAGAAGCATCGCATGTTTAAGAATCTACCAAGGAAACTCCTCCCAAACTTAGCCAATCAGCACAAATAAAAAGGGTCATCGAGGTGATTCTCATGCCTGACACACCAAATGATGCCACACTGATGGGTGCTCAGGGTCCCACTATCTAGACCACTTGTACACTTGCACAACTAGAGGAGTCAAGGAAGAGCATTGAAGAAGCCATTGTCCATGACATTTTGGCAACGGTTGTGCTTGCGGCTACTGCTAAGACTTCCTCTATTCCCACACAAACTGTGGAGATAGAGAGTGCTAAACCTAATCAAATCCTTGGTACTGTGATAGTGACTCCCTCTACTAGTGAAACTTCTGCTACTTATCCTATGAGCTTTGATATCTATGCTACTTTTAACTTGCTTTCCTTCGCACACTATATACCTCGTCTTAACAATTTCACTAATGCAGATTCTGACACATTCATTATTCCTTCGTTGAGCGAATTAGAGGGTTGGAAAAAGGAGATACGGAGGGTTTTGTTGGCCGGCATCATTAGATCCTTTTAAAATTCCAACGAATGGCTAGTGCTGGGGGCAGCGATGAAACGGATAGAGGCTTATGCTAACTGGTTAAAGATAGATGTGTTTGCGTTAGTCGCTACCTTGAGGTCTTCAAAGATTTTACCATTCGCCTAGATGATGCGAGGAACATAAGGGTGGATCCTGTCGTGGAAGAACAGAGACGTGCGGTACAATCCATATCCCAATAGAGCAACGAACATAATCAATCACTCTTCGACATATGAATTAATCTGAAGTTTAAAGAATCAGCCCTTCAGGAGCATATTAACAGTGGCCATCAGAGAGACAATCACTAGCTTATAAGCTGAGGAAGCGAATGGCCAATAGGAAGTCACCATGTAGAGTGTCATGCAGGAACTCCAATTTGTGCGACAAAGAGTCCGCGCGACCAATTTTCTAGTTGTGTGGAGGCCGCGCAGCTAGATTATGGCATGTGCGGTGGTGTGTGGCCTTAATATGGAAGTATGACTACCGCGCAACAGCCATTCAGGTTGCATAAACATTGTGCTAGACTTTTGGGCTCGCGTGTGCTGGCACCACGCCCTTGGCTTTCTCTGATCTTTTCAGCCTCCTTCACCCACACGCGCACTCCGTGTTGGATCCCCGCATGTCAGAATTTCCCTCAGCATAAGAGGACTTCATAATTGTGTGCCTCAACAGCAACAAACCTACATGTACACACTCTTGTTAGTGGACCTTGTACACACTCGTGTCGGTGATAGTCCTACACAAAGACCTACACATACTCACCCATATTGGCAGAACACGTTTCCACCCGTGTTAATGACTCCCTCGGAGACTTAATTAGTTTTTTATAAGCTCACCAATAACCTATATGGTCCTAATCCAATGATCTACATACACTCCCACCAGAGGCTCCCACGAAGACTAACATGTACACACCCGTGCCCAATTAACTCGATCCTACATAAGGACCTACGTATACTCCCGTCAGAGGCAGTCCTATATAAGGATCTATTTGAGTTTGGTTCTTAAACTCTATACTCAATCCTACATAAAGAAAATATACTTGGACTCTTACAAAAGACTTTTGTTAGTCAAATTGAGCCATATTGTAGCGCCTTCTTGAGATGTTTGATCAATGCTCCTCTGCACTTGAATCAGCTTCTCATTTGCCCCCCCCCCCCCCCCCCCCCCCCCCGATCTTTGATACGGATGATTCAGCTCCTAAGATGTAGAGAATTAATGTATAATTTCAAGAATTTCATAAAACTCATTGAACCCATTAGATAGGTATTCACTATCTCTATCTAATTTAAGAATTTTAATTGTTATATTATGATAATCTCTACCTTAGCCCTACATGACTTAAATTTATTCAATGCATTATCTTTTGTTCTAATAAAATAAACATAAATATAACTAGGGTGGTCATCGAAAAAAGTAATGACATATTGTTTACCACCTCTAGTTAGTACTTCGTTAAAATTATATATGTCACTATGTACTAATCCTAGAAGCTTAGATTCTCATTTTACCTTTTGAAATAATCTTTTAGTAATTTTGCGTTTGCTGCAAATTTTACATTTGTTTGTAGTCATTATCAACTTTATCAGTGAACTCTAAATTTGACATGCACTTTATAGAATTGAAATTCACATGTCTTAATCTAACATGTCAAAGATTCATTCTATCAACAGTATACACAGAAACGATATTACTTATTTCATTAATAATGTGGAGTATGAACATTCCATTACAAGTACATCTTTTTCCAATGAAAGCCTCATTCTTTAACAAAACAAACTTATTGAATATAAACACAATTTTGAAACCAATCTTACTAAGTATGTATCCTTATATAAGGTTCTTCCTGATATCTAGCATATTCAAGATGTCTCTTAAAATGAGCACTTTCTCATATGAAAATTTTACCTCAATATTTTCAATTTTCATGACTTTAGTGGATGAGGAATTACTTATGTACAGTTTCATATTATTTCACACTTGTTCATGGATCTTGAAAATGTTCATATCACATGTGACCTGCCTGATAACTCCAATGGCAACCCACCAATCTTTTTTTTTTCCACCATATTAGACTCAGAAACTATTGCCACAAGTATTTCATCAAACTCATCTTTTGCGAATTTTAACTTCAATGTCGACATTTTTTTGCATGATATTCAGATTTTTCACAAACATAGTAGTCGCCCTTCTTAGGTTTGTTCTTTTTGAATTTTTGTGACTTGTTGACATAATCAAATTTTTCTTCTTATTATTATTAGTATTGGAATTAGCTTCAACCATAAGAGTTATTGATTACATTTTTAGTTATTCAGTCTTCTTATTACTAAATCTATCTTCTTTTTTAATTCGAAAATATTGCATTAGTTACTTAAAGGACATGTCTTTCCTTTTGTGATTTAGTTTATATTGATAATTTTTTTAAAATAATGACAATTTTGATATAATTGCCCCAACGTGAAAATTCTTATCAATTTTCATGCCAAATAAGATGATTTCATTAGCAATAAGTTGGAATTCATGCACTTGTACAAGAATCGATTTGTCGTTAATCGTCTTAAACTTTAAGTAATTTCATACTAAGAATTTTTTATTACATGCCTTATCAGTCAGATACTTCGCCTGCAAAGCACCCCATATATCCTTAATAATCTTTGGTCCAACATACAAGTCATATAACAGGTCTGTGGGCACATTGAGAATGTGATTGCGACACATACTCATCATCCACCCACTTTTGAATCAGGACGCATCGCTTTTTGACTTCATCCTTAGTCAAATGCTCATTTGAATCAGGTCAAGTGAGACACATTTCACTTAGTACATAATTTATCGTAAGTTGCTTAAGCAAAAACTCATTTTTTACATCCATCACCGATAATTCTTCCCATCAAAACGATCAAGTCTTATAAGGTCAGGATCGACTAAACTGATTGTCGTTGAAGTGATTATATATGAAATAAACTATCTTCTAATTATTAAATTTGTTGTTCAGTGAATGACCCACTTGAAGAATTTTTACTAAGAGACACATTACAATGTCGTTTCTTGAAGATAATTTACGCTTCCCAAACAGTACAACAGAGCTCTTATATGATGTTGGTTGAAGGCATCCCATATATCCTTAATAATCCTTTTGTCGAAAATACAAGTCATATAGCGGCTATATGGGCACATTGAGAATGTAATTACGACGCATATAGTCATCATCCACTCATTTTTTAATTAGGACGCATTATTCTTTGACTTCATCCTTAATCAAATGCTCATTTGAATCGGGTTAAGTGGAACATATTTCACTTATTACATAATTGATCATAAGTTGCTTAAGCAAAAAACTCATTTTTTACGTCCATCACCGATAATTCTTCCCATCAAAACGATCAAGTCTTATAAGGTCAAAATCAACCAAACAGATTGTCGCTGAAGTGACCATATATGAAATAAGCTATCTTCAACTTATTAGATTTGTTGTTCAGTGAATAACCCACTTGAAGAATTTTTACTAAAAGACACATTACAATGTCACTTCTTGAAGATAATTTACGCCTCCCAAATGATACAACAGAGCTCTTACATGATGTGGGTTGAAGGCATCCCATATATAATAATCCTTAATATCATATAGCAGGTCTATGGGCACATTGAAAATGTGATTACGACACATATAGTCATCATCCACCCACTTTTGAATCAGGACACATCGCTCTTTGAATTCATCATTAGTCAAATGCTCATTTGAATTGGGTTTAAGTAGGACACATTTCACTTAGTACATAAGCAATCTTAAGTTGCTTAAGCAAAAATTTAATTTTCTATACCCATAACCGATAATTCTTTCCATCAAAATGATCAAGTATTAGAAGGTCAGCATTGACCAAACTAACTGTCGCTAAAGTGATTATATATGAAATAAACTATCTTCAAATTATTAGATTTCTTGTTCAATGAATAACGCACTTGAAGAATTTTTACTAAGAGACGGTTGCAATGTCACTTCTTGAAGATAATTTACACCTCTCAAACGTTACAACAAAGCTCTTGTATGATGTCTCTAGGAATCAACTGAGCTCAGACCCTTGTAGTATATGTATTTGGTTCTTAGTAACAGAATAACATGTATCATTGATTTGCACTACCAAAAAGATAAACTATCATCTTTTTAACCTTACTCAACAAACAGAAAGAATTCAAGAGGTAAAAATAAGTAGAGAAGATTTTCGATACTCTTCAAATGAACTAAGGTAAGATATATATGGGTTTTAGACAACATTTGATAAAGAAGTACATGTACATGAATATAATAAACACATTCATGTTTCCTTTGGTGAATACATGTATGTGCGATAACGAAAGGATGCATCCTTTGGCATATACATGAATATTTTATTATGAATGCATCCATGTGTGTGTGTGTGTGTGTGTGAGGAATGATCCCCTTCGCACATTAGCATAGGGGAGCTATATGCACACGGCCGGAAACATGCTTACTTAATCAGGCCAATGGATTTCTGCCAAAAGCTTGTGTGTGTAGGGAAGCTAAGTAGGGCCCACCATGATGTTTGTGAGAAATCCACCCCATTCATCCGCTTTTCAAGCTCATTTTAAGATATGCGACCAAAAATGGCTAAGATCCAAATCTCAAATGGGCCACACGTGAGGAAAGAGTGGGAAAGAAACGCCTACCATCGAAACCTTCCTAGGCTCCACCTTGACGTTTATATGTCATCCAAACTGTTTATAAGGTTATTCCAACTATGATGAATTGAAAACACAAAAAGCGTAGCTTGATACAAAACTTTTGTGGCCACATGAATGTTTCAACAATGGTCATTCAATCTTGTTGTTTCTTCTCATGTGGCCCACTTGAGTTTTGGATCCACCTAATGTTTTGTCAAGTCGTAAAATGAGCTCGAAAAAATGGGATGAGCTCGAAAAAATGAGTGGACGGAGTGGATTTATCACAAATATCATGGTAGGCCCTATCTAGCTTCCGTGCACAAGAGAGCCTGGGGTAGGAGATCCGCGTCCAATGGAAGTGGATTGGGCGTGGATTGGGTACTACCCTCCACTCGGACTTGCTAGAGATGGACGGTCTTATCTAGGGCTATGTGAACCCACTATAATATAATTGTTATATCCAATCCGTCCATCTATTTTAAAAGTCTATTTTAAGACATGAGCTCAAAAAAGAGCTAGATGTAAGGTTCTAGTGGACCATACCATAGGAAGTGGTGGTGACAATGACTCCCACTTTTGAAGCCTTTCTAGGGCCAACTGTGATATTTATTTGACATCCAACTTCTTCATAAGGGCACATGTACTGGGATGAAAGGAAAAAAATAAATATCAGCTTGATCCAAAACTTTTGTGGCCTCTAAGAGGTTTTCAGTGGTAGGCATTCAAACCCCATTGTTCTTGTGGTGTGTTCCAATGGATAATTCAAGCTGCCTCATTTTTTAACTCATGTTCTAAAACGATTTTTCATAATGGATGGAGGGTGCGGATAAAGACACATACATCATGATGGGCCCCACAGAGCCCTTAACATGACCGTCCGTTTCTAGCTAGGCCCGGCGGCAGGAGTACGCAATCCACACCCGATTGCGTGGAGCGGCCGATTCCGATGGTGTGTTAACGTCATCAAGTTCTGCTGGCCCACCATGACGTGTGTTATATCTAAACTGTTCATCCACTTGGCAAAATCATTCTAGCACATGAACCCAAAATTTTGGCAGATCCAAAGCTCAAGTGGACCATACCTCATAAAGCATGATGATAATGACGACCACTGTTCAAACCTTCCTAGGGCCCACCATGATGTTTATTTGCAATCTAACTAGTTCAAAAGGTCACACAGACCTTGATTAAGGGAAAACCAGACATCAATTTGATCCAAAACTTATGTGGTCATAAGAAGACTTCCATGGCAGGCATTCAAAACATACGACCTTATGTGGTGTGGTCCAATTGAGCTTTGGATCAGCCTCATTTTTTAGCTCATGTCTTAAAATGATCTCTCCAAATGGATGGACAGCTTGAATATAACATATACATCATGATGAGGCCCACGTAACTTGGTGACGTCAACACACGGGCAGTAATGGGTGCGCATATAGATCCCCTACGCTATGGTGCTTAGGGGATCATTCATCTATCTCTCAAGGTACTATGTGAGCTGAATGGGCCCCATTGTGATGTGTGATGGCTATCCACACTATCAGTCATATCCACCATTCCATGGTAGGCCATGATCATAAAATTCAGGTCAATCCATGACTTGGGTGGGATGTGAATGGGAAATCCAGCCCATCCATTGTCTGCGTACCACTTAAAAAAGAGGTCATACCAAGTTTCAGCCACATCCAAAGCTCAGGTAAGCCTTGATAAGTGTTTTTAGATGTTGTAGGCATGATTTTACACTATTTCAGTTAGTATGGCCCACTTGAATTCTAAATACAAATGATTTTTGGGTTATACCTAACCAATAGGGGACCCACCAAATGCATAGTGTGGATGTCTGATGTACATCACAATGGGGCCCACACATCTCGACCGTTGAGTGCTTCGTGAGAGATTTTTAAGGACTCATCACACGTGATGTGTCCCCGAAATCTGAGCCATCCACGTGATGCAGCGCCTTGAAAAACCCTCAGGCCCAACTTTCAATCTGATCCAAAACTCTGGTGGGCCATAGAAAAGAGAGAGAGAGAGAGAGAGAGAGGCAAATCAAGGGAGGAAATTGTTTCCTTTTTCCATGGTCCACTAGATTTGTAAACCAATTGAAAGTTGGGCCTTGGGGATTTTTTGGGGTGCTGCATCACGTGGACGGCTCAGATTTTGGGGACACATCAAGTGTAATGAGTCCTCAAAAATCTCTCATGAGTTCTCGTGAGAGATGGTTCGCCCATCAAGTGAGCATTCCTCTCTCTCTCTCTCTCTCTCTCTCTCTCTATATATATATATATATATATATATATATATATATATATATATATATATATATATAGGTCAAGCCTCATGGGAACTTCCCATGAGGTCAAGATGTGTGGGCCCACATGCCTAAAACATCTAAAAGCACTTGGTGGGGCCCACCTGAGTTTTAGATGCGGCTGAAACTGTCTGACCCGTCATAAAAGGGGGACACATACAATGGATGGGCTGGATTTGTGAACCACATCTCAGTGAGCCCAATAAACAATCATGAAATATATATATATATATATATATATATATATATATATATATATATATATATATATATATATATATATATATATAACCAAGTCCCCAAGATAACCTGTATAGTCCGCTCTATGGCAACCCACACAGCTGCACTATTTGAAAACCAGGCCGGAGCAGCTGGTCCCACTCCTTTGATCAGTGCCAGCTCCGAGTTGTATCTCAATCGAGGAATCAAACTATTTCACTGTCACCTTTGGATCAAAGAGATCAGACCAGTCACATTTGATTCCATTAGCTGGACTGTGTCCTTCTCTACTGGATTTTGCTCCTGTCCCACGTTACACGTGCCAAGAGTGCGCTGATGGGACTATCCGATGAGAAAGAAAATCCCAGTTGTTGTACAGCTATAACCATCCAGCTACCGAGTTTTTTGTGGCTGATTCCAGAATGTTTCTCCGTTATAATCCAACCATTCCTTTTGTTAATCCACTGAACAGATAGCTAGCTAGGGCTGTCCTTCCCCTAGCTTTTGGCATATCCACATGGCGGCCCACAAGAGGAAAGGTGCCTCCAGACACCACACATATCTGGCACTTACACAGCTAGGAAGTAGCTAAATAGAACTATTATGCGAGCTACCTTACCATGACATAGTTGCATTTGGAGTCATTGGCATCCACATCACCTTTCTGTACAGTCCATTAGGTCTAGCCTACTCTTCATAGGCAGCTTTGAAGAAATCATACTGGTCGGATGATCCAAACTGTCCGGTCATTGGCTTGAAGAATTCAATGGACAAGATTGTACATTAAATTGGTCAAGGATATCTGGGACGATTTTGATTGGGGTTAGTTTTTACACAGTAATGAACGAAGATCAGACTTGGAACGGTCATATATATATATATATATATATATATATATATATATATATATATATATATATATATATAGAGAGAGAGAGAGAGAGAGAGAGAGAGAGAGAGAGAGAGAGCCATAGCTGATGCCATTACAAAACTAATACTCGTATCATACGGGCAATCCAATGAACTGACCTTGGACAATTCATAATTTAGAATGCTAATACCACACTCAATCATCACACAGTCCACAAGAACACACGGTGCACGTACAGCATCTGTCCGCCCCGACATGGATGGCCATAGTCCGAAATACCAACAGTCAGACGATCCTAACCATTCGCTTGGACAAATAATCTTTTCTACCAGCTGGGATCACACGGACCACCATGATTTTTGAGCTTATGACCCATTCATCATGAGGCCCCACCAACGAACAGCCTCGATGCCATTCACTAGTGTGCAGCCACATAGAACATGTGATATCCCGCGTGCGATGTTAGCATTCCCTTATACCTTATCACCAAATATATACCATTTTTTACAAGTTAATAAAATGAAAGCAGTCAGCAGTGTCCACACACAAATACACACTGGCAAATCTTCTATTCCACACCCGCACACAAAAGACGCAAACTCAAAGCACCCTTGAAATAACTCAGATGAGCAGGCAGGCAGTATATGCCTGCTCTACAATGGGGTTCACAAGTACTTGATGAGGGCCCAAATGACAGCGGCCAAGACTACAATACCGATCACTGCTAGCAGCAGGCACATGCACGAGCAACCTCCCTTTGTCCGCTTATTGAGAATCGCAAGTCTCTTCTGCACTCGCTGCATCAATCATGGAAACAACCGACAGTCAGAAAGCAGTCTAGCGAGATCCCCTTGTAAGTCGATATTTTTGGAAGCTTGAAACCCTGACTCAATTCGACTGGAAGAGTCAACTAGGTATTTAATAATATCTGAAGAGATGCTCCAGTGCCCTCAGAGCACCATGAGTAATAGTGCTCCTAGTTGCCTAAGTTCAGTTAGACACTCCAATCAATCAATCTGAAATGCCCACTAAAACATATTTCTCTGACTGCCATGCAAGAATCGCACTGATCAGATAATCCAATCCATCCTTGATTTAGCATTATTTTCTATAGCCATCCTTTTCCCAAGCCATGTATGGGATGGCAACAATTTCCTAACAAAAGTGATTCTTTAGATCAATAAGCAATCCACCAGTAACTTTACACCCACACCTTTGGGACAGTGGTAGACTGAGTGAAGATAACCTCATCTCAACACTGAGGTCAAGGCATCGAATCCCAATGTGGGTGGGGGGGCGCTAACATTGAAGGGTGACTAACAGTGGGCTGTGTGAGCTAACCCCAAAAAATAAAAATAAATAAATACAAATAATAAAATCCACCAGTAACTTTCAAAAATAAAAAATAAGAAAAGCAATTCATGAGTGTCTCTAACAAAGAGACGGATCAAATTTTGTAGACCTATTTTTTGTGTAAATTATCTTCACTGTGCATTTAAAAGACCATCGATTGATTGATTATTTTTTGTCAGATTGGTTTGATGCTTGGATGTTTGCCCATAAAATGTGTTGAACCTAATGAACAGTCTAGATCAATTGGATGGGATAGTCCAAGTGTGCTAATGCAACTAGGAGCACTGTGACTTACAGTGCTCTGAGAGCATCAGAGCATGTCTCCATTTTGAAACAATTACATCATGTATCAAACTCTGCCTTGTAGCATGCATAAGCCAGTTCAAGCCTGAGTAAGGGATGGTTGATGTCATGTCAGCAGCGATTCATTAATTTATTTCTTCCTTTTTTTCTGATCCACAATTATGGAAAGGAAAATGGGGCGGGGGAACCGACTCCAAATTGCTCAAAACACGCTGATGATGATGGAAATAATGTAAAATTCATGAAAGAATAGAAGTGATGGGAACAAGGCAGTCCTCCGAAATCCAAAGTGCAAGGGATTGATTAGGAATAAATGCACCTACAATGGTAGCAGTTCTTGCAGAAATTCTCCTTGGCAACTCCCACTCAATAGCAGACAATTCATAATGAATAGAAAGGGAATATTGAAGCAGCTTCAAACAGGCTTCCAATAGTATTAACTACTAGAAATAAGGGAGATGAATCACTCTAGTTACCCAACCACTTAACTGATTGAAAATGTTACCGAATAAAGAGAGATGCTCCAGTGCTCCTCATTGCAGCAGCTCACTTGGACAGTTCAATTGACCGAAGTGAACTGTCCATCAATTCTAGAATACATGTCATAGGCTACCATACAAAAGTTGTTCTGATCGGATGATTCAATCCATCTTTGATTTGGCCATTTGTTCTACACCCATCCATTTTCGAAGCCATGGATAGGATGGTTATAATTGCCTAATAAAAAGTGATTCTTTAGAATCATAAGCAATCCATGATGGGCCTAAAGAAACAGATGAATAAAATTATTGATTGGACATATTTTTGTACTATTTATTCAAAATATTCATATTTGTCAGATTGGTGTGGTCTTTTGCATGGTAGCCCATGAAATGTGCACTAAACCTAATGAACAGTCTAGTTTTAATCGATTGGATTTCTAAGTGTCCTAATGCAACTAGGAGAACTACAACTTACAGTGCTCTGAGAGCATGACTAAAGCATCTCTCTTGAATAGAAATCATGCGTTGACTAGAAACCATGGTTGCTCCTCCAGTATGACCTATTTATACAAGCTATTCTCATGCCACTTCCATGTTTCTAACGAAGCCATTATGTATTCTTTCTTATCCAATAAGTTTCTTTAGACAAAAAAAAAAAAAAAACATACTACTAATGTGGCATAAAATAGGAAACTAACTGACGTAAGACAGCCCTAATTATGATGCATGCTCATGAACATAATTAAACAGCGGAAAATGAAAGGAATAAATAATCTAAAATCCAGAATCACTCATCATAAACTAAGAAAATCCACAAGGAGCTTGCAATGGATCTGACCAATCGTCACAACCACGAAGTTTGAGTTTCAATTATAACTAGGGTTGGATCTGGTGAGGGATAGGACCTCCCGATCTTGCATGGCTATAACCCAATCAATCAAGAGGAATCTCTAATCCAGGAAATCAGGGAATTTCGGATTAGGGATTTGAAAATCTGAAAACCTTAGGGTTTATGCTCAAAATCAGATTTTGGAATTGTGGCTAATGAAGCAAATAGGTTAGAGAAGATAGGATTACCTAGAAAAAGGATTAGAGGGACATAAGAAGCAAATAGAAGAAAGAAGGATCAAGGAAGAAGAAACATCACCATGAGAGAGAGAGAGAGAGAAAGAGAAGGAGAGAAGCACCAAGAGACTTTTCATTAATCAATAATCAAAGTTAAATTCGAGTTTAGGGCTTTAGCCCGCTTAAATAAGCAAATAAAGACATAAAAGTACTAAAATAACCCTAAAACTAAGCAAAACGCATAATTAAACGTAAGTGCGGGAAAGTTCGGGCGCTCGGTCGAGCTCCCAAGTAGTCGCCCTTAGTCATCCAAAAACCTCCAGAGAGGTTTGAGCGCTCGTCAGTCAAAGTTCGGGCGCCCGAAGGCAAAGTTCGGGCGCCCAAAGGCAGTGGTCGGGCGCCCGATGGGCGCTCGAAATTTCCAGTTCTTTGGTCTTCTTTCTCCTTTCTTCCTTCACACGTGTCTTCCCTGAGTAGGGTCTTCTATGTATCCAATCACATGTAAAGGGTCTTCAGTGCGTCTTCAGTTCCTCAATAATCGCCTATCCACAAGGACGGTACTTGTGGTTGACGCTTTCTTCGTTGGTACACCTTGAATGCTTTTGTGTCTGCATCAATTCCCCCCGGGTGAGAAAAACTCGACTCCGACGAGTTGAAACTTTTGTATCGCTCTAGTAGATCTGGATCAATACTCTGCAATGCTTCGCTCAACAGCCACGTAGATTCAGACGATGGTTTGTTCTTCCATTTGACAAGGTACCTCTGGAAACCTCCATCTCTCGTAGATACTATCTCGTCATCCAAGATCTCTTCAATTTCTTCTTTATGGGTAATGGGTGGAGAAAAGGGTGGAAGGGGTTGTGTAGCAAAATCAGAAAAAGGCCATGAAAAGGACAATGAGTCGACAATGGGATTATGGGAACGGACTAGATCTTCGACATTAAAAGTTGGATTAATGCCCATTTCAGGTGGAAGGTCAATCTGATACGCGTTGGACCCAACCTTTTGTAATATCTTAAATGGTCCAGCACTACGTGCTTGTAACTTTTTAACGGATCCTTAAGAGAATCGCTCTGGCCTTATCCTCACCATTACGTAGTCTCCTTCCTGAAATTCTTGCGCTCTACGATGAGAATCAGCTGAAATTTTATAATCATCATTACTCTTATTTATCCGCTGCCTAATGTGTATGCAAATCATGACTATGGCGTGCAAATGCATCAGCTGATTCAGAAGACCTTTGGGTAACAGACATAGGTAAGAGATCTATGGGCATTTTAGGTTTATACCCACTTACAATTTCAAAAGGACTCAACCTTGTAGATCTATTAACTGACCCATTATAAGCAAATTCAGCAGTTGGTAAAATTAGGTCACAAGTCTTAACATGTTCACCCACTAGACAACGTAGAAGATTTTCAAGACTATGGTTTACCACTTCAGTTTGACCATCTGTTTGTGGGTGGTAAGCGGTAGAAAATTGCAAACGAGTTCCCATAATGTGCCACAGTGTCTTCCAAAAATAGCTAGTAAACCTGACGTCACGATCAGACACTATGGTTTTAAGTAACCCATGGAGATGCACCACACCATAAAAAAAAATATGAGCAACATGAAACGCATCTGACATTTTCGAACATGGGAGGAAATGTGCCATCTTAGAAAAACGGTCCACAACGACAAAAACGGAATCGTGCTTCTTGATTTTCTGGGGAAGCCCAAGCACGAAATCCATACTAATGTCCTGCCATGGAGCATGTGGCACTGGCAATGGTGTATACAACCCGGTATTTTGCTTTCTTTGCTTTGCCAGCTGACATGTACGACACTACCCTAAAACTTTGGCTACGTCTCACTTGAGACTTGGCCAATAGAAACGATCTTCCACAAGGGCAATGGTCTTATCACGACCAAAATGGCCAACTATCCCTCCTAAATGAAGCTCTCAGATGAGGAATTCACGAAGGGACATACAGGGAATACAAAGTCTGTCTCCCTTGAAAAGGAAGCCATCTTTAAGAACATACTCACTCATAATATGCTGGTCACTGGAGAGCGACGTGTAAGTACCCCCAAAATCAGGACATATGGGGTATTCATCTTTCAATTGCTCAAATCCGACGACCTCTACACTCAAAGAGTTGAGCAATGCCGCTCTTCTACTAAGGGCATCCGCTGCTTTGTTTTCAACTCCGGCCTTGTGTTTCAGAACAAACGAATATTCCTGAAGAAACGCTACCCACTTAGCATGCCTTGGGTTGAGTTTCTTCTGAGAATGCAAATATCTCAAAGCCTTATGATCAGAAAACAAAACGAATTCCTGCGGTAGGAGATAGTGTCGCCAATGTCTCAGGGATTGCACTACCGCATAAAATTCTTTGTCGTAAGTGGAATACTTTTGTTTTGCCTCATTCAGTTTTTCACTGAAATAAGCCACTGGGTGTCCTTCTTGACTTAACACTCCACCTATACCGACACCAGACGTATCACACGCTACTTCAAAGATTTTAGAAAAGTCAGGTAGATGCATGACAGGAGTTTCTACCATCTTGCCCTTAATTTCCTTAAAAGCCTTGACTGCGACTTTAGACCACACGAACTCTCCCTTTTTCATGCACTCAGTAATGGGAGCCATAATCGTGCTAAAACTCCTAATGAACCGACGATAAAAAGTTGCTAGGCTGTGAAAGCTTCGCACCTCATGAATGTTCCTCGGTTCAGGCCACTCAACTATGGCCCTGACCTTTTCCGGGTCTACGCGCATTCCTTCAGATGACACTATAAATCCTAAGAACATAACTTGACTAGACATGAACGCACATTTCTTAAGATTAGCGTACAACTTTTCATTCCTAAGGACGCTACAGACCTGCTTCAAATGTTCAAGGTGTGATTCCTTAGTGGTACTATAAATAAGAATATCGTCAAAGTACACCACTAGGAATTTTCCCATGAACGGCCTCAAAACTTGTGTCATCACCCGCATGAAACTACTGGGTGTGTTAGTCAAGCCGAAAGGCATGACCAGCCACTCATATAGCTCATCTTTCGTTTTAAACGCAGTCTTCCACTCATCTCCTGGGCGTATACGAATTTGGTGAAATCCACTCTTGAGATCTATCTTAGAGAATATAGTGGACCGGGCCATCATGTCAAGCATATCATCAAGTCTAGGTATAGGGAACCTATACTTGACAGTAATTTTGTTTATGGCACGGCTGTCCACACACATGCGCCACGTGCCGTCTTTCTTTGGCGTCATCAATGCAAGCACGGCACACGGGCTCATACTCTCTTGGATGAAACCCTTTTGTAGAAGCTCATCAACTTGCTTCTTCAACTCAGCATGCTCTGCAAGGTTCATCTTGTAATGAGGAAGGTTCAGTAGAGTAGACCCTGGGACAAGATCAATGCCATGCTGTATGTCCCTCCTAGGTGGCAACTCATTCGGTAAGTCTTCAGGAAATACATCACTATATTCCTTCAAGACCGAGGTCACCTCATGGGGCAACTCTGATGGAACCTCAGGTGTAATCTCTCTAGCCACAAGGGCATATACCATAGAATCCTCCTTAGCCACTTTCTCAAACTCTCTTGCGCTGATTATATAGAGAGACTTAGGCTTGATTTCCCCACTCCTCTAGGCTCACTTGCCTTCTCATCCTTCTTCTTCCCTAGTGTGTTCTCAGGTGGCATGGGGTTAAGTTTGATCTTTTTACCGTTATGCATGAAGGTACACGCATTCAAACGGCCAAAGATCATGACATCATTATCGAATAGCCACGGTCTACCTAGGATAAATTGTCCCACATCCATAGGTAAAACATCACACCACAGGGACTCCTTATATGACCCAAACTCAATGGGGACTAAACATTGATGGGTGACAGGAAGAGATGTCTCGTCAACCCAAGAAACTTTATATAGGTCAGGATGAGGTGTGGATTTCAGTTTCAAACGATCTAAGGTGCTAGTGGATATCACATTCTGACAACTTCCACTGTCCACTATCACCTTACAATTCTTTTCATCACATTTGGCAATAGTGTAGAAGATAGTGTTTCGACGCCAGTCAACACTACTCCTAGACTGAGCTAGCACACACCTAACTACTGCAAGCGTTGCTTCTCCATCTAATTCTCCCTCATCAGTAAGTCCTCCTTCAGGGTGATACTCTTCAACTTCATAATCACCCTGGTTATCTCCACCCTCGTGGGACTCGCCTACAACTAAGGCTTTTCCACGGCTCTTCGTAGGACACTGATTAGACATGTGGCCAAGATTGCTACACTCATAGCACCTCACTTGGCTCATGTTACTGGGACCGGCACGAGGAACCCCTTTTCCCTTGTCCTCCCTAGGCCTAGGCGGAATAGTCGCCTGTCCTCTAGGTTGACTACCAACATTAGGTCTAGTCCCTTAGGAACTAGATCTAGCACTGGAGTCTCAGGACTCAAAACGATGAATGACAGGAGCCTTCAGATATTACTTTAACTCCTGCACGACTTGATATACTTCATCCAAGTCCGTTAAGGGCCGAGTCATAAGCTCGGGCTGAAGATCCGCACGAAGGCCCGTCTTGAAACGCGAGAGCGTTACTAGAGAGTCTTCTTGGATATCACATCGCATCATATATTCTTCAAATTTAGCGATATAGTCAGTGGCAGACATTGACCCTTAGCATAAGGATTGCCATTGGTCAAGGAACTTCTGACGGTATGAGAGAGGAAGGTACTTCTCCTTCAACTTCTCCTTCATCTCATACCAATGTGTGATAGGGGCTCTACCAACTCTTTCTATCTTACGCTCGGTGTTGGTCTAAAATAGCTTGGCTTGGCCCACAAGCTTCATCTTAGCAAACTGCATTTGACGGTTTTCTGACATGCCAAACCACTCAAAGTAGTGGTCCATGTCAGCAACCAAGTCAAGGAATGCCTTGGGATCTAGACGCCCATCAAAACTCGGAGCCTCAACTCTCACACTTTTCATCGCACGCTCATCTGGATCATAGCGGTCTTGATGATCATATGTGGCTCGCGCCTCTCGCACAACACCACCATCATTATCACGATCCCTATCCTCGTTACCTCCACGTGTGGCAACGCGTTCTTCAATGATTCCTCTCACTTGGGAGTGCGCTTCATCCCCTACAGCGGAGCTTTCCCTTTGGAACGCCTCTAGTTACTCGACCTTAGTCATGCTGGTGGTGATTTGGTTCTCAAGGCGGGCAAACTCACGCTTTTGACTTGCTTCTAGAGCGGTTATCTTTTGTATCAATTGAGCAAGTTGCTCAGATAACTGCTCGTTATTCATGGTAGGTTAAAGTCCGAAACCTCTACCTCTTCTCATGGGCATACAATTAAAACTTGAACCAAACTCTACCTAACTAAACTACTAGGTGTTATAACTCACAAGATGAATGCGATGAATGCAAAACTAATATGAACTGACACAATTAAATTAAGACAGGAAACAACTCAAATCTGAAAATTTTCCAAATTAGGAAACTTTCTAAAGTTGGAAAGTTTCTAAAATTGGAAACTTTCTAAATCTGGAACTTTCCTAAAATAGACCCAAAAATCAAAACCCTAATTTGATAACTCGATCTAGACAAAAACCATGCAAGCCTATTCTCTGATACCAAATTTGACATAGGACAACCCTAATTATGATGCATGCTCATGAACATAATTAAACAGCGAAAAATGAAAGGAATAAATAATTTAAAATCCAGAATCACTCGACACAAACTAAGAAAATCCACAAGGAGCTTGCAATGAATCGAGCCAATCGTCACAACCACGAAGTTTGAGTTTCAATTATAACTAGGGTTGGATCCGACGAGGGATAGGACCTCTCGATCTTGCATGGCTATAACCCAATCAATCAAGAGGAATCTCTAATCCAGGAAATCAGGGAATTTCGAATTAGGGATTTAAAAATCTAAAAACCTTAGAGTTTATGCTCAAAATCAGATTTTGGGATTGTGGTTAATAAAGCAAATAGGTTAGAGAAGATAGGATTACCTAAAAGAAGGATTAGAGGGACATAAGAAGCAAATAGAAAAAAGAGGGATCAAGGAAGAAGAAACATCACCATGAGAGAGAGAGAGAGAGAAGGAAAGAAGCACCAAGAGGCTTTTCATTAATTAATAATCAAAGTTAAATTCGAGTTTAGGGCTTTAGCCAGCTTAAATAAGCAAATAAAGATATAAAAGTACTAAAATACTCCTAAAACTAAGCAAAACGCGTAATTAAACGTAAGTGTGGGAAAGTTCGGACGCTCGGTCAGGCGCCCGAGCAGTTGCCCGAAGTCGTCTGAAAACCTCCAGAGAGGTTCGGGCGCTCGTCAATCAAAGTTCGGGCGCCCGAAGGCTATGGTCAAGCGCTCGATCGGGCGCCCAAAGGCAGTGGTCGGGCGCCCCCAATTCTTTGGTCTTCTTTCTCCTTTCTTCCTTCACACGTGTCTTCCCTGAGTGGGGTCTTCTATGTGTCCAATCACATGTGAAGGGTCTTCAGCGGGTCTTCAGTTCCTCAATAATCGCCTATCCACAAGAACCGTACTTGTGGTTGGCGCTTTCTTCGTTGGTACACCTTGAATGCTTTGTGTCCACATCACTAACTTGCCAATTATGTCAATCCATGCATGTGGAAGTATAAACAATGCCCATGTGAGAATTGTTAAGACATGTGCCCTGTATGCACAAGTCCCACAAGGGCCTCTTTGCATTCACGGAGAATGACACATGGTATTCAATTTTCTGTACAAAAAAAAAAAAAAAAAAAAATCGTTGTTTGTTTCTTCCTATTTTCCAAATTTTTCAAGGAAAACAACTTTCCACTTTTTCAAATTCTCTAGTCAAGTGGCACTTTTCAGTTTCCATTTTACTACTTCAGAGGAAAATTCATTTTTCTCCTTTCCCATCTGAACCTTACATTGTCTCTCCACCATTTTAATGATCCCAACCATTCGAGGCCCATCCTTAGTCAATCCTAACCACCTGTATTTCCACAAAAGGCCAATCATGAGATGATTTTAATCATGTGAGGCCCATTGTAAGTCAATCCTACCACTCATATTTCCCATGGCGCCCATCGTTAGATGATCTTAACCATGTGGGGTCAAGTATTAGTTGATCATAACCATGCTGTATTTCCCATGTGGCTCATCGTTAGATTATCTTAACCATGTGGGGTCTAGCGTTAGTTGATCATAACCATGTGAATTTTCACCTAGCGCTCATAGTTGGATGATCTTAACCGTGTGTAGCCCATCATTAGATGATCTCAACCATGTGAGGCCCGTAGTTAGATGACCTTAACTATGTGAATTTCCACATGACGTGCCTCATTAGTAGATTCCACCCAAGTGCATTTCCACATAAGGCCCATTCTTAAATGATATTAACTACACTGTTAGTTGATCCTAACCAAGTTCGCACATGTGCGATGGCAAAGATGGGCATCACAGGTATATATTGATCTGTATGCCAAGACATGAAATTTCTGTGGAAATGAGGTGGGCTGCCAAACAAAAAAAAATTTAAGTCCAATTTCTGAGGGAAATTTTGTGAGAAAACAAACAAAACAATGGAAATGGTGTCTCGTTTCCACCTTTTAAATAGAAATGTTGGTTCCAACGATATCGATTTTTCTATTTTCAATTTCTAAAAAAACAAAACAAAACAAAACAAACCCTAGGAATGAATCAAATCTATGAGTTGTGGGGCCCACCTCAATGTATGAGTTGTATATTTATGCTGTCCATCTCTAACCATTTTGCTGGATCATTTTTCAGCATGGACTCAAAAATTAATCAGATCCAAATCTCGGAGAAGCACACCATCTTACGGCAGCGGATGTTTTTAACCCCCATTAAATGAAAATTTATTATGCATGCATTTTTTTTGTAATTTTTTTGCATGTAAATATGTGTATTTAAGCATCTCCTAAAGTTTCATTGAAAAAATCCACCATTTTCACCATGTTTCCCCCTGTTTTCAATGCATTTCTGTTATCGGCGATAACAATATTGTTTCTTTATCTCTAGCCGGCAAAACTTATAGCGATACAGACAACTGAAACATTGCTTGAGAGTTAGTTTATATCTCAAACAAGGGGTACCGAAACGGTTAGCGCCATTACATGATGGTATCGCCACCACCTGTTATGCGATTCAGGTTCAAATCGGTGACCCTCGAAAGAACAATGCCATAATGGTCATTATGGGAGCATAACGGCTGCTACCCCGATAATGATTTTAAAAAATGATAGTTTATATATATATATATATATATATATATATATATATATATATATATATATATATATATATATATATATATAGGGAAAAGGTACTATGCGGGCCCCCACTATGATGTGTGATGGGCATCCACACCCATGCATTTGGTGGGTCCCCTATTGGATATGGGATATCCCAAATCGACCAAAAATCTAGCAAGATGCGGTTGATTTGGTGTTGTAGTATTCAAATAAACTATTTCTAGTAAGAAATTTAATAAAAAGAATACTTACCTCTTTCTTCGAATTTTCTGCAAAATGGTCCACGGAACTTTGATTCTTCCAAATCGCTTTAATAAAGAGTTTTAATCAACAAAGAGTGCACGAGCTAGATCGGAAATGGCTTAGGATCACTTTAATTAACATGAGAAATGAAGACTGAAGAGATTTGCAACAAAAAAAAAAAGGGTGGAAAAAATAGGCATTTGATACACACACACACACACACACACCCCATGTGCTCGACCTCATGGGAACTTCCCATGAGGTTGAGCTGTGTGGGGCCCACTGTGATGTGCATCAGACATCCACACCATGCATTTGGTGGGTCCTCTATTGGTTATGGGATATCCCAAAAATCAGCTATATCCAAAACTTAAGTGGGCCATACCAACTGAAACAGTGTAAAATCATGCCTACAACATCTAAAAGCACTTGTTGGAACCCACCTGTGTTTGGGATACGATTGAAACTTGGTGTGACCTCTTGTTTAAGCAGGACACGCACAATGGATGGGCTGGATTTCTCAACCACATATCAGTCGAGCCTATAAACGATCATAAAGGTTTCGATGGGTGCATATCCACTCTTAACTGTTGTCTATGGTGTGGCCCACCCAAGTCATGGATTAGCCTGAGTTTTAGGCCCACGGCCCACCACAGAATGGTGTGGATGCCCATCACAATGGGGTCCATACAGCTCGACCTCATGGGAACTTCCCATGAGGTGTATATATATATATATATTGCAAATCTCTATAGTCTTCATTTCTCATGTTAGTTAAAGTGATCCTAAGCCATTTCCGATCTAGCTTGTGCACTCTTTGTTGATTAAAACTCTTTATTAAAGCAATTTGGAAGAATCAAAGCTCCACGGACCATTTTGCAGAAAATTCGAAGAGTGAGTATTCTTTTTATTAAATTTCTTACTAGAAATAGTTTATTTGAATACTACAACACCAAATCAACCGCATCTTGCTAGATTCATGGTCGATTTCGGGTTTTTTTATTTATAATTTTCTAACTTTCTTTTTAATATTGCTGTTTTTTACCTTAAGAAATGGCAAATTTGAGTTTTTTTTATTATATATTTGAGTGTGGGTGATTCCAACAGACGTAAGGTGCTTGCATGTACAAAACCACGCCTTAGATTAATAATATTAATCACATTTCATATTTTGTTTAAATGTTTTGATTTCTAATGATTTTTGTATGAATAGTGACTAGAGGAAAAAAAACTCAAAACATGTTTTTTTTCATGTCTAATATTCAATGTGCATTATTCCAATAGATATAAGATAATTACATCTACAAAATCATGCCTAGGATTAGTAATGATAACCGCATTTTATATTTTTTAAAATTTCTTTCATTTCTAGTGATTTTCGAATGAATAGTGACTATGAGGAAAAAAACCCAAAAAAGGTTTTTCTTCTGTCTAATGTTTAATGTGGATGATTTCAACAGATGTAGAACAATTATACGTACAAAACCATGCCTCAGATTAATAATGTTAACCACATTTTACATTTTTTTATTTTTTTACTTCTGATGATTTTTGGATGAATAAACTGAGAAAAAAAACCTTTTTTCTAATATTTTATGTTTGATGATTCCAACAGATGTAGGATGATTACATGTACAAAATCATCCCTTAGACTAGTAATGTTAACCACATTCTACATTTTTTTTTCTTTTTTTTAATAGTAGTGACTGTGAATAAAAATGTGCAAAAAATGTTTCTTTCTTAACCTCATCTTGATAATATTTGTATTTATAATAATTATATTTATATGTTTGTATTTTGAGCAGGTGAGGAGCTTGATTCGTTTTTGTTTGAACTTTAGTTTACACTTTCGAGTTTTGACTTTAGTTTAGACTTTACACTTTAATTTAAAGGCTTTAGAGTTAGACAATTTAGACTTTATTATTTTAAAGTTTAGACTTTAGTTTATGCTTCACATGTTAGTTTGTTTTAGACTTGCAGTGATTAGGGAGAATATGGCCGGCCAACGAGAAAGTGAGGATATTGGATGACATCATTGTGAGAGAGTGAGTGGTAGGCACTCAATGAAGTGCAACTATTGTAGTAGAATGATGACCGGTAAAATCACACGACTCAAACAAAATTTGGCACATCAAAATAGCTGAGTCGCGGGTACAACAGCGTGTCAAGAGAGGTAATGCACATGATGCAACAAAAATTTGAAAGAGTTTTAGGAGAAAAAAGATGTCGTACAAAAGAAGTAGGATGCTCTTGATGCATCCAAATAGGAGGTGTTTAGTCCTGATTGCATGGGTGCTGGTGAGCAGGAGAAAATTGATTCCAGTGAGGATTCAGATCAGGAGGTCACCATAGTTAGGAGAGAGAGCCATGCACCACTCATGAAGATAAAGAGCATTGGCGCATGTTTTGGGGGAGGGGTTTATACATGATGCAGGGAGAGTAGTGAGAGTGGGATTGGGAATGCGACTGGGGGGTGGGGTTGGTTCCGGTGAGGATTCAGATCAGGAGGTCACCATAGTTAGGAGAGAGAGTGCATGCACCACTCATGAAGATAAAGAGAGTCAGCGCATGTTTCGGGAGAGGAGTGTATAACGTGATGTGGGGAGAGAAGGGAGAGTAGGATTGGGAATGCAAGTGGGGGTAGAGGTGGGTTGGGGGTATGTTTAGTGGATTATGGCGTACCTTTAGCCAAATAGAGTCTTCTTCACGTGCTCCCCCCCCTGGCTGATGATGTGGATGTGGAGCCCAAGAGACCCTCATGTGATCCAACTCTAATACTCTATTTAGAAAGGATATGGCAAAACAGGAGAAGATCACAAAAATGTGACTATAACTGTTGTTGAGAAGCTTGGTAATGCAGCAGCCAAGCTATTCATACATAGCAACATAGCTCCAAATGTTACCAACTTCCCCTACTAGCAAGTCGTGATTGATGCAACGGCAGAGACAAGCGAAAGAGTGAAGACACCCACAGATAAAGTGATTAAGGAGAAATAAGTATCAAGATGTTAAGGCATATGTGATCACCTTTAGACCCATATAGTAAACCAAATAATACACAATTATGTGTGATGATTGGGCTGGCCCAACCAGACATAGCATGATCAGCTTCATGGTATACTATCACTTGAGAACAATGTTTCACAAATCAATCGATGCATCAAAAGCTACAAAAAGTATTAAAGTATATTTTTGCACTAATGTATAAGATGGTGGATAAGATTGGAGAGGAGAATGTGGTGCAAATTTTGACAAACGACAAAGCAACATACAATTCTGCAAGACGAATGTTGATGGCAAAGGGAACATTTATTCTGGTCATAATGTGTTACACGTTATATCGATCCCATATTAGACAATATTCGAAAGAAGAAAAGTGTTGCAACATTGGTTGAAAAGGGAAGAGAAGTAACAATATTCATCTACAAATATAACCAACTAGTCGCCATGACGAGGAGGTTCACAAATGGGATAGAGCTATTTAAGCCTGCAACGACTAGATTTGCGACAAACTTAATACTTGTTGAGAGTTTGTACCAGCAACCGGAAGCGTTGAGCAAGATGTTTGCTTCTTGGGAATGGTTGAACACAGAACATGGGGAAAAGATATTGGAGACACTAGTTGAGATTGTGACGACCATCAGGAACAAATATTGGAAGACGGTCACAAATATTGAAAGAAGTCTTTGTTTTTGTTTTCATTATTGTAATGTAGAATGCTATCTAAATCTAAGATACAGATGCGCTTCTTCATTTTTCGAGGATGATGAAGTTCGTGCCAACCAGAAGAACGCGATAAAGAGATTAGAGCCCGACCTAAATATGTAGATGAGGGCGTTGAACGAAGTGAGTACAAGTCTTAAATTACTGGTCTTTAATTTTGTTATTTCAATGCTTAAAATACTATAAATATTATGACGTATTTTATTGTCTTTTTTTTATGACAACAAGGTGTCCCCGCCCCTTTAAGGCGAGACTATTCCCTACAGATGCACAAACTCACCCGCCAACCACGTGCATCAGATGATGCATTGTATTGTCCATAGTTGGAAGTATATGAACTCGCCATGGAAGCTTCAAAGATGTGATTGCATAAAGGGCAATATCTAAGACAACTCTTAGTAAGAAACTCATGTCTTATTAGTTATTAGATATTATTATTATTATCACAGAAATTGTCTTATTAATATAAGTTCTTTTTTTTATTTTCTGTATGGCTGATTGGTGGGTGCATTTTGGAAAAAGTGCAAAGGCTCTCAAACCAATTGCAATTAAAGTTTTAAGCTAGACAACTTCATCCTCTACCTGTGAGAGCCACAGTAGTTGTTTTGCACTCATCCACTCAAAGAATAAGAATAGATAGCAAGATGGAACATTCGATTGACTCGTCTACATACACTACAACATGAAGCTATGCCTAGGGAATGCAAGGCATGTGGCAAATCTGGTCTATGAAGGCAACTTCTGCCTAATAAGCCTGGACAACATTTATGATGAGGACCTACTTCTACTTTGGTTGGAATAAAAGAAGAAATAGATGAAAGAGGACACTGAAGAAGTCGAGTTGCACAACCTAGTGATACGCGCAGAGTGGCAAGAGAGTCGTGCAACTATCTTGGACCTAGAGGGAAAATTTTACCCAAGCTATCCAATGAAAAACTAAAAGCATCAGCAGTAAGACCAACACGGATGATCATGGCGGTGGTGATGATGTTGCACCCACTTCTAGTGTTGCCAGCATAGAGGAGTACAATCGGCTACAGATTGTGAGGCCAATAAAGATCGATAGGATAGAGGAGGCCAAACTTATGAGCGTACGGAATCATAATACATCGGGAGTATCATGGGGAGGCTGGCACTAGTGGCACTGGAGGAGATGAAGCACTACAAGGTGATGCAGGATGACCTAATTATGATGCATGTTTATAAACACAATTATTCAGCGGAAATAAAAGGCAATAATAATCTAAAATTCTAGCAGTAATCATCATAACTGAGAAAATCATAAAGGAAACATGCAATGGAGCGGACCATCATCACAGCCATGGAGTATGGAATTCAATTATTACCTAGGTTGGATCCGGCGAGGGATGAGACCTCCCGATCTTGCATGGTCATACCCAATCGATCAATGAAGATCAGTAGTCCGAAGAATCAGGAAGTTTCTCGGATTAAGGATTTGATTGATCAATTGGGTATAACCATGCAAGATCGGGAGGTCTCATCCCTCGCCGGATCCAACCTAAGTAATAATTAAATTCCATACTCCATGGTTGTGATGATGGCTCGCTCCATTGCATGTTTCCTTTATGATTTTCTCAGTTATGATGATTAATGCTAGAATTTTATATTATTATTGCCTTTTATTTCCGCTGAATAATTGTGTTTATAAACATGCATCATAATTAGGTCATCCTGCATCAAATTTGATACCAGAGATTAGGTTTGCATGATTTTGTCTAGATCGAGTTATAAAAAAAAATAGGTTTTTGATTTTTAGGTCTAATTTAGGAAAGTTCCAGATTTAGAAAGTTTCCGATTTTAAAAACTTTTCAATTTTAGAAAGTTCCTAATTTGGAAATTTTCCATATTTGAATTGTTTCCTGTCTTAACTTAATTGTGTCAGTTCATATTAGTTTTGCATTCATCGCATTCATCTTGTAAGTCGTAACATCTAGTAGTCTAATTGGGTAGAGTTTGGTTCAAGTCTTAGTTGTATGCCCACGAAAAAAGGTAGAGGTTTCGGACTTCAACCAATCATGAACAACGAGCAGTTATCTGAGCAACTTGCTCAATTGATGCAAAAGATTACTACAATAGAAACGAGATAAAAGAATGAATTCGCCCGTTTAAGTACCCAGATCACCACCACCATGAATAAAGTCGAGCAATTAGAGACATCCCAAAGGGAGAACCCCACTCTTGGGGAAGACACACACTCTCAAGCAGGAGAAATCATTGAGGAGCGTGTTCCCATACGTGAAAGACATGGTGATAGGGAACGTGGAGCTGGTCGTGGTGTTGTGCGGGAGGCACAAGCTGCATATGACTACACAGACCACTACGATCCCGATGAGCGCGCGATGAAGAATGTGAAGGTGGAGGCCCCAAGTTTTGATGGGCGTCTGGATCCCAAGGCATTCCTTGACTGGGTTGCTGACATGGACCACTACTTTGAGTGGTATGGCATGTCAAAACACCGTCAAATGCGGTTTGCAAAGATGAAACTTGTGGGCCAAGCCAAGTCGTTTTGGGCAGATTTGGAGCAAAGAATTGATAGAGTTGGGAGAGCTCCGATCTCACAATGGGACAAGATGAAAGAGCGTTTGAAAGAAAAATATCTTCCCATCTCTTATCGTCAAAAACCTTTGGCTCAGAAGAGAGTTGCCCCACATTCCCGTCCAAACACAGAACCAATATGATCCCCTCCTTGTAAAGTGGTCCAACCCATCATTAAGGAAATCTCGACTTATGAACAATTTAAGTGTTTAACACCAATTATATTTCCTTGTAAGTGAGATAATACCTTGGTGAATGGCCAGCTGGAAGAATCCAAACATGATGTTTATGAAGTCGAAGAGTACGTGCCTAACGTCAGTCCTGAGGAAAGGGAAGAAATTGAGGCATCGCTCATCATCGTTGAGAATGACGAAGTGTGAGCTAGTGATGAAAAGGTCAAAGAAATTGAGACCACACCACTTCCAGATGTCATGTGTGACTTAAATGATGTAGACTCCCAATCTAAGTCTCTTATCATAATGCACATGAATGAATTTGAAAAGGAGACTAGTGAGGATATGATGGTAGACACCCACATGACTTGTGATATCCCACCAGATGATTTATGGGATAAATTTTCACCCAAATAGGACATTCAGCACACAATCGATCTTGTCTCTGGGTCGGTCCTATCAAGCTTTCCTCCATACCAAGTGAACCCCGCAAAAAATATAGAAATGCAGCATCAATTTGATAAACTTCTCGATGAAGAATTCAATAAGGAAAGTTTGAGTTGGAGTTTTGTTTTGTGTGCCAAGCCTGCCCTTTTCACTTTAAACAACAATGGCATATAGCGCACATGTGGGCATATCCTGGCCGTCCACAAAGCTTTAGTCAAGTGTCATGCCACCTTGCGACGTATTCACTTCATGGTGGATATGATGGCCAGAGTCCCTATCCCGCATATTGATGACATTTTAGACATAATGGCTGATGCCAAGATCTGCTCAAGACTTGGTATTAATAGTGTGTGTTCTCAAGTGTTGGGATACTTGAAAATCATCCTTGTTTATAATACTTATAATGAGAAATTATGTGTCACCCATGAGAAGTGTCCTTTTGTTTCAGTTTTTCAAGTTCTAAGTCATAGGATTGTTTATTTCGAATCCGTTGCTTTTTCAGATAGTCCTTTAGTTTCACCCATGTCTGTCACCCAAAGGTCTTCAGAGTCAGTTGATGCATTTACACAACACATCCATGATTTGCATACACATATTAAACAGCGGATTAATCAAAGCAATGATAATTATAAGTTTTCAGCTGATTATCATCGTAGATTACAAGACTTTCAGGAAGGAGACTATGTAATGGTGAGGATAAGGCCAGAGCGGTTCTCACAGGGTTTCGCTAAGAAATTACAAGCGCGTACTACTGGACCATTTAAGATATAGCAGAAAACTGGGTCCAACGCGTACCTGATCGACCTTCCACCTGAAATGGGCATTAATCCAACATTTAATGTGGAGGATCTAGTCTGTTCCCCTAATCCTACCATTGATCCCTCGTCCCTTTCATGGCCTTTCTCTGAGTTTTCTTCACAACCTACACCCCTTCCTCCACCCATTATTCGTAAAGAGAAAATTGAGGAAATCGTGGATGAAGAGATCGTTTTTACGAGAGACAGAGGTTTCCAAAGATATATTGTCAAATGTAAGAAGAAGCCGCCGTCAAAATCTACATGGTTGATAGAAGTGGAATTACAGAGCGTTAACCCAGATTACTAGAACACCACAAGAGTTTTAACTCATCGGAGTCCAGTTCTTCTCAGACAAGGAGAATGATGCGGACATCTAGCCTTCAAAGTCTATCGGTGAAGAAAGCGCCCACCACAAGCATCTTCCTTATGGCTAGGCGACTATTAAGGAGCATTGAAGACCCTACACACGTAATTTGACACATTGAAGACCCCACGTTCGGAGGACACATGTGTAGGAGGTTTTTGGACGTTTTTGGACGTCTTCGGGCGCCCAAGTGCCCGAACTTTTGCGCAATTTATTTTAAGTTCCGTTTTTGCTTAATTTTTAAGGGTATTTTGGTATTTTCATGTTTTCTTATTGGTTATTTAAGAGGGTTCAGCCCTAAAAACGAGATTAGTTGATTATTAATGAAAAGGCAAACCTCTTTGGTGGCTTCTCTCTTCTCTCTCTCTCATGGTGCTTCTTCTCTTTCCTTGATCTTCTTCTTCTAACTTCTTCGTGTGCCTCTCCAAATTCTTCAAGGTAATTATTTTCTTCCTTCTATTTTCTAGTTTTGTTAATCCTTCCTCGATCAAACCTTGAGAATCGATCTAAACCCTAAACCCCCAAATTCTCAAATCCCTAATCCGAGAAACTTCATGATTCTTCGGACTAATGATCTTCATTGATCGATTGGGTATGACCATGCAAGATCGGGAGGTCTCATCCCTCGTCAGATCCAACCTAAGTAATAATTGTATTCCATACTCCATAGTTGTGATGATGGCCCGCTCCATTGCATATTGCTTTATGATTTTCTTAGTTATGATGATTAATGCTAGAATTTTAGATTATTATTGCCTTTTATTTCCGCTGAATAATTGTGTTTATAAACATGCATCATAATTAGGTCATCCTGTATCACAAGGTCCAAGACATTAAACGGCCTATGGACAATATGGATGTGGATATGGATATAACCATGGACGATATAAGGAGCTTGTTGAACCACTTTCATATTGGACTAGTCTTGGTCAATATGTTCCATATGGATATACATATCCAGATCCAAATCCAAGTTATTCATCATAAAGGTCTCACTCTCAACAAAATGAGTACGAGCAGCAATACTAGGGGCAGCCGCTATACAAATACGACTATGGTGGATATTCTTAATCGAGGACAAGGTCAACAAAGTAGATACCTAGTGAAGATCATGATTGGTCATTCTAGAGTTTTGTTGACTTGGTCTTTCCCTCAGATTCTGGCTATTAAAGATATATGCACAAGGTGTGTCACAGTCGCAATCGATAATGACAAGGACGTGGAGGTCAAGCAACAATAGGCAACAAGATTTTCACTCTAGTGGTGATTGATTAATGGTGAGTTTTTACTTAAAATCCCTCCTCCTCAGGCAAGTACTTTTCTACACAAGTCTTCTTCACCCACAATCAGTATTTTAAGTATCAACGATATCAATCGATATATCTCACGATATATCTTGAATCCCACCTGTGCGATACAAAACACACAAGTAGTAAGATGTATCCCACATGTTTGATTCAGTGAGCATTTTTTATTTTCAATCCTTTTTTTCTGTAAGTCAAGTTAAATCAATGTCAATTTGTTACAAATCCATGATTTTTCATGTTTTGCATGAATTGGGAGCTTTGATGGGCAGAGTTACAAAAAAAATTGAAAACAAACATGGATTGAGAGCTTTGATTTTGAGATTTGGAGGAGATGGGCAAAGTTACAAAAAATTGAAAAAAAAATCAAATTTCTCAATTTCTCACAAATTTGTTGCAATCTTTTTGTCTAAAAATTAAAATCAAACATGTATGTAACCTAATCTAGTGATTCTTCTTTTACTTTTGAATGTATTGCTTGTGTTTCCACACACCTTCTTACATTTATAAATTATATAAATTGACTTTGAATATACTTGCATCATTCAGTTAGACAGCACATAGATTAGGACCCCATACAAATAAAACCGATTGTGTGCACTTGTTTTTTGTAATGTTTTGATTTATAAGTGTGTATTGTCTTTTCTAATAATAATTGAAGCTTCACTGAAAAATTCGACCAATTTCCTAATGTTTCCCCATGTTTCCAACAACAGCAATACATTACGCTATACAACCGATACATCCAATATGATAACCAATGTGAAACTGTATCCCAAGGGTGCGATATGTAACGCAATACCGATATTTCGAACTGATGGATGTCATGCATCGTGTGGTTAGTGTGTTACGGTTTGAATACGAATTTTATCGAGGAGACTGGTTGGTCATTCTTTCCATGTTAGTTTTTTGTTTTGAGACTGTTGTCTCAATTAATTTATTATGATTAAGAAGAAAAAAGAACTCCTACTGTCCTATCTTGCTTCAGATTTGGTTACGTTGGCTACATGTGTTCCGTTCATTATCATTATGGGACCTTTACTCTATAAAGCATAATATTAATATGATTATATAAATAGTAACTTAAAAAAAAGAAAATACTGCAGTTCCACAGGGGCGGGGTAAAATTCCGTTCTTATAAGGGACGTTTACGTGTGTTAGTGGGTGTTTGGTGCACGTAGCTCATTAGGGTCCCTCCCCTTAGCTTGAGTGCAGACACCCCTCGTGTGGGTACTAAGAACAGCAAACGGGTTTGGGCACGCTCAATATAAATAGTAACTATAATCTATAAAGTTTTTAATTTATATTCTCAAAACATCAGGTAGCGTTCGACAGTCCAAGTATTTTAAGTAGGCTGCCGGGCTCTGTCGTAAGAGTGGTTTCTCATTTGTCAATGTGGTAGTATTTGTACCAGTTTTGGTTTTTTCTTAGGGATAAACCTTAGGAGGTTTTTAAACTCTAAAAAGGGTATATAAAGATTTTTTTAATTGGCTTTTTTAATAAATTGGTAATATCCCCGTATTGTCGGGGCATTGTCATAGCCACCCCTGGTAATACGGGTAGCTATGGTAATGCCGTGTTGAATTAAAGTTTAACCTGCTACTCTAATAGGAACAACCACTTTCATAGGGTGCGTAGATAGGTAGTAAGGTGGTATGTAGAGTACTTAGATCGTAGTATTTCTCTCACGTTTACTTTAAGTTACGTGAGAACCAAAGAAAAATAGTAGTAGTGGTAGTAGAATCGGAATATGGTTGATGAACCCAATCGATGTACTTAGAGCAAGACGGTAAAGCAACTAAAGAGAAATACACTCAATATGAAGATTACCCACTGTTTATTTCTATAGAATTCTTATAAGTCGCGTCTTCCTACTATCTTCGAAAGTAGGGTTCTACATTCCAATACCTTCCCGTATCCTGAAAACGTAAATAGTTTAAACCGAGAGTTCTCCAACTCAAACGATAATTTGTGATCTCACTATTCGAAGATAGGCTTACCCCTCGGTCTAGTTTCTTTACCTCTACCCTCTCCGACTCCTTTTTTTTAACTCGGTTCTATCACAGGTATGATTTTCCCTCTTTCTACTACGTGCCGGGTTCCTCCCCAAGATAACTCTTCGTTTTTACACCGGAAACCTCACCCCTCTCTCGACCTCTTCCACAAACCCCCTTAAACCTTCTGGTGTCTATACTACTAGGGTTTTAGAAGCACAGTGGTACCCCGAACGAAAACAATCTGAGTAATGGATCGACTCCGTTCCACTAATTTTAAGACTTACCGTTGTATCATACTGATCTCTGCCTAATTCCTCATACTAATCCTGTTGTTTCCACAATAAGTGATCATAAAAAGTTCTGATCGTTCAACCCTCTGAGCGTATCCCGTCTCCGAACCTTTGAATAACTCTCGGTATCCTAGAAGTGAAGGAGAAAGAGTTCTTCGTTACGCAACTTCCCTGGGGTTCTTTCATTAGCCAACCAGAAGGTTGTTCAACACGAAGTTGGTATAGGCACTAAATCGTGGATTATTGATAAAGAAAATTGGTGCACTCCTCTTTACTTACTTTAACGTCTAAGAGAACAACTCTCCCAGACATTAAACCGAATACATACCCGTTGAGAAACGGAAAGTTAATATAAATGTAAAAAGTACAAAAGAGGAAAACTTATTTTAATTAAAATAGGTATTTTTATTCATTAAGTGCTTAATTGAATAATTTCATCGACCTTTTCTTCGTTGCCATCTACGTATTACTTTCCTGATTTGTTGATACTGATCGA